>OX451211.1:18119768-19319768 GCA_949628255.1 Macrophya alboannulata | reverse complement strand
AGTATAGTGCAAATTAAAGCTATATTTTCATCGAACGTCTGGCTTACGCTCATGATGATGGATTTTTTTTTTTTTTGTTCTTCTTCTCGCGAAAATTTAATTCAACGAATTCAATCGCGCGGATTAATTGAATGATTAATTAATCAATTATTTAATTTGTTGACTCGTCTGACCTCACACGTGTATCGGGTTGCAAGTGGAAGTTACGTGACGCGATGACGTATCCCGTTAAACAAGAAGAAAAAAAAATATATACCCATACGTAAAAGCGGAAAGCTTTGCAAAGAGTTTTAACGTTCGCGCTGGCTGCCCCTGCATATCTGCAACTCAGTGTACTCGCGAGAGATTTCAGTTGCCCGGCATTGAGAAATATTTCAATTAGTTGCCAACTATTAATTTTTTATCATATCGATATAAAATTTCCTTGTAGAGTTAACCATCAAGGCTATTATACCACATCGTGATATTAGAAGGAAATGAAAGAAAGAAAGTAAGGAAAAGGTTAGAAATTATGACTATAACAATATTGTCCGCGTGTGAAAGGCAAAATATGACCGCACAAGGTGCGGTTTGTCAGAATTTAGAGCGTCAGTTTGAGCGAGGGTGGTTACAGGAGCCTGTACGGAGGTCTATCCGCGGGTCTGCAGCGACAGATGTGTTTTGCAAGTGTTCGATTGGGCCTCTACGACACCGTCAAGTCTTTCTACGCTGGACTCATCGACGGTACTTCAAAAAAACAATCAAATAATTGACTAACTAACTAACTAACGCTAAATAACCCGCCATCACAGCCCGTTGATTAACCGTATTATATACTTATATGTATGTGAATATATATGCCTGAAAGAAACACGACTAACATTTATAATATACCTATGTGTATCCATACGTGAATGGACGTAACTCGTCGGAACGTACGAGTATAATGTATAACATACAAAAAAAAGAAAAGAAACGTATATGCAGGAGGTGTTTTTATACCTGCAGGAGAGTTCATAAAAAATTAAATTCGATACTTTATCGAGCAAGTGATAGAAGAGTTGATAAACGAGGTGTGCTGCTTATTTATCAAAATTGCATTCTCTTCTTTGATTATGCTCACATACACTATGACGTCTCCCGATCATATTCTAGCTGCACTCTCCGAACGATCACACGATTCACAGAGATTTTTAGTCTGTTAATTTTATTTTATTTATTTTTTTGTAATGGTGAAATGTCCTTCTAATCCGAAACAAGCATCTCTGTGGAATGTGTGACTGATATCGCTGTCTTATCTGGTCGGTATTTTGAGTGTAGCTATAGATATAACATAGAGTCACGGTACAGGGGAGACAGAAAATAATGCATACCTAGATACGAAGATTTTGGACTCTAAAATCCTAAGCAAATAGTCTAAAAAAAAGTTTTGCTCTAACGTCAACAGATACGAAAAACCTATGACTCCACATTACTATAGGTACAAATCCTAATTCTTATATCGCGTAAATATTACCTGCAGCCATGAAAATAAAACATCGCCATTTTTCACCAGGTAAAAACTCTGGAAGAACCGATTCCCTGAACATCGGGACTCGCATCGCAGCTGGAATAACTACCGGGGCTTCGGCTGTTCTTTTTGCACAGCCAACAGACGTCGTCAAGGTTCGACTACAGGCAGGAAATTTGGGAAAATCATCTGGCCAGGTCAGATACACTTCGACGCTCCAGGCCTACAGGAACATCGCTGTGAAAGAGGGAGCACGCGGTTTATGGAAAGGTGCGAAAACGTTTTATATATTTACTTTCATATCATATTTGCTGCAGGTACTTGGTCACTCCAGTCCGTTATCTTTTATCTCCACTTCGTCGTTTCAACTTTTTTCTCATCTCGTTTCTCATCTTCACAGGAACATTCCCCAACATGTCGCGTAACGCGATCGTGAACGTAGCCGAGATCGTATGCTACGATGTGATCAAGGACATGATTATACACTCCGGAATGCTCAGGGATGGTATACCCTGTCATTTGACCGCGGCTACAGCAGCTGGTCTCTGCACCACATTGGCGGCGAGTCCCGTCGACGTTGTGAAAACCCGATACATGAACAGCGCTCCGGGTGAATACAAGGGAGCTATCGACACCGCGGTACGAATGTTCGTACAGGAGGGACCTATGGCTTTCTACAAAGGATTTATACCTAGTTTCGCTCGCCTCGTATCCTGGAACATTGTTCTATGGGTAACCTACGAGCAGATCAAAATTCAAGTTCATAAAGTCCGAAAAAGCGATTGAATCTTCGGTGTGAGGATATTTTTGATTGTTGTGTGTATATGTATATATTTATTTTTGACAGAGTTTCAATTTTTTCAAAACTATTGTTTTTTCCAATTTGTTCAAATATATTTTATCTGTAGATAATACCTATAATACCTATGTGTAGGAGCGATGAGAATTGAATTTATTGATAATAATTATTGATTCGTTGTAAAGCAAAATAAGACACTACCATACGTACAGTTAATTTTTTTTTTCTTATTATCAGACTTTAACTGCAACGTTGATACGCCGCGACCAAGCCGGGAATTAGTTTGGACCATTTATTTTACGATGATCTTTTATTTGTAACGGAGAATATATCGCGAAAATTTGGGGCACAAGTTTTTTTTTTTTTAATAATTTATATGCACAAGGTGTGAATTCATGGCTAATAACTTTGAAGCCAATTTGTATATTGTACCTAATATTGTTTATCACAAAATACAACCTACGATTTTACCTGTAAGACTGCAGTTTGGATAGACACACACAATAGACATGTAGCATATAGGTAGGTCATGTACGTAGTTTGGTCCAAATGGTGTCAAATTATCTTTTGTTAGAACAGTATTATAGATTTTATTTAAGCTAATTATAGTATAGATATGTATACGCGTGATCTACTCATTATATTTATACATACACAGATAGGTATATATATATATTGTATATGCATAATATATCGACGATCTGTTTAATATTCAAAGACTAAATACTATTATATAAATCGTCCGATGATTTATATGTGTATATATCTATTTGTTGAAGATGTATGCATGTATGTATGTACCTACTATTTTAATCGAGGAAAACCAAAGCGTACAATAATTACATATTAGAAAAATCTAAAAATCGAATAACGAACCATATAGTGTAGGTATACCTGTATATGCACCAAGTACCATACACCGGTATACAACTATGTAAAACTTGCTATAATATATAATACAGTCTTTTTATTATATTGACCCTGAACTGTGGATAATTAGAACATCATAATATACCTATATTAGTCGTTGCGTTGTTTTAATCAAAAACTCGATAACATATCGTATAATATACAACATTTATAATAATAATAATAACAATAATATGTGTATATACATATATAGGTATATATGCAATGTGTGTACAACCATGAAGTATAATAGAAACAGAGTCGAAGGGATAAATTATTGAAACAGACTTCACCTAGACGCACAAAAAATAAATGTCCACTCGATTAATTTACACCGGTCACACACGTAATTCTATACATAAGTATGTATACGTATATCTACGCGTGTGTTTCGTTTTTCCCCTCGTCTCACTTACCTATCTTCGCCGGGCACACACTCTAGCCTCATGAGAAATCTACTCTGACACGCGGGGATTTTGAAGGATTTTTTTTTTCTTTCTCTTCCACGGAAGAGATATATCAGGGGTGACTTGAAAACCCTGGCAGGCAGTATAGCTACGTCGATATCTATATTAAATGTTCGACCCATTCGCCAGATTTGTATCTTCCTTTACTTTTGTAATTTAATTTTTTTCTTCGACACATGAAAGTAGATATGTATTTGCGGCACACGTATCAATTCACGTGTGTTGAATTGGCGATAAAAATAACTAGCGATTTTACCGGGACTTCAGCGGATAAATAATCTGAAGATTTGGGGGAAATGTATTCGAAACCCTAATCGTCGAACTCGGATTCGTCCGAATCGGAACTTGAGGTAATTTCCTCCTCGATACAGCCGTCGTTTGGAACACCTTCCGACATCGTGATTCTGGAAAAAGAAAGACTAGACGATTGGTAGGGTTCCTCGATCGCGTGAAAACAATACTACTGTGATATCGAAGGATCGAGTTATTGTACGATCGCTGGGTTAATGATCGTCACCAAAATACCACGACGAGTAACACAAGAAAAAATCAGTGTATTATGCATGAAATTATAAGTATTAAAAAAGCGAGAGAAAATAGAAAAAAAAATTAAGACATCGATCGTTTCAGTGGACGAGAATGGTCAACGTCAAATAAAACATTCGTATGCGGCATAGCGATCGTTTCACCGAGTACTGGACGACGCCTAATCAACGGCAGCCACCAATTCCTGACACGTAACACAAGGTTTGTAATTGGCGAGAACGAGAATGAATCACAGCAATGAATCGTGAATAGTTTGTGGGCTGTCGTGGAAAAAGAGACGCAGGTGGAATTTTGACAATCGTATACCGCTATATACACGATTATTGTTACTTTTGCGGAAACCATTCTAAGCTAACCAATCAGTCAGTGTAGTTAGTTGATCTGTTCGTTCTTATACTGGCGCCTCTAAATTTCGCCAGAAAAAAAAAGACAACGTCAAAATCTTTAATTATCTGATAGCAATCGATACGAGAATTGTACAAGGCTGCTGTGAATGTATATTTTTAATTCGTTAATTTGTTGTTAGAAAGCGACGTGTCACCTTGACGTTCATAGGGTTAAGCATTAGGCGAGACAGCTCAATACGATTTGAAAAAAGAAATATATACTTTCTGCCTTCGGCTCAGTTCAATTGAATCGAAATTTCCGGTGCTAAGGGATTCCCAAAATGTGGTGCTTAGCCTGTTTGTCCTGAATGCACTTCGGCGGCCTCTTTGACACTTTCAAAATGCATTTAGACGGACAACAGGACTCCATTCCCGATCTGCGTGCAAGTAAACATTATATGCACGAAAAAAAATGTACATACATAAAAAAGTGTTCGTGTATAAAAATGTCGATTGGCAGTTGCGATTATTTCCTACCGGACCCCTCAATTGTCGCTCTAGCTAATCAGCGTTTAACTCACTTGTCAACGGTCCATTCCTCGCCACCGTCCTTCATCATAGACAAGGCTTGACAAAAGTCTTGACCAATGTCTCTGAGATGTTTAGTGTCGAGATGAAAACCGGCCAACGAGCCTTGATCACAGCCACAGAAGCTACTCTCCATTGTGTAGCTCCTGAAATTTGAATATTCGAAAAAAACCAAGAGAGGGAAAACGATTAGCCGGAATATTATACGGAAATGACGAGAAAATGCTTAGCTCTTAATTCGTCTTTTCTAAAAAAAGACAAGGTTTTTTATCTGACCTTGAAACACCCAATTGACGCCAGACGGCAACTCTGGCAGTGGATTCCTTGTTCCTTTCAACTTTAAAGGAGCATAATGGAAGTGCAAAAGCTGGAGAAGTCTTTTGCATGAGATGTGGAAGCATCTGTATTTGAGGCAACAACATTTCTCCACGTGAACAACATTCCATGATATTTGTTAACGGAACACGAAATTCTAAAACGACCGTGTATGCTATAATCTCACCAAATACTGTACAGGCTGGTCAGGCTTCGCTCTATCCGCCGCGCTCCAGGAACCAGATCGAGAACAGCCAAATAGAAACACGTTTTTCCTACGCGAATGACCGTGATAATCGACGAATACGTGGGGTGGCTTTTGAAGAACTCTCGTGCAGTATTCCATCAGTCCTTTGGCGTGAAATATCACTGGATGTAAGACCTGGTTAGGATTGCTCCATCGTCTGTTCAAGTCTTCGTTCGTCAGGCCGTATCGATTGCTGAAAGGAAAGAAAAAACGAAAAAAAAAAAAAGTAATAATAAGAAGAAGAAGAAATAACGAAGCGATATCACGGTGTGGAACAACCTATTATGATTCTCAGTTTCGGCAGTCGAAATGAATAATTGTTGGTGGTTCAGCGGTTGGGACAAATCATCGGAGACTGTTGCATCGTTTAAGGATTCATGTGTAGTTACAAGGATATTTCCGGCGGCCGGATATCGACCCGCAGGAAGTGAGGTGCCCGCGTCTTGAATACCAATACTAGGATAGAATATTGTAGTCGCGATTGCTAGGCATGCCTTCGGTTACGTGGCAGAGATATACAAGTTCGAATCTCTTTTTAATCGATTCTACGATCGATCGGAAACGATGCGCGACCCATTCCGAAAGAAAGGGATTCTCAAACGAGCTTGTATATAAAAACGTGAGTCTCCAAATTATTCAACCCTCTGTAGCTGGGGACCAGGAATTGCAAAACGACGAAAATAAAAATGAGATAAACCAAAAATTGATTGAATCTTTCCACGTTTCCTGGAAACTACGATCAGCCACATCGTTTGTTCCGGTTGAGTTGATCGATATAAAAATCGACCGTTATAGATTGCCACAGAGCAGGTAGTTAGCCACTACCTAGGAGGCGACCATCTTTCAGAGTTCATTGTCTTTGATCAAATAATTCGCCGCGAGGGGCAGAGTCCCGTTACCTTTGTAATGCTGAAGGCTATTTCCTCCGCTGTCAAACTTATGGCCAACCATCAATTTAACCGGTCGAGGTAGGTAGGTAGGTAGATAGGCACCAGAGTGCGCAATTAGGAATATCCAAGCATCAAATTTGCTCGAATAGTCTAGCGTGCGAAGTTAATAGTCCACGTCCGCCGTGTGCCTCTGGGATAAGGATCTTTTTTTTTTCTTTTCTTTTCTTTATTTATGATTTTTGTATACAGTCCTTCCCGATGCAGGACGTAACCAGCTATGATGAATAACGACTAAAGAGAATTGCCGATCAATCGAATGTTCCAGGGACTTTGGGGAATGAGAAGAAATTTCTCCTGATTTAATTGAAAATAGAGTTCAACAAATTTTTTCCTTCCTTATTTTTATTTTCTTCTGTCTTCCCCAGAGTGGGTATAAGGATCAGAACGGCGTCACGCTGCGGAGCAGAGTGACAAGCTGAGGAAAGAGTCTGCCAGAATCTACAATTTCGAATATTGAATTGAAACGAAAATTATCGAAATTTTACCCGCTAGTCTAGCCCGGTGGCAGTAAATCGGTACGTGAATTTGTTTGAGAGATGAGGCAGCCTTTTCGCGTCGACGTCAACTCGTTCGTGCGCGAGGCACAATGTCAATGACTCGCTTGGCAGGAGCCTTGACCGGCAAGACGTCTCCTGGCTGTGGCTAAGAAATCGTCTAGAGACTAGAGTGCGCGAGGACTCGTTCGTTGCTCACTTAAATCTCTATGCGGTGCGCCTCGGAGGTATGAGTCTCTGAAACCCGTAGCCCGCAGCCCGTAGTCCGTAGCCCGCGATCCATAGTTTTAAGCTTGTTACACGATCAGTTCTACCAATTGCAAACTATACGCAAAATACCAAGAATTCACCTGACCAGCAACGCGCGCGTTTTCGCCGACCGAGTTTTTTGATCAACGGCGAACGAGACCCGGCTGTGAGGAATGGAGAGTTACGCTCGTACAGATTTTGACGAGCGTGAAGACCGCGCAGGCACACACGATCCCTAAACTTCACTTGCCAAATCACGATCAAAATAAATAAAGAGCCGTTCCGAAGCGGGACAAAGAATCCCGCGCTGCTGCACCAACGAATAGGATTCAACCCTTAAATTTCGTAATCTCTTTCTCGTTTCCTTCGTTTCACGCATTCAATACTTCGAGCAACGAAGCGTCCGCTAAAACTAAATTGCGGACATTTTATTCCCTATTTTTATTTTTATTTTTTTATGGGTTTTAGGTAATATCCTATCTTCTATATAGCTCAAAGAGAAGAGAATAAATAAGGAAATGTGCCAACATTCGTTTCAGCTCTCCCCTTCGAAATGTAAATTTACCCAACTCTTAAATCTCGGTGTTCGTTTGCTCTCACATTGATTTTCGGATATTCCTCGGTCGTTTTACAAGCCCGTCTCAAAGTAGGTTCCGCTTTTCAAATACTCCCTTCATTTCTTCTTTATTTCTTTCTCGGTTATAGAACACGACGCGTGAAATATTCGCGGACCAAGCCCGGTCGTGTATACGATGTAAGAAAATATTTGACTCGATGGGTTTAAGTGGTTATAATGACGCTGCACCCTGGAGCTTGCTAATCCCTGTCACTCGGAATTCAAGGTCTCCTTTGGCATTCAATTGCACTCGATGAAAAAATTCATGTAGAGGGAACGTGGTCACGTATACGTCGTACAGGTATATATGTATGTTGTTGCGAGGTGAAAAATTGTTTAAAAATATATAAGAATTGTAGGAGGGTTTGCCCGTTGACGAACAAACGAAATTCCGTTGTTATTACAAACGCCGCGTCTCATTTTGTTATTCCGACAGCATTTCCCGTTAACCACTGACTAATTTCGTCATTGTCACTCTCTTAGTTGGGATTCCACCCGCAACCATTTACTTACATGTGTACTGTAGGTAGGTAGATGCGAGTGCGTATACCGTACCTACACGTATAGGTAAGCGCATCCATATAGACATAGGCATTTCTCTCGGGCGTTATTCTTTTGTTCTTTAAGACTGATGCTGTCACGAAGAAAAGGAGCGAGAGTCAAGTAGGTGGGAAGAGGAGGTGGCTATATGTAAAAACAGGAGAAAGAAAAAAAAAAATAAATAAAAACACCAAGAAGAAGAAGAGAGAAAAATAAGGAAGAAAGAAAAAGAAAACGGCTACCAAAGGGACCAAAGGTTTCGTGCGGGCAAAGTTTGTCGATTTCACGTTTGTTATGTGCTCTCGGAGGTCTGGCAAGTTCAGGGTCTCAGGTTAGACGATACACGTACACCTTGCCGTATACGTATACGTACACGCATACAAAGAACAATGCTAGACTCCCAAGAAGCTATAATCCAACGCGGGGACTCGAAGGGAAGAGAAGCGAAGCGAAGAGAAGCGAAGAGAACCGGAGCCGGTGTAAGTATGGGGTGAAAAAGATCACGAAGTAAGGAGTAGGAGAAGGAGGAGAAGGAGGGAGAGTGAACCACCAAGATCGAACAACAAAACAGAAAACTATTCTAAATATAGAACTGATGCAAACTCGTAGAAACTTTTAACGACTCTTTAATTATCCACGCGAAGCAAGTTATTCAGGCGATACTGCAGGATACCGCGTAGAAGAAGAAGAAGAAGCAGAAGAAGAAGAGACTTGAAAAAATCATACCAGCCAGCAGCGGCGACAGCCCTCGGCCGATCCTGGACAAAGGACTCATAATCGGAAAAAAATAATCGAATACATTAGACGAGCAATACGCGCATGTATGAACTTTTTATACATCGACAGTCCTCAATCATCGGAGGCCTTATTTTTATTTATTGATTTTTTTTCTTCGATTTATTTCGAATCTAAAACCGTAACCAACAAGAAAAATGAATAAACAAAGAGCCGGAGTGGAATTCAAGCCCGAGGCTATGGTTTCTTCGTTCTGAAGACGTTATTCATTACCTTATTACATTCGTAGCCCGTGTACGTTATACTTGTAGGTACACCGCGGACCGTGGGTTTCTTGTAAAATGAAGTGCAGTCACTCAGGGATAATCCCGGGTGTGCGTGTAAAGGTATAAGGGTATGCAAAATGTTCTCTTCTCCTCGTGATATAAACACGCGTGACAGTGATTTAAAGCGAAAGGGGTACGTCGGACTCTATTTGCTCAGCGGGATATCGCGAGCGATCTTGTTGTGATAGTCGCATTAGCTGAGAGTATAAGGAGGCAAATATCTAAATATATCTTTCAAGCGGCATGTGCATAACACGCCGCTCAAGTCCTTAATTGAGGTGGATGGCGGGGGGAATACAGGGGGAGATTATTCTTTGCGTGCCCAGAGGAAAGACCGCGACGCGAGTAACTTCGAGAAGGTGAAGGATACGTTCCCAACTACCTCTCGGGAGACAGGGTGACGATAATAACGAAAACGCGGATCGAACGAGATTCATTTACGTGGTACATATACATCACGTTCGTCTTGCGCAAGAATTACGGAATTTCGTCTTACCCACAGATCGAATACAGAGTCTGGAAAGATTCGAGAGAAAAAGGTCAGAGAGAAGATATAGAAAAGGTAAAAAAAAAAAAAAAACAAATCGAATCATTAAACCGTTGAAAAACCTGCTTTGCAGTTAGGCGATCTAAGCTACCGTTATTTTTCTTTATCAGTTCCAATAATTAACGGTATTTAGGCCCTACGACGGACACCTTGCTCAATCTCGTAATCTCGCAACCGCGAGTAGACCTACTCTCGCTGCACACCAGTAAATAATGGCAAAAGATCGTCTGTCTATAAACTTTGCTCGATATTCAAGCTCCTGTTGTAGGTATATATGTTAGATCGCAAAGAGCGAACCGATATACAGCCGCATTGTTCCTACTCTGTATGAGGACGCTAATGAATAGCACCGGCTTCTGCGAAGACCTTGAGATGAGGATCACTGCTGTTCTAGGCTCATCCCGGAGCCCGGCGGGCCCTCGGGGCCCTACGTACGGTGGAGGAGAGGTCGGGCCCCGTCTTTCGCTGTTCGCTGTTCGCTGTTCGCTGTTCGCTGTTCCCCGTTCGGTGTGCACCAGCTAACACCAAGACCTCGAGAACACAGCCTTACATAGGCTCCCATGATCGGCGGGAGTATCAGGAGTAGCAGGAGCGGGAGCCCACGGCCTGAAATAGACCTGGTCAAGAATCGAACCTCCTCCGGTTTATTTATTTATTTTTTCTCGTTTTCTGTCCTTTTTCTCTTCTTATTTTGCAAAAAAAGAAGAGCACTCGCGGCATGGCATGCGGCATCGCACGGCATGGGCACTCGGGAGTTGCTCGGCTCTGAGAAGTTGCTTCTCTAGCGGGCTGCACCCTCTTCTCCTCCCTCGACAGCAGCTTTTCTCATGGTGCAGTACCCGAGGAGATGCCCTCTGGACCCCCTTTGCCTGCACAGAGTCACAGAGACGTACGATGCAAGCCTCGCTTGGTTTATCCAAGATCAACCGAGCTTCTGCTCGCGAGGGGGTTTATCCCGATATCGTCGTGCAGGCTTCACGGTGTGTAGAGGAATGTGTGTATCTCTCCGTCAGCCCGGCGGCGCTCGACGCGAACAAGTCGACAAGTCACGATGCTTAAATTCTGCCGCGAGTATAACGAGCTGACTACTTCCATCGGTGTCTCGGTGTCTCGGTGTCTCGATGTCCCGATGTCTCGGTGAACAACGTGGGACAAGAGAAAAGAGAATCGCGGTGCGGCGTCGGAATCTTTGGCAAAAGGAGAAAAAAGACGAAAAAAAAAAAAAAAAAACACTATTCACCCTAACCCGAGGACAGAAAGAAAACTTCAAGCCTCGTATAATCGGCCGGGTAATTTCACGGTACGAATTGCTGCCGGCTTTGATCTCGCGCCCCAGGTGATCCCCAGAAACGTGATAATTTTTTAGAGGAGCTGCAACCGAGTAGGTGTTGAATTCGTTTAATTGTCCGTCTCGCGATTGCGTAACCTGAACCGCATTTGAGGATTCTGTTACGACGACGGGTCATACCTCCTCCTCCTCGTCGTCATTTTTTGTTTTCGGGGTTAAAGCATGAATATTAATAAAAGAGCAGGAATCAAGACGTTCGAGTCTCTCCCTCGCGCTCGCCCCGAGAGAAATTGACCATCTTTTAACCAGCTCGAATGTTGCATCGTGAATCATCATCGCCAGCGAGTGACCCCCACCACCCTCTCGTCGGTCGTCGAGCGTGGCGGCAGAGCCGACGGAGGACTCTTAAGAGGACCGTCGACGCAGCGCTACGCCAGTTCGACAACGCGACCCTAACACTAACGTCCCTCTAAGTTGACGTCGGGAACTATACCGGAAGTCAATTTTATACACGCACGATGAAGATCGCCCTGTTACTTCTCGTCGCTGCAGCAGCCCTCGCTTCGGGTTAGTAACGATAATTAATTTAATTATATTCACCTGCACTAATCTGTTCTATACCCCCATCCAACTTGCGTTAGATATGTTAGATTTATTGGTAACATGTATCGATCATTTTTAATCACCTTCCATTATTCATCGTCTAAATTTTTTTAATCCCAACTTTATTGATTGTACCTCCGAGATATATAAAGATTTACCACTTCTCAGTGTGAAAATTTGATCGAGTATTAATTGGCGTAGATTTTTGTCTAAGTAAAACATTAATTAAACTCTAGAGACACCGGAGGTGAGTTGTTATATGTACAGAAAGTGACCGGTCCATCAATGGTTTTTTGATATTCAAGAATTCGTCTCTTTTTGTAATAAGTTTGAAAAATTTGCTACGAAAAATTGAACATTTTGAAGTTAGGTATAGATGATATCGATGAGGAAAAAAATTTTCTAAAATTCGTTAGGTATGCCTCAAGGATGATAAAACGAACCGAACGATCTTCTGTCACGTACATACGCGTTTTATGAATCAGTTTTGCATTTGGTTCGCGCGGAGTATAAATGAACGTCACTTGAACTTAGCCCACGATCATATCATATATGTAGGTATATACATATACATATGTATATTCATATGTGGTCAGGAAATATGTGCTTACAAGCAATCGGATTAAATTGGAGATATGATTTCTCAATGTTCCGCATCACGTCTAATTACGAACAATTGGGCATTAGCGAGGACACAATCTGACCATCGCATCGCATTCGTCTCGGGCCATTCGACGCAGTATTATTGATTGCGCAAAACATCGAAATACATTCCGAAGTGATCGATGAGACATTTTCAATCTCTGTTTTTGCTCAGTTTTTTTTTTTTCTTCTTTTTTTTCAAATCCCCCTCGAATTAATGCGACAGTCTTCGAAAGGACGAGAGATAAAAATCTTCGACGGTCGTATAAGAAGAAGAAGAAGAAGCTCGCGTTCGCACGTATAACACGGTGCATTTACTCGCGTCCCCCCAACGCGGCGCAGACACTGACTCAAGGTCATCAGGTCATTTACCACCTGCCCTACCTGTTCCACGATCTACGGGCTCGGGAATTCTCTCGCATTTATAGACCAGAGTCACACTTCCCCCGGAGGAGGAAGGGGGATCGCAGTCTCTCACCTCGCCAAAGAGAAACATTTCATTATTCCCTATATATTCTCGGTCATTTATAAGAAATTTCTTGTTTTAATTTTTTCTTCTCTTTTCTTCTTGTTATAATGCTCGATCTTTTTTTTCTATAATAACGGGTCGTATATCTCACTATCGCGTTATCTGGACAAACTTACCCCGCGTTTAGTTTGAGACTGATACATATAACTGCACATGAGTCATTCTCAGGCGTGCAATTAATTACACGAACATGAGTTATACTTATATCATAACCATAATACGAGAAGAGGTAGGTATAACCGCAGACTCTTGAACCCGCAACCCGTTCTTTCCACCCCGCGTCATATCTATAATACTCGCTGCAGCGCAGTTGTCCAAACGTTGAACTTGGGTCAACAAACTATTAATATAATTATAGGTATTATGCACCTACGTTTTCACGCCAGAAAATTTTTTCGTTTTTCAACTCCGGAATGCATTTGATATTATAAATGAATTCGTTACAGTTTGAGATACTAAAAAAAAAAAAAAAATCGCTACCCAATAGACAGAGCTTTTCTGATAAAATCTTTCACGCAAAATTGAGCGAAAAATAATGGAGAATCGAGTGGAAAAATTACAGTATCTCGAAAAGGTGTCGGTCAAAAATATTTTCCAACTGCTATGCCATAGCCGCGTCGCGTCGTGGAATGAATTGGAGTCAATGTAACATCAACGAGCCCTTTATTGCCAAGCGTATAACCGAACTCAGACGACAAGTTCAATGGAACAATTAAGCGATATAGCTATATCTACGTATAATGTAAGCAAAAGTACGTATTATGCTGTGTATAGGAGTCGGTTGAATATCTATAGGTACGTGTATCTACGTGCAGACAAAAAATTAATTACGCAAGGAGAACTGGGCGCGTTCTGAATCGCAATGTATAATATAACGGTTTTCCACCTGCGTCTAAATTAGGAGACGTTTGATTTTATTACGATTAGAATGCGGAGCGCGCGAGATGTCAACCGCGACGACGTCTGGTGCAGGTTTCGATCGGAAGTGATCAGCCGTGTCATCATCACGATTTACAGTTAAAAATTTATAATATTCAGCGATATTTATTAAAGCGTTGGACGAAATTTTCTAGCTGGTTATGAAGCGTTGGGAAACTTAATAGAAATAAAGAATCGTTTGAATGTGAATAATATTTTTAGATTCTGATTTATTGCTATACCTAGGAACCTCGCAGCCCGAACCAAATGCTAAATAAAATTTTTTTTTTCTTTTTCGATTCAGATCGATTCGAACTCGGAATAATTTATTCATAATTATTTTTTCCGTGCCAATGGCTCGAAAAGTGTATCGTAGACGTCGGTGTAAACTGAGACAGTCGTCGGGACGACTGCTGCCGGTTTAAAGCAAACACGTGCGCGCTGTGTGCGCAGCAGCGGCACGGTGCAACCGTCATTCATATATACTGCAGCTACGAATGCGACGTGAATATATTAAGAAAATATTCTACGGACGACTATAGGAGACGAAATGTGTATGTGTATATAGGCGGACGGTGGACGATGGACGATGGAGTTCCTAGATAATTATTATTCTCTATGGAAACCCGGATGCAATATATTGATATAGAAAATTATATACATGACTCTGCGTTAATTGTAAACGCAATCGAAATGTAATTTTTTTTTCATCTAATATTATCTCGTTTCATTCATTTTTTATTTTTTGCTTTAGCGCAAAGAATCACGACTATTCAACTCGACGGAGTTCAGTATTATGTCTCGCGCATGAACCCCTACAGTCTTGAACTGAACTATTTCTTGGCCTACCAGTACTGCCGGTCCCTAGGACTTCAGTTAATTTCGTTTGAGACAAAGGAAAAGGCGGACACGATGGCCCAATATCTACAAAATGCTGGCTACACGAAATTCGACTTTTGGACGTCAGGAAACAAGATTGGTACCGACATGTATCTGTGGATGAGTACCGGACTGCCTTTTAACGCGACATTCGACTACATGAAAAAACTTCCGGGACGTAGCGAGACCGATATTCCTCGAGGTACAGAGCCCCAGAGAATAGCCAGAGAGAGGTAAGAAAAATGATTAATAGCTACCTCTACGTGACGCTCAATTGTAGAGTATAAATTCATATTTCGAGGAAACAAAAACTAAAAAAAAAAAATTTATTATACATTTTCATCGATTTGGTTTCAGCGGCGAAAGCGGAAGCGTGAACGGATGCGTTGTAATGAAGTCACCGACGTTGGAATGGGAAGCTGAAGACTGTACCCTACTTAAAGATTTTATCTGCGAACAAACGAGATGCTACTACTACAACTACGGCAGTATTCCAGTCTCGGCGACACAGGGGTAAGAGGTGAGACATGTATTTAGATACACAAAAAAACCAAAAAAAAAAAAACACGTCGATTTATATGTATACCTATATATCGTAGAAAATTTCCAATAGTTGGTAAAAAAAAAAAATGAAATTAATGAACAGATCTCCGGATCTTGATCAATATAATACTGCACGGAGGTTGTTCGCCTGAAAAGAGCGAGAACTATATAAATAATTGTTCCACACACGATTGAGTGAGATATTCGAAAAAAAAAAAAAAAAATCGATTATTGCTAAAGTCTTGGAGAGAAAAAAAATGGCTAAGGGAAAACTTGAATTTCAGTAATCGTCGACCTTACGCGACGACCACAACTGCGAAGCCAGTAGTGGAAGATATAAACGAAGACAAAGCATCCACGGAGGACAACGCTTCAACATCGGACAACAAATCGCAGGAAAAGGTGTCCGAAGATCCTATCGTTAATAGACTGGTAACGGCTGTTCCCGCCCCCGCTTCCGTTTCCGGTTCCGGTTCCGGTTCCGACTCCAGCTCCGAAGTCTCGGACGCAATATTAGAAACTACAGCGGCCGAAGTTTCGGATGATGAGGAGGAGGAGGTCGCGGATGAGGAGTTGGTCAAGGCCGGGAAACACATCGCGCCTGACCACATCCCAGATATCGCCAGCTTGTTCACAACTAGAAAAGACTCCGTATTCGACGGGCTTGAAACCCGCGAGGTACGCCCGGCTCCGGTGCCCGTTGAAAACGCCGAAGATTATGAAAGTGCGGAAACCGAACTTCCCAACAACGCTCTGGAGGACTCCCACACCGTTGGTCCCTACGACGGGGCGCAGCAGGACTACGTGAACGATCAACCCCTCCAGGACGAGCCCAGCGCACCGATAAAACAGCTGGACGATGACACGAGCACCATTCTACCGGAAGCGGAACCGGCCTACAGGTACAACATCAAAGTGCGTTCGAACGGCAAAGTATTAGACCCTCCGTCCAACTAAATAGGTTTAAGAATTTTAATAAGAGGAAACTTTAACTGCACTTCTTTTCTTTATATTCAAACGTTACGAAAAAAAGTCGAAAAAAAAAAAAACGCGTGTGTAATCCCATCCGTTTTTTCATTTATCATAATTTGTCTTTGATTTTTTTCATTCATACAAATATATACGTATACATATATATATATATATATATATATACGATCTCCGATATCAGATCGAGGATTCCGATCAGTCGTCACAGACTACGCTACGTGTACGAATTGCGCGTAAAACGAGACTCATATAGTAGATTCGTAAATTATAGATACGTATTGTTTTTTTTATTTGTTCTTCTAACTTCTAAGCGATCCCCTCGCCTTTTTTATCATACACACCTAGCTTCAACCGGGTGAACAGCAGCTGAGGTGCTTGGGAAATAAATTTTGATAAATTTTCTCGACCCCTTAATTTGACTCGATATTTTCAAAGAAATATTCTCAAGACACGAAGGAATAAAAATTCTCCTGGGATCTCTGGCATTAAAATCAAGTTATTCCGGGTTGTAGCGTTAACGGCGAGTATATAAGTTATTATAATTACATTAATCGTAATTAATTAACTATATGGTGTTGGTCTACGGGTTCCCGAAACACTCACGACTATACCCTAATCCATCCTTGGCGTATCGTCGTTTTCATCGATTTATTATAAGGTACGTTTGCAAGGCGAGACGTTTTTTTATTCGACAATTCGATATTAGAGCGAAACGTCTCTGTCATCCGAACGTATTATATATATCAATTCATTGCATACAGATATGTATACCCTGCTCGTATATAGTACAGTTAATTTGTTTGGCTATAAGAAAACTCCCTAGATATTAAGACGAATTTGTTTCTGTTTTTTTTTTTCTTTTTTTCTTTTTTTTTTTATATATATATTAGTAATCGATAATTATATTGTACCTATACTGATGCGAATGAGAACTTTGTATGACTGAAAATCAATAAAGGTATTACTACATTTTTACGAAATCCTGTAATTACTGTATCAAACTTAACGAGAGAGAGAGAGCAGCTGAGAAAGGGAACAAAAAAATAAGAAGGAATTTTCTCCGAATCAATCGATCAGACTTACCAGCCATTAACGACGCCTTCGATGTTCAACATCGGTACAACTTTGAATACGTAATCGTCTCTCAAACTGTTCGCGTAAGTAGAATCGGCCAAAAGTGCTTCAAGAGTACCGTGCATTACCCAGGAGGCGTTACTCTCACCGGGATGAACTCTCGAGGTAAGAAAAATGATTTTTCGATTCTGAAAATTGATCAAAGAATTTTCTAAGCTTCCGCGATATCTTCGAGAAAATTCCCTGATGATCAGAAACTCACCTGTATCGGATTAGTCTTAGACTCGGGGGCGGTAATCGTCAACAGAGGATTTTCGTTTCCGTTCAAAGTGTTGCAGAGCGGTTCGGCGCGAAAATAAACGCTCGTTGGAGTCAGGGTCTTTGACCATTTCCAAATATTAGCCATCAGCTGACTGTAGGTGTAGGGAAAATGGTACGCCAGATAACATACGTCGTACGAGTGGGGAAACGTGACCGTGAAAGACGTCGTCAGATAGTTCTTCTCCTTGGTAGGTTTCTGATAGCAATTTCTATAGTAACAAATGTCCGTACCGGTTCTCACCCACCCGGATCGTCCGAGCTGTGATTCTCTAACGCTGAACAGAATTGGCTTCATACCAAAATTAAATTGCGAATTTGCTTTCTCGCAATTTATTATATTGAATGTATACGGCACGTTGGCCTCCATGTTCGAAACCTCGAAATAAAACCACTGATGTCTAGAGCCGCTGTTAACGTCCGGTGTCAATATAAGATCGTACTCGCGTAGGCTGATCTGTAATTCGAAGAAGAACAAGTTGACGAGGTAAATTTCGCGCTAGTGAACCGATGATATTCACCTGTATTGCTTTTCGCAGGTTTCCGCTCTCGAACCGAGACTCGAACTGCAACTGTTTAGAATCGCTGCTCCGATTTCCGATTCTTTTATCATCCCAGTTGCAGAGGAGATGATCGGGCGATTCCCGGCCAACGTGGGAGGAGAAATTCGAAGCCAATTGATCGAGGTCGTAGCTTGTTTCCTGCATCATAGCTCCGGGATGAAGACCCCGATCTACACAAGTCAGAAGTTTAGATCTGCAAACTTTTCTATCCTTGCTATTCAACGGTGACGATTTTCCGAGGCCATCGCCGCCTATCAAATCCGGATAGGCTACTTTGACGAAACTTATCACGCTCTTTACTGTACTCGCTACTATGCAGTAGGCATGCTGATCCGTAACGTGGGGTGACATATCGGTAAATGTTTTTAGCCCTTTGACACCGGGTTGCCCATGGGAATTAGAACCGCTTTTGCTAGACGTTGCTTTCCCTTTAACAAACTTGCTGTTAACAGTTTCGGAAAAATCACCAAACTCGCTAAGTTTTCTGGACGTTGATTTGCCAGCGGACAATTGAGTTTGGAGACTGCCGAGTTCTCGGAAGAAACAATTGTACCTGCGGGGATTTTTATAGTATGTATATATTTTTTTTTTCTCTTGTTCGGGGATTGTGTGCAACTGCGCGAGTGATATTAGTACCGCAGCTCATATACTCACGGTATAAGATCTTCTTCGGATCTTTGGGAAGTTATGACACCGGAGAAGAATTTATTTTCGTCAACCTCGTCACTACTCGTGTGAATCTTTTTTTGTTTCGGTTTACGTGAGTTGTCGCTTTCCTCGTCGTCGCACGAGTCGGCGTCACTGTACAGCCTACCGATAGACGCAACGCTGTTTATTTGACTGTCAGCGTCGCTGCCACTTTCCATGCTGTTAGTTATCCTCGCGTTAAGTTCCGGCAAAATGAATCTATGCGAAAGAAAGAAAAACAACACCGCGGTTCAATCACAAGGCCTGAAGAAAGTGCTTGATCGATCGTCGCGCGTTCGTCACGCGATATTATAGATTTTACCTGACAGGTGACATTTCTGGTACCGGGAGCTCCCTCTTCTCGAGGCATTGATTAATTATTCCACAAACCCGCGACAATAGACAATCGTACGATTTCTCCTCGGGGCAATTTGTGCAAAAGCGATACAACAGCTGTAGACCACCGTTCGATTTTATAGCCTTTCTTCCGGACTCTGAGACAATAACAATGATCGTCAATAAATTGACGAATGATTGATTCTAAAACACAGGAGGAAAGATGAAAAAAATCTGACTTACTTATCACGCAAAGATGTTGCAACGTGTTTAAACAATAATTGGAAATTTTCAGCCTCAATGGCCCATCGAATCTCTCCCATCGTTCGAACAACCGCATCAAAAGATGCACTAGGCCAATTTTTACGAACTTAGTGCAGCAGAGTTCTGAAAGAAATGGTCAATATCGGGGAACAAGTTAGGAAATTTATTATCTAAGCGGAGGATCGTTATCTCGATATTTTATCAACGTACTGCTGACTGTGAAATATTTGAAACATTCTAGCAACGTTTTCAGCTTCAAATGGGGCGAGTAACCGACACATACAAAAGTTTTCTCCAAGGTAGGTACGATTCCATCTTTCACCAGGATCTGAAGGGCGAACGCTGAAAGTAGCCAAAAATATACGAAAATTGTAATCGGCTTGTTTACGTTATTGGTGCCAGAAAATATGAGCGAGGAGTAATTTTACACTCACAATTCTTAGCCAGGCTTTTAATCATCAGTAACAAAGGGAACAGCGTGCGGCTGTTGTTGTAGTTCAATTTCAATAACGAGTGAAACATTTTCGTCGAATTCAGGAGCTTTACTTTCGTAGAAAATTTCGGATCCCTTTGAGCAGCCTAGACAACAACAACAGACAGAGATGGAAAAACTTTTCGTCGGATCTGATCGTCGTTTATTATCAAAATTCACCTGTCCCAATATCCACACAATTTCTTGTACCAAAACCTCAGTCATGATCGTCTCCCTGTGTTGCAACGTGTTCAGCAAGCGTATCAAAACTTGAGTACCGCCCAGATTTATTAACTGGGAAACAGCCATCCTGCTGTTATTCCCTGAAACATATATTTCACGGTTGAAAATAACACGCTGACCCGTTGGCGCCGTCACGCCGTTATTTAATTTTTTTATCTCTCACTGATTGCATTCCGATTTTTGCTGCCCTTTGATTTGATCTTGGTCATTTTTGGGGAGATACATTCGTGAAGAATTCCAGCGACGCTGCAGTTCGCTACGTGATCTTTGCAGCTCTGTAGAGTAACGAGAAAATGAAAGAAAGGAAAAAAGTGGAAAAGGTTCGTCGCAGCTGTTGGGGAGTCGATCAACCATTCGGACATAAAGTACCTCAAAAAAAAAGTAATAAAGAGTAATTCTCGCCGCTACGCCTGCATTGTATGCAACCCAATCGGCAGGTATGTCTGTACCAAGATGAAAACTAAGTTGGAACGATTTTTAGAATTCTGTTGAAACGACTGCAGTAAGTATACGCGACGCGATGTGGGGGCCTGAGTTTAAAAGTTAGGAGATTAGTGGACTTTAAATATACCAGGCATCTGCAGCTATCGCGGAACGTTAAACTTCTATTATTGACCGCACAGAGTGCTGTGTATAATGTAGATATATGTATTAAGGTATACCTAGATATTGAACGTTGTGTATAGACGCGGTACGGAATTATATAGACCTGACAAACTGTTGTGAAAGTGGATTTGGTATCGAACGAATGTCTATTCCGCGGGCCACATCAATTTCCAAGGTTCGTGCGGGCCTGGAGTGTCGGAAATTGAATAAAACCCATTTCCGGTCTAACAACTGTGCCGCAAACAAACACGCCGCACCAACAGCACACGCCATAATAATCTGCGACAAGAATCGCTATTTCTTACTTATAGTGACATCAAAGAAAATTTCTATCTTCATCGGAGAATTTAATTATAACGATATCGTCTATTTTCATACGATTTTGTCGCGAGTATGAGGTAATAAAAATATAACTCTGATGAAGAGCGGTATACCTATAGACCAGATCGAGGTCGGTTTAACAAAGACGCGAGCTCATGTGTATGAAACCGGACAGAAGCATATCTGCACCGCATTGCGCAATTCGAGGAAATGACCGACGAATTTTCCCTGAATTGAATTGAAACTCAAATCAAGTCATATCTTTTTTTAGAACGCGTTAATGAAATTAGATCGATCTTTGCCGAAATGAGAGGAGAGACGTTTATTTTTAGATAATCAAAGAAGGAACCTTGACACTTTATAAATTGCTGATGGTTCTTAATTTTCGATTTTTTTCTTAATGATAAAGTTTAAATTGTCCCTGACGCCAAACGCGGGGAAAATATATTTATAGACCAGTTCACTGCTCTCGTTAATAACCCCATCATTTCTATAACGCAAGACGACAGACATTCGAATTTATGCGAAGGAGTTCTCTCTACTCTCCGTTGGAGAACGCGCGGTTTTGTACCAACTCGACAAACTGCAGCTGCTAATAGGGGTAGATATATATGCTCAACGCACGCATTTCCGGCCGTCTCGATTTATGGCCTACTATCACGATATCGAAATTGTATTTTTATGGTGATAGATTGTTGCTAGGGAATAAAATCATCTGCAAACTCGGACCTATTTCATTTTTCGCGGTAATTTGTATTATCATTTTTTTTCTTTTTCTTTCTCAACTCTTACTGCAGGGTACTGTTTAGAATTTTTGGATCACAGCTGATCGCGTTAATTTTTGAGGAAAACTTATGCTATACATCAGCTAGTAATTACCTCCAAAATTTTCACGAATATTTCTATTGCGTTCGAATTCTTTCGCCATAGTTTTTCCAAGGTTCGTTCTCGGGTACGACGATCTGTAAACAGTTTTTTTTTCAAAATCAATCTCGACGTCATTCATGTTATCGATTCGGTAGAAAACTTGAAAAAAAAAAAATAGAAAGAAAAATGGTTCGAAATAAGAAACAACGTTTCTAGGTAAAAACAGGGAGAATCGCGAGGCAACGTGACACAGCTGTAGCTCACGTGACGATAGATATAATAGAAATTTTACTGGCACTATACGAAATCAAATATTCTCGATTTAAATCGGCGGTAAATTTCATCGATCTCAACGTCTCGGACAGCTTCCGCATTAAAACATCTTTCTGATTCACAAAGGCGACCGAATATGTAAATGGATCAAGAAATTTGACGAAAATAATTCAGACTTACGGCGCAGATTTTTGAAAACCATTATTTTAATTAGAAGAACAGTTTGATGGATCGAGATAAGAAAAGTTTATAATTAGAGAACCGCGAGTTTGGAGACTGTACGTGCGTACGTATAGCTAGCTGCGGGATGGAAGACCCGTTAAGAGGTATAAATTTAATATTAAATTGGTCTCCTCAGCGACAACCAATTTTAGCAACAACCTGACACGCTGCCAGACTCATAGATTTCTGGATTTTCGCCAGGATCTAATCTGTCAAGATTACAAAATCCTTGCGTAATAAAAACACGGTTCGTCTCACGAGAAAAGAGATTTTCAAAAATAATAGCAAGATCCGAGGATAAACGTGCTGCAGAGTAATTTGCAAGACCCATTTCGCTATCTTGTTTTCGAGTCAACCGAGCCGGAGCTGAATAAAGAGCCAGAAAAGATGAAGCATCCCAATTCTTTCACAAATTTTCATCTTTCTACTCAAAAAACGGAAAGAAAAAAAATCAAGATTCAGAGATTAATAAATATAATGAAATATTGTACATCGTGAGCTACGCTGTTACGATCGGGTTTATGTATGGATGATCGTTGGTATGAGTTCACGAGTTCCATTTGATTTAAAAAAAAAAATAAAACTAAATGTAGGTAACTTGTTGAAATGCTTGAAACGTTTTTCAGACACGCTATGCGGCAGGAATGATAAATCGGGCAAGTTTTCGTTTTTTTTTCTGTTTTTTTTTTTTTTGTATTCCCGTTAAACCACCCGCTCACGCCAGTCAAGTTTCGTGTCAATTGGTAATTAATTTAACACAAAGTGCAACAAATCACACAGCTACTAGTTTTCAAGCGATGCGGATACCGCCAAAAATTGTTTAAATGGCCTAGAAACAATTCTGATTACTGCGGGTGGAGGCCGAATAAATTGCCATAAAAATTTACATTCGTACCCGAGGACGTGACTCGTGCGTGAATCTTTGCAGCGACTGTTCGAACTGTTTCCGCACCCTCTTGCGGCTTGAAAGCACAAATTCTTAACTTTTCTAAAAGCCCTTCGTTTATGGCCTCGTCCACAGTCTTGTTGCTGGCCGTCATCATACTACAAAATACGAAAATCACAAGCTTTCGATCAAGGGGTAGGTTACAGGTGTACGCAAAAATTAAAGAAAGCGTTACGAAGGGATTGACAATTCAAGGGAAAGAACCTGGAGTATTATGGCGAGGATGATATTTATCTCCGTTAAAATTGAAATAGATGAATTATTATGCCATGGAGTAATTTAATGGGTATATGTACAAAGCATCAATGAAAGGCCGTTGGCTCTGTGCCAAAATTGACCTCATGGTTTTATTATAAACGTTGGTGAAGTGACGTACATGACGTGCAACTCGTGGCAGGGTAATTTTGTAGCGATAGAAGTCGGGTCTACGCCTATTAGTTTTCCCAACATCGACGATGACAGTGCAAACGATAGAAATTATATCCGATAATTATTATATTTTATCAAATATTATTCATACAGGTACATATCTCTGGAGAATCACGCGCAGAGGAAAACTCATAAGCGCGTATCCTGACGGGATTGAATTTGCGGTTCTTTGTTTATTTATTTATTTATTTTTCGGATCGTATATTTACTCATCTTCGACGTCTTCGTTGTCTTCGAGGAATTCGATAAATTCCATGGGCTGTAGATTTTCCTTGTTACTCGTACTCGATCCGTTCTCGTCAATTTCCTTCATTTCAAAACCACTGAACTATATATAATAAATGGGTATATGCTATCGAAAAATATTTCGAGAGCGTTCAGTAGACACGATTTCGTGTAGGTACGTATACGATCCTGACGTGTGTCAAACGAGATTGAAAGACCAGAATAAAACCAAAGTCAAAGTGACAAACCGAATTGACTTTTTCCACGGAAGGCAAGCATTTCTCAACGATCTAGTTTATACATCGTCTAATAATACCCACATTCGGCGGAACCACCTTGCGAGTAACAAACAGTATTTTTTGCTGCTGTAGAGACGAATACTCAACGTGACTAAAAAATTACTACAGATACTGTATCGTAGCGTATTATGCCTAATCTCGGACTATAATAATTTCGACTAAGCCTCACTTTCTGAGGTGTAAAAAAATTTGAAATAAAGAAAAAATTTACGAAGAATAATGACGGGGACAAAATCGATGCGAGGTTATTAAAATGTTAGCTTTGATAATACTCTTGCTCGTTGGATGATAAATTATTTATCTACTTTTTTTTTCAATAAACAATAGGAGCACAGATATTTTATTCGGGGGGATGAGCGAGCAGAGAAATCACACCGCGATCCTCGCGCCTCCTCGGTCAGAGGCGGTTTGACGTTTTGTGCTGCCAAAACTATGTTTAAATCCCAACTGCTGCACACGCGGCCGGTATTCCCATTATTAGAACGCCTCTTTCCAAAAATTATCACTTTTTTTTCTAGACGTATTTGCATCCGGACGAGGAATTGACTTTTTTCGTCATATCGGATGCGGTATAGAAATGAAAGATATTTATTTTTTAACCATGTACCGAACAATTGTGGTTGATTTACTATCGTCAAAGAGTTACTGCAATTATGCGCGAAGGAATAAAAATGATTCAACACTCCTCCGTCTCTCGGCACACGCGTGTGTATCAATAATTTGGCACAGGTACTCTCCGCGTCCCAATTGTTCAATTAAAGAAAATAGTGGCGGTTGAATTATCGCAGATACTCGAATAAACCCGCGCGGTACAACGGTAGCTGGCGTGATTGTCCATCCACTTACGTTACGTCCTCGCGGCAGGTGGACGTTTTTGCGAAATATTTGGCAGATTAACAGTTTACTATATGAAAAACGAAACTAATATGCGTTTCGTTGTCCGTTGACACGATCAGAAACACGGTCCGAGCTTCACGTTGACGAATAATAGGAACGGCTTATACTCGTCAAAAGAAACACAAAAGTATTCCTATATATCAAACCTGATCATTTTAATGATCGTGAATAGACTCAATGATTAAAAATCACCGAGAGTTAGAAGTAACAACGTTTCATGTTGAGTTATGAAATTTTTTTTTTCTCTCCACCGATCGATGTGATCCTATCTAGGCCTTGCATAAATTACTACACCGTCTAAACACCTTTCTAACTTGAACCACCGGTATTATAATTACCACTAATTCACGTGCAGGTAACTGGCTAGAATTATCACACTAGTCGAGCTAGAAATCTTATGGTAAGGCTAAAGTAATTGATGAAGCAGTTGAATAAATGACGAGAACAGACGTAGGTCTACGTCTGCATTTGGCACTTGTTGATGATAAACACATAAGGTGGATAAATTGACGCGAAACAAGAGCCGACGAACTTTACCGAATAAGGCCGAGAGCATACGAGCCAAGTATTGATTCAAATCAAGCGGTCTTATTCAAATGAAAAACATTTTCGTTCCCACGATACGTTTCCGAAAAATATAGTTTGTACTGCAGCGCGGTTAAAAAGTGATGAGGGATCAATTTTTTTGATCAGAATTAGAGCTGTCTTATTCGACAGAGTTCTGATCGCTTACGGTCATCTTTCCTTTCAATTAACCCGGAACCGTGTATGAAAATGTACTTTCACTCTACCTTGACTACGGGGATAGCCGAGCACGTGGATTGAAAGAATATTTGTTCATTTGATCGTACCGCCGTTCATCTTCAGCTTCTAGTTTATAATACATGTGGGAGTAACAGCGCCCCAATTTCTTGACGTACGTTTATTCGAGGCGGCGATATTTTCAGGATAAAAATATCGTTTTCTGTCATTGACTCTTGGAGCTGAATGCACGCGGGTGAGTAAAGTTGTAGATTTTTCTGTTTGCATTAGAAAATGTTTTCATGTATGTATACACAGTCGGATTTTGAACTCTATATGATATTTATATAGGTATAATATTTTCGAAACTTGAGGTTATAATTATGGCTCGCGGTTTACAACGTGTGATCAGTCATTCGAGTTTTTTTTTTTTTTTTTTTTTTTTTTTTTATTTAATTAAAAACCACGAAGAAAGTGTCTAACTTTAGCTACCGAGGTCGACTACGAATTCCCGACGTGAGATCATGGCCAATTGAAATCGGTTGAAAATTTTTATGCTTTATTATTCATTCAGCGATGCGGACACTGATTGGAATATAATCGATCCTCGAATATCGACAGACAAAAGATTTTCACTTCATTTCACGGATCACCCTATTTTACCCCATTATACGTATACAGGGTGGCGACAATTCAGTTGAAATAAAATTCCCTGACTTTGTCCAGACAAAAATTCGGATTATTTAAAACATAAAATTCGGATATTATAATGTAATAGAGATATGTGACCCAAACCTTTATATCTATCTGCAGAACTGTGAATATTATAATTCCGTATATATACATATAATTTATATGTATACTTACGAGGCTTCATCGACGCGAATGATGAAAGGTAGAAATGCTTGAAATGTTTTTTGGGAGGAAATAATCATAATTTTTGCACAATATTCGAAAATCTAGGTTATAGAGCAGCTATAATCGTCGTTGCCGAGAATTAATATGATTTTGACAAGCAAGAAATACCGCGGTTTTGTTTCTTCACGTACCAACTACCTTCGAGATATCCGTTAAGTTTCGTGATTTTTCTTTCGTTTTCAATTCTGTACTTGATCTCTTCTGCTCCCGGCCTCTCGACGCGTCTTATACTAGGCTTTTCCTTGATTCCTAAAGCTGCTGGGTTCTGGTGATAAGACGAAGAGCACGCGTCCGTAGACGTTATCATTTTCAGAGCACTAACACTGACGTATTTCCTATTTCACAGATTGGAAGATTTACAGTAAAATTTACAACTTTCAGTTCATTTTTTTCACCTTTATAATCAGACCAAGAATAACTGCGATTTTTCACATTTTTTTAAATTCTAATCAACCTTCCGTACGATCATAGAACGATGATTCAAGGTCTTGACAGGAAGACAGTTCCTATCACAGTGCAGTTCTAAAGTCTATTCGAAATTCGTTAATCTACTATACCTACACGCGAATTTCACTGGCTGAAATGTTTAATCAGCCTGTGGCATGCAACCCGACACACGTCCAAGTATATGCTAAAGTAGAATGATAATTACTATACCCATGTATCTCCGGATTGAGAATATTATTGCCGAAATGGAATTAAACCTGAAATATCATTCGCCAATGCGCTTAAAATAATCTTATCGGATTCACACGAAATCCTCTAACCAATCCAGATTCAAAAGTTGATCGAAGCTAGTACTGCGACCTTCTCGGCAGGTTCAACGCGCTTACTGTCATTAATAAAACCTGATCCAATCTTGTTCTGGGGATCGAATACACATAGAAAAGCACGATTTTTTTTCTTATTCCTTCATGTAAGAATAAACTGTAAAAAAAGGAATCAAGTTCTGCCAGAACGACAAGATTTTTTTTTTTTTTGAGACTATATTATCATAGCAAATGGCTCGATGATATTAATCAATGTATTAAAAGCTGGGCCGGGTCTACTACAGGTATGTTATTAAAATAAATAAACTTCGTGCATATGTGTTTTGGAATTTTGCCACCACACCCGTCCGTCAGTCAACTCGATATACCTGAGACTCTATACCTATAATATATGTCACGACAATAAGGAAGGAGTAGCAAAATTTTTAGGCAAGTATAATAATTAATGACGTGAGATCTGTAAGTTGTTATGAGAAATTTGTCATCGTCTTTCAGTCGAAAGTTTCCGAAAGCATAAGTTTTGGCTACATACAATAAAGCTAATTATAAGATTACATGGCTCTTGGTGAATAAACAAATCAGAATATTCGTTGATCGTAGGATAAAGGATTGAAAAGATTTCGACGACGGTACAATAAAGACAGACGCGATGACTCATCGGGGGATATTTTCGTCGCGCAATTACCGCTTCTCGATCTGCATTATTCCGATGCAGATTTTTTTTTTTGGCGATGGTGCACCAGCTATACACCTGCACCTACCGATCAAAACGGGAATAGAACGTAGAAGCAGCGAATACCGAGCTGATAAATCACGTACGTAATAATCATAAAGAAAATGCAAATGCAAATATATAAATGTACGGCTATAAACAAGGATGCTGCCGCGCCTACTGCTCGAGATGTTATAATTGAAGTACGAATTCATCGACGCAAACCGGTCCAGATATTATAATCTTTGAATATATGCATCTGCTCCTCGACCATAGCAAGTTCAGGGTAACTTTTTGCCGGGACGATCGTGAGCCCGATAGAATATCAGCGGAATAATAAAATACAGAGTAGGGGTTCAAGGTATGTAGATATGTTACATACTTTTCGACGGTGGTTAGGAAAATTTATATAGGTATTATACTGCAGTTATAGACACAGTCCTTGGTAGCTGTTTTTGGTGCTATGAAAAAGTTAGTTTGAAGAGTGTGTGACCCGGAATACAAAGCAATATATGATGAGGATTTTGGTGGAGGGGGTCGAGAACCATCAACGATATATAAGCCTTCTACCTTCTTCGAGTTTGAGTTAGTCTGATTTAGTTTCTGGTCTAAGATGGATGCTGTAGCCATGAAGGTGAGCTATTACCTATTTATTCAAAAAATCCAATCGCAATCACAACGATTCGGGGATTTTTCGGACCTCAATTTAAAATCAAAAAATTAGGTATACCCATACCTCCATCAGGAATATTCTGTGATCGATTTCTTATTTATACATATGAGCGTGACTATGATAATATCGAATTTTCACATCAATTGAATGATATATACCTAAACCTAAACAAGAACAGAAACAAAGTGCGGCTTTGTTGTCTGCGAAGGTTTTCTGTCGCTAGCATGTATATCGTGCACCTAGAAGAGTAAATAATTGTATATATGTACCCAATACCGTAATTCCGTATTAAAATTCGGAGCACGTGTGTCGAAGCTACGAAACGTTACGTCAAACAATAAATCCATGTAATGTTATTCCCGAAATTTGAAGCTCAGATAATTTCATTTCCTCATGTCGATTAATCGAATCTTTTTGGTTCCTATTTTCTTTGAAAACTTTATCGAAAATACTTTTTGGGCATCTGTTAGCTGCGGTGCACGCGTTTGCTAATGAGTCATCTTATTTTTGCCACCGTTACTTACTCACGCTACTGCTGCAGCGCAATTAGAGACAATGAACAATGAATAATGGATTATGAAAATGGGCACACGCAGTAATGAAAGAGCGAGCAGATTAAGTAAATAGTAGTACATCATAATACTAGTGTTTGATACTCAAGTTTACAGCCTTGATCTAAACCGCGGGGCTGACGACGCGTATATTGAGGAATAGTCAGAGAGTAATGTGTGAAAACAAATATGATAGAACCTAAGCAAATACCTTGATACTTGCAAGCATGAAAAAAAAAAATTAAAACTATCTATAGAACGATTTTAATACCTTCTCTTCTCTTCTCATCTCTTTTTTTTTTTTTTTTCTTCAATTTCAGGCGATTATATTTCTGGCATTTATGGGATCGGCTTTGGGTGCTGTGGTGCCCTTAAGCCACCGTGGGTTTTACTCAAATTTAATTTCTCAACGTCGTCCCGAATTTTCGGGCCAGCGCCTCGATGGGACAACGTTAGACGTTTACAATCCGCAGCAATATCTAACATACGACGTAATTCCTCAGGTATGAAATAAAATTATACGGATCTTTATATACTGTTGGCTGTCGTATCGTTAAATGAATACTCGATACACACCCCTGAAATTATTGTGTATAAATACAGTTGCAAAGAATTATCATAATGGTTTTCTTGACTTGATGAACTCTCGCCGCAGCTCTCGACTCGGAGCTGCGATATGATAACTGGAATTACTCCAGGGCTTCACAATCTCTAGATCTGTTAGGTGGAAGATTTACGAAGTTTTACAATATTACAGCGAAAAATTGTTTCTTACTTAGGAATGAACAAATACCGTAAATATAATGCACTAATCAATATTCACAGGTCAACACAGGCGTCAGAACAATACCTACGGCAGTTTTTGCTAACGGCATACCTACCATAGCGCATATTCCAGCGACTTATAATTACTATGGAACACCGGTGTACGATTTCAGGTTTCCCCTCAACCCGGTAAGATTTTTTTGAGTCAAAAAATTTCTCTTAAAACGTAGAAAAATAATGTCTTTCGATAGTTGATTGAAATTTATTATTTATATCGTCAGATTCTGCCACCCGGTTCGATTCCATCGACACCGGGATACATTCCGAGGCCAGAGATCCCTCAACCTCCTCCGAATAATCCAACCGACGACGACGGTATAGAAAAGTTGGACGAAAAAGTTGAGCCAGCTAACGATCCTCTCGGTGAAGCAGCTGGTGCGGCTAACGGCGAAGAAGTTTCGGACGAAAATGACACTATCAGCGTCGAAGCCGCGTGAAAAAATTCAACCCCATCTCAATTTTGTTTATATATAATTTAAAGTCAGCTAATGGATAATTGTTAACAATATTCTGTAATTTAAGTTAACTATGAACGATGTGCAGTGAGATCTTGAAAGAGAATAAAAAAATAAAAAAATTATACATATAACCCGTCGTTCGCTGCAGAAAGTAAAAATAGATTTATGCCTTCGACCTGCATTAGGCGTGAGAAATATCGAATCGAATTCAACAGCCTGCGATACCCCAAGTGCAGAGATGCTGAACAATAAAATATCCCACTGACCAAGCATCGTAGATATTGAACACATTTATAGTTTCGAAGCGGTTCAGAGGTCGGTTGGTAGCACCAGAGATAAAGATATCGTCTACTCCCTTGAACAATTCAGGCGATACAACTTACTCATGCTGCAGTCATTTTCTACGATTCAGTGGTAAAGGTTCGGATCGTCCGAGTTTGTAAAGATTTTTAAAGTATAGTCATGATTTCTCGCATTTATTTGTATTTGGCGCTTATTCAGCTCGTCGCATTTTCGGATGCAGCGCCGCCGAGTGGACGTGCAGTGGTTGCCGGTGACGTAGATGGCGAAGATTTTTTTCTCGACACCATGAAGTCGATTTTAGATGAAATCAATGAATTACGTCAAGAAGTAACGGAGGAAGGGGAGCATTTGAGAGACACCAAGGCCGTCGTCGAAGCTATGTGTCACGATTTTGAATACCCGGTAAAAACTATACTCGAATTTACGAATCCGCAATTAACAATTCGAACCGATCCGGTCTCCAAGAGATTCCGCAGAGACGATAAGACGACGACGACGACGACGACTGTGACTCAGAATTACGGTTCTTCGAAAGATTATATGAGCAGTTACTACGCTCAGAGAAAGGCGATCATGGATAAGTACAAGTCACAACAGAAGGAGATAATGGAGAGGGTGAGAAAGACCAAGAGTTTAATAGCGGAGAGTAAAAGGCTTAAGGAATCTAAGACAATTGATTTAGGTAAAAGCAACGTCACTCAGGATGAGCCGAGGGATCTTGACAGTTCACGCTCGAATATTACCTACCGTAATGAGCTTACTTCAACTATTCTTCAGAGTCCGATGAGCAGCAGTGTGGCTGCAACTTCTACTACAAGCATCCCTCTTCCCGAAGTCCCGATCTTGAATCCGTCGATTTCTAACGACACTCAAAATCAAAATTCAAACAGTAGCAACGATTCTTTTTTCAACTCGAGTGAGGAGGAAGTAGACGATTATTCGAGCGAAATTGATTTACCGAACACGACTTTGTCGTCGCCAGTTTGCGACACGCTTACGGTTTCTCCTGTTGAGAATGACGATAAGACAGAAATTTTCGACAGACCGGATCTTCAGACTCTCGAGGGAGACTGGCCGAGTGAGTCAGTGAATTTTATTCCACAGAATGAAGTTGATTTCAATTTAACCGAACCGAGTTTAGTGCGGCAAGTACGCGACAATGATACTGTGATTTTTGATCTCGGAGGTCACCTCGCTAATCCCTCGATGAAAAACGATTCCGCCTTAGATCAGCTGGAGAAAATGTTTCTCTGGGAGGTGCCAGCGGGAGACCAGAGGATTTCTCGATCCAACGAAACGGGTACCGCAGTTAGACAAATCGAGAATGATTCTGGAGTTGAAAAAAATCGTAATACCATCTTAGCCGGCGATCTATCGGGTCACAATTCTAGCCAAGCTTCAGACTCTCTGCGGTTTATGGTTGAGATAAAAAGCTCGCCGGATGTACATGTTAAAAAATTTATAAAAAACAGCAGTACCAGTACAACGACGTACAGGAACTCGACTCACGAAATTGTCGAGATAAACGGTGTCGTCAATTCTACTAAGAGAATCAACGGTCCAGGTCCCTCGGACGTTGATCTATCGTACTTAAACAATATTAATTCGACAAAACCAAACGCAAATAGACCTGTGGCAGTAATCGGCGGAGTAAGTAATGCGCAAAGTGCAGTACTGTTCATCTTTGTTTCATTATAATCATTGATTGAATTTGAAAAAAAAAATAAGTAAATAATAATAATAATAATAATTCGCAGGGGGCCAGAGAGTCGGAATGGTGCGAGGAATGTCCGCACGACTACAGATGGGGCGACTGTGAAGGGACGTTATTTTACCAGCATACCATATTCCTAAGAAACAGAGGACCCGCTGCGATCGACGCAACTTTTGGGATGAATGTCGAAGGCCCGATATCCATAACTTGTGTAGAAGCTATCCGTTACAATCGGACTCGAGGAATCGTTACTCTGCATTCTGGCGGTCCAGGACACGATTTTGCAAAATTAAGAATCAGAGGATTTCAAGGAGAGGGTTTTTCGTACATCATGAGAGTATGGGGGTCCAGAAACGATCAAGAATTCATCGACAGTAATAGTTATTCGTATTGATATACCAAAAGAGAATACCTAATTTCATAACGAGAACGTAAACTAAAATAGCACACATAAAACATTGTAAAGGCACATTCGTATATGTATCCTATATCTTTTCATTGAAATATATCTGTATATGTGTATATATACCTATGTATATATACAACCTAAGCGGACAAATTTTCGGTAAAAAAAAAAAAAAGAGAAAAAAAAAAAAACATCAAGGCTTAACGTAGTTTAACGAATCATAACTTTCACTTATACTGCATGTATATACATATGTATGATGTATATACCTATACCAATATATAAATTAAGACCTGCTCGGGGAAGGAGTTGGTACCGGCGGCGGTGGTACGTCAGGAATTTTATCTTCCACTTCATTTTTCCCCAATTGATCAGCGTCGATTCCTGCAGGTAGCTGAGGACTGAGGAGTTGATTATCCCTGTAGGCTCCTTGGGGCGGAAGCGGGGCCAAATCTTGGGGCTGATAGTCGAATAGGTAAGGGTTCGGAGCTAGGTGAGGGTTGAAACCGTTGTAAGAGTAAAAGTACGGATCGTAATAGAGAGAATGATAATTTGGATAAAAACTGAGCGGATGTTCATTGGCGTTTTTCCTTTTCGGGATTCCATCGCTCGTCGATTTTATCGGTGGATCCTTTTTCTGATTTGAATTATTGTCCTCATTACTCGCCACCGCTGCAGCATCTTCGGCGTTCGGCCTCGTCGTCTCTTTTGCCGATGTTAATTCCGGTCCCTGCAGTCCCGCGCTTCCTTCAGCCGGAAGTAATTCTTGGGGTAAACGGCCGACTTCCGGGCCCGGATAACGCGGGGCGAATTGAGTGTAGTAAAACGGTGGTACGTAACCGACAGCGGTCGTATGAACGACGGGTTGAATCACTGGGAATGCCCTCGACGGTGACAGGTTTTGATTGCTCGTCACCAAGGCGTTGTAAACCCTGGGGACACGCAGGAGTCCGGGTACCGGATCGGCCAAGACACTGATTACCAGGCTCGATAAGGCGAGTAAAAGTCTCATCTGAAGATAAATTGTAGATTTGCAAGTTTTAAATACTGGAGGAAACCGATTTTAGATTTTTAATATTATCTCTTAGATACGCGTAGCTCAAATATCTATCTATACTGCGGGAAGAGAATTAATATCGTGTATAAATTACTCGCGGATATATGGATAGTCGACAAAGTATAATCTATTCCGTGCGATCGCTGCAGCTTTCACGAGCATGAGGACCGAAGAGATTTTTTATTTTTCAACTTTTTTTTTCTATTAGTATTGAACATATTCGATATGATTTTTCAGGATGTGGAGAATATCGAACGATATGTATACCTCTTGTAATCGGAAAAAGTATTGATAATAAAAAATGTAACGGTAAAGCAAGGTAAAAACGAACCGAACGAATCTTTTGTGATAGGTATGTACGAAGGTACGAGTAAAGATGGAAAAATAAAACAGAATTGATAGAAAAAAGTGTCATTGTTGAGACAGGTTAATCTAGATATATACGTATATCTGTGTAAAACGATTGTTTGCAAAAATTCAAACTGGTTTACATACATTATTATTGCACCTCAATGTCAGGTGAATGTACATTTTATCCCGGGTAATGCTACTTTTTATAGCCTATAACGATATTCAAAGTTAATTGACTGCCGGTCACAAATAGGAATAGATAAGTATTAATAAGTAGTTGACTGAAAGATCATGGGCTTCGTTTATACGGGGTGGCGACAATTCAGTTGAAATAAAATTCCCTGACTTGTCCCTGACTTTGTCCAGAAAAAAATTCGGATGTTATAATGTAATAATACGAATAAACCAAACCTATATACTTATCTGCAGAACTGTGAATATAATTCCGCATGTATATAAGAAATCTATAATATAATTGCATGAGAATATTTGATGCATAATTTAATTTTTTTTCTCCTCTTCCCTTTCTCAACGTTTCTATAATTCAATTGAAACGTCTCTGTCTAATTATATTAGAAATTTCTATCAAAATTCTTACAACTTAGAGTAATTAACATTTGAATAATGTTTTACCCACATTATTCACGCCTCATTGATAACGTTGATACATTTACAATGATTTTTTCGGAAATTTTTCAGGCTTTTCCAAAAAACTTTTCAATTTCGAAAGTAGCTCATTTTAAAAAAATACAACAAAAAAAAAACTCGTTTACCATGTGGGCCGAAGTAATTCCCTGACTTTTCCCTGAATTTTCCAAACTGACAAAATTCCCTGAGTATTCCAGGTTCTCCCGGGTTTGCTGGTCTGTCGCCACCCTGTTATATAGGTATACGAAGGTTTGTTTCGCTCTCTTATGCCGGAATCGCGATTGGATCGATCGTTATCAATTTTTATTTCAATTTCGAAATCGAATTAATTATAATACCAATCCCATTCATCGATCTTTAATCTACGGTGTGATACACTGGTCAAGAACTTCCTCGGGCGATAACTTGAGACAGAGAACAATTCATTTGACATTGATATACGTGAACGAGGACTGTTGCTTTTTAAACGTGGGTCACTAAAATCGATTCAGTGTTCGAAAGTTTTTACCTTGCACCCGAATACTGATAACGAAATGCTGCAATATTTAAAAGCTTCGTTATTTTTATAATTCAAAAAATTCACCCCTTATAGTTACATATCGTCATAGAAACCCAAAGAAAAGTTCAACGAGTTGTGGTATACGAATTTTGAATACCTGCCAAAAGAAATAACGCAGAAAAGAAAACATCAAATTAAAAGGAATGATTCACATATCGACTAATCCATTTTTTTTTTTTTTTTTTTTTTCAAATTTTAATAGCTGCTCAAAGATTGCAGACAGTATTTGGACACAAGGAGTGAGTTTTAAAGTGTTATTTCCGTTCTCATGCGACACGACTAAATATTTGACTTTCTTTATTTCGCGCGTCAACGAAAGGCCGAGTATCGTTCGTATATAAAGTTTCGATATAAGGTATATTTGAATTCCAAACTGACTCACCTTCTCACTTTTATTCACGTATTCGAGTAGTGGGTAAAAATAGTCGAATTAATTAATCGGATAGAACGCTCTCGCGGAGATCCGAGAGAGGCTGAGAACACGCCGAGTAGCAAGAGAACTGCATGACTCCCTACCATATATATGCCTCAAGAAACCCGCGATTCAAGTCCCACCGATCTCCCACTACTCTAACCTAGGCATACACGACGATATTCCTGTCTACCTACCTACCTACCTACCTATAACGTTGTTCGCGGACCCGGCGAAAGTACCTTCGGAATACAAACGAAATATCAAACACCATGTAATTCTCGATCCATTTTTCACATATGTATGTACCTTGTTTCGCTTTTCAGCATCTTTTCTCTTCGTTGTTTGTCATTGGATTTTTCAGCGGAAATATGATTTAATTGCTCCTTAGCTTCGGATAGAAATAAATCGGATTTTCGCGTGTATAATTCGTGTTTCATTAGCGCGCGACATTATCGACGTGGAGATAAAAATTCAAAGATCTTTCTCGCGTTATTGGCCGAGTCTGGATCGCTGCGCGAAGTAAAGTGAATACTATGAGAGACGTCGAGGCATTAGAAATTCTATACAAAGACGTCCGGTTGGTAAATTGGTCTCGATTTTATGACCTGCCGTTGGAAAATTGACTAGACTTAAGTTATATATTTACGAGTATTGAAATCGATTGGATAATAATTTTCACCCGGTATAATATATGTGAGGCTGAAACATGGGTCATGGGCACCGTATAGTAACCGTAGCTGGGAGAAACATTCCTGAGACTTGAGGCTATATAGAACTACTCTGCGTTCAAGAAAATAGAATAGGAAGTCAACAGAAAAGTGGAATATAATCGCGGCAAATAGAGAATCGGAAGATCAGAGAATGATACGAAAACCAGTTCGGTTTCTTGCCCGCGACCATATAGCTGCAGGCGAACTCGACTACTGCACAATCCTTGAGAATAATTTTTCTAATTAGATATTATTAGATAAACGACAAAAAAAAAAATGGTTCAACAATTTTTCGATACCTTCGTTCGACATTGATGAGATAAGATAATTAGTTTGCGAATAAATGATAGCCTTGAAGTAGGCAGGAAGTCTACGCTCGAATGTATATCGTGGGCTGGCATGAATGTCATGGATTAGTCAGAAATGAAATAAAACGAATAAAAAACAAGAAAAAGCGGAAGTAAAAAATTGGGAAAAAACAGTAAAGATGAGTTGGAACCACGGAACAAAGACATAAAAAAATCTACCAAATTAATTTATTGACCTGTGAGTATTCTTTTATTTCCGGCAACGAGCAGCCCACGTAGAGCCATGCAGCTCTTCGAAACATTTCACCATCCTTTGATCTAGGCCTGAATTTGTAAGGAGGTTTTAAAATTCTGCTATAAGAATACGCGTGTACGCGGCTAGTTGATATTCAACTCAATTCCTGAATTGAATATAGAATCGAGGCGCGGAATATACTACGGTCTGTATCGAACTTTTGCAGTTCAGTGTCCTCGGCCCTCGCGCATCAAGAATTGTACGTATGTGTGTAAGTACCTTATAATTGTCGGTATTAATTACAACCAAGAATGTATATTGACGCATATTATACGTATACGTATATTACATACATACATATATACGTATACCAACGATATATTGAAAATAATTCTGTGCGAGGATAATGATGCCAACATAACGCGCGATAATCGTATTATAAAAGGAATATGTTTTTCATCGTACGTTTTAAAACCAGTTTAAACGAATAACCTATACTTCCACCTTTATTCGGAGGTCGTAAATAAAAAATAATTCCCTTGGTTAATACCCATACATACCCACAGCTGGAACAACTCTATACTCAAATGTGAGAGACGAAAATGACAAACTACGTGCGAGTATGTACACACGTGAATTTAATAATACACATTATTATGCTATACGGTGTGACGTGTAGGTATAATGAAAAGGGAGGATCGGTCACACAGTAGGTTATACAACATAATACACACGATTGGATTTTGACTTGTCATTTATTATTTCACAGAAATTTTTTTTTTTTTTTGCCACTATGCTAACGGATTCGGAGGAATAATGTATTGTAACAATCGTAACGATTCATACGCCTACCTAAATCCATGTAAATAATAAATATACAATATATAATGTACCATTATAGCTACTGCATTCCATCATTTATTCGAATCTTTATCGGAGCACAGCCTGCGATTACGATTCTCAGTCTTAAATCGAGATAAAAGATTCAAACCATCTTTTTAGAATTTCGACTATACATGATCCATATGCCAGGCTTTCCTAAATCTCGAATAACAGAATGCGTGGAAATGTGTCTGATCATGTGGATTGCATTGGAATTCGTGTATCTATTCGAAAACAAAAACTTGACTCATATATATTTCTGCAAGCCATTTATAATTTCCCGTTATATCGGCTCTACAGGTATATAACACATTCTTCTCAGCAAGAGAATCGGCAAGTTTGGCAAAAACAATACGACGAGCAGAACTAACGGCGAAAGAAGTAACAACACGCTGGCGTAAGCTAGGAGCCACCAAATCTGAGATATTCCTAAGACTGGTTCCAACATTTTGATTATTATATAAATATATACAGTTCGATATCACTTTAACCTTTGTTCTTATTCTTCTTGTTAAGATTATTATTTATTACTATTGTTATTGTTATTACTGGTGTTGTTGAAAAAATTGTTTCTCCTAAAGTTGAAGTTTCTTTTGTATTTTTATGACGGTGTGTCAATTACTGGAGCTCACAGCCTGCATTCGTCTTAAATATATTTAGGAATTGTTCGAGTCGATTGATCGTCTGAAATATTCCCCCATCCATTTTTTACTCGATTCTGAAACAGTTTTGAACCCTATTTAATGATTCAAATCATTCATATTATTTTTTAAAGAATAAGATGGTATGCGATGATGTACCTAACTCTCAAAAAAACGAAAAGAAAAAAAAAAAAAAAAACGAGAAGTAAGAAACACGGGCATTTTCAGAAGAAGAAAAAAATTTGCTAAACGCACTGCAAGCTCCCTTTCCTTCACCTCTACACTAGCTGTGCCAAGGAGTCATACGAGTTGCAACGCGACGACGTAATAATACCTGTAGGGAAGCCGCAGATTTCAAATGATTTCTGGTATGAATTACGAGGAACAGTACGAAGGTTTTCAACTTCCGCATTATGCAAATTGCACAATATGTGACGTAATTGTCACCAGTTAAGTTACGGTAACGGGTACGACAACGACCGAGGATTCGATCTTTTTCCAACGCTAACTGTAACTCGGTATAGCGGAGCATATCGCACCGAAAGTATACTACGTACATATGTATATACATATAGGTATGGGTAAGCTTCGAGTAACGATCGGTATAAGTTGTTACGTTAATTCAACTCGGTAACAGAGGGCGATACTTACATTCAATGTTACATTGTGCATTGTGTGTATATACCTATACCTATAGCTGTAGCTGTGTACCATAAGTTGAATAATAGAGAGTATTATATACAGGTCGATTGCGCAAACGGTTGGAAAAATTTCACTTTCCTTTGGCGCAATCTTGTCTAACCCGAGTGCTTATAGGTACGAACGGCGAGATGATACTGTAACAGATAATATTGGGACGGCTGAGAAATACCGCGAAGATTCGGGTGAACGATTGAACAGAGTTGGGCAAACTTTTTATTTTATGAGACGTGAATACGTTTTAGTATATGTATACCTATGTATGATATTTGGAATAACACACCGTAGCTAATTATAGCCGATTTTCAAATCGTTTACAGATTCCAGTATAAGCCTCAATGTCGCGTCAAACTGACACACTTAAAAATTACATCACGTTTAACACAAGGCCATCGACTTTACTGACTTACTTTCAATTGCGTCGGGGTCTACTACCGTGGTATTTGGAAGCTGCTAGCTGATACTCTCTCTCTCTCTATCTCTCTTTCTCTCTCGTTACGACTAAATACCGATTCATATATTTATTTAATAATTGTTACATTGCAGATTTATCGATATTTTTACTCTCTCTATAATCGTTATTACTCGACTGTTACAGTGATTGAAATCTGTATAAGAAATAGAATGTTTAAAGAATCATTATACCAAAGGTGTGACCTTAAAACCTAAATCAATATTACCTTTCAGAGCTTTTTTAACATTGACACTAACATAATATTTGAGATCTAATATGTACACGCTCATATAAATTCAAGATAGAGTTCACAGATGGGGAAAAAAGAAAAGAAAAAAATTACACCGCAGGACGTCGTAACAATCCATAACCTTGATAAACGAAAAAAACCTGTTTGGCACAATCGACGCGTACACACCATGATGATATAGGTACATAAAAAAAAAACTAGAAGAAACGTTCACTGGAGTTCTAATGTGTTTATACATATATATCCTATGAATTAAATTGAAGATATGAATAATCATGGCAAACCAAATTTATAGATCTTAAAATCAGAGGAAAAAAAAATTTATATTAATCCAATGAAATAAATAATTTATTACACTGAAATATCAATATGTATACCCATATTATTCATTTGGGATTAGTAAATTTTTTTTCTCTTCTGTTTCCATTATTGGTGTGAATACAAGAGACCCTTGACACAATTGAAGATGTATTTTCCTCTATCCGTAGAAAAACTATGCTTTTATGTTACACACGTTACGACTGACAATGAGATGGGAGAAGAACACTCTGTACAATTAATCGTGATTGGAATTAGTTGTGAAAATTTAAATAACGAAATGTCACGTGATTTCGACGATGGGATATTACAGACGTGTGAAATGAAAATTAAGAATTAGAAAAAAATGAAAATGAAGAACGAAAAAACAAAAAAAAAAGGACAAGAACAATCACGAGTACCTACCCTAAAATAAATAAGCCAGCAGATTTTTAATCCCTCGGGACAACAACTGCGACCTGCGTCGCAGGACTGTGCAGGTGCCAGTTGCAGGAGCGACTTTGACTTCAACTTCGTCTGAGACTCGATTCAGAATCTGCGCTTTCCCTTTCATTTAGTCGCGACTAACGTTACCCACAAGTCGACAGCTGTACGAGTCACCACCTTAAATTTGTCCATCATTCTACATATGAGTGTATAGGTATTGGTATAGATATATGTACGCTCTAACTCACGCGCAGATGTGATCTCGCATGGTTAAACAATGACAAATTTGCAAAGCGGATGGCATTGACGAGTTTTCTGCTTTACTTCTGTATACTTATACCTATAATGTATATCTAGACGCGCACACCTTCTCTTGCCTCCTGAAACTTGCTTGTTGACCGATTCCATTTGTTGTTCCTTTTTTTTTTTTTTCGTTTTTATCGTATTTTAGAATGAAAGTGACAGGAGTTACCGTAAATTGAAAGGCGCTGCTAAATCGCAAGTATTTATATGCACGTACAAAAATTTATCGAACGCGAATAAGGTTATCGCTATTTTCTTGCAAAATAATAAATTCGCTACCGCAGCTGATACTATATACATATATTTCTGTCTCGTTATGAATATTTTATACGACGTCTACGAACGTCCAGATTATAGCAGTCTCTGGGTGGGTATACCTATAATATGCGCTGCAGCTTGCTAGCGATTGGTAAACGGCAAAGATGCATAAGTGCATGTAAAGTGCAACGTACTCGAACAAAGACGACCTTCGCAGCATCTACGCGAGAGATTTTTGTCACCGGTTTAGTAAACTACGTTTTGTCTTCTTTTTACTCTTATCTAGTTTATCTCCTCTATACTCTGTACTCTGGCTATCCTTCGGTCAGTTCCCTACCGCGCGATTCAAAAGATTTAAATTTTCATTGAGTCACTATAAGTTCAGTTCATTTGGAATAATGTCCTAGAAACAAGTCGGTTCAAAACTTGTTTGAAAATATTCAAAAGAGAATGAAAAAAAAAATTTATAGGATTGATACAATTTTACGAACTAAAGGAAAAAATTAAAAAAAAATAGTTTGGTTTACGAAGGAATGCGGAGAGTAAATCACGTGTAAATATTTATTAAAATATCATATAGAATTCTATCAATAATTTCGTAACTTTCAACAATTCCTTATAGGCTTATATGTATAATCGGGAATAACTTTTGTACATTTGGACAGGCCACATGAAACAATATCTTTAAATATTTATCAAGTAGAATCACTTCGATTGTTAAGGATCGTCTCGTGTGGATTTTTTTTTCTTCAAATTACTGAGTATATTTTCATTTTCGTAATGAGTAGTCTGCGAAAAAATACTGAATAGAAAAAGAATGACACGGTTTTTTCATAAAGCTTAACCTATTATAATATTTATGATTTATGGTAACCAAAAAATAACTAGGTATTATCACTGCACTGATTTGTACGAAAATAAATCTCCCTACAATCCCGGATAATCGAGCTTCTACTCCAAGAAGATCTTGATGTACATGATAAGGATGAACAATTTTTTTTAGTAGGGAAAACACAACGGTTTCTCCGAGGAAAAAGACAGTTAAAACGGTTCCAAAAAGATTTTTCGACGGTTTATCAACTAGAAAACCAATTTATGACTTTTTCACCATTCTTGAACGGATTAGTGAAGATTCTGTTATAAATATCATCGATGTATAATGGAAGACAATTTTTATTTAATCAAAACAAATATTTAGATAGTATCAATTTTTGAAAAATCACAGAACTTTTGCGATTTGTAAGAATATACGTAGATTAAGAAATAGAAGATCGAAATATTTTCAATAAAAAAAATTTTTGAGCCACCAAAACCTGAACAAGAATTTATCTTCGAATTGATTTAAAAAAATCGCCCTCTAAACCTTCTCGGTAAGCTCTGGCACTACTTTGAACAAATCTGCAACTAAACCATAATCAGCAACTTGGAATATGGGAGCTTCCGCATCTTTATTAATCGCTACAATAGTCTTGGAATCTTTCATTCCGGCAAGATGCTGAATTGCTCCTGAGATGCCCACTGCCACGTACAATTCCTGTAATTAAAAACATGTGATTTCAGAATTCATGATATAACAAATAAATGATACCTATACCAAATGAAATGAACATCAACAGAAAATAAAATGCCAATAATTCTCAATTGATGAAGATTCATAAGCCCTAAAAATCTGAACGATTTCCAAAACTTTTTATTACCTTCAAAAATGCATTAAAATAATTTAAACATCTGCTGAAAATTTGAGCCAAACCTATACAACTTTTCATATTTTTTGAGCCCTCAATATATTTTTCTGATCAATCCTAGAGAATATTCCTCACCGGTGCAACGATTTTTCCAGTCTGTCCAACTTGCAAGTCATTAGGTACAAATCCGGCGTCTACAGCGGCGCGAGAAGCCCCAACAGCAGCATTCATTTTATCAGCAAGCTTATACAATAGCTGGAAGTTTTCACCAGACTTTAATCCCCTGCCACCAGAGATTACTATTTTAGCAGAAGCCAATGCCGGTCTGTCAGACTTGCTCAATTCCTGCTTCAGAAATTCTACTGAATTTGACTTATACTCTCCTGCCGGCGCTGGCTCTGATGCAGCACTGCCTCCCTCTAATGATGCTGGCTCGAAAGAGGTACCACGGATAGAAACTACCTTGACACCATCCTTGGCTTTCAATGTTTGTATAGCATTACCGGCATATATCGTTCTCACAAATGTATCTGGAGATTTGACAGCTATTATGTCACTTACAGGTGAGACATCTAGCTTAGCTGCTACCTGGAAAGAGAATTATCTAGTTCTGACCAAAGTTTATTCTATCCGTAGAGATAAGTGGATGCAAATTTGTCTAGAAACAGAAACCAGGCTATTTCAATTCAACAAAATACCTACTCTTGGGAGTAAAGCTTTCCCAAAAGCTGTTGCTCCAGCAATGATATGGCTAAAGTTGAACTGTTTTTGAGTGGCGAGAATGAGTGGAGTTAGAGTTTCAGGAGTAAATCCCTTGAAAGCTTCGCTCTCAGCTACTAGAACTTTGGCTACACCTTTAGCTTTGGCTACAGCTTCGGCTACTGGACCACATTTTGTTCCAGCAACTAGGACAGTCACATCTCCGCCAATTTGGTTAGCTGCGGTCAATGCATTTTGTGTTATTGTCGACAGAGTTTCGTTGTTGTGCTCTGCGATTACCAGAGTCGACTGATATCTTTGCAGCAATATGCTGAACTGGAAGAATAAATTAATAGATTTATATCCTAGATTTTTATACTCTGAGAAAATCTTGTTAATAGAATAGTGGATGTCTATTTATAATCAAGACAAATAAGCTGCTGATTATTACATAAGTTTTTACGAATTCTAGTTTGATAAGGATTTGATCAGACTGTTCTTTAAAATATATTCCGATAATGAATTCCAACTCGAATACTGGCTCACCTGTGTTTTGTTTCTTATCGTTCTCGAGCAGGTAGCGAACATTTTTAAAATGACTAGTCTATTCTTTTATTTCGATACAATTTCTCTAATTTATTACAATCCGTTGTTGGTAAACGAGACTAATGAGCGAAGTGGGGCAATAAATTCTTCGGTCCAAAGGTTTAGTTGATACACACACCATTGATATACGGATACGTGGTGCGAGGAAAATTTTTACGTTACGTATTTACCGACCGAATTTACGAAAGCTGTGACGTCGTAACAAGTATAGCGTTGATCGTCAGCAGTCAACGCGTTTATACAGTGACTAGTTAGTCATTTCTCGTATAGTTAGCCGATCGTAATAATTGGCGAAATTTTTGGGCAGGAGATATCTCCAAAAATCTGAATTACTTTGAATCGCGAATGAATGAAAATTCACGAAGGAAAAAAATAAAAATGGGCAACAACTGCGGGTAAAGGTTCAAATTCAGGAGAAAAATATATCTGTAAAATCGTCACGGCCATGTTTGTGTTTTGATACGCAATTGTGTCGCAATTGAAAAATCCAATTCCGTGAATTTATCCTTTCACTCACAGACGCGTGTTAATTCTTGGATAAAGGAATTCTCTGGGTCAATATTGTTGTAAAATAATATCCGATATGACGCGGCAGCCGATCGTGTATTTGACTAGAAAGGAAGTAATATCAGCCTGTCATCGGCTCCACAGGTATCTACTCGACAAAGAAATAGGGCAGATAATTTTTGGCGGAATAATTGAATGTGCTGAAGAAATTAGAATCGTATTTCTAACCGCTTGCTATTTTTCAGCCCGCATTTGACTGACGAAGAGAATGCAAATGTTTACGGAAAGTGCAACAACTTTTGGGGACATGGACATAATTATACCGGTGAGGAAAAAAAAAAAAAAATGGCAATTCAAAATTCAAAATTATTGGAAGGTAACAAATTTTTTTATTTTTTATATTTTAGTCGAAGTCACTGTTCGCGGTCCCATGGATCCGAAGACTGGAATGGTAATGAATATTTCTGATTTAAAAGTTTATATGAAAAGTGTACTGATGGACCAGCTGGATCACAAGAATTTGGACAAGGATGTACCGTATTTTAAGAACGTCGTTTCGACTACGGAAAATGTGGCTATTTTTATTTTTAACGAATTGAAAAAAGAAATGCCTGATCCTAGTTTGTTGTACGAGGTAAAAATCTACGAGACTGATAAAAATATCGTAATATATAGAGGGGAATGAAATAATCTCATTGGATATCGATTAGGAACAATTAATAAATAAATAAATTATTAATTTTTTTTTTTATATTATATCTACGTATACGCGTATATTTTAAAGAACAGTATGACAATAATCACAGATCGATATATTTTAAGTACGGTAATTACTTAAATCAATGATAAAAATAAATAGAGTACATTCCATATCTCGTGTACTTATTTTCGTTTTAAAACTTAAATCTAATAGCATGCTATTATTAGTATTATTATATCAATATTATGCTTTATACACATATATTTGGTATATGTTTCTATCACATACTTATAATTGTTATTCGATAAAATGCTTTACCTAAGTTCACTAAGTGTGTATCTGATGATGATACGTGTGTCAAAAAATACAACGATGTGCTTCTCTATTTTACCTAATTGCTACAATCAGTCAGTCATATAAAAATTTTTAATTTACCAATTTTCTTGATCGTCAAAAGATTAATAAAAGCTTCGTATTTTTTTTTTTTTTTTGGCATCGATGCGAAGCAATAATCACACAGCTAGAAAAATATTCTCGATTTTTTTTTTTTCTTTCTAAATTTCAGTCTGTCTCTATATCTGTAAAAACAATCTCAATTTTTTCTCTCTCTCTCCTTTTCGTTTTGAAAAATGTCTTGTGTGTCTAGTTTTTTTGGCGACTAAATTCCGATATTCATTTTTTATCACACTTACTAACAAGTCAATTAGGGGCTGCACCTCTCTATTCCCCAATGATAACTAAGTTACAAATTTGCGTACAAATTCGTCACTGTCTGATAATTAATAACTGCTGCCGTATTTCCTTGATAATTTAACTTACTCGCATGTGATGCACAAAAGCTGATTTCCAATAAACTATACCTAAGGATTACTCTAATTTAACAGCGAAATGGGATAAGTAGTAAGCTTGTCATTACATCTACCAACTGAGACTCTCATAATTCAGAAATTTGCGGTTTGCCATAGCACATTTCTTGACAAATAAATTCTAATAAGACCTTCGAATACTGATAGTTGCGAATGGTAAATGAAATCATTGCCAAATGGAATAATAAAAACAATCTATCATCAATTGCACAGTTTGCGCTCTATCGAGCAGATTAATCGTTTTATATGTTAGTATTACTGTCTACCTTTATGTAACTTCGTATAGTAACATAAGGTATACCTAATTCGAAATCATTTCTCGGCCAGTATTTTAATACCGGTGATTGATGCGGTTTTTCTTCCTTTACTGAAAAGTATGCGAATAAAACTGCAGCTGTGTAACTTGCAATGAAAATAAATAAGTGCCAGAGAGCATGGAGATATGGGAAATTCAAGTTTAGCCAAGTATCACAGAATAATCTATCGTTCAGCCAACAGGTTACCGCCAATATCCAAATAGCACCACAACGAACCCCAAGACGATACACTCTAACAGATTTTGTCCTGGAAAAAATAAAATCTGTTAGAATTGACTATTTCAGTCATTTGTATTTATTCATTGAAACGCAATAACTGAATTCATCATTCCAAAGGAATTGTAAATTTGTGACTTTCATTGATATAGATTGTGAGCGGCGAGAGGATTGTGATAAGAGAGACATTCACAAGGTTGACAATATGATTCATAAAATGTGTAAATATTTGACCCGAGATAATGATAAAGCAAAAATGCATGGGGGGTGGTTGAGATAAAAGTTTGGAATTCACCTCTTCAGTTCAATGACCATGAACCCAAAAGCAGGTATGCACAGAGTCATTAGTGCGAATGCATTTACAAACGGATGAACAACAGCCAGACCAGTCGCTACTACCGTCGACAGTATGGCAAATATTGAAAAATTCTTTCTGTTATTTTTGAATATATTTGGAAAATATCTCCTTGGAAAAAACATGCAGAATCCAGCCATGTATACCCATAATATTGCAAGTTCGTCCAACAGTTGCCCTAAAAGAATATTAATTATGAATATCCAAATTATTCTAGACTCTGTGGCGGCGGAGACTTTCTGAAAATATATTATCAACCAATTCAGAGATACCTGGCGTCTGACAAATTTTTACCAACTTCAAATATTTCCTCATAATTCTATTTTTTTGATATTCAAATTTCTTTATTTACCTATTAGTGAGAGTGTGGCGTGAAAATATGCACTGCTTGCTCCGACGATCATCAATAAAAACCATATTATATGAATTCCAGGATTGACAAATCTGCCATAATCTCTGAAGAGATGCATCAGCACCGGAGGTAGAAGCAAAAAGACGACATTGCTAAACTGTAAAATAGTTATTCATTATCTAATATTAATTATGTGAGTCAGTTGAGTACTGTCATGCGGAACAAAGGACTTCGGGTATCTATTATGACGAGGAGAACAATGGTAGATAGCAATTAGGATCAGGGAATGTCCGATTGAGCATTATTGTGTAAGAATAACTCGATTATTATATCAATAATTTAAATTGACTTGAAATTATTGATGCATGACAGCCACTGTCCTTGATCTTAGACAACTAATTGTTGAGTTTCGTATTGGAGAAAACAAAAAAAAATAGTAAAATAGAAAAATCGGCTGCTTAAACAAAGGATGTATGATGTTCTGATTCAGATACATGACAAGTCGATTGTTGTTAATACCGTATTCATAAATTCGGCGATGCTCGGAGATATGCTATAGTTTCCTTCACACCAATCGACCGGTGAGCTGCCGGGCTCAAAGGGCTTCCACATTATTTAGATAATTGCAGATCTTCGTGGGTTGATTAAAATTCGCGAACAATGGAAAGAAAGGATATTATATTATTCACTGGACGTATTCGAACAACGACGCCGTGGCGATATATAATTTTGCCCTGCTGGTTTCACGGTCGAGTTGAAAATGACTGTAGTTCAATTAACCGACCGATTGTTAAATCGATTTCCAATACTTCTCTTTTGTCACAAAAAGAGATATAATAATTATTTGTTTCTGTGTCGGGGCCAACTTCGGTGTTTCACTGCTGTCGCTGCGCACGTCCTTTGTTTTGATCACGTTTTGATTTGCTCGAGCAATTCTGTTACTGTACCGACCGCGCTCGTATCTCGACCTCGTGGCTCGTGAAGCGGAGACTAACTGAACCATCTGACGTTTATTCTGTCAACGTTATGTAGCAGCTGTGGTGCCTGGTGGCAACGTAGCTCGGAGGAGCTCGGAGCTTAATCGGTTTAGAAAAAAAAAAAAAAAAAAATAGTCTCCGCGAGCTATCGGACTTTCACAAAATTGTTGATTAGGAAATATTGATAAAATCAACCACGTGGTGTTTCGGCATCAGACGCAATATGTTTGTTCATTGATTAAACGATAAAAAATGTTTTTGTGAAAACGATATACACTTGAATAAACAGTAATAATACTTCGGAACTTTGCGAATCGATATATTTATCGTCACTCTATGATATAAAAATATCTAGTCACCGTGTCAGGATTTTTGCGTTTCATGGTTACCATTGGAAAAATCCACATTACGGCCTGGAAAAAAGCCAGAGAATTATGAAAAAATCCAGTGAATTCTAGGAAAGCGCGTGACCGCGAAGGAAGTCGGGTTGCATACGGCGTTACGAAAGCCTTGAGACTTGAACAGCTGTTGGAGGAATTCTACGCGTATAATTTATCGTCTATATTTGTATATGCGACTTGTTTTGTGGGTAAACGGATTTGCTTCACACTTTTATAGGGTATTAATAACTTGGCCTCGAATTGTCGATTAGTAATATTTTCAAATGATTTTGTTTACCGCAGCAGTGAAATACCGATGAAATTTGACTTGAAATTGAAAAGATTCGAAAATAGAATGAGAGAATATTCTTCAATTCTTGAGAAAGATTACCATGAATGTTAACAGCGATTCTAACCATTCAGAAAATCGAAGCCAGCGAATCTGTGAAAAAAAAAAAATATATTTTATTAATAAAAAGTAGTGAAACAGAGGAAACAGATGTTAGTTCACATGTAAAATCTGCAGGAGCTTTGAGCTCAACAAAACGATATACGAATTGTAATATTTTTGGAAATTGAAGGATCTCTATTATTTTGTACTCGAACCTGCAAATCCTGAAACAGAGAAAGAGATTCATTAGTATATTTGTTGATATATAGAACAAAAATCAATTTTATATACACACACGTTTTATATATATATATATATATATATATATATATATATATATATATATATATATATATATATATATATAACGACCTGGAATGAAAACTGAGGTTAAAAATGGTGCTGAAATAATCGAATGAGAATTAAATAGAGGGGAAGGGGAAGCAGAAAATCATAAAAACATTACAGGTAGCGTGGCGGTCGGCGTTCTCTTCGAGCGCAGCATCTCTGACCACCTCTGTACCCCACGTTAGCACAGAGGCGCAGTGAAACGTTTTGCCCATTCAAATGATTCGAGGTTTATTTGCATCACATGTACGATTTTTATTTACTGAACGACTATAGTAGATGGGAATATAGTAAAATCACTCGATTGAATAAGGTACAATTATAAAATGTGTATGGTAAAAGGTGCAGTGTATACCTATAGGTATATCTGAATATTAAATATACATAGGTGTACACAATTATTTCTGAGGAGAGATTTAATTGAATTCTGATAATCGTCGTGACAAATTTATTTACGAATCATTTGACGCTGTTGAACATAAAATGAACATAAATCTAACCGCTGTATGTATAAAGTAACACGTATACTGCCTACCCATCGCCTTAGCCCCAAACCCAACGGACCGAACGTAGACATAAAATTAAGAAACACACATTCCACATTCTCGGTCGCGATTTCCTGCCTACCCACCGATCTGTATATCTGTTTAGAATTTTTTATACGCACGATACCTAGACATTTACACCAACACAGACGGTCATCATCAATCACACCGTGGTGAAAACTTACTTTTGCATATTTAGTTATAGTTGAGGTGATGGGCTGTGAGGAGAGAACGGGTTAGTAGTTATCGCCCTATTCGTGATATGATATGCAGTACCAAGTATAGGTATAATACCTAATTGTGGTCTTTATAAAAAGAATAAATTGACGAGTTAAATAAAAGTTGAAAGATGGAAAAACTCTTATAGAATTCAATAAACTATTATGAAATATATATTATTGATTTATAATGTTGAATAAGAAATATATTATCTGATATTGAACAAAGGTAGGTATATATACCTGCTACGTATTTTAAAATCCAAATTCTTTGACTAAATTTTGATGATTTGCAAAAAAATGAGTTTAAATAATTATATTATGCAGTTTAGGTTATGTGCGTTAAAAAAAAAATTGTGAAAATGAACAATAGATTGATCTTGAAAAATTGTAGATATGTGAAAACACGAGCTAACATAATCAGAAAACAAAATACATATATACACAATTTATAAATAATACATAAATAATATGCATAGGTACACAGCAGATATAGTCAATGTTACCGCCACGCTACGCACGATACAAAAATCGGGAGATTCAAGCACATTATATTCGTATAAACGCAGCTCTGAGGCCGCGAAATTTATTCGTATGTTTGACTCACCACCCTGGATACACACGGCTTACATGCAGGAACGACGATCGGCGCAGACGTGTCCGTAGATAATCCTTTGGTGATAGAGATGAACTTGAAGACGAATTATACTCTGCCGGCTGTATATATCCAAAATTGTGTAGGCGGGCTCGAAGATACTGCATTGCGATGTTTGTATGTATGTGTTACATACTCCGGGGGGTAGAATTTGGGGTACACTTGAATGGCGATTCACTAGTTTTGATATTATATATGCATAAAGCACGGGGAAAGATTTTAGACAGGACTTCGATGGCAATTCGCTAATTTTGATATTATATATGCATAAAGCATGGGGGTAAATTTAGATAACACTGATCAATGGCAATTCACTTTTTTGATATTATATATGCATTTTGCACATGGGGAAAGATTTTAGAAAACACTTCGATGGCAATTCACTATTTTGATATTATATATGGATTGAGCATGGGGGCGATATTTATAGATAACACTTGGATGATTATTCACTAATTTTGGTATTATATATGCATTAGGCATGGGGGAAAAATTTAGAGAACACGCAAAAATGGCAAATCACTATTTTGATATTATATACGCATTGCGCATGATGGGGAAAGATTTTAGAAAACACTTCGATGGCAATTCACTATTTTGATATTATATATGCATTGAGGACGGGGGCGAAACTTATAGATAACACTTGGATGGTTATTCACTAATTTTGGTATTACCTATATATGCATAAGGCATGGGGGTAAAATTTAGATAACACTAATCGATGGCAATTCACTATTTTGATATTATATATATGCATTCAGCATGGGGGTAAAAAATTAAATTAATTCAAATTTTATATTCCATATGGCGATCGGAACTATTAATCACTGTGCAGTATAATTAAGACTTGAATAAATGACTGTCTCCATTTTATACTCTCGTAAAACCAAAGAATAATAGAAAAAAAACAAAGATTTTGTTCGATAATAATATACGTACACGAACTTAATCATGAATTTTAATTTTCTCCCGAGTCTACCAAAAAAAAAAAAAAGTCTGAGGGAATTGAAACGCGTTAAATAGAGAATAGATTTTCTTTTCAGATCTTGAATTAAATAAATAAAAAATAAAACAATAATAATGAACGTAAAATAAAAACGTTTCGATCAAGATGAAGTTCAGCGAGGAGACCGGGGGCTGGCGAGAGTCGAGCCCATAAATAGAACGTAAATAAACAAACCTGACTGGTGTCGGATTTCTATTGCTCGGCGCCTATACAATAGGAAGTATGTTTTTTCTCTCGTATGAAAAGTAGAGAACGATAAAACGGAGCAGAACCACTGACGAAATAATTAGATGCTTATACTGTTAGTTGATATTTGAAACGAATTATGAAGTTTCTTACTCGATTGTTAATTAACGAAAAATAACGTCGTAAAAGATTTAGAAAAATTCACTCGTAAAAGATCACGTAATATGGTGGCACGAGAGAAAATTTTAAGCGGGAAATGACGGTTGGGCTAATCATGATGTCGTAACCGTCCATTTGAGCAATTATAGAAAAAATAACCGAGAATCGTATCCACACCGCACTTTCCGATATGTTTGATCACTATTTTATTCGTAAAAGCACTAAAAACTTCTGAAAATAACCGGTCCACAGATTCTCGACGTGTAAAATGGCGGCAAGGAACGCGATCGTCAACTGCCAAGCCACTAACAAAGAAGCTTTGGCTCGTCCCTCCTCCGTGCCAACCTGACCAATGGCCGGATTCAAATTCTAACGACTTTTCAACCGAATATTGCGTTATGGGAAATAAATATCACGATAATTATGGTCAAAATCATACTGCCGATAAGATTTTTATGTTTATTCGTAGGATATATCCCTCGGATTTTGTTCGAACTTACTTTTATCTCACCCAAAGCTAGCGAGAAGTAAAAATGAAGACAGCTAGAGAAAATATGTAAAGCAAACCGGCAACACTCAGTTATTGGAATAAACCGGTACTCAAACTCGCGTATTTCGGCACGCGATTTCTTTTCTAATCACGATAATCAACACAAAACGTATAGATAAATCCCGGTGAACAAATAAACCCGAGACGAGAAATCAGGCGTCGTACCTGTTGCTGCACTTTGCCGAACGTTACTAAACGTTGACCGCGTCGCGACTTGACTCCGCCATACTGCATCATGTGTCCTTACGCCTCCTTGATCTTAGTATAATGGTGCAATATAATCCCATGATGTAAGAAAATGTATTCATACGCCGGCAAGTTTGCGGATGGTGGTTACTATCCCGGGCTCAATGCGCGGGGAAAAATAGTACCGCTTATTAATCAACAGATTATTTTATAATTTAAAAACAATGTAATATGATAATTAATGGCTTAATTTTAATATTGAAATTATGCCTAATTTTTTATTCAGAAGGTTTAATCGTATTATTTTGTACGTTGATTGTCGTATACATAGGTATACACTCAGTAAAATAATTAACTCCATTCGAATCTCTGCCGTAAATGTTTAACTCGGTAAAAAATTGACGAAAAAATCATTTTAAAAGAGCATTTTTGAGCTTGAAATCTCAGCTTTAAGATGGTTTTTTCAAAATAATATTCCGATTTTTTCCTATCGAGTTATTCGATTTTGAGTAATGTAGGTCACTCGCTCGTATATGCCAACCACGTATAACGAGTAGACTGGGACAAAAAAATCGACTATTTTTTTTTTTAAGTATATCGAAAATATTGTTTGGGGTGACAAAAAAAAATTAATGTGAGAATTTGAGTCCTTAATATTAATATTAAGAGGTCTATCGTCGCAATTTTAGATTTTTTTTTCCTGAGCGGGTTTTTGTCTCAGAACTCCCAAACCATTGAGTTAAACAAAACTGACTCAGAAATGTTTTTTGAAGGAAATTGAATGCTCTACAAAAAAGGTCTGATTGAAATTTTTCGTCAGATGAACCGTTTCCTTACAATCATGCCTTAAAAATTGGAATACTTCTACAATTTGATCTTTCAACTTTGGAATGTTGTAATTCATGTAAAAATCAGTACCCGGAAAAAACCGATAAATATTCTTATGGGAAATCAAATGCTCTACAAAAAAAGTCTCTTAACATTTTTGGCTAAATTCACTCGATCAAAAGTTATTCAGTTGAAGTGACTTCAACTTTAAGCTTGAAAAAGAAGCTTAAAGCTTTGAAAGAGAAGCTTCAAGCTTCAAAAATCCTATCTTAAAAAAAAAGAAATCCGATTTTTTTTCAGACCACAGAGAAGTTTGAAAAATTATTTTTTGTTTTTTCCATACGTCTTGCGACTATTTGTTCAAATCTGCACAACTCGTTGAAAAATAATTGAAAAAAATCACAAAAGAAAACATCTTAAAGCTGGAATTTCCAACTTCAATATATTTGAAGAAAAAATTATTTGGTCAACTTTTCACCGAGTTACAGCGTTTTGAAAACAGGCATTTTTCGGGAGATATTCGAATGGACCGTTAATCCTTTTTCTGACAATGATAGTAATTATAATTCGATATCTCATGATCAGCCAACAAGCATATCAAGTTTTCGCAATTTACTCCCTTATCGAGCATCTCAAACAACCCTTGAGTCGATAAGGCAGCATCCACATTGCAGCCGTAGTTAAAACATTGTAGATGATAACACCCCTGCACGATAACGTGGGGTGGTTTCAAATCATTATTTTTTTTTTCTTGCACACTACAAACCCCATCGTATAAAAGTCATCTTTGCAGAATTTTTAAAATAGTTCCCGCATATCTGCTAAGATCCAAAAAAAAAAGAACTATTTAATGAATATATCCATTATATAGTCATATAGGACTGTCGATGGGGTAGGTGCGGTATATCTCGGGAAATCAGTATCGCCTATTACCGACCCATGGAAGCTCAACTGCAGAAGGCTCTCCGAAATCGATATCCAGGCTTCGATCCGCAGTATACCTATAATATAGGAGACTGTCCGAGGACTGCTGGATAGCCTGTACTTAGAAAAAAGATAGACCAAAAATTGCGGTCACCCAGACGCTTCCGTGCATTCGCTAAAATAAATACTTTTCGCAAACAACTGCTGTGCAGTATAATATACATACTTAAACGAATCTATGACCCACAATTATTCCCGAAAATTTCTTCAGGCTATAGGTATAGGATTAGAAAATATCATCACGCAGTTATATGAGCAACTGCATTCAAGGCTGCCTGATCCCCCAGAAGATTCGATAAAAAAAAAAAAAACGCCGAGATCAACGTGTCAACGTTGAAAAGTGGACCTGGATCTGGCAAAGGTGAGCCATACCCTGTGGGTCGAGGACCTGAATGCGATACCGTTTTCACCCGATACTGGCTATCGTCAGGTTAACATATACTACCCACAAAAAACAAAAAGAAAAGGAAAAGAAAACACGTACCTCCAGATCATCGTGATCAGACGATCATTTACGAAAATCATCGGTCGATATATCTACGTAATATTTACTTATAATTATTCCCTTAGAATATTTCGGAGATTTTCTTATTGATTCTGTAGGAACTCGGTACGAGAAGATCGCGAAGGAATTTTGATGTACCTTGAAATATCCAGCGGTGAACTTTTGCGTAAAAAAGTGGACAAGGGTACGAAAGAGGGTAATATAATTGGGCGTATAACGGAGCTTGGTAAGCTGGTGCCGATGGACATCGTGCTCGATCTTATCAAGGAGAAGATGCTGGCCGCGATTGGTTCGTGTAATGGTTTTTTGATCGACAGATACCCGCGGAAAAGGATCAGGGAATATTTTCCGAGAATTCCACAACGACGCTGTTGTCAGGCATTACAGGAAGAAATTGGTCGCTATCAACGGCGATAGAGACGTTTGGTCAGTTTTTAAAGACACTCGTCAGGTCATGTAGAGTTTGGCACAAAAATCTGGTAATACTTAATAACCGCTGGCTACAATATTACTCGGAATTAGAGCTCCGAATCATTGATTATCGATTACCGATATATAATAATTAATCAACTCAAAATGACCATTGAACAAAATTGGACGATTATTTGATAAATTTATTTATTTTTCATATAGGTATATTATACATGTCTCGTTTTTTTTTTTCTCCTGATTGTTCTCGTATCCAGAAAATGTGGGAGTTCAAATCAGGGTCCCCGATTCCCCGGGTCTTGGCTCGTTCGCTCGTTCAACTTTGTGTGAATGTAGACATGGTACAGTGGTGGTCGTCGAGCTGGTGCAGTCACCAGCTGGCGAAACGCCGGGTCAGAGGGTAATCCTATTGGCGGAATGTAGCGTCGCGACGCCTTACCGTCATTGGTTCACCCCTATGAAATAGGGCGTGGCATTTTGGGATCGACTCGAACTTGCAGTGGAGGGGCTCGACACCCCCGCATCCGGTGAGATCCTGTCCTGGCCAGAGCCCCGAGGAGCCAGCATGGCGGCATCCGTGCAGAGATTCTCTTCCCACTTTGGTTTTACCGTTTTTTTTTTTTATGTTTTTTTTCCCCCAAAATCACCCAAAGCCAGTCGAAATCGGCGCTTACAGTTCCGATCCGATTGTTCAAAGGCCGAAGGTTCAGCGCCTCCTAAGTCCAACGTCTTACAATAAATGTGGCTGAAGGGTTGATGGTCGAAATTTGACGGTAAAAATCCAATGAAAGATTTTTTTCTGCCCAGTTTTGTACATCGACTCAAACATTTCCCGAGCAGACTCGAACGTTCAGCAAGAGCTGATTGAAACATGCTCCGATTTCAGGTCTTCTGCATCCACTTGATCCAAAGTACCCAATTAATAATTGATGTTCTGCAGGTTGTGGACGTTGCACCGTTGGATGATCGTAAATTAGGGTAAACCTTAGGGTTCGATGGGGGATGATGAAGTGAGAGACGAGAGACGAGAAAAAAAATTTTATTTTTTGACCCCAGTGAAATTTGTGCAAAGTTTAATCCCAGCCTCGATCCTCGGACCTCGGCTAACTCCGAAACTCCGACTACCATCAGCCAGCGCAAAGCTCTGCTCTCCGTCCTCCGTCCTCCGTCCTCCGTCCTCCGTCCTCCATTCTCTCCGTTCTCCATCCTCCAGGCAACGATCAACAATTATTGCCGAGGTATATAGCCGAGGAAGTGGAGGGAGGCTGTCCCTGGACGGAGCCCCAGCTCCGCAGCGAGGCCTGGTCCCCCAGAACCGCGAAGCTCGTTTGAGCGCAGGCGTCGAGACGCCCGCCGACGCCACATCAAACGTAGCCGCTATAGGTTAAATCCTCGGATCCGTTTTTCTTGTTTTTCCCACAGTGGCACCTGATCCCGCCTTCAAAAGTAGACCCGGACCAATCCGCGGTACACATCGTCCGTTGCTTTCGCATCTCTAGCTCCGTCGGGTACCATACTGCTCACGGTCAGTCGTCGTTCGTTATCAGATCAGAAAGACCCGCGCGTCAGTCAACTGTCATCATATTATATGTATCGGTCGTTATATATACAACAAATATTTCCAATACCTATATACATATTATTTCGATAAATATTTACCGAGTGATCCGCGCTAAGCCGAGAGAAAAAAAAAAACGCTAGTCTATATCTGTATAAACACAGTGATCAAACATCCATCGATACAAAAAGTAAGTCCAGTTCAACAGTGCACCTTATAAACGATCATTCAACGCATTCATTTATTGCCACGGTTGAAATTAAACGCCCTGCCAGGGAGTAAGGTCAGAGTTCAAAAATTGTACTGCCTTTGAGGATGCTTCTTTATAGTTCAAACTCAGTTTCTACTCCAAAATACTTAATTTCCGAACTACGTGTTAATTTTGATTGAAAATTGGTTAACGTGTTTCAGTTCTCTCAGATTATCGGTGCTTCGACTTATTTACACATAAAATACTTTCCAACCACTTTGACCGTTCCTAAATTTTAGCCTAATGAAGTCGTCGATCAGTAATTACTATCTTTGCTGCATGCGCGGCTTCTCTTATCTAATTATATACGAATCTTTTGCATTTGTTATTCAGTAAATTGCCGAGTCTAGGCGACGCACGACCCCAGGACGGGAGCTATGAACAGAGCGACGGCCGTCGGGACCGCCGGAGATCATCTCCGTCAGGCACAACAGCTTCGTCACACCAGCAGCCCCGAGCATCCAAGGAGCCCTGGAAGTCCTTTGAGCCTAAGACGTGGTCAGTCAATTTCAAATATTCTGCAATTATCTTGCAATTTTCTATAATTTTTTTTTGATAAGTGCAGTCTGAGGGTTGGAGGGTTTATTCCATTCGTTTATCGCCCTATCTCGAGTGACGGATACTAGGTCTGATCTATAATTGAAGGACGAGTTAGTCTATGTATAGAAATTAATTTCAAATCGTTCCCTATATTTCCCATTTGCCTAAGTATTGACAAACTATACCTATCAATTATAACGAAGTTCGGGGTGATTTCAAGTTTGCACATCCAACCCACTCGCAAACAGTGTACGATATGCGATTTGTAATTTTCACGCCACGTGTCATCGCGGGATGTAATAATATCCCATATATTACACATTTCAGCAAGTGCTATGATCTCACAATGAGATATGTATAGCTATCCATACGTGGTATGTATATACCTATGTATAGCGGCACAACTGCTAACATATCAAATATACCCGATATATTGTAAATAAAACACTTATACGCAATACCGCAAACTTCGAAGATTAATTAATGGCTCGATAATATACATACGCGTATAATATATACGTTTATACTATACCTAGTGGAGACCTCGATGAAGATATACAAGCTTCGGTCGCTTCACATCGAATCGAACAGCTGTTACTCGTGAAATTCCTATACAAAACTGGAATCTGCCCAAATAACGCCGTTTGCCTTCGCCCAAGAAACGTTGACCTTAAAATTACAGGTCTTATACATACTCATATATATTTCAGGAATGCGGACAGAAACGTGCAGTGTTTCACTATACTTATATGTACGGCTGATAATTTTCAATTTGGTTGAGCGAACTGCAGCGTATCGCGAATCTATATCTCCGTCAGCCCCCCAAAAATAATGAATTACTGCACTAGATTCGCATATCCGGTCCTGCCGCTAACGATATAAGTAAGTCGGCCGACCCGAGAGATCTATTCATCGCCTGACTTATGCGAATCGTGCGAATCGAGGGGGCTGCAGAAGACGAGGATGGAGAGGCGCGATGCCATTAGAGTAATCGAATTCTCGTTGCACGATCGCGAATGAGGTATACCGCGCACGTCCGGTGTACTTACTTCATACCGGGCGTATTGCATTTTTATTTTCATTTATTTTCTTCTTTTTTCTTTTTTTTCTTTCCAAATTCGGATGCATCACCTGTGACCCGCTGTACCCATGTATATATATAGCGGTTTTCTTAATCGTTATATAAATTTTCGTCTCTGGTGTAAAAACGCACGGAATTGTGAGATCCACTTGTGCTCATGAAAACCAGAGTGCTGGAGCGAGTCCAGGACTCACATCTGGTTTGAGAGTAAGCGTTAAATTTCATTAGCATATCAATAGTGGTGGCTGGTGCGCCTCGAAAGTCCTAGAGAGATGGGGGACGTCGGGACGCCACCTGTGACTCCGGCATATATAAGCCTGGCATTTTTAGCTGCAAATATCAAACCGCTGTAAATCGCGTCTGACGGATATAGGAAAGTAGAAGAGTAACGTAGTAACGCTGCAATGAAATTGTTCGATCATATTGAATTAAAAAAATATACAAATCGTGAAATCGAGGTAAGCGAAACTTGAGGCTCGGAATTAGCAGAGACGTGTCAGAAGAATTAAACGAGGATGAAAATTAATTCGCGTTCGCGCAATATCGAGGTCTTATAATTTTCTTAGCGCCCCTCGAATAACGGTAAACAGGATCCCATCAAATCGCAGTTCAATCAGCAGCGAGACTAATAAACTGAGTCTGTAGTTAGGCTGGCTATGAGCAGCAGTCTCGGAATAATTCGAATAATTCAAACTCTGCAGGGTCGTGGCCCCGGTACGGTGTAGGGGAAAATACCATCCCATCTATACATGTATAGTAGTTATTCACAATCTACATATTCATGGGCCTGCAGCACCGTTACTTTATACTTCTTGAGGTTTTTCCAAGCCCATTTCACGATGTAAATACTGTTTGAAGAGAAACTGAGAAAATTAGATCCTACAGAAGTCGATGTCTAAACGCAAAAGCCACATGAGCCTATGGGATCAAAACAGAAATAACAGGAAAAATAAAAGATGTATAGCTTTCTATGTACGTCTTATGTCAGCCCCTCGACGTCCCCTGGGAATCATCCAGAAAGTTTGGATCAGCTTTTTTTTTTACTTTTTATTTATTAATTTTTTCCAAATCGAAGCTCGGGGTAATGATTCTAATTTTACAACCTGAAAAAGGAAGAATTTCTTGTATGTACGAGCATATATTTGTGTAGCATCAATATGCAAAGCACACGCGAGCTGCCGATCATTAGGACATCATATTAGGCAAAGTGCCGAACTGATTGTGAGCCGTAACTCGTAGGCGGGTAATATTTATGTGTATTAAATAAATGCAATTAATTCTTATGCAATTGGTGTTGCAGGGAGTAGGGGTATAGGGTTAGGGGTGTGAAGGTCCCCTCTCTTTTCACCCCACGTATACAGCATATAGCTAGTATAGACTCCTTATAATGCAATCAACCGGGGGTTCACCAGGTCCTGCAGTACGCTTCTGCTCTTGAATGGGGTTACTAACGCCGAGGACGTCGCTGAACGAGCACGAGAAAGAGATTTAGGGATTACCCACCAAAGGGGGTGGCAGACTGATCGGGTCAGCGGAAATGAATTGCTTCGTAAGAGTGGTCTTAACTGATTAACTTGATTGACGGAGAAATGAAAAAGGAAAAAAAAACTAACATTACCATTCCGACTGTGTATACCTACCGCAGTACCTACCTTTGACGGTATAAGGTGTATGATATTCTGATCAACGGTTACACATACAAAATTGTGTGTTAACATTGACATTGTTCACGGCTACAATAAGCACATAAAGTCTGTTACCGATATTGTTATTTATTTATTTATTGTGTCTGGAACTGATCGCTGCAGCATGGGCCTTTATGCAGAAAGGCACGTTAAATGAAGAATAGTTCTTACGCATCTGAAGGTTGATCAAGAAATCTGTTTATTTTTCATAATTCTTATCGAACTTTGGTATTCCTGTGTAGACAAGACGGTCTTGTATAGAGTTTACGCAACTGTATCCATATATTAATAACAAATGGCAGCAGGAATCGAAGGTCTTTGTCGCGCCTGGCTGTTTGTCTAGCGATATTATACATATGTATGTACACGATGCGGATACAAGTAGACTTAATATGTACGTGTATTACACACGTCTGCACGTGTCGTTCGAGCATACGTTCTGAATATTGATAATTATACGCTTGTAATGTTCAGATAATATCCGACAATAATTGAGCAGCTGTAATCACCTGCTTAGTATATAAATTTCTCTTAATATTGTTCCAGATTCGGCTGACAGCAGCGTAATTTCACCCGGACTTCCGGAGCGTTACAGTCCTCTAGGTGCTACGGGGTCAGCGTCGAGTCTGGACCCCTACGCAACCCGGGGAGTACAGGACTGTCCGCTACCGCTCTGCCGGGGGATGTCATCGGAGTTTGCACCCCGTAGATCACCGTACTTAACAGCGCTTGGTAATGGCCATCCTCACCTAATGGGTCAGGTGCAACAGCAGCCTCAACATGGCAGCAAACCACCACGGACTCTGGGGCTTATATGCGTCGTATGCGGAGACACCAGCTCTGGGAAACACTACGGGATTCTTGCCTGTAACGGGTGCAGCGGATTCTTCAAGAGAAGCGTGCGCCGGAAGTTGATTTATCGGTGAGCTGATACGACTAATTGTTTCGATTTTAATTTAATGTACGTACGGTGCACTCGACTATTTACCACTGATTGTGATAATTCAATGAATCCCTGATGTACGTACATACATACATACTAGGGTGTGTCATTTCGGGGCAACATTTTTTTTCAACTTACATACAGGTTGTATACTTGCAGGAAGGTAAAATAAGAAGCCTGTTAAAATTTGAGATCCTAATATTAATATTGAGAGGTGCCTCATCGCGAATTTCTATTTCCCATTTAAATAACACGGGAAATGTTCTAGTGGCACACTTCAATTTTTATATCTCAAGTACCAATCTTCTCAGAATGATTCTGCATAGCTACTTTTGTTAGAAATTGAACCCTCTACAAAAAAGGTCTCTTGGTATTTTTCGATAAATCTGTTTCCAAGTTGGTTATTGGCTATTAATGGTAATTAACCATGAGCCAACTTGGTAATAATTAGATTTATCGAAAAATACCAAGAGACCTTCTTTGTAGAGTGTTCAATTTCGAACAAAAGTAGCTATGCAGAACCATTCTGAGTAGATTAGTACTTGAGATATGAAAATTGAAGTGTGCCACTAGAACATTTCCCGTGTTATTTAAATGGAAAATAGAAATTCGCGATGAGGCACCTGTTAATATTAATATTGAGATCTCAAATTTTAACAGGTTTCTTATTTTCCCTTCCTGCAAGTATACAACCTGTATGTAAGTTGAAAAAAAAATGTTGCTCCTAAATGATACACCCTAATACCTACATACATTAATTCAGGTCTGTGTGAATGAGTCCAATGTTTCTAAGAGACAAGGGAACACAATGCTTTTCGGTTTTTGTGTAAACGGCACGACGTTGGTAGGTCGAGGATATAGCCGGGAATCAGGGATGATGAAGCGGGCTGGTGTATCAGCCGTACAATTTGACCCGTATTTGCTCCTTAGTCCTCGGTGTGTATCTAGATGTATAGATGTATAGGTAAACCGGAGCCATGTGGCCCTAGAGTCGAGTGGGATCATCTTAATACCGCCAACAATGGTGCTCATCTCCCGGTATCATATCGAATCCCCGTGTCTGGGCGAGCGACGGGCCAACAACCCATCCCTCGGGAACTGCCATCCATCTCCATTGAATCCCTTTCAACCATGAGTTCGATCGGCGGGCCGCAGCATCCTCATACAATATAGTCTACGGTATACATGTATCGTATTTTCGTAAATATGTATGTATACCTGTATGTATATGTGAAGAGAGAGAGAGAGAAAGAGAGAGAGAGAAAGAGGAGGAGGAAGGAAGCCGTGGCCTGGCCAAGACCAGCAGTGGAACACTCGATACACAAGCACGTCGACCCTTCGCATACTAGTCTCTGGAAAAAAGTCTGGTTTGAAAAATGAATATTTTCTCTACTGTGCCCACGCGTGACCGGGAAACAAATTGAGTAAAAAGCTAGGCTGTATACAGTCCGAGATTTCTTCCGGTGGGTAAATTTTGAACGTAGATGTATATCGAGTATTTTGCAGCCTTTTGATATTCTTTGTTTTATAATCAACCGGTACACCCTGTCGATGTGCAAAAATGAAAATTTCGGGGTATACATTATATGAGCACCTGGCGCTTCGAGCTCTTTTGCATCTGTGCGGCGATAGATATTTGCGGTAGATATTTCCGTCCGTTTTATAGTCAGATGGTTCACCGCTGGTGAAGAGTACCAAGCCTTCGGGTTACCTCACGGTTCGTTGCCGCGGTAAAGATTTAAGGTCTGAAGAGCCTTCGCACAGATAACCAATTACCAGGACGTTTGAGGGTGACTGCTAGTCGACGCAGCTCCGCTCGCTCTATAACCGAACGACAGATGCGTCCCGACGCGCCGCGACGCTCACCCACAATCGCTGGATTACCAACCAAACTATCTACCGCCCAGCATCCAACTGGGCTTGGAATAATTGCGCCGCTTTGTGTCCTACTATAAAAGCGGTTTCCTATTAATTTCTCCAAGGATTTCCCCAATGCCACCAAGAAAACTGCATTCGCGACTTTGAAAACAAAAAACGAAAAAAATCAGACAATGACTCAATTTTATTGATAATTATATCAGATCACGATCAGGAGGATGAGACGTCACCTCGAATTAACACCGTCGATTAACATCAGGGGCAATTAATCGTAAGAAAGCAAAGAAAGGCACGTGCTGCAGGGCTCCTCGTATGGGCGGAGTAGTTCCCGATGTAGCAAACAATGAGCACGCCTCAGCGAAATAGAATACACTGCAGGGTAGAATGGGCTGGAACGAAAATGGAACAGAGAGATGCGTAAATAAATGTATGATGTGGTTCTGAAGGGTAGGTGATGGTAGGTCGACGCGGTGTGGACTCGAACGTGGTTCTGCAGTAGGATCTGCAGGATGCCGGGGAGGGATGCCCTGCTGGGGTGTGAACGCAAATCAATTTGTGGGCCCCATGCTAGGAGGCCACGAGACTTGCTACGTTCCCTCTTCCTTTACCCTGCAATGCCTCGGGACAAGATACCCTGGCGTGATTCACAGCTTCGCTACTTTGCGAGTGACGTTAACTCGGATCGCGCTAATGAGGACTGAGAAATTAATCAATCGAATAACGTTCGGAACGTCTCACCTTGTAGAAGATTTTTTATTTTTTTCTTCATCAGTTATACTATCTGTGAAATTTAAGCGAACGTTAATCGGGTGGAACTTGCATCGGTTGTATTTTGGGATTAAGAGAACGAAGATAAGGACCCGGACGAGTCGCGGTTCCCCCCAGGGACAAAACTCGGGTGCAGGCTATGCCCCCCGGAAGACCCTGGGATAACTGGGTTAGCCCAACAACGAGAGTAATGAAATTTAACGCCAATTCTTCCGCACGGTTCACCGGGTGTCAGGACGACTCATTGTCAGTACACTGAATTGTCGGGCCTCGACAGATCGACACTTGAGATTTTGCGTCCGTCACTCGTTGCCCGCGAGGTCCTCTTTCTGTTCCTCTTAATTCCCATTCCCATTCCCATTCCCATTCCCATTCCCATTCCTTTCCGTTCGATGATAAAACGACAATTTCAATGTCTCGGCGTAATTTTCAACCACAGCTTCGATCGCGATGAGGAGCTGAAAATGTTGATTCACCCTTAATTTCTATAATCAACCGTCACAAGTTTGACAGTGTTCCCAAAACAATTTAGTATTGATTCACAGAACGACAATTACGTTTCGAGCTATTGGCGGTGCTTTGATCAAAGTCAATGTCTTCATTCTGCTTTTCGAATACATAGGTAGCAAATTTAATTAGAAACTTTGACTCCCTTGCTAGTTTTAATTGATAATTACGTTGGATTTGCTCAATTGTTGGCGTTGAGTAAACTGGATGGCAGCGACCCAAAGTTACGTGCGGGAATCGGGATTAATTATCACGCAAACACTGTTTCTACATTGGTATACCTATATAATATGCTTATGGCTCGTAGATTTGATGAATCTGTTCGACTAGATCGACGGTAAATCAGAAATACTATAATAATTGTGTAGCGGCCTCCTGTCCCCGACTGTACATACATACCTGTACGTTTATATATAATATATATATATATATATATATATATATATATATATATATATATATATATATATATATATATATATATATATATATATGGGGCATTCCACGTCAAAACGAAAACGGTTCAACCGATGGGTCTCCGATTTTCTTTCAAAATTTTTTTCTTGTTCTATTTCAGGACTAAAACCTACATACCAAAGCATTTTTCAATTGGAACTTTGGTTTTTTATTGACGGATTTTCGAAAATTCGGTATTTCTTTAAATCTGAAGATTTCAATATTTTTTCATTTAGTGTTAGCTTGATTTAAGAACAAAATATATTAAACATGAAATGTTCGATTTGAACTCTACTTTTCATAAAAATTTGTATTGAATTTTTTGCATCAATGGACTTGCAGTGATTCAAAATATAAATATAAAATTTCGATTTTTGAAAAAAGTACACTTTTGATTTTTGATTTTTTTTTCTTCAAAAAAACTTTCGGAACTTAGGAAATTTTGAGGACCAAAACCATAGTGGGCCGACGATTCTACGATTTGTTATGAATTTTTGAATTTTTTGCTATGGATAAATAAATGAAATCGTAATTTTTTTTTCGTTTTATCATTTTCAATAAATAAATAAATTGAATAAAAATATACAAATCATATCGAAAAATGATTATGGTAATTCAAAGAATTGATGAATCAGAATCAATTAAAATTAATTGAAGATAATTACAGCAAGTTGATGGTGGGGGGCTCGCTGCAGCGAGTTTCTTCCGACATGGAGCAGAAATCAAATGTTTTTGCGTTAAATTGCGCATTTTTTTTCAGTATTGCCGAAGTACACTTTTGATTTTTGATTTTTTTTTTCTCAAAAAAACTTTCGGAACTTAGAAAATTTTGAGGACCAAAACCATAGTGGGCCGACAATTCTACGATTTGTGTGTTCACGAACTTGTGGTAATTATCTTCAAATTATTTTAATTGATTCTGATTCATCAATTCTTTGAATTACCATAATCATTTTTCGATATGATTTGTATATTTTTATCCAATTTATTTATTTATTGAAAATGATAAAACGAAAAAAAAATTACAATTTCATTTATTTATCCATAGCAAAGAATTCAAAAATTCATAACAAATCGTAGAATCGTCGGCCCACTATGGTTTTGGTCCTCAAAATTTCCTTAGTTCCGAAAGTTTTTTTGAAGAAAAAAAAATCAAAAATCAAAAGTGTACTTTTTTCAAAAATCGAAATTTTATATTTATATTTCGAATCACTGCAAGTCCATTGATGCAAAAAATTCAATACAAATTTTTATGAAAAGTAGAGTTCAAATCGAACATTTCATGTTTCATATATTTTGTTCTTAAATCAAGCTAACACTAAATGAAAAAATATTGAAATCTTCAGATTTAAAGAAATACCGAATTTTCGAAAATCCGTCAATAAAAAACCAAAGTTCCAATTGGAAAATGCTTTGGTATGTAGGTTTTAGTCCTGAAATAGAACAAGAAAAAAATTTTGAAAGAAAATCGGAGACCCATCGGTTGAACCGTTTTCGTTTTGACGTGGAATGCCCCATATATATATACGTGAAAATTATTGTACCTATACAGAGTATGTAACTGACAATCGAATTTATTTTACGCAGATGCCAGGCGAACACTGGAAATTGCATAGTCGACAAAGCTCACAGAAACCAGTGTCAAGCCTGCCGTCTTAAGAAATGCATACAAATGGGGATGAACAAAGATGGTAAGTAAATGTATGATGATTGATCTGTATCGGAGAAATATTGTGTCTGTGGCGCCGGAAACCGCTGTGTTATACTGTCGATCGATTTATAGTTCGCCAAGAAGTGACAGACGACTGCAGGATGTTACAGCGGGTGTTTTACAATTATAGTCATTAGAGAATCTGATGAAAAAATTTCTATTCGATATTTATATATTCTCAGAGAAGAGCTGCGGCTTTGAGATCTGTAGGTATTATAAATGTACGACTTACGTATATCTATGTGACTAAAAAGCATGGGATAATTCTTAGCCCGCGAAGTTATACGTATAGGCACGTACGTATATCTGAGCATTGCCTTATCTCAGATTGTTTCAAGCCTCGAGCCGCGTTGTCTTTTTCATTTTTTTTCTACCTTCGCAGTCGCGTATCTCCCCCTCGTTGGTCTTCACCCTTCGTTTCATTCCGTGCCATTCCTTTGCCGAATGGCGGTAACTTTTTTATTGCCGAAGTTGGGTATCGGGAGGAGAAATTGGATTCGAGCCCCTTAAGTCTCGGGTAAGGAGGTGAATCGTTGGGTGAATTGGGAAATCGGGAAATCGGGCAAAGAGTGGAATTGGCAAGACGCCGCGCCGGGGCCGGGGATGGAATGAATCGCCTCAGCTTTCGCTTTCGCTCAGCTCTTCGAATCTTGAAACAACAGAAATTTCTGAAAATATAAAAAAACCATAGTAGAACGCCTCTATAAAATCCGTCCGTGCGGGCTCTGATGTTTATTCATAAACCGCTCGCCATCGGCTCTTCTCGCCAGTTCGTTAGCCTGTAACGAATGCTGAAGCCATTAGCACGACGCAACAATTTAGCAACGACCGCGGGCCGACCACGACGACAGTCAATATATACGTGGCGTATGCATATCGGCTCTCACTTCTCCACAGTCGTCACCCTTGAGGCCGGTGAAAAATCCACTCGTTAGCGTTGGTCGCGTGTCTCGTTGCCCGAAGGGTTAATTGGAGGAAACAAACTTGAGCGAGAAGCACTACGGGGTGCCCTCGTCGCGTCGGGGTTGCGCCAGCTAGCCAGCTCATGCAAATCAGTAGCGTTTATCTCTCGTGCGAAAAAAGGAAGAAAGAATGAACAAAAAAAAAAAAGAAAAAAGGACATATACGAGGGAAATAATGAAAAAAGAATTTAACGCGTCGAAAAAACTGCCGCGCAAAGGGCTGGAAAACGCTTTGCCTGTGTAACATCAACTCGTAATGGTAATTGCGGTAGGTATGTAGGTATTATATAGCTGGGTGCGTGCGGAAGACACCCTCATACTGCACCTCTTATTACGTTTACATATATATACCTATATATACCAGGATTGTAGTATATGTATATATGGGGCATTCCACGCGAAATCGGCTAACCGTGAACATTATTACATCATTGCTTTGCATCGTTGATTTGGCTGAAAAAAATTTTTCTCTCAATGAAGTTTCTCAGTTTCTCTCATATGAATTGAAAGCAGTCTCCCTGATTTTCGTCAAATTTTCATCTCAAACCGAGATAGGGATATTTGAAAAATTTACGAAATTCTTATTCAAATTTTAGCCAAATCAAAAATGCAAAGGCTCACTGGTACATATAAAATCGTGTGAGATGTTATACACCCGTACATTTATACATAGAACGTGGTTGCGAAACCGTCACGTTGCCAAATTATCAACGAATGAGCAAACGCCTACCGGGTAATGGTTAAAGGATGCCACTATATTAATTTATCAGTATTTTTTCAAGCAATGATAATTTGTCGATCAACCTACGTGAGGCTGTGGTTTTCGGGATCTTCTTGCTTTGAAAGCCCTTTGGAGGTATTTATAAATCAAGGAGAGTAGAATATTCCGACGAGCACAAGAAAACGGGTCGCCGAATAACAACGACTCGGGATAAATAACAATATGATTATTAATCTCTTATTGGCCGGCTTCTGACGCGGAGAGATTTACTGGTGTATATAAGCCGCATATACAGACGGGTAGAGAAACGGCTAGCAGGGAATTACGTAATATTGGATGGAAACAATGCCTCTGATTCCGGATACACGAAGGCCTGTCAACGGCAGAACTTCGATGTCCGTTGAGCCGCGGGGATGGGCGGTTGCAGTATACGCCGACGTTGCCCTCCGGGTCAAACTTTGTCTGGCTCTGGCTGCTTAGTTAGTCAGTTTTTATCCCTTTCCGGTTATCACTTCCAGATCTTCGAATCATCGAATCTTGTCGGAATAATAGCCACGTCATTTATCGCGTACCCGCATATTATCATAGGTTACCTACTGCAGTATACCAATGAATAATATCTGGCCAACCATAATCGCATCTCTGTCGTCTCTCTATTGCAGTAATTATTGACAATAACGTCAGTAATACGCTTGTTGCAGCCGTACAGAATGAAAGACAACCACGAAACACAGCCACCATCAGACCTGAGGCTCTGGTCGAAATGGAACAGGATCGAGCACTTCGGGAGGCTGCCGTTGCCGTCGGAGTTTTTGGGTGAGTCTGTTGCTGTTTTACTTACCGCGCGGTTATTTCTGCATACTTTCAAGGAATATGCGAGAGACGCGACGCTTTGACACGTTAGGCGTGCATGAATTCGATGTATTAATTATAACCCAAGGCGCGCATATTACGGAAGAGGCGACAGCGAGCGTTGGATCATCTTTGATCCTGATATAGTGGTTATATGCCCAACGTCGCGTAACGTGTGATCGAAGCTTGTGCGACTGATCATTTTACGTGTTAGTCGTTAAAAATTACCTTTGAACATTGCCGTGACGTTCGGGGCTTACCGCGGCGAACCTCTGAACTGGAAGTAACGAAAAACCGATGTCGTCAAATGTAAAGTAAACTCATAACACCTCGGGAACCCGGTGAGTGTACTTATACAGACATAGAGCTACTCTACGGGCCAATATAATATTATACATAATCTAGCATCTAAACTTTCGTGAAAAACAACAGCATTTATTACTTGCTTAACAAAGAATCAGTAAAATGTTTGTATAAACGACTTTAACGTATAACGTTTCATCCGTTTTCATCACTCGAACTTACACCGAGTAGGTACATACCTATATCGACATTTGTATCGAAACTTTCAGAAGCCTTCTGCTCGTATATAATTTTTTTTTTACTCTTTTAACATTTGTTATATAACTTTTTTGAACCGTTTACTTTGCATCGTTTCAACTCGCTTCGTACGTATAGGTACTATTATCCGACGTGAGAACCGATCGTTAGCAGTGAACCGTCTCTCACAATCTGTGCAAATATTGCACGAGCTCGTTGCTCAGGTGAATCGAACAGCTTAGCCTCTTGAAAACGATTAATTGTTTCACGTGAGGGTGACATAACGTCCGGACTGTCGCCGATGTTCTTCTCCAGGTGGATTCGCGTTGAAAGTTTTGGCAAGGTCGTACGTAGATCAGTCTCTGACCTAGTTGATTTTCTTGCCATATCGGTACGCAGAGTTTCAGCGGGTGCCGGTCCTGATCCGGGGGAAACCGTCCGCGATAAACTTTCAGATTTAGTCTTGCGGATTAGGTGAGCCAGGTGCCGCTTTATGGTTTCCCGGGCGACAAGTTCTTCGTCGATGTTTCTTTTCAGGGCGCTGCCAGGGTTCTTTGTCACGCTGTCAAGCATCTCGAGAAGACGGTCAAACGTTGTGCAAATATCGTCGAGCGAGTGCTGACTTATTAAAAGAAAGCCGCGGGTCTCTTCCTCTTTAGTTTTTAGCGCTGCCTCAAGATCGACAAGGTTTTCATTCATCGCTTTCAACTTTGCCTCCGCTATTTCTCGTCGCAATTTCTCCTTGGTAAGCAGCAAATCGTTACGTTTTATTTCCTCCAGGAGCAAATCGTTCCGCGTCCTGGCCTCTGCTAACTGCCGGATTATTTCCGCGACTTTCAGACCTTTTCCGTCGCGCGACGAACTCTCCAAATCTTCCTTAACAAAGCTCTCGTTACCGTTATCAATATCTTCAGCCTCTACGTTCGGTGGAAGACAAATTCGGAGCGAAGCTCGAGTTGGGACGTTTTCAACGATTTTCTGGCTCCCGGCGTCCACCGGTTTCACCAGATTTAATCCCGGAGCAGTCGGCTTTGCTTCCGACCTTTTACAGTTCGTCGATGAAGCCGTCCATGCTCTTTGCCCTATTGCCTGACGACAAGGTCTCTTCGGCTGTCTGTTCACCGCACTCCTGGACCTGGGTGGTAGCACAGTCTTTGTGGAAAATCCTCGATTGCAAATCACTCGATTCTGGCAGTTCGCCACAGAAACTGCAGATTTGCCTTTTTGGGGCAACGACATCCAGCGATACTCCTGAGCTGCACCCTGGTTATTGGCCTCAAGTCTGCCAACAATTTCGAGCAATAGTTCTTCACCGATCGCGTTCAGTCTCAGGTCAACAACAGCGAGGGTTAAATTGCTGTTCAATAGATCCAAAAATTGGTGTGCCGCATTATCTGTGAGACCGCAATTCTGGAGGTCGAGAGCCTTCAGCCAAAGACTGTCACGTATCGCCTCGATTATTTCATTAACAGCGAAGTCTCCGAGCTGGGGATTTCCGTTCAACGTCAAACGACGGAGCCCGGGCATCGCCTCGAAGTTCGGCTCTCGATATCGCAGCGAGTCTATCCACGTGTCGTGATAGAGCATAAGTTTTTGCCTCGATAGAGCTGAGGCCAGGGTGGACCCGCTTCGAAACGTGAGATCGCACTGGCTCAGATTTAAGGATCTTATACTTTGAACATCTGCGACGGTACGGCATATCAGCTCGCAGCTACCGTCGCCGATTCTACATCTCTGAAGCGAAAAGTGTCGGAGGGTCTTTGTGGAGGCAAGACCGACGCAGAGAACTGCCAAACAGTCCGGAGGCAGAGGAATACCTTCCAGTTCGAGATTAGTTAGGGCCGGTGAATTCCTCACGCACTGTGCCACGCTGTGGGACAACCATTCGAGCAAATACCGCGTCAAAACCACTGGGGCTTTTCCAATCGCTCTTGCTTTGTCCTCGGAGTTTACTTCCTCCAATGGTTTACGGCATTGATATCTACACCTAACGCTTATCGATTTTAGAGTACGGTCGAGCGATAGAGAGTTCAAAATTGGACCCCAATCGTCCATCTTCACACGGTCCGTTGCAAAGTCCAAACTGTGAGGCAGGGTGACGCTTATAACTGGAAGCGGTCGGAGACGCTGCTGTTTACAGAGGTCCATGTAGCAGGATGCGAAAGTTTGGCTAGTCGGTACTGCCATTTTTGTTTCTATACGGCGCTTCCAAGGTGGAGGCTTTTTCCAATACCCTGGAAAGTTTTTTTTTTTCGTGATTTATACTGGACCACGGTTTTGAACTACGATCGTTCGACTATCGTTTGACGGCTTACCTAAATCACCTTTTATCCTGACCCGAGGTCGGGCTGCAGAAGCTTGCATCAACGATAAAGAACGGTGTATCAAAACGCGAGAAGTATTTTCGTCGGGATTTTGCACGGCTAATTGTTACATTTGAAAAGAAATATGGATACGATATGATATTTTTTTTGTAAAATCGCAACGGTTATTGCGACGCGAGACATCCAATTATACTGTGAAAAAGAAACGAGGGTTGAAACAAGCGGAGGCCCTTTTCCTCCAATGGAGATGAAATTCACTCGGGATACGTTTTGAAATTCGATTTCTGCAAACTTCTCTCGATTGACCTCTATCTGGCACAGACGACTTGATCGCGCTTCTTTAGTATTTCAACTTTGTCAGTAAAAAAAAGTTTCTCAAATTCTTTCAGACCACCCGTATCCCTGGCGATGGTCAGGTACACGGCATCCCTTTCTATGCCATCGATTGCACCGACCCCTAATTCTACGAGTGCTTCGACACCCCCGCGCCAAGAAGCCGAAGACGGTGAGTACTCGATTATTATTAATTGTCTTATCAATGAACATGCGAATTTGTAAACCGCCGGATCTTCTTGAATCGTTAAAGAAAATAGCTCCGAGGATAGCATCGACGTGACAAACGAAGAACCGGTCGTACCCCAGCGCAGCGGATGCGCTCAGCTACCGCCTGTGCTTCCAGCCCTCTACTCGCCTGCCACAGCCGAAACAGTTTACGAAACGAGCGCCAGATTACTTTTCAAGACTATCAAGTGGGCGAAGGATCTTCCCACATTCGCCAGTCTACCTTTCCGTGATCAAGTAATACTCCTCGAAGAGACTTGGTCGGAGTTGTTCCTTATAAGCGCGGTCGAGTGGTGTTTACCCTTGGAATCATCCCCGCTTCTCAGTGCCGCCGAACTTACCGCCCTTGCACTTTCACCGTCGCTTCAGTCTCACCCTGGTCTGCATTACTCAGGAGTTGGAAAGCCCAGCCAAGTTTCCGCCGACGTTAGACATCTGCATGACACTGTTCACAGATACAAAGCCATGATGGTTGACACCGTGGAATTCGCCTGCTTGAGAGCCATCATTTTGTTCCGACCTGGTGAGCCTATTTTTTTCAGCGTTCAAATGGTCGGAGGGGAAGCTAGTGAATTTCTTCAACTCAAGCCATTGGTTTTTTTTTTTTTTCTTTCCAGAAACTCGAGGCCTCAAGGATCCCAGCCAAGTACAGATTTTTCAAGATCAGGCCCAGGTCGTGCTTGGGCAACAGGTGAACGCTCACAATCCTGGGAATCCGGTACGCTTCGGAAGACTACTCCTTCTGTTACCTCTTCTGAGAGTTGTACCACCTACGAGGGTCGAACTTGTCTATTTCCACAACACGATCGGTAACACTCCGATGGAGAAAGTACTTTGTGACATGTATAAGAATTAGGGATATTAATTATGGTAAATGGTATATATTCGCGGAATCCTAGTGATTCTAGATTTGAACTTTGATGGTATGTCTAATTACCCTCTTTTATAATCTCTGCATGACTTTTATAAATGAACGTCGTGTATCAGAGATATGTGGAAGAGAGAGAGAATCTTTGAGAGTGAAAGTTGTGATATACGGAGAATTGCGTACGTCACGTTTTAATTTCGGTTTGGTTTTTTCATCTATATTTTTTTTTCTAAGATTCTAATACACCGTCTGGCTGGCGGATGCAACGACGCAATCGCGTTTTACTTCTGATACACGCCATACTGTAGCTAGAATTTTCTCACCGTTGATCGTGAAACTCGAGACTATATATATACATATATACTAGACGAATATGAATGATTACTTCGATATAAAAAAAAAAAAAGGAAAAATTAAAAAAATAAGTAACGAAAAATGGCATCTAATTATCTACAAGGAATTAAGAATAATTAACTATTGAAGATATTTATGTATTTGTTTATAACTATTTATTCCTCATTATTTATTATTCATATGTATATATTATAAATAATTATTACATTATAGGCATATATTTACGAAGAATGTATATCTGTAAGTACGCGGGGTGCGCGCGTGCAATTATGGGACGTGTGTATAATTATAATATATATAGCTGTGGACATTGACTTCAAGGCTGAACGTAAATAATATGAAATTACCATAAAACGCAGCCACCTCTCCCACATTTCGTGTTGTGATATTGTTATCGTAAAACTATGTACTATGTAGCTGGCGATAAATATCATGTCGCCCGTGGTGTCTTTTCCTTGTAATAAAAACCCAGAATAATGAATAAGTGCAGTATATACCCGAGATAATTTATACGTATACATATATATATAATTACGAAACTCAAATATCAGAAGAAGAAAAAAAATAGTTAAGATAGAAATCATTCAAAAACTGACGGAACAGGAAGTTAATCTTATATATCTCATATATTAATCGCTCCCTTAATCCGTTGCCAATGCCAATAGTTCAATTTGTATAATTTTCACCTTCCAAGTTCGTATACGTAAACACAATATACGTTGAAAATGCGCCTGACCTCAGAATATTGGACAATTGATAGGCGTATATATACGCCATGAAGCTGGTATAACATTACCATTATAAGGTGCGAGCCATTAGCGTGTGGACGGGGGTTTGCCGAGCGTGCATACATATCTACCTCTAATGTCGCGTCAACTAATGCACCGATTGTATATTTATCGCTCTGTAATCCCTGACGGTTTTCTCCACCCTCTCTCGTGCAGCCAGCGGGAGGGTGAAGCGGGCAAAATGCCCTTCCCCTGGGTATAAGCAGCGCAGGGCTATATATACAGCGTATAAATTACAGTTTGGGCTGAGCGAGATTTAAGGGCTGCTTAACTTGTCAAAGTACGAAGTTAAACGGTATGTATTATACCTATACCCGTATACCTCTCGTCAACAGACACTCGCTCTCGCACACGCAGGTAAATATTATCATATTAATACTTCGTACTTCAAGTATATCTCTATATGTATACCCATACCCAGTATAACCTGCCTTGTGTATAGGTAATATAAGTATAGAACTATAGACAGATCATTGAGTTAGTTTGGAAAAAGATAAAAGAATAATTTCGTAGCTCAAATTTTTGCATTTTCTTCATATGTATAAAAAACCGTGGATTCCTTTTCGGGGACTAAAAAAAAAATCTTATAGTGATTGAAAAAACGACGTCCCGAAGCTCTGTGCAGGTATCGGTCGATGATGGTTTTTTCTTTGCCTGACGAACGGTATCTACCTTTGTACATGCCCTAACCCTATTATACCTATACCCTAACCCGTGATCAAAAGATTGCGGTAGTCAGAAATTCGCACGATATTGCGGCGTCGGCGTCGGGGAGGTTTTTCGGGGGGTAGCGATGGGGTAGCAACTGGGATATCGACTGGCGACCACCAGGGCGGGGTTTCTGCTCTTGCCGCCCTTGCTTTGCACCCATTTCTCCTGCACCCGGGTTCCACGAACAAAACGCCGTACCCGCCCCACTCGTGCCAGCAGAATTCCAGAACCGAAACTCCCGTCGAAGCGTGACCAAGCAATGGCGGCGGAACCTGTTGTATTTTCCATTCCCTCCTTCAGGATGTGTATATATATACGTATAGGTGTACATTTTACTTCCATATACCATATACATATATGTGTATATACACAGACACGTTACGCCCTATATACCTACGCATACCCCCAACGCTGCAAGAAAATTACTGCACCACACTCCGCGCTTCTCCATCGTCTAAAATTTTATCCCCTCATCCCGGATGAAAACTGGGAGTAAAAGCAGCACCACCACCGACTACCAGCCCTCAGACCCTCAGCCTCCATTTATTTTATTACATTATCATACCAAAGAGGCGCTCGATAAGGAGTGCTCTGAAACGACGGTTCTCAACCTGGGCTATGGGTGTATTAAGGATAGCTTGCGGACTTTTCTGCTGAACGTAGGTAAGGTCTGATTTACTTATCGGTTTTCCGGGAATTACAGCGTTTCATTGAAATTATTACCGTAAATGTCAGACCGATGAGAAGAAAAAATAACGAAAATGAATAGAAGGCTCGTTGACCCGATGGCGAATGTCTTATACATACAGGTATTATTTTTTTTTCACCTCGTGTATTCGCGCAGAGTACAGTATACCTATAGGTACTACGAGGAATACGTTACAGCTACATATACACACCGAGGACGGAGAACACAAAGAAGAAGGAATAATTTCACCTCCCTTAAAACTTTGAGAGCTGGAAAAAGTTTTCGAACTTCTAGTATAACAAGGAAATAAAACTTTTAAGTAGCATCTTCCGTTTGTAGCACCGGTTTTCACACGACTGTCAATCGCTAAAGGTGAAATCCCTCTTCCTTATACCTACTATACAACTTCAATGAATCATTTGTTATCAGGGGGGCCAAAGACGTTGAGAAAAATTCTTTCCAAGTGAATGAGCAGAGCCTTCAACGCGGTCGTTGGTATTTATTGCACATTGAGCCACGTATCGTATCTCGAAATTAAGTATTCATCTCTAAACTCGAAAACTAAGCAGACGAACGGTTCGTATTTTTGGAAAATATGATTCTGCTATAAAATTCATCTACTATAATAAAAGGAGAGTGGCCACCCTTCCCCCCAACCCCCCCAGCGTCACCAGAAATACGATAATAAATTGATGAAATTTTCTTCATCGCAAAACGAGCGATATTTGGCGAATCGAAAAACTGAATTCACTCGGAAGAAGGAATCATTTTTCTGAACGCATTGGCTGGAGGTATTCGCGCTGTACACTTTTCGAGGACCAGCATCGTAGAATTTCTAGTGACTCGTGCTCCCCGCAAGTCTAGTGCCTCTCGAAGCATCACTGGAAGTTTGTCTTGATCGCTCCGATCCACCCCACGCCAAGTTAACTCGAGGCTAATATTTAAAGAGTCACGTTTGCCTCTCGCAGTTTTTCAGCCCTCCTCGCAAACCGGCATGATCCCCTTCCACACTCTGCTCCCTCTCCACTATCCCCTATACCGGTGAAATGGCAACAGCGACGCCGGCGACCACACTTCATCCAGGATATCGACAAACAACAGACAACCTCCGCCCCTCGCGTCCTCATCCCTCAGAGGAATCCTGAATTTCGTCCTCGGGGATAGAGGGACAGAGGGTAAAAGGGAGGATGGACTCTGTGGCGGTCAGGCCATCCGTGGGTCACCCACCCTTTAGCGACTACCCCTGGCACACCCCTTCCGAAAATCAATAGATGGAACGCTTCGGCTTGACTGTGTGTGTATTATATACCGGCGCATGTTCATCTATACCATTATAGGTATATACACCCGTACAGGCAAAGAGGTGGGTGAACTTTAATTTACGAAAACGGTAAAAAAAATTCAAAATGAAAAAACACCGTTTCACAAAATTGGCAAGCATAAGATAAATTTTTTATGCATATATCTATGACGTCACTTTTCGCTATTACACACCTGCATATATATTTTCAGATCCTCCGCTGCATATATGAAAAGTTCGCAACGTACATCGGCATTGCAGCTGTTACGTACGTATAGCTTTTTAATTAGGGTGACAATCCATGTAACGTGTATAATTAAAAGGTGGGTAGCTTGGCTTGGCTCGGGGGGTATTCATCAATGCAGTGTACGTATAGGTACACACAGATATTATTAATATACACGTATCAGTCGCATTACGCGTGTGTGGAAATATGTATATGTATAACCAGGTAACAAAGACCAACACGCAGTCGACGAACGACGAAGGGAGGATTTTGCCGGGTTAATCGAGTGAGTGCGGTTAATACGATTCGATAAACAATCAACTTTAATTTCTCTCGACAGGGAATCGTTGCTTTGGCGGCGTGAGTCTGACGTGAATCCACACAATGATGGTTCGATTATTTTACCCAGAGACTCGTCAATCTTTTCCGCGTGGTTCGGCCTGTCGGCGACGTGACGCAAATATAGAATCCCTCTATTATTCAGAATTAATATTCATCGACATTGAAACTGATCGCTTCCAATTAACTCATTTCATATACCTATAATATGGGTAGTTATATCTAACATCGTGGGTGGCTAAATTTGTCAAGTAGCACTGTGGCGTGATAATTTCGATCTCCCAGAGAGAGAACTCTTCCCGTATATATGAATATAAAATTTTGAAGTATCACTGTCAAAAAATTAACGTTGTCTTGAATCAAATAACTAGGTATAATTATAATTGCCTTATCGGTACTTTTCGTTAAAACGTATATCATTTGGAACTTCCCAAATGGACAACGAGACGATGCTCTGTTGAGAAAAATGATTAAAAAACTAAACTTATGCTTATTGTTTTAAATGTTAATCCGATTCATTTCGCGGACTTTGACGGGGCACGTGGAAAATTGTTGGGGATGAATTCCGGGCGGCAAACGTTTCGGTGGGGGAGGACACAGAGAGTTTGGCGCCTTTGAACCCGGCTTAAACTCGACTCTGTCCGACTTCGAAGAACACGAAGCGCGGCGAAGCGAGCGGGCGGGGGGGTCTCTTATATTCGCAGACTGTATCTAAAAAGATTTTGCTGTTTCTTTGACGTCCGGATTTTATGCAACGACGATTTCCATAAAGATATATAGGCTTTGTTTAAGAGGCAAATTGAATTTGTCGGATTTGAAACGAAACGCAAAATATACTTCAAAGGTTCTCCGGCTTTGTCTCCGCACGATGTTGTTCGACCAACTTGAAATAAAAATTCCGTCGATAATTATTTATTCAGAATCGAGGCTGAAACGCATCGGGGCTATAAATTTTATCATCTTCTCTCAATTATAGATATACAGTCAGTAATTATTGAATTTGAAGAAATGTGAAAATCACACAAGTCGCGATGATTACTAAACATTTATTTATTTCCTGAACAGTTTCACGACCAATGATTAGGAGAAAATAGGTAGCTGTATTAGAAATAATAGAGATGCCTTGTGTGAAACACATAGCAGCGATTTATTTCACAGTTGAGTATAAGAAGAATATGATAATGATTGGCATATCTATTAAAATTAGCAATTACGTTTTCTGAGAGTAGTTCGTTTCACTCTAATCATCAATATTCGCTAATGAGTTATCTCAATAAACCATAACGTAGAAAAGTTTCCGTTACGTTAAACGTGAATAAAATTATCTGTTAGTACGCCTTATGAAATTATATCGATCATGCTGTGTGATTAAATGATTTCTGTAAGTCAACCATAATTTTCCGGAGATTCCTACAAATTTTGAGTAGTATAATAATAAGTCATTCTACTTAATTACTGAGTAATCAGTAAATTCGGCGTTACTAAGAATTAAAACTAATCCCTAGAAACTCTCGTGACAAGAATTAGTTCGCCACCAAGATATTGGGTAGAAATCACATAATTGCATACGGGGTATTAAATGGTATTGCCACCTTAGGGATGAATTCAAAGACAACTCTTGCTGCAATCATCGGTACGCTTTACTGTATCCACCCCACGTGTCGTTTTCTAGTTCTTTACTTGTCAAATAGATGGCAATACCATTTAGCACTTCGTTGGCGCCACTAGCCTGGCAAATGCGAGCACTGGCCTATAGAATACGGATCTGTTTACAGGAAACTGTACCGTGAGATTACGGTGCGGAAAGACCACCTCGAAGTAGGCAACCCAAATGCCATTACGTACTGACCTAGGACAGGAGCACCTGCTGTGGGGTCAGTGGCCTTCGTGGCGTCAGAGGGAGATGTCATAATTACTTGTGTGCCAGGGAGCAAATGAGAGACTTGATCAATTACGATGGGCACTTGCCGATTTATTTTTAAGAATCACTTACAAATTGTACAGAACTTTGATAATGAGTAATAATGTATCGATGCTGTAGCAATAAATTCCCAGATATACCAATAATCAATTGCCTCGTTATTTTCCACTTTTTCTTCCCTGCAGCTATGTATTTTAAATAAGCTAGTAAAAGAGTAGGACACATCAGGTATAGTAGGAAATTAGCATGAATTAGAAATAAGCATTTTCAGCTACGTAAAATTTGGGAGTACCTTCGTTGGTCAGATGTTTTCCTGATATCAGAAGCAATTTTTGACTTGTAATTTCGAAATATCTGAAAAATTCTAGTATATGTATACATTAACATATAGCAGCGTGCATGAAGTCGTAGATGCATGCCTACATGCCTAAGGGTCGTAATTTTTCCCGCCAAAAATTTCAGCACACCTCCTCGGGTCAGATGTTCTCCTGATACCAGGAGCAATTTTCGACTAAAAATTTCAGAAATTCCTTATTTTATAAGCGAGTGAGACATGCACAGAGAGAGAGCGAGAGACACATCTATACGAATGCATGCTTGCTTAGACATAGAGTCAGGGGGTTTTCCCGCCAAAAATTTCAGCACACCTCCTCGGGTCAGATGTTCTCCTGATACCAGGAGCAATTTTCGACTAAAAATTTCAGAAATTCCTTATTTTATAAGCGAGTGAGACGTGCAGAGAGAGAGAGCGAGAATCACACCTATACGAATGCATGCTTGCTTAGACATAGAGTCAGGGGTTTTTCCCGCCAAAAATTTCAGCACACCTCCTCGGGTCAGATGTTCTCCTGATACCAGGAGCAATTTTCGACTAAAAATTTCAGAAATTCCTTATTTTATAAGCGAGTGAGACATGCAGAGAGAGAGAGAGCGAGAGACACATCTATACGAACGCATGCTTGCTTAGACATACAGTCAGGGTATTTTCCCGCCAAAAATTTCAGCACACCTCCTCGGGTCAGATGTTCTCCTGATACCAGGAGCAATTTTCGACTAAAAATTTCAGAAATTCCTTATTTTATAAGCGAGTGAGACATGCAGAGAGAGAGAGAGCGAGAGACACATCTATACGAACGCATGCTTGCTTAGACATACAGTCAGGGTATTTTCCCGCCAAAAATTTCAGCACACCTCCTCGGGTCAGATGTTCTCCTGATACCAGGAGCAATTTTCGACTAAAAATTTCAGAAATTCCTTATTTTATAAGCGACTGAGACATGCAGAGAGAGAGAGCGAGAGACACATCTATACGAACGCATGCTTGCTCAGACATAGAGTCAGGGGGTTTTCCCGCCAAAAATTTCAGCACACTTCCTCGGGTCAGATGTTCTCCTGATACCAGGAGCAATTTTCGACTAAAAATTTCAGAAATTCCTTATTTTATAAGCGAGTGAGACATGCAGAGAGAGAGAGAGCGAGAGACACATCTATACGAACGCATGCTTGCTTAGACATACAGTCAGGGTATTTTCCCGCCAAAAATTTCAGCACACCTCCTCGGGTCAGATGTTCTCCTGATACCAGGAGCAATTTTCGACTAAAAATTTCAGAAATTCCTTATTTTATAAGCGACTGAGACATGCAGAGAGAGAGAGCGAGAGACACATCTATACGAACGCATGCTTGCTCAGACATAGAGTCAGGGGGTTTTCCCGCCAAAAATTTCAGCACACTTCCTCGGGTCAGATGTTCTCCTGATACCAGGAGCAATTTTCGACTAAAAATTTCAGAAATTCCTTATTTTATAAGCGAGTGAGACATGCAGAGAGAGAGAGAGCGAGAGACACATCTATACGAACGCATGCTTGCTTAGACATACAGTCAGGGTATTTTCCCGCCAAAAATTTCAGCACACCTCCTCGGGTCAGATGTTCTCCTGATACCAGGAGCAATTTTCGACTAAAAATTTCAGAAATTCCTTATTTTATAAGCGACTGAGACATGCAGAGAGAGAGAGCGAGAGACACATCTATACGAATGCATGCTTGCTTAGACATAGAGTCAGGGGGTTTTCCCGCCAAAAATTTCAGCACACCTCCTCGGGTCAGATGTTCTCCTGATACCAGGAGCAATTTTCGACTTAAAATTTTAGAAAATTCTTAATTTCGTAAGCGAGTGAGACATGCAGAGAGAGAGAGAGAGAGAGAGAGAGAGAGAGAGGGAGAGAGAGAGAGAGAGAGAGAGAGAGTCACATCTATACGAATCCATGCCAGGAGCAATTTTTCGACTTAAAATTTCGAAGGACTGGATGGACTAGGAAACGCAGTCGATTAGGACTGTGCAAGTTAGGAAAGTGCGGTTGATTAGGACTGGGAAAAATTTGCAAAAAGACAACTAATAATTATTTTCTCAAAAATGAATATGTAATTAAGTCTCTTTATTTGCTTTTTGAGATACAGGTCATCTTAATATATAAATTACAATTGTATTACATACTACTAATAATACACTACAATGCAACTATTTAAAAAATGTATATGAAATATCAGCATTGTACATACATATGTATATGCACTAGGGTGTGTCATTTAGGAGCAACATTTTTTTTCAACTCACATACAGGTGGTATACTTTCAGGAAGGTAAAATAAGAAGCCTGTTAGAATTTGAGATCTTAATATTAGTATTAAGAGGTGCCTCATCGCGAGTTTCTCTTTCCCATTTAAATAACACGGGAAATGTTCTAGTGGCACACTTCAATTTTCATATCTTAAGTACTAATCTACTCAGAATGATTCTGCATAGCTAGTTTTTTTACAAATTGATCGCTCTACAAAAAAGGTCTCTTGGTATTTTTCGATTAATCTAACTATTTCCAAGTTGGCTATTGGTTAATTACATCGATAGCCAATAACCAACTTGGAAACAGTTAGATTCATCGAAAAATACCAAGAGACCTTTTTTGTAGAGCGTTCAATTTCGAACAAAAGTAGCTATGCAGAATCATTCTGAGTAGATTAGTACTTGAGATATAAAAATTGAAGTGTGCCACTAGAACATTTCCCGTGTTATTTAAATGGGAAATAGAAATTCGCGATGAGGCACCTCTTAATATTAATATTAAGATCTCAAATTTTAACAGGCTTCTTATTTTACCTTCCTGCAAGTATACAACTTGTATATAAGTAGGAAAAAAATGTTGCCCCAAAATGACACACCCTAATATGCACTTAAATAAAAATCATTATTATTATTATCTTTATTATATGAAAAATAATAAAATCAAAATCTACAAATTAATTATCCAAAATTATATAAGAATAATCGATGTGCAATAATAATGCTGTTGAAACACTGCAAATTAATATTTTTCGTAGTTTGTATTTTATTTTAGGTTAGGATTAAGTGGCCGGACTGTGTACAGATGCTGTGCATCTCTGCAGAATACGGTATTATATTGGACTGTTACAATGTAATCTGGTTTAAATAAATAAATACATACATGAATAAATATCAGTTCGTAGTGTGCGCGAACTCTTTGACGCCACGGGAGCCACTGAGTGCACTGACCCTGTTACAGCAAGTGCAGTTGATCAAGTTCGAGGTAGCTGCTCTCCCCATCAACGGAGTCTAAAAAGGTATCGCCATCTCGCGGTCGAAGGGACAAACTACTTTGGCCCGTAAAACCGGTATATGGTATGACTGCCGGTAAGAGTCGTACATCATCCAAAGTCTGCTCCACAGATGGCGCAGCAAGCATTAAACAGAACTCAAATCTCTGACGTCAGGCGTGGTGTTGCACGCCGCAACGCTAATGAATGACTGGCAGCCAATATACTCTCGAACCCCGGTTCCCCCACTCTTGACTAACGTTTGCCTATGGGAAACTGAACGGCGTTGATGCTCCAAAGTCTGCTCCACAGATGGCGCAGCGACCATCAAAGAGAGCTCGAATCTCTGACGTCTCAGGCGTGGTGTTGCACGCTGCAACGCTAATGAACGACTGGCAGCCAATATACTCTCGAACCCCGCTTCCCCCACTCTTGACTAACGTTTGCCTATGGGAAACTGAACGGCGCTGATGCTCCAAAGTCTGCTCCACAGATGGCGCAGCGACCATCAAACAGAGCTCAAATCTCTGACGTCTCAGGCGTGGTGTTGCACGCTGCAACGCTAATGAACGACTGGCAGCTAATATACTTTGGAACCCCGCTTCCCCCACTCTTGACTAACGTTTGCCTATAGGAAACTGAACGGCGCTGATGCTCCAAAGTCTGCTCCACAGATGGAGCAGCGAACATTAAACAGAACTCAAATCTCGGACGTCAGGCGTGGTGTTGCACGCTGCAACGCTAATGAACGACTGGCAGCTGATATACTTTGGAACCCCGGTTCCCCCACTCTTGACTCACGTGTCTGCTCACGATTATTATAATTTACTTACCTCATTTAATACCTGAAATAAAGAGCGGCAGGAAGGGGAGAGTGGGAAATAACGAAGTAATTAATTATAGGTATATCTAGGAATGTATATAACTATATAACTACGTTATAGTTAATAATTAGAGGTATTGATAGATACAAGTTTACATTGCTGTGTATTTGAGCTCTGGCTAAGCTAAGTGCTTTATAACAGCACTTCATTTGATTTTATGATTATGTGTATTTTTGGATTTGGAAGCTATACCATAAATTGTTTTACACACACTTTCGAATAATGTATGAATAAATAGGATAATTAGGGTATATTATAATCACATTGGTACTTTAAGGACTGCAATAAAACATTTATTATCTCGATAATATAAAATTACACACTGTATAATAACATGAAACAGGTATCTTACAATATTTCACAATAATAATATTAATAATAATAATGATAAAAGTAATAATGATAATAATATTTCTAAAATAAAAAACTGGTTGCATTGTTTGAATACTTGATCGTCGAGTTTCGATTACGAGAGAGGGTACATAGATTATAGGTATCTAGGTATAGTTTAAATTCCCTCACGTGTTCACGTTTATCAATGTGATCGCGAGGGGATTTGGGATGAAAAATATATTCTTAGCAACCAGTTTAGTATTGGTTTTGCTTTCTTATAGTAATCAATTACTGTTTCAGTAATATAAAATATAGATACCAACTACGTTGTATAAAGATTCCCTACAGAGATTATTAATCAATTTGATTTTTAGACGCAGCTAAATTAGCAGTTCGAAGCTAATTGTCTCATTAGAAGACGTTAACTCTGAGCTGTAATTACCTACTAATTATCGTTAACATTTTACAGCTCGTTTTTATTATACTCATTTTATTCTATTCAACGTTATTGATGAACGTGAAATTTTTATATATTACAAAAAATGTACACACTTCCTCTCCCTTGTTATACTATACTTCGTGGTTTTTCTCTATGATCGTCTCGGCTGTTGATCACCACCAATCATCATCGTCGTCTTCTTAACGCGTTACATTAATAACTAAGCTAATTACATAAATACACGCTATTTACATTGGTTAGTGTTTTAACAAAATAAAGAACAATTACTCTCTTTCTAGTATATTGATAAAAAAAAAATATTAAAAAAAATTATAATCAAGTAAACTAAAAACCGTACACTGCGTAAAAATTGAGATTTATAATTTTAATCTTCAAAATAAAACAAACACATCTATTAGATAGCAGTGTTCAGCTATATATAGATAGTAGAATAATAGGGGGGCTTGGAGAAAATAAACGTCAAGGTTCTCCGCCACTTCGTATCGTATAAGCGGGTAGAATGAATATTTACAAAAAAAAAAAAAAAACCAAAAAAAAGAAACAAAAAAACAATTAAGACAAGACAATACAATAAGTTATGCCATGATACCTTATCGAGGAAAGTTGCGCGAACTACAACTTATAAAATATAGCCGAAACACGCTATATTCAAGTTAGTCAGCTTAGATCCATAGCCCAAATTTCTACACACAGCTGAATTTGACACCTGAAAAATTCAACACAAGAAAAACCACGTGAGTATATTACAGAATAAAAAAAGAAAAAAGAAATGGAAAGAGGAAAAGCGATAGAGCGGTGGCGTCGTTGTATAAAATGAAAGAGAGAAGATGGAAACGAAAAAATAAAAAAATAAATAAATAAAAACTAGTTTTCTTACTCCGTTAGGTATAAAGAAAATCAATCTTTTTTTCATGCTACATAATTCTCACAACGCGCCTATATAAATTTTATACCCTAGAGGCAAGAGATGACAATGGTAATTAAATAGCATGTATGTAGGTATGATCAAAGTTAGAATAAACCTACAACAAATGACACGCATATCGATTAGTTTATCGCCAAAAAATGACGTAAAATTATTTGTGAATACCATCGTCACTGGAGTAACAGTTGTGGCAGTGAAGTTTGTGATTTCGTACACGAACATCGGTGCCCATACGACCATCGCCAAGACGTACGTGACATACGCAGCACTTGAAGCATTCCATGTGGTAAAATAATCGAAGACTTTCGATTATCATCGCGGCACCACGACCTGTACATTCAGAAACAAACATTTGACATAAATTGAAAGTAAAAAAAAATATACACGCATATATCTGGCAGATAGAAAGATTCAACAAAAAAGTAGGATTCTCATTCTCTTTACTCGAGAATTTCAAAACCATACAGATCAACGAGAGAGAAAAAAAAAGAAACCAACTAAAATAAATATCAAGCTTTCATACCGAGCTCGTCGCCGCAGTGTGAACACTTTTTCTTCCCACTAACGCTGAGCATTTTTTCCTGCGATTCTGTCGTACTGCTCGTTGTTATTTGTTGCTGTAATTTCTGTTGCTGTTGCTGTTGCTGAGGTGGTAGCGGCTGTTGGATCTGATGTTGAATGGAGAGATGCTCATGGCTCGAACTGTGCTCCAGCCTAATATGGGAAAAATAAAATCAAGGAATGAGTTTAACTTGTCCGCACCACGGTTCCGTATTCTGCAGTTTCATTTAAGTATAGTCGCAGAATCTACGCTCTCCAATTATTCTTTCACCTGAACTAGGATTATTTTATTACCTTCGTCGTGGAGGTTGAGGTTTCTCCTGTGCTCTGTTCTGCACTCTTTGGGTCAACGTTTGGATTATTGAATCCGGAAGCGGTTTGCTGTCCACTCTCGGCGACGAAGTAATATTGTAAGGAACCGAAGTCCCCGTAACATGAGACTGTACTTTTCTCGGCGAGCGTTGATTCTGCTCGTTTATTCGGCGCTGTTCAGCTTCCTGAAAATAATGAAACGCAGAATTTAGGTATAGCGTGTAAAGCTGTAATCGTCAAATTTGCAAAAAAAAAAAAAAAAAACAGGAATGTATCCCAAAGAAAGAAATAAAATAAAAAATACTTGAAGAAACTCACCTGGATGAGCCAGTGCTGATAATTTATGTCCTGCGCGCCTCTGGGAATGTCGCTTTTCCTCCGCTGCACCCACTGGTCGCCTTGAACGATGCGGGGCCTCGGAGCAGCGCTCAGAGCCTGTAGGGTCTGCCTGGTCATTTGCTGGCCAGCATGATTCGACAAAGTTGTAGCCGAGGCGCTGTGACGCAATGACGCGTCAACCTGTTGAGGAATGGAATCTGCCGAGGGCATGCGGCTGCTCCTATAACAATCCATTGGTAATGCGAGGGATAAGAAATAACTTGCTTGAACAACAAAATCACTTTCGAATCTACTCGCGCAAAACTGCTGCAGGAAACTAAACGAATTAATTTAATGCCTATATGCAGCACTCATATCTGTATACCTATACGTTATAGCCGGGGCGATCATCCGGCCTGCAGACAAACTCTTTACGCAACGATATTTACCTATACGCGTTACGTAATCGCGTTGGCCCGAAGAGGCCGGAAATTGAACTGAATTAATTATGTACATACGTAGATGTATATTTTTTTTAACCTACCTTATCGTCACATCTCGTTGTCTCTGCTCGACTACCCGCAGCGGTTTTGCCGGTGGAATAGGAGGCGGTGGTGGTTTCCGTCTTTGACTTTCTTGAAGATTTGGCATCGACGATCTGTAGTTGACGGGTGGAAGAGCCTTGAATTGTTGACCAGTGTTGATCGCCGGGGTCTGAACAACGTCCTGCATGGATTTCCATTGCTCCTGCAATTGTTCAGCGAGCTTTTGCTGCTTCTGTTCGCGATAAGCGAGATTGCTACGTTGACGTTTAAGCTCTTCCTGCTCCAGTTGAAGGAGCTCGCGCTCGACTCGAAGAACTTCCTGAATGAATACGAAAGGTATTTTAAACGTAGCAAAATTCTTGGAGACATTTGAGTTCTGTGCGCGTAAAAAGTACGGAGATAGTCAAGCTTGTAAGTCTACGAATAAAAATCCCCTTACCCCAGAAGCATACTCGTCATCGTTGCTGCTCAAATCACTCAAACCAGCACCCAACGCCTTATTCTGGAAACGGGAAAACGTAGTAGAGGATATTTTATGCGTATGAAATCACCGTGAAAATTTCTATCGATTCGTTAGATTCAATGAATATCGCATAAGGGGTAACTCTTGCAAAACGAATTCCCTTGGAGCTCGAGTTGTATTGGTGCCTTAGAAACCACGAATTTAATAACCGAAAAGATAATCTCACCTCCTGCTCGCGTATCTGATTTTCTATGGCCCTCAATCGAATCTCGGAATCCTGTCGTCGCATTTCCTTGCCGAGCCTTTCCTTTTCATCAAGTTCTGCCTGAGCTCTGATTTGTTCCTCGGCGCGCCTCGCTTCCTTAGCTCGTCGCTCCGCTTCAGCGATAGCGGCCTCCTCTTGCCGCGCCATTTCCGCTTCCCGTTTACGAAGAATCTCTTCCTGTTTACGTATGTTCTCGTCGTTCTTCCGCAACGTTTCTTCCTGACGTCGCAATTCCACTTCCTGGGCTCTCTCGCGTTCCAACTGCATCTTTTCTTCCTCCAATTCCCGCAGTTTGTGGGCCAACTTTTCGCCAATGTCACTGGAATCGGTGATACACCAAAGTTCGTAAGTCATTATTTCTAGGGAACAACCGAATGCAACGCAATGCAATGTGAAATTGTTAAATTGTCAAATTCGACCAACCTGTTCGTTTCCCCGGTGTTCCCGTACCGCCACTGTTCCTCCTTTTCCAATACCTCGATGATCTCGCGTTCCTTTTTCGTTATTTCATCCTCCTCCGAAGAAGTGACACTAGCACCGAATGGCTCGCTGCTCTGTCGACTGTGCTGCGACATGTCAGGACTCACTGTTTGCTTGGCCCAGTCCTCGGCGTGGCCGAGTTCAACACCAGAGTCACGCTCGTGGCTCGAGTCTTGTTCGTAGTTGCTGTCCGTGTCGTACGAACGACGGTGAAGCTGCTCGACACGTCTTTCCTCAGCAAGAATCGCCGCCATATCCGGCGGTTTGGTCAGGGTCAATTCCCGCTCGAGTTCATCTTCGTTTCCCTGTTTCACGCGAGGAAGGTTTAATCAGAAATTAGCCCGGTCTTATTTAAAGCTGTGAATAGGTTTGAAGATTTGTTTCGTTCTAGAAAAAGCTCACCCCTTCGATTCCAAGGAAGTCCGATCGCCTTGTGCGCAGCTCCTTTTTGATTCTTCTTGTAGAATTTAGCCGGCGCAACGGCTCTACGGGGAGGCTGTCTTCGTCGCTTAGATCTAACGGAGGTGGGGGTGGCTTTTCTTTGGGTGGTTCGACGCTGGTCGGTGGTCCAAGAGGGAATGCTAAACTGGTAACGATTTCCTCGTCGCTCGATAGATTCAGGGTCAAGATCTGTAGCGAGTAATTTATTATTTGAGCGTTGATCAAACCGCGATAAAAAGATAGTCGAAAATTGATCGTATCCTCCCTTCGGCGATGGAATTTTTTTTTTATTCAGCTAAACAAAGTTTTGCGTCATTGAATAGATATAAACGCGAGTAATGAGGAACGTCGTGCTATCTGCAGCTGTACACGTAGGATTTGAAAAGTTTCAAGGAAAATCAATAACTTTATCGGCATACGTGGACGTATATTGTTTGACCAACCTGTTTCGACATAGGAGATAATGGACTGAGGATTTCCATCTCTTCGGACGTGAGCGGCGCCTTGGCAAAGGTTAAGGTCAAAGGTCGGGAGACTTCCTCCTGCACAGATGGTCTCGCGGCTTCGACGACCCTCGGTGGTTCGGTGAATATTTCACTTTCCGAAATTAATGTCTGTGATTTTTCAACGGGCGAAGCGGGTCTATATGACTCTTGGACAATATCCAAGGACACGACGCTTTCCTAGATTCAAAATACAACACGAAAATTTGATTTAGAATTTTGAAGCTATTAAACGTGCAGCGAAGAACAACTCGCGGGCTATACGCATTATAATACAATATTCGTTTCTTTGACACGTGAAAGTTTCACACACTGGGGGCACACCTCCTCTGCCTGCACTGTTGCGTACGCGTTCACAATGATTAATTATAACGTTATTTAACGTTGCAGAATATCTTTGAGGAAATACCTAGCGTGTGAAACTCCGGCCACGAGTAACGAAATTCATTCTTATGTCACAAAAGCGTGCAAATCTACGAATAACTCGCTTACATTTACATACTACACTTATGTGCGATTGCGCCTGTACGTTTGTGTTTTTATGTGCGTGTAGTTAGTCGTTTAAGAAATTTGCAGAAAAACTAAGAGTCATTCAAAGATATATGTAATACATATAGGTATGTATGAAAAATTGATAGATCGTTTAATGACGATAATCGACACTGCCAGCCAATAAACTTGAATTCCCTACACTCGACAACAAGATCATCCTACGTCACGGAATAAATCATGAGTTTCACACTATTTCATAATAGCTGGTTTTATATTCTACGCTCTGACCTACCTACCATGATATCGAAGTTCACGCGGTAAGCGTCGACGCGATATGAACGAAAGAAATCAACTTTGAGATAGGTGAACTATATAATATAAGACTTGCGAAGAGGGCAGAGTATTATCATGCACGAAATGAAAAAACTACACTCCACTGCAGATCAGAATCCGGAGGAGAACTGAGCGTAACTCACCGTAAGCCATCACATGCCGTTAACATACTCGGTACGACGTTATCAGGGCAAATCCCGCAATAGATAACGCGCGAAAAATAAGCGTCATTCTCGGGCAAACTAAAACATATATTATCGCGGGTATTTTTTTCTGTTTGGTATTACAATTGTGAGTAATGATAATAGACGAAACTATGGCTGCAGAGTATCGAGAGACACGCCAAGGCAGACTGACAGAGAGTCTGGGAGGCAGATGTTTCGTTCTTTCGTTCTTCAGTTCGGGCCCCAGAGAAGGGGCCCTCGCGCGTCTATAAATCCCTGCTCTGTCTGCCTGCGTGCTTGCTGCCTGCCTGCCTGCCTGCCTGCCTGCCTGCCTGCCTGCTTGGCCTGCCTGCCGGTTCTTCACGGTCAAATCTACGCTCTCTCCTCTGAGTAGTAAGATTTTTCACGGATCTTTTATTTTCATTTTTTCCATTTTTTTCCCCTTTTTTCTCTTTATGTTTTAAACGTAAGACGTTTGTCCACGAGGCTCTAGCTGCTACCGTCTTAGATGATCACACCTAGGCAATAATATCGGACCAACTTCCTTCCAGATACTTTGTTCGATTCCGCGGATGAATTTGAACCAGAGACAAGTCCGTCCCTGTCTTTCTTTTGAATGAAAAGTTTCTATGATTAGCCGAAACTATAATCTAACTCGTCGATTACGCTATTTTAAACTAGTCATACCTTTTTTTTTCTCGGATATGGCTCTAGTGGCGATGATAAGATACGGGAAGGCCGTTCGTTCGACAACGTCATACGTGGTTCTTAGATCCATTGATTCACAAGCGCGATATTAACGCGGGTCATCATTCAATCATCGAAATAATCGGAAAGCGTAATCGTTTGTAAAAATAAGTATTACAGCTGTTCCGTTATACAGCTATATATGTACGTATAAAAATAAGAATAAAATAAAGTTTTATATTCTAACCACGAGGAAATCGGCATTTACTTTATCGTTGGTTTGGATATAAATTTGATATGCCTTGACTGCAAGAACTTGACGAACAAGCGCGCTTCCTTTTAAGCCTTAATGTCCTAGAAATTTCTAGCTATTTGTTTCATCGAGTTAAGTTATAGTTTGGGTTAAGGTGAGATTCGTCGAGGTATAGCCATAGTCGGAAGTGGGTCATTGCCGAGGTAAAACGCCGGCGGCTATAAGAGCAACACAAATTGGCCGATCAGTCAATTCATCGCGTTAGACTAGCTCTCGAATAAACAATAGTTTCCAAAGAAAATTTTCCCGTCGATCTAACAAGTCGAGGGAAAAATATTTAGATTAATTCCGGAGTTCGCGATCTGCGGAATGACCATTTACTTGCCATAGATTGCCATTTTTCAGAAAGACACGTTCAGGTATGGTATACCCCGGGGTCTGGACGGGACAAATACTATAAACGAAGCCAAAGAATGAGCATAATTATTTAACATTGATGAGCAAAGCGAAGCGAAACAAATAAGATAAGCGAATGTGAGAGATAATCGCGTAATTTATGTAAGCTGTATTTACCAGCGTTGTTGTAAAGTGAGGCGATAAGCTATCAATGCATAAGCTGGGTATGTAATGACTAATTAATAAATATGTCATGCTGGGAATTACCATTTATACTGCAATGAAATAGATGATCCTTTGGCTGAATATTGCCAAATGCTATACTGCTATGTCGTGATATATAAAAAACTTGAAAAAAAAAAAGATACAATTTCTTATCCGCACTCGTGCTTAAATTACCTCGCGCAGAGATAATCATCTGGAATAAATACCGTTCAACGATGTAATCCATGACATATCTTTAAGCAATTGATAATCCAGCGGCAAAGTATATAAATTGTTTCCAAGCTGAATAAAAATGTTTAATCATCTATTGCATCGGTATATGATAAATAAAGTTTAAATACGATTATTGTAAAAGCATCGCCTTACCTCTGGAAGTACTCATCCGCAAGCTTAGATTCATAAGTAGATAGGTATAGAAAATTCCTCCGCTGTACGGAGAAACAGATCGAAACGGAGAGAGAAAGAGAGAGAGAGAGAGAGAGAGAGAAAAAATAAATAATGAGAGACATTCGTAAACAGAGAGATACAGAGAGACGGACGACAGATGCAGACATACTCGTGAAGACAAACTTGAAGATTTATTTTACACGTAGGTATATTGGAGTAAATGAGACGGATGAGACAAAAATTATCTATACATATAGTATATTGATTATTTAACAGAAATCACAAAAGAAAATTTAACTTTTTCTTTCAATTTTAGTTCTTTTCTCTATTTCTTTCTAATTAAGTAGCAATTTTATTATATAATATATAATACAATGACAGAATTGAATGGGTAATAATTATTTAACAACTTGCTGATCATTTATATGCATGGGCACCGGTCTCCGGGGACCTTTCCTCTTAATTATCTTCAATCATTAATCTTTTAATCGCTACACACATTTCCATCTGGTTCGACCTTTGAACCCGCGCCGAAGAGCGATGAAAAAAATCATTCTATCGTTGTACAGTTAAGTATAGAGAAATAAAAAAAAAAGGAAAATTACATATCGCGCATAGTTTAAGTCAGTTTAATCGCCCTGTTGTGTAAGTGACAAGTGGCGCATGAAGAGTTGATAAGTTAATGAGGCAGGCGACATGCGCGACACTAACTATCGCCTGTCACATATTAGGTTAATAACAGCCCGTATCTTTGCCGACAATAAAACTAATTAACATCGTTTCAAACGCGATCAGAAATCATTTTTCGTTCTGTAACATTGTTTCACCCGAATTTTAGGAAAAAAAAAAAAATTAATACATACATGTATACATCATGGGTGTGACAATAATTTAAATACTTCGATTTATTTCGAACCCTGTTTTTGATTATTATTATTATTAATATTATTACTATCAATCTTAGTATTATTATTATTATTTTTTTACCAAGGCCATTGCTACCGTACAAAAGTACATATCCTACATTATATAGGTATATATACGTATTTTTAATTGGTATATATGTTAGATCGAAGATTTGTCTCGGCGAAAATATAAAAGTCGAGTGTACGATGGTTCATGATCTCATGCTCTTTCAAGATTACACAACAATGAATTACGTAATTCGTTATACACTTATAAGTGCGTGATTAGAATTTTTCGAATAATAATATGTATACGTTAGAACGTGCCAACGACAATACAGTTCTATAGGATAGTTGTACACTGTGCGAATCCGAATTAAATCGAGGGACGAAGAGATAAGTTTTAACTCTGCGATTGTAAAGAATAAAAAACCGTAATGCCCCGTTTTTTTTTTTCTTATTTTGTCTTATCTTCCAAAATCCTAGCACATGCCTTAATGTAAAGAATCCAATAATCCGTTAATTTTTTTTTTCGCTTCTCTTTTCACCTAGAAATAAATTATTGCAATTATGTCTATAGAAATGATACAGTAGATAGGTACAGATTAGATAGGTTTGCACAAGTATTAAGAGGTTTACCAAAGCAAATAATGTATAGGTTTCATTTTTTTGGGTTTTTTTTTTTATCTTCATTGGGAATAATAATTATTTGTTACATCTTGGTTCACTCCAAGCCACACTTGATCACTTGAAACAATCTTCATCGATTTTCTCAATCAGATTGCGTATTCTATGTATTGTATTCTATTTTTCGTATTAGGTATATGTGCGATAAGCACATCGTTAGAAATAATCAATATTATCGTATTATCGTGTATTTACATCGTTTGCTATAATATCCTGCGGGATATCTCCTTTTATTATTCAAATTATTTAGTTTAGCTGTATAGGCATATACATAATCCGTATAAATGATGCGGAGGAATTATATTCGCAGAATAATCGTCTGTTAGATTTCGTGAAGTTCTTTAATAAGAAAAAATGAAGCGACGATCTTGAGAAGACAACTACGTAACATTTATACCGTCAAATAACAATTAACTCTATTCAACTCCGGCATCGCTTCTACTACTGATAAATTCCAACATCTATTGTTGTGTCAAAAATTTATTTCGCCCATGACTCGTCGCTCAAGAATTGTATCTGATCGTTTGACCTTATATATACATCGTTGGGAAAAAAAGGGGAATTCTTGGTTCCTCCTGTTTCTGCTTCTGCTTCTGCCATATTCTTACGTACTAACTTTTTTCTGCTGCTCCGTTAATAACAGAACTTAAATGGGATATCTAGCACAATTAGTTTGATAGGCTCTAGCCTACTATTTACTAGTCCAGTCAAATTAGGTCGAGAAATGGGTTCGCCTCGAAATAATTGGGGGAGCAATTTTCTTTTTTTATACTTGGGCGGGTAGGGGGTGTTCGGGATTGTATAAATCTCGATTTTCGGGAATAATCACCTATCGCGTTTGCCACCGTTATGATTTAAAGGGTGATTTTTTTGGTTTTTTAAATGACTCGCTTATTTTCAACTTTAGAGTGAAAACGTTAAGATACAAAGTTGTGGCAAATTCAATCCCCTACAAGTTTGGTCATTATCATTTTTACCCTAGGATCGATATTTACAGAGTTAAGACTGCAAATAGGGCTAAAAGAAACTGTTTTTCAAATCATCTCGTTTATTATCAAATTTAAATTTCCCACAACTTTGGTTTCCATCATTTTCACTTTCGAGTTTGAAATAAGAGAGTTATGAGACAAACAAGAAACCAACCCTTTAAGTCAACCCCCAAGTATAAAAAAATAAAATCGCGCCACCCAATTATTTCCAGGTGAAATCCTAATTTGACTACACGTATACATAGTTATACTGTGGTAATTATTAATCTATGTATATATGTATTTTCTATGTACAAAGATTTCTAGCATTTTCTCAAAGCGGTGCTATTCTGTTCGTCAATTCTAACCTCGTAGTTTTCTGCATCTCCTACACGGGCGATTGTGATGAACGGTGTGACCGGAGGTGTGACCTGACCATCGCCCTGAGGAACCAATACCTTTTCGCAAACCTCCACCACCGTGTGACGCCTCTCACCGGTTGATTTCTCCCTTATGGTTATCGTTGGAGGAACGGAAGGGATCTGAGGGATCGATACTGGAATTTGTGACTTTTGGGATTCCCGGTTATCTTGCGGTTCCGACAACACCGTATCATCCTTATCAAAGTTTACCGTACTCTCAGCCTCCGGCGAGGAGGGTACCGAACTGCCCGGAGACTTTGACGATGAGCCGCGAGCTTTTATCGTCGGTAATTTCGACTGACAATTATTCGTAATCGATGGATCTAAACACGTAGGTGAACTCGGAGGACTAGAATTCGGTGTTGATTTGAAATTGACAGTCTTTCGCGGCAAAGGCGTAGGGATTTTCGACGCCGATCTCAAGGCCGAGGGTTGAGAAATCGGCGGTAATTTAGTATCAGGTAGCGAAGGGGGTAACGTGGAGACTGGAGATGGAGGTGGCGTTAAGGGTGCGGTGTCTTTAGACGTAGCTTCCAGCGCGAGTGCCTGAAGGATATTCAAATTCGCGTTGTCTACTTTGCAATCGGTTTCCGCCCTCGTGATATCTTCGATATTACCGTTTATCGACTGGTCAACAACGATTTCTTGCGAAATTACAACCGAGCTCGAATTATCTATCGCGAAAAAGGGCTTAGGCTTAGGTTTCGGACTTGGTGTTTGGGGCGGTGTTCTACGGGGCGGAACCTTCGGGCTTTGATAAATAATCGGTCGCGGTGATTTTTGAGGATAAGGAAGTGCGCTGGTGTTAGTTATATCTACCATGGACCGAGGAGGAGGAGGAGAATTGGGAAGAGGTGGTGGACAAGATTTGTTAGTAGACTGCAGTTCCTCAGAGGTATCAGCAGTTTCCTACATAGAAATAATTTTCACAATATACGTCCAGTTAGTAACCCATAACCAGAAATAGAAATAGAAATAGAAATAGTTCAATTAACTGAGTTGAACCAGTAAAAAATTGCCACCAGATCCACCATCTACGTTCTGAAGATAAAAAAATATTCTCTTACCTTTATTTCTACTGCTTCCAAATTTCTACCGACAATCACCTCTGGCTCTGAAGATCCAGCAGTCTGCTCATCCCGGACCTCATTTCCGGAATTTTCCATCGCCCCATCATCGTTGGGTAGAGTTTCCGGCTCCTGATTTTCTTCGATAATAATTTCCTGCTTACCAGCCAAAACTGTCTGATTAACAGCGGCTATATCATCGTCGACAGTCTCGTCTGCTTGACTAACGGAGCAGCTAACATCAGCAGTGTGTATTCCCGAGTCCTCTCTGTCGGTATCGTTGAGTAATTCAGCGGACGAAGATGAGGCGGGATAACGACGCGTGTAGTCCAATTCTTCGAGGCTTTGTACTCTTTCGAAAGTGTCAGGACCACTGGACGCGTCGGCGTCCAGAGAATCGAGACTGCGATGAAAAGGGGCTCTGGGAACACGGTACTCGGAGTCTGGAGACGAACTTCTTTCACTAGGTGTTGATGTTTCGATCCTGTTCTCATTATCCCTGCAGCAGAGCCCGTGTTTGGCTGCACTTCGTTTGTCGAGTTCCTTGTTCCTAGCCGCGTCCAAAGCACTGAGACGATCCTTTATCGTTTTAGCAGACAAATCGACGGTCTGACGTGCAGACTCCTCGCTGCTCGAAGAGGTGTACTTTTCCAACGTAGAAAGTCTCTCGCGCAATGGACGAACCGCGTCCAATTCACCGTTCGTAGATATGGAGAGCTTTTGAGCGTTCTTCATTTCCCGCTCGGTCGTTTTTTTCTCAAGATGAGAGAGCCGCTCCCTTATCGAACTCATGTCGCCCGATAGTCTGTTAAGGTTTTTGTTGCTCTTGTCCAAATTTTCGTTGTCGTTTTTCTGCTTTTCCAGATTCGATAGCCGCTCCTTTATCGATTTAGAGTTCGTAAATTCGCCCGACACACGGTTAGCCTTAGTTTCCGTACTCTGCTGCGATGCCTTCTCGAATATTTCACGCCTCTTAATAATGTCCACTTTCACCACTTGCGCACCTTTGATTTCGTCATCGTTCAATTCTGTCTTAGAACCGTTTTCCTTCGTCACCGAGGAACTTTCCTGAACTTTGTTGTCCAATTGGACGAGAGACCTTCGGGGTATATTTTGAGAAACTCTTGACACGTAGCCTCGAATCGCACCTTCATACGTGTACTCCTCAGGCTCGGGAGAACTTGCGGTCGCTGTTGTCGCCGAGTCGTACTCCTGGTGATTGTGGTTGTGATTATTGTGAAACCCATTGCCAAATCCAGGCGCGGTTGTGTGACTGTTCCCGTTCTCGCTCGTCGCATTGTCTACGTCTGAGTGGTTCTTTTCGATCTCGCTGTCTCTGTCGCTCTGAAAGGAAGTAAACGATAAAATTACAAAGACACCATTTGGCCCGAGGTTTAAGATAAAGCCGATAAAACCGTTTGCAATCTTAATTAAATCAGCTAGACTCAAGACTGGAATTCACTCGAAATCCAACCGCTTTTTCCAGTATTTTCAGCTGACCTTTAATACAAGAAGCATTTTTGAATTTCTCGGCTTTTTCGACGGTGGATTTTGTTCCCGTTATATGTATACTGACTTCTGCAGGGAAATCGTTTCCCTCTTTCAATTGCCGAGTGAATAACCCCTCGGATTGTATCAATGTGTTCTTATATTCTTTTTTTGATTTCTTATAGTTCGTAACTATTATGCGTGTGAGTTGAGAAGGAAGAGTTTGACAACAAACTATTGTCTCTTAGAAAGTGGACGCGTGACAGGTGGAAATTATTTTTTTAATGTCTCCGCATGAACTTTCACCGTATATATGTATATAAAAAGGGATCAGGTATGTACGAAAGAATTTACTACATTAAGATCGTGACCCTGCGCGAATATTAAACAACTGGCCTGCTGTGATTATACCATTTCAGAAAATTTTTGAACGGCCTAAAAATTTTTCCTGAACAATCGTCGCGCAAAGAAATGAAACTCATTTGAATTTACTCACGAGGACACTGTGGGCGTCGTCGTGTGTGTCTCCGCTGACCGAACTCTTGCCACTGCTGGTACCGATCCCTAGATCGCTCAAGTCGTTGGCATCCTCTTCGTGATAGACGGCGAGGCCAACGCTCATCTTCCTTCCTCTGTTACCCCTTTCGACCATCATCTCCGAGAACGTTTTACTCCGGCGACGTTGTCTGTCGTGTTCCTCGAGCTCGAGTTTCTTCACCTCAACCACCCGCTCGATTATGTGCTCCTGCCGCTTCCTTCGACTACTCTTCCAATTGTCTAGGTTCTAAAACGAACGAGGAAGCAATTTACGGCTGTTCATGTTTCCTAAGAATTTTCAGCATGTCTTACACTACCATAGGATCTATAGAGAGCAAAGAGTGGACGAAAAAAGGTACCGTTCTTCAAACTTTGAGCCATTATTCACGTTATTATATAACTAAAAGTAAAAAGCTCAACTCAAAATCTTGACGAGTCTCGACTGTATAATGTATTTCATTCGTTTTCTCATACCGATTGCCAGTCTTCAGGGTCCTCGCGCACCTCCTGCTTGATCTTCTTCACCTCCTCGACCTTCTGTAATTGTTCTTGCGCCGATCTGTAGAGAGCGCATGGTCCGACCTTAACGAATTGCAAGGGATTCGTGACTGGTTTTGGTGGTGTTTTCAGGGTTGTCTTTAGCTTAGGTGGTTCCGGCGTGGTCTGAAACCGCGACAATAATAATTAACGTCGATTTCCAACCGGCTGAATAATTTCGTGAAATAATTTTCCATCATTGTTTAAATTTATATTCTAATAAGTTTGTAGTGGACGAGTTCGTTGACGCCCGAGCCTAAGCCTCGTCTAATTTTTACCGTAATCAAATAATTTCACGGTTCGTATTGCTTCTGTTTATACTCACGACTCCTGCAAGGACTAATTATCATTAATTGATGTTTAACTCGGTGCGTTACTTTCAATTAAAACGTAATAACTCGCGTGCTCTGTTATATTTACACCATTATTATATCAATCACGAGCTTTAGGTATATATTAATTATTATCACAGAGATGTAGGTATTGTACTATATCCGAGGAACGACACGACGTGATCACACGCACTTTCATGAATTGCAAAGTTTCTCGACGAACGAATACATGCGATCCCTGTTTCCCATATTCCTGTATATTCCCATCGTTCCCATCCCCCCACCAAGACCTTGGCGGAAATTGGTTTGTCCCGTTGCGAGCAGCCATACGTTTACTCTAAGTATAAGCCAGAGGCTTGAAATGTTGAAGGTTCTCTCCTATCATTGTCTGGCTCGAAAATAACTGGAGTAAGACCGCCCAAACTTACGAGTGTTAATGAATATTCAATTTCCAAGTAACCTGCGCGTCGTTATATCGGTTAAAAACTACTTTTACACCACCGACTATTACGAGGAAAGAGAAAATATTTACTATGAGCAAAGCGAGCGTAGGTGTAGACGAAAATGTGTGTATAAAATCGGTGCCCAGGGATAAGCGTGTGTGTAAGTTATACCGGAAACGGAACTACGCTTCGATCTGCAACGTCACGCTATTTCCACGAACGCTATTGTATGAATGGTGGATATTCGTTCGATTTTTTTACATTTCAGGCTGCAGGCTAGCCCCGTCCTAGCCTTCCGACATCCTCGCGTTTTATTTACTTATACATTTTTCTCCTTTTTTTTGTGTCAAACCAACAAAGCACGACGCTGTTTAATCGCTCGACAATGAATATATAGATTGTTCAAACGATTTCGTAACCAAACGACAAACTCGTTAGCTCGTCAAACCGAGATAAAAAAAAAAAAAAAAAAAATCCTCAAATAAGATATAACTGGTTATATACACCGTTTCGTCACGATAGATAGCCGGGATGCGTATTCCTCGTGAAAATTTTTTGCGGAATCCCTTCGATTATTCAGATTTATTTTTTCATTCAATTATTATCTCCGAGGCATTCCTACGGAGCGCCTGGCACTAGGTACGGGAATCGATTATTTTATCTATGCTAAATCGTATAGGCAAACGAAATGTCGAGTTTATCAAACGTTACCATCTTATCGGTTCGCCGCTCCGAGGCAGCGGGTTGCGAGGCTGGCATCACCGCGACTTCCTATTCGCACCTTTCGACCTCCCGACCTCCGACTTGGGGACGCTGTACCCCGTACCTATATAGATTCGTAGAGAGCCCCTCTTCAACGCGGTGCTCCCTGCGCCGACGACGAGTCCATCCTACTCTCGGAATCTGTAAAATGAAAAGTGGAAAAACATTTTTTTTTTTTTTGTTGGAATTCGTTTAAATTTGAATTTAGAAACAAAACAAATTTGCGAAAAACACCCAAAGTCATCCAGAGACTCTGGGTCAGCCAAAGATTGAATGCAAATAACTGCAGCTCGTGATACGTACGGAGCTGCGAAAACCGGATTTACTTTCGCTAGTTAATATTAGCCTGGTATATAGCAGCATGACTTGGCGGTCAGCTGCATATCGTGACGAATCGAACGCGAGGTTTTATTTGAAATAACAAAAAAAAAAAAAAACGCGGTTATTATCGGTATTTACAACACCGAAGTAATCTCTATAGACGTAGCTGGTAACTTAGGATTTAAGCTGCACCATTCGTCACGGTATTTTATTGGAAAAAAAAAAAATGGAAAAAACATGAGTATCCTCTACGTTTTCAACTCGAATAACGCGTTTTGCTATAATCCGGCGAATTTATTCCACCACCGCAAACCGCGAGACGCTTACGACCCGAAGCCTTAGTCCCTGTCGCTGAAATCCGGTAGGGCGAAGTTATTGGATAAAGAAAAAGGAAATATAAATAGTTTGTACTTTCGTCATACGATAAGGTTATCGCCAGATCGCGGACGTCTGTGGTCTTGATTATTCATTTATTTTTTTCTGCACAACTTTTGCATAATAAGTTCTATTTTCTGATTGTCAGAGTGCAGTAGGACAAGTTTGATAACAGTTACTCATCTCTTAGTTGAGTGCAAATTAAACATCTTATCACCCGATCCATGCTTACTATTACTTCGAGCGTCTGTAGCCAGCTGATAAATTTTCCACTGCGATATACGAAGCGATATGTGAACAGCTCGTAAACGAAAATTACATATAATTAATTAATAAAGTTGGCGTACAAGATCAGCTCGTTGCCAAAATTTTGGAGGCTTTATTATAACTTGCAAATGTTATTACAGATCACTTTATTCGTAGCAGCATCCGGTGGACGGGGTCCGTCTATTTTAGAAACAGCAAAGTTTATTTGTTCACGGTTGGTATTGGTAAAAGGTACAAAAAAAAAAAAAACGTTGCCAAGGCTAAGTCTCCCAGATTCGAGCCATACCATGCTAATGTTGTTCTTCTGGCTTCTGACGTGTAGCTATACATTTATACGTATACTTGAAACGTCCGTAACAGTCATTGACAAAACTAGTTTAGTTATGATCAAAGATCAGTGATACAAATAGCTCCTGATATCTGATGACATTTTTCTTTCAAAGTACCAATTAGAATTTAGACACGTAGCTGTTACAGTAGAGTACGTGTAGGTATATTAGGAAAAATGGCGCAGTTTCATCACTGGTCAAAGGTCATACCTACCTACCGTCAAATATACGTCAGGATGATAGTCGGAGTGAGAGAGTTATCCACGTTCAAAATTACTTAGAAAGAAGACGGTACACTATAAACTTATGACCTATTTAATTAGGACCAAGCCGGGGAACACCAAGGTGAAAAAAAAACAGCTGATTAATAAAGTAAGACCACGATATGCACTATAAAACTTGGTAAGCCTTCAGTTCAGCTGCGACTGAGTACACAATTTGATTCACTCTTATCAGGCGACAGTTTTGATATCTTGCATGTTGGTATATGATTTCTTATCAGCCGCTGTTAGACACCTTTATAAAAAAATAAATGATGGAATTCTTGAGTAACCATGTTTTGCTTCAAGTCAAACATTACATGTTTATTTTATTACCGTTTTTTGCTCTTCTTTTTTTTTTTTATTTCTTTTTTTTTCCGCGTCACGTCACGACGTCAGAGTGCAAACTAACACGAGATTAATAGACAGCCTGCACGAGCGAGAAGGGAATAAATGCACTCTCGCGAGAAGTGCTTAACGGAATTGTATTAGGCGAAGAATTGCATGGTCGTAGGCCAGCCAGAGGCTGGCTAGCATTGTTTGTTCGATGAATGTGAAAAATGAAGAGTATGTACCCACATTATACACGCAACGGTTCACATTGGATTTCTCTAGTTCAGGAGGACGCCCAGGAGAGTTGTATACGTTCAAAAGGTAGAAACGGTGAAATGAAATGACGTCGGATTTACTCAGGAAATTTAGAGATCGAAAACGAGATTGGTAGGAAAATTAGAAAAAAAAAAAATAATTTTACCGAGCCGAGATTAATTGCTCTGTAATCTCGCTCGGGGGGTGATAAGTAAACTGAGGCTGACTCTTGTAATCTAAGCCATACCAAGGGCCACTTTGTGTTTGCCCTTTGCCTAGTATGTATGTTATACCAAGACAGGAAGATAAGCTGCCGGTTGTGAAGAGTCCCAGTCCCTGCGGTACACGAAGGGGAATTCAGTGTTACAAACGTGCAAGTGGTCATTAGGAAAGGCGAGTGTGTCGTGGGAACGCAACGCAGAAATTACCTCCCCAGACTCCAGAATGCAGACTGCAGTGTGTACAACGTGGATATGTAGAGAGTGGTCCATTGGTCCAGGATGTACTACCGGGATGTACCATCTAAAATTTATCGTATTTTTGTAATTTTTCATGCTTGCCTTACCAAAATTTTATCTGTACCGCAAGGAATTATGAATTATACGGATCGTATTCAATTATTTAATGAATAACCGAGCCTGATGCGGCTTGGGTTTTATTTTGCATAAGTCGTAGTCGTGACAGAGAGGCCGACACAATGAATTTCTGAAGTCCAGGTAGACGTAGTGAAACGGTAATTTCTGCAGAAATAACCACAAGCAAGCAACGGTATATTTAGTTCGCCACAAATTTCAACGGGCTTAAAGTGATTCGGTTTCGTAATCGGTAGAACCTTTGTCGTTGAATGATTTTTCCACGAGGATTTACCACTGTCTGAAGGGCTACGTCCATGTCATACGAGAGTTATATACGTACACCTACCATACGAAATGGTAACGCGGTCAGGTAGTAACGTTTTTTCCATTAAATCTCCGTGTCACAGTTTGGTACACATCGAGATCCTGCACCAGTAGTAAGGAATACTGTTCGCTGCAACAGATCATTTCAGTGTCTAGTCAACTGTGGAAACTGTCTGATGGGAATTGCCGCTCGTAAAGATGATAGCGGCAACTGGAGCGAGTAATTTTGTTATTCGAATGATGACTGTCTCGAGGCTTGAGGATTTGTCGGGCTTTCTGATTTTACGAGTTTGACTCGCGCGCTAGACTGAACCAAAACTAATGAATCCCCTCGCGTGCTGCAACAATTTTACATCATTTCTTTCTCCAAACGATCGCTAGGTAGTACTACCGTCGAATATTCTCGGCGATGATGTCTACGCTATGTGGCGGTGCCCTTAAATCACTTTACATTAAATTAACGAGGATTACGCCGGCAATCGAGGCACAAATACGGCACCGAGATCTACCCGTCTCCACATCCATGCTTCATATCTGTATACTCGTATGTGCGGGGTACCATACGCATGCATGTGCGTTTCATTGACCTCACGTAAGATTGTACGATCGTACGTGACCACCTACCCAAATAGGTACACACACTCCGACGAACCCGGGTTTTGGTTCCATCGGAAATAACGGATGCACATAATATGAAAATTCTCTGTACATACAATATACGTATGTACATAGCTGTCGAAAAGTTGAGTATGGGTATAGCGAGGATTATCGCGTCTGAAATGTCAAAATTAATTTCTCATGCTGATGAACATTGAATTGAAGAAGAATGTGAATGTTTGAGGGAGAAAAAAACACCGTTCGTCTTCTCTTGCTTACAATTAGGGTAGCATAAGGCTTACGTGGGTTGACAGTTAAGGCTTGTTACGAGTTGTTGAATAGACGACAAGTCTTGATTAGAAGATGTACCGGCCTGTCTTGGTCATGCGATTGCGCGGATTGGTTCTTGGAACCTGCACCGTTCGTTCGTTAGCCTTATTATTTATCTATCTATTTATTTATCTATTTATATTATTTTTTTTCAAATTATTTGATGCGTTTTGTGAACAACAAGACGTGAGAAGTATTGTGCGATTGAGAGGTACACTCCGCAAGCAGCGCGACCCGTTAAGTGCGACCGTTTTTTTCCGATTTCTCAAGAGTTACCACATATATTGTTTGCTCAAGCCATAATCTCGTGGATGAGAATTAGTCTCGAGGTTCCAAGTTTGGTAAAAAAAAAAAGAAAAAGAAAAGAAAGAAAAAGAGTTAAATAGCCTATAGAGATGACCTCTTGGCTCTAACGTTTAAAACCTTTCTCGAAAATCTAATTCCCCACGAAAGGCTCAAGAGTCTTGGACTAATTACAGAGCGGCTTACGTACTTTGACTCCAAACAGATTTGACCGAGGCCGCCATTTGAATATAATAGTTTCACGTTAAGCGGTGAAATAGTTCAACCATAGTTTCAAGATAAACTGACCAATTCACAAGAGCCATCAATTATTCCCATGTCCAGCATACGCACTCGCGTTCCTCAAGCTCATCTGATTTTACCAAACAGTCAACAGAATTCCAAAAAAATTCAACGCTCATTCTTTGTCATCGTTGTCGTAACTTGTTTTCGTTTTTTGCTTTTTTTTTGATCAAATTCTATACATACAGAACTGCGTTGGCTTGTATTTGTTATTCGGAGGCATCGTCGTACCGTATAGGAATGTTGGCCGATCAAAGATTCCTTGGATTGTGGAATTCTGGGATTCTGGACTTGAAAGCCTTCCCTTGCCGATGAAAATATGCCACAATAATCCTGCAGCACAGCTGCAGCACCTTGACAGCTATTTCTGGAGCTGCCTGTTGTCCTAACTGTAACCAGCGGTGAAAAATAACGCTATATTCATCCCGGTTTAAATGAATAAATAATGTGGTTTTTACCACGGTCTTATTTTAGGTCAATTCTGTTGGAAGCTACATGTGTTTATCGGCTCTGAAGCCTAATGAAATGAATAATAGATAATTTTTGATCAACCTTCGAATTCACTTAATACAGATCGCGCGAAGACAGCTGTTAAGTTAAGTTTCCAGGTAGAGCCGAGGGACAAGTGCAGTTCGATATGTCTCTACCGTTACCTTTCAGAATTAGATTTCCTCTGTACAGTTAGAACAGCTCGGCAGTGATTTCACGGAAACACTTTACCAGCTGCAAGGAAAAAGAGTGTAAATATACCTACAGGTCTACTTTGGTAAAATTCGCAAAACGTGAAATTTCACGATCGACATAAACAGATGTGTTGCAATTATCGCGGCTATAACATACTCCCGCAGCTCTCGACACGACAAAATAATTGTCGCTCCTTGTTCTCTGGTAGTTAGTGCCGCGGATCAAATTCAATTCAAATAATTTGCGACGGAGCATGAACGGCAAAAATTATAATGAATTCTTTGAACTCCGAATCGATGTGGCAGAGCGAGAGAGAAAAGCCCCAGCGGGGGTTTTGAACTTTTGAATTCCACTTCTCAAGGGCATTAGAACGATATCGATCATCGTACTGCAGCAGGAAGAGAGAGAGAGAAAAAAAAAGTATTTAAGAAACATGCGAGAGGATCGATGGATCGATGGATCATCGATTGGCCAACGCCCGCCGTTCTGTTCGTTTCTTTGGCGTCTGTTTCACATATTTCCAGCGCATTCTTTGTGCGCCACGCAAATCAATTTATTACATACTTCAGTCTCGAGCCCCCAGGGCGTGACGTAATGCGGTCGAAGGTTCGAGAGAATCGAATAAGAACGGGCGTCGCGGTCGCGGGCGTCGATGGATGGAAAAAAAATTACCGCGACCGGGTCACGATCTGATCTCACGTTCGTGAACCTTTAGGCAGATCAGATTATCGCGATATAAGATACGTTTTCAAATTCTTCAACGCCTCTTTGATTAATTAAGATCCCCGGTAGTTGATAAAGGATATTCTCATCTTTTGAAAAATGCCGAAATTTTTTTTTTGGCAACGGGATATTTTATTTAAAAATCTGACACCGAGACTGCAGCCAGGTCGGCCGCCTCTCGACGTGCGTTTGACCCCGCGGAGGAAGGGCGCGCCTGTGCAGGCCGTCACATTCGAAGAGTTTAACGTTCTGAAATTCGACTGGTATATAGGTACCCGAAGCTGATCGTAAACCCGAGCATGCCGCAGGTTCTGGGTATTTTATGGAAGGTATAAAGTTATGCCTTGGTAAAATTACGAGCGAGGAGGGGGCCTCGGGCCCGCTTCGAATAGTAGGTAAAAACGTGATTCTCTTTCAAGTGAGAACTGTGACCCAACAGATTTTATGCTCATCGGTTATAAAATGAGCGTATTAAGTAGCCCCGAGTTCTTCTTCCTGCAAGCGGGAGCAGCTCTTGTCACTCGAACTAGGTATAGGTATATGCGCCTGTATTATATACGCGCGGTGTGTAAAATAGGTATACAATATGCAGACAGTTTTATATTGTATAAATACCAGATGCCGGTATATTAGTAGGTGTATCGCACCTCCGAGCTAGCCGAACCATAAATTATGTGTCAACGAAATAGCCCCCTTGAAGAGAGTGCCACTTAACGAACTTTGACGTTCCTACGTTAGAGGAGTCTCGGGTATTTCTTTTTTTTTTTCTATACGGTACCATTTTTACTCCATAAACATACTTCAAATTTTTTGCCTGATATTCAGGCAACGGAGATACGTAGTCAGTTTGTTGGAAAAGTTTCCCCTCCATCAGAAGAAAATTTTACTAAATAATGCGAGTGGAGTTGAATCCATTAGGAAAAACAAGCATGTTCAATTTCGAAACACCTTTTCTGCCAAAGTTGTGTGTCGGTGTCGACTTCTTAACCGACGAAACATCGTTTCAACTTGACAGAGAAAAGTTCAATGCCTTTCTCTTTCTCTTTCTCTTTCTCGCTCTTTCTTTCTTTTTCTCGGTATCCTTCTCTAGGTACTTATTTCCCTTCGTCATTCTACCCGCTATTACGACTCTCTTTACAGAGTCTAGCTTCTGATCGGAACAAAGGAGCATGAAACGAAAGCGGTTCCAGACGAAGCACACGGTAGCAGGTGTCTGTATCAATACCTATCATCAACAGCGATTCCTACGAAGATAGTTCAGGGTATGAGGTGTTTTCTTAAATTTTCGGTCTGTAGTATAATAGTGGTATGACTGAAAATGTCACCTGCGTATCTCGAACGAAAGGTTTCCTTATTTCGCACCAATAAAGGGTAACTCGGAGTGCCTACCAGCTGCCCTGTGAATCACGTAGCTGATACAAAAAGAGAAAATGAGAAAAGAAATCCTGGTTAGCCACGTGCAGGATAAGGAACAGATCCAGTCTTCTTCTGCGGGAAAGACGTGTTCAACGCATTGAAACGAGGCAGGATGATCAACAGCTGTTTCCGCTGATGAGGAACGAGACATTTCGAGTGTGACTGCAGCAGGGTGTTCTTCTTTTTTTTGGGCTTGATAAACGAGGCACGATCCAGTAAGAATCGAAGACATTTGGGAAAAAATTGGCGTCAGTATTCAGCAAATAAGAAAAGAAGAGAAGAAAAAAAAAAATCGTCCCCGATTACGAGTCCGTTAAAAATCCCGTCGCGACTGGGTCCTTCGCGGGCGCTGCACCGTATGAAAGTTATTAAAACGACGGAGTCGAGGTGTCTGCCGCGGTGTCTAACAATAAGAAGTTCTCTCTCCGAGTCTTGGGGACTCGCGCGGTGGCTAGGTCGCGGTCAGGGCGATGCCCTCGAAGACGAGCTCTTCCCTTCCTTTCCTTTCCCTTCCCCGTGCCACCATATAGACTCTCCAGCATCTCGTCCTCCCAGGCTCCGGTACCCCTTCTCCGCATCATTCTCCGACGTGTCCTCTCGCCGCAGCTACGTCTTGTCCCAGTGTCGAACCACCGGGATCTAAGGGGCCAGGATCACTCGGGCGTACAGCTCCGATCAGGAAGCCGCGCCGATGAAGCTTCGTAAACAATTATAAATCGTTTCATATAGGTCCTGGCCACTGCAGTTTGCTCTCTGCAAGGTCCTCTTCCCTCGCTCTGGGTCCAATATTTCCCAATTTTGAACGAAAAAAATCAAAACTTTTCCTTCATCTAACGAACTTTTTACACTCCTGGTAAAAAAAAAATGCGGTCAGAATAAGCGGATGAAGCCTGTAGATGGAAGTATTATATAGATTTTTACGAGATACGGGTACCGGAGGAGAAACCAAGACGATCATATAATAATATTAATGACGACTCGCGGTTCTCACGAGTGGTAGCGCGTATTTTCGCTGCTGCGTGTGTGTCTCTTGAGGTACTGGTATATCCCGCGAACGGGTAACATATTCCCTTCGTAATAGCGTGTTTATAGTTTATACGAGCAATTTATGATCATTATAGCCGACCGCAAAGGACGAGCGATACCGCGTTCGTATCTCTATACCTACCTACCTACCTACCTTACATCTACTATACACTTCAATAGTATAGAGACTGGTCAATTCTCATCATTGAATGAATATAGCTAAGGTACTTAGCGATCATCTAACGAGATTTACAGCCTCCTTATCCCCTACTCCTCCTCTAAGTTTCGACAAACCGTGAAAATTAAAGAGTCTACGATGATTAACGATACCGAATCGAACGCTTTTTGCCAGACCAGCGGTTCGCGTATGAAAGTCGATAGTTCAGACCCAGCCAGGGGGCATCTTCGATGGAATTTTGAGAGAAAAAAAATGTAATAGAGAATAATTAATGCGATGGTAATTATTTATATAGCAACTATAGGCGCCGTTTTGCTGTGAATGAAATGAACTCGTGAAAAAAATGTGACGTAAAATTTAGGTTTTAATTAAAGTCCTTTGTTTTTTTCCTTTTTTTACTCTGCAGCTACTCGTTTACGATAGTTTTGTGCGATCGCGCGGATCGCGACGGGGTGCCACCGCGGTGCACGAGCCTCATTTATCTCCTTGTAACATGCTGCCGTGTAAATCCGTGTACGGTAAAGCGTAAATCATATCTCGGAGATTTTTTAGAAAAATGAAAATTCCATATACTCGCACCATTATACCACGCGAGATTGTAAAAATTCATCCAACGAGTGATTCATACCGATGTACATACATACGTACGAAGCTCATTGAGATTCTCTTTCGGGTCCCTAATGAAATATAATAATGAATAAAGAGGATAAATGCGGATTAACGAGCGCGATGTGCTGGAGGCAATGAAACTCCTCGGTTTGTACTAAATTTCATTTTATTGGTAAATGATCCACACGAATGACGGGGATAGAGCATGGTCGTTCGGAGAATAAATAACGAAGGGGAAACGAAATCCTTAATCCGTAGAATTTACGTCAGGATATACCCAACCCTGACATTAGAGTAATAAAACCTTCCGAGAGACGCGATCCAGACTCCCGAGTCATAAAGTCGGTTGAAATCTATGGGTTTCTGAGATAATCGGACCAGAAGTCTGAAAATACCTTCCAACCCTTCTTCTTCTCGGTTGGTGTATTTCGAGCAAATGCATCGCGGTACAGCATCAGTATCAGCATGAGCATGAGCAGCCAGAGCGTCCTGAATATGTAAACACGTGCTAGCCACATGGCGGCCGTGCGCTGTCGATGTTTTTCATGCACCACACGGTACACACGGTTAATACCGGACCTTGAACACGTGCGCCGAGCCTCGCGTCGTCGTCGGGACGCTGTGTAAAAAGAGGGCAAGTAACTCGGTCCAGGCGTACACGTAAATGTGTGCGTGCGTATACGCTGGGTGCAATGACGTAGCGTACGTAGGTAAAATGAACCGATCGACTACAGTTCCTTCGATAAAATATATATCTATTATTAGAAAGCAACGAGAGGTAGGTACGAACAGCCTTGAAAACAGACGGTCATCCATTCATGATCGCCCGATATTCGTGTCCGACACGGGTATATGACAACATTGTCAGATTTATAATCCTATACACCAAGTACACACCTAGCTAATACCCAGATATGTATATATATAATTTTTGATGGAAATTAACGAGACTTACAATTTTTTTTTTTTTTGGTCACGGTCAAAGTTCGAACGGAAGTGGGTACGGGTACGGGCAGCTTGGGGTCATCGCGTACTATACCTACCTGTAACATACATACGTTATAAATATATATTCTCACGACAAAAATATTTCTCGACGACGAGGAAACCCGGTAGACAAACAATCATTACCTTAATCACGCGAACGGTAAATTCAAGGACTTACGTAGTTTCTAGACGCGGCGAAGGGAAGGTAAGGGAAGGGGCAAGAAAGAAAACTGGCAAACAAATGAGTAATACGGGTACGAGTAACGGGTGTAAATTGCGTCCGCATAAAATATTAAGTTTGGCTATGTATGTACATACGTATGTATGTATGTAAAGAAAATGAAAAGCGGGCAAGGTGTTGTATAACTAAGCCCGCACACATACATATACATACGCGTCCATATACAGTATAGGTATATATGGTAGGTAATTTTTTTCCTTTTTTTTTCTCTTTTTTTTTTTCACAGCCTCGCAGAGTGGCGACACTCTTTCGCCACGTCTTGTCTCGGTCTTGGTCTTGTCTTGTCTTGTCCGCATTACCATAACTCACATATAGGTATGTATGTATATGTATGTATATACCCGTAAGAATTCTTTGCACTAATCGTAGATTTTCTTATGACATTATCTGCTAGTCATGCGGGGGTATAGGGCGTTAATGCGCGAGATATCTTTTCACCTCCTATACTTTAATACTATACGTTTATATACTTATTATGCAGCTATATAACACCGAGAAACGTTAGACAAAAAAATTTCAATAATCGTTACGTGGGCTAAAAGCGTGACAAAATTCCGATACTTATTTTCACTTCAAATCTGTATACAACCAACCTACACGTATACATCAAGGTAGATGTATTGCCGATAATTTAATGTACAGTTATACATTTGTAGATAAAATTGAAGTAATTAATTATCTATGTGTATAGAAGAAGAGAAAAAATGAAGAAAAACATTACCAAAATTATAAGAGCCTGGTATCTGTTTGTAGTGAGAAAAAAAAAAGTGACACACACGCAAACTCTTGCCCATATAAGAATTCCTGATTTCGTAATACACCGCAGGCAAAAGGCTTATATACATTAAGTTTGTTCTACTATACGTACATACCTATATGGGTATGGAAATAGCGAGAGCAGTTCGCGTATAATCGGAATACATTATGCAGAATGTGTCGGAAATGTCTACCAGTCAAACGTCAAAAGTCATTTAAATAACTTCCTATCACGAAAATAGGTAGATAGGTAGCTCATACTTGTATATGTATGCCTAGGACACGTCGAGGAGATCGGATTAACCCAAAACAAACAAAAAAAGGGTATTTCTTATACAAGTCGACATCGCAGCTTTTCGCCTGTCTACGATATCAACTAGCTCGATTACCAGAGGCTATGTATATCATTAATGGGCGAAGATGTTTAACAATTTTTTTATTTTCCGGGTTTTTTTGTTCTTCCACTGATATTGAACCGGATGAGATTAAAACCGAATACATATCTCGAAATTTGAGAATAATTAAAAATTTAATCAGTAATAATAATATATGGTATATTGAGCGACGTTGGAAGAATTTTTATTTCCGTCTTTGAGTCTGAGTCGTGTCCTGGACGATGAGGTGTCGGCCAAGCCACGCCAAGGATAACTACTCACTGCAGAGAGAGAATAATTGTATCATGAATAGTATAATAAAGACAAACGAAGTACAAGAAAAAGAGGGAAGAACAAAAAAAAAAAAAAAGAGAAAGAAAACTGTAATTCCAAGGAGAACGTTCGTCAGGGTGGAACTATACCAGCGCAGCCCGCGATTATGCAACGACGACGTACGCTATAATGGACGCGTGTTGCTGCATCGGTTAATTATTATTATTATTAGAGCTATTATTATAAGAAATTACTTGATAATGATTTACATCTGGTAGGGGGATAGATGATTATTTTTCTATATAAAAATCGATGATCGTCGATGAAACTCATTATATTCCGCGAAACCTGAAAGGTGATATTCAATACTTTCGTTTGCGGAAATTCTTTCGAAAGTCGATAGATCACCGATACCTGTACAGATAATTAATTAAAGTTTAGGCTAACGCGAGTCATTCAGAAAATCAATTAGCAAATGGGTTTTTACTTGCTACGCGATGACGAACGGCAAAGGCCTCGCGAAAACTGGCAAGTAGGTAGACACGGATTGGGTGAAACAGATCGAAACGCACTTAGGACACGTAACACAAAACAGAAGTTCTGCTCTGTTTAGAAGAGTGAAAACGCGGGAGTCGTCAGGATAAATCAGATACATATCTAGCTGGTTTATCTGCAGTATACAGTAAAAATATCTCTTTGCTGTCCAGATAATCTAGGTACACCCGTAGAAAAGGCGAAGACAATTTGTATGTACAAGGCAAATTAAATTTCATATGCATTGTAACAGGAGATGAAAATCTAGAGTTTTTATTAGTCAAAATGCGTATAATTTCTTGAAAAATGGAAATGGAATGCATAAAGAGAATTTAAACATCGCGGTTGCGGCATATATTCTGCGACTCACGACTTGCGAGTGACTCGCATTGCGTCACATATCATATACGTGACCGAAACACGCACGCGAAAGACGTCACGCGGAGAGTGGGAATAAAATGAAATAAAATAAAATAGAATGAAATAAAATAAGAAAATCCCGGCCAAGCTTTTGCTGGTTCTCACGAGTTACGAAAGCGAGTTCTATTGTTGTCACTAGTTTTAAGAAATCTTTTTCCTACCAACTAGGTACAGACAATGAAGTCCTCGAGCATATACAGATTGTCCGGGGCGTAGTGTCAGTAGCTCGATAATTACAGTAATCTTGTAGTAGTGCGACGTAAGCCGACCACGACGACGAGGACGACGACGAACGACGACGTCTTGTCGAGTAGGAGGATAAAATTTTTGAATATAACTGGTATAGATGTATTTGAACAAGGAAGTCTTTTGTTCGTGATTCCTCGACTTCTTTTCACTAACAATAAGGGTAACGGAACGCCGTGTTATGCAGAGTGTTAACAAAGCCGAATTAACACCGCTCGAACGAGACGAAGACAAGACGGTCAAAACCACTCCAAGACGACGACGACGACGTCGACGACGACTGCATTCCTCCACGATTTCACGATTTCGCGTCTTCACTCATCGGTGCTACGTCGATACGACGACATGGGGAAAGTTTTCCTTAACGAGTTTTACTATACCGCAATTATTTATCGCAGGTAGGTATGTATAGATACTTTGGGCGATGATCATATCTCAAGGTTTTCCAATACAAACTCATGCAGATTCGTAATCAACGATATTCCACAAAACAACAATAAAAATTCAAATTTAGACGCAGATCTGCATATAATTCTTGCAGGAATAACGTAAATGCATCGATCGTATAACATTGAGTCGCAATTAGAGGCGGTTAAAAATATACGTGACTAAGTAGCTCGCCTTGCGACGCTCGCTATTATTTAAACCACTTGTAAATTTTCATTAATTCGCATTACACGGTTCATTCGCAATTCTCAACTATATAGGTATACCTATATACCAGACACTCGAGTTTGATGCAGCGCTAATTGTAAGCACATACCACTTCGGCGAGACGATAATTATTAAATGAAATCTATTACGGCGATAAACGTAGTGTAGGTATACTATACGTATATACCTACTCGGCGGGGAAAAGGACAAACAAGAAGGAAGAGCAAGAAAAAAGAAGGAAAAATGAGCAACAATTTAATACCTTGTAATTTTCACGTTCTTTTCATTACCCCGTTAAACAATCGTCGGTCATCTGGGTAGGTATCTAGGCAGGCGTGCATAATGCCGTCAAATGAACATAAAATCCGCATCGCAACGATGCAACGAGCAATTATAATGAAATGAATTTACGCTTGTCCGACACTCGACTTTGACGACCAAAACGGTATAAATTAACGCCTCTAAAGAGGTGCATAGCACGGGATCAAGTCCACTGTTACTATTCAAGCAACCCAAGCGCAAACGAAAAACGCAAGCTATACAGCATTTGCCGTTTCTACTTATCGTTATATGAAATAGGAATTATTTATTTATCGATATATTCTCACAAAACGAAAAGAAAGCGGGAAAGAAACGATCGAGGAAACAATTCGCCGGGCATTTAGATATCTCAGCCTCGATTCATCTTCGCAAGATCGGGCAAAACGGTCAGTCGTCTTGTTTCACGGTCGAAGACCCGTGCAGAACAATTTTACTACATCTCACGGAGAAACGACCTCGTCCTATAAACGGTAGTAAACTTGAACGACCTATACCCTGCACCTACTCCTGCACTTAGTCTTAGTTCTTAGGGTATGTAAACTTTTCGTAAAATACGATGGTAGGTATATGGGTGCAGGAAATAAAGATATGAAAGTATGTTACGAGGAGTAGTAAATCGCACGACAGTTTCGTCGCCGCTGATACTGATGCTGATGCTGATGCAACGATGTTTATCTTGACTCGATTGTTCGCATTGTTTGGGGTCATTTACCTCCTCCAGGCGATACAACTTTGCTGCATTTATGTATTAGCTTCGTGTGCCGTTCCTGACGTGGCGAGCTGACTCTATTCGGAATAAATAACATACCGATTCCAGCGACGTGTGTGTATCTTAACATACGTATAGGTATGCAGGTATACGTACGTATGGACCGAAGGGTGGAGAATGGAGAGAGATATTCTCGTGAATAGATTATGGCTGTCCGTCTATACACCCGCGCCGGACACTAGCTTTGATAACGTAATTATATGTAAATCCCTCTAGCGGGTTGGTTTTTTGAGGTAGGAGACGGGGCATCGAACTGATCGTCATATACCTAGTCCGGAGATTACTGCAAGCAGAAAATTATTTAGACTTAGCCAATTATAAATATTCCGTGTATAGCTTGATGGGGTTTATTTTCCTTTTTTTCTTCTCTCTTCTCTCCTTCTTTTTCGTCATCTAAATCTATGACTCTACAGCGGACAATGCGCAGCAATCTAGCGGCTGAGAATCAGAGATGAAACGAGACGTAAGCCGGATGCCGCTGATCTATCCTACACCGTTTAATTTCGCAGAACCGCAGCCGTTCGCCTCCGTTGCAGTCATCTACTACGAGCGATCTGTTTCTCTTCGCATCTTAAGATTCCTTTCAAAGGATCCTTCGTCATGGCTGTTTGTGAGAACGGCTGTTCGTAAGCTTATATACCGACACGTATAGGTACAGCGAGGAATTCTTATCTCAAAGGAAACTCAATCAACTCAGTCATTCGCTTATTCTATAATCCATGGCTATGAAATGACTGAAATCATAGATGTGGTACGTAACGTATAAGGTCGTTCAATTTGGTATACAAGATACGATAGCTGAAATTAAAGTTTGGCAAAACTTCGTTCGGTAATAGGCGAGACGGTTTTAATCAACGTTTGAATTATAATCGGTAATAATAATTGCAGGTTGGTACAATTCTCCTCGCGTGTGTACCTATATAGAAGGCCACGAATGTAAGAAGAACACGCGAGGAGATTAGCCATCAATCTATAACCGATTGAACTGCAGTTCATTATCTGAATGATCAATAGCTCGTTTGTAGAGACTTTCTAAATCGCGATTTTTTTTCATCGATTATCATTCGATTAAACGTATACATATCTATACCTAATACCTAATCGCTATTTTTGTGCAATAGAAACTTTCAACAATAGTCCCAGTTCACGGTGTGAACGGACCCTTAAGGACACGCCGTTGTCTTGTACAGAATGCGGAAAAGGAAAGTCATTGCGTAATGCGAACTTACTTACTTACTTACTTGCTTACTCCCTCGCTTGCTGTTTAACTGCTGTTGCTGTTGTTGCTTGTATTGCTGCACGCACCAATAAGAGAAAATTATATCAATTTAGGTATGCGAATATAGGCGATCGCCTAGCTCCGCAGGTATAATACCGCGGTACATACGAGAAGTGTCCATAACTGCACAGAGGAAGATAATTCACCCGTTCCAAAGTAAGGAAATAGAAATTTCCCTGAAAGAGAGCCGTAATGGATGCATGTTTATACGCACGTGGATGGGAAATTTGGTTATAATTATCTGGAGATAATTTAGTCGCGACGTCTTTGAGGTGGATTTAGGGAATAATAATAATTTCGGTTTGTTGTTGGATTGCTCGTTGCAGACGATGATCTTTGAGAAATATAAGCCTTTGATGCGGTGCAGTGCTCTGAGACTTTTTCACTAACTGACTTGACTGACTGACTGAGTGACGCGGCTTGGTTAACGTAGACGTAAGAAGGTATAAGGGATACAGACGAGGTGTAAAGAAAACTTACAAAAATTTCATAAACCAACAAACCTGCAGCATATCGTGTACAGAGTTCAATGGAAACACGTGGCAATGACTTCCGAGAGCCGCCAGACAAAGTCCTGACTCCGAAATAGTAACCAGGATTTCTATTTTCGTTTTCTGTATGAAGGCGGGTGTCAAGGATGTTTGGAAATATCAGTGGAATACTATTCAACTTTCGTATAGCTCACCCTAAAGACACAAGACGGCATCCTCACGTGTTTCTTGATCTATATAGGTACTAAAAAAAATTTCCGATTTTTTCTTCCCATTTGTATGAACAAAGAGGAATAATTGAATTTTTATAGACACGAAGTGATCGGTGTATGGCGTATAAGAAGCATCAACAAAGTCGAATGTTCAGAAACCCAGGAGTCTGTTGGGTGAATTTAAAAAAAAAAGAAAGATGGTATAATAAAATCTAAAGGAAGATAACGGGCTGCAGAGAAAGGCGGTTTTTACCTGTAGATCGAAGAAACTTCCGAGACAGACAGTAAAAAAGAAGTACAAAAAAAAAAAAAAAACTGGAAAAATTTTGACCCTCACAATTATTACGACGTCCGTCGATTCTCAGGTTTTGGCCTCTCACGAACAACCCTTTTTTTTTTCTTCCCTTTTGACACCGAATTACGAATCGTGCTGTACGGAACGCTTTCTCGAAGGCGTAAGCCTCTAATGACACACATACCTATCTGTGCCTGGGCAATTATGCGATACGTGCCGAGTAGGTAGGTAAGGTAGCTTATCCTAGGTATATACATATAGCTGCACAGTTAATTTCTCGTATTTCTATATAAGTAAAGTAAAGCCGAATAATATACGCCGAGGAAAGTGAGTACCTGCTGCCTGCCTGCCTGCTGCCTGTCTGGTTCTAGAGAGGAGGTAATAGGTGACTGGTATACACACCTATACGTGTATATACGTCGGTATCGTATGGCGTGTTTCGTGGCTGATTCATTATTGCAGTTTAGTGTATAAATCGTAGTGGGGCGAAATATATTTATACGAATCACGATATATTCGCCGGGACAATTACACCTATAAGCGGTTCCTTAAAGGAGGAGTACCGCGGTTACGAGTTTTTGTCTTCTTTTCTTGCCTTTCGAAGACACCCAAATTGTTTTATAATCGTCCAGATGGTAATGGCCGGTAATGCCTCGTCGATTTTTTTTTTTTTTTTCTTTTCTCTTTTTGGTTTTCTCTCGCCATACCCGCGGTGTACACAGGTTTTTTAAATCTCTTCCCCAAAGATCCCACGGGTCCGATGTTCTGCTTTACAGATATAATTCTTCATCTTCTTGTTCTCGCTCTTGTTCTTGTTCTCCTACTTCTTATTCGAGGAAGACGTCTTATCCTATCTCCGCGATACTCTTCCGCGTGCTGCAAAAGCCAGCTCGTAAACGCAGAACGCGAACTCACAAAGTGAACGCGCAAACGGGGAAAGGAACTTTGAAGAATTTATTTTTCCCGCTGCGGAATAGCGCAGTACTTACCAATTACGTACACGGAGGATGTACGCGCACAGGTATGTTACTGCAGGTATGAATTTCACACATCATCTGCAGGCTACACTTTCGAAACCCGGTGTATGCAAGTTCTTTATTCGATAGTATCTTTTCGTTTTTCATATCAAGGAGGGAAAAAATGAGCAGAAATTTTTAGTTGCAATTTTTTTTTTCTATTTTCGTATACCTGCGACCGGGGCAGAAGAAGTTGATCGAATTAAACTCCTGTTTATCGCCTTCTTAGGCGCGCCTCGACGCCCGATAAATCATTTTCTCTTTGCTCCCCGTCTCAGTTCACGATTGTCGATCGATCGTCGATACCGGATTTCTCACGGATTGACCATTAGCTGTTATTACATCAAGTGCCACGCTGCAAGATCACATCTTTCTCACGTATAAATCATCGGTTTCCGCGTATTATTACCTACTGAATGAGGTAGGTAGGTAGGTAGGTACTTACCCACCTATCTCGACGGCAAATACGTTAATTCGCAATCATTTGAACTACCTGAAAGCTCGTCGAAAATTTCGACGCTTCAGGTATTCCCAAAAGCAGAGAGCAAAAAAAAAACTAAAAATTCATTAATCAATTTCTTCGGTGTGTCGCAAGGACAATTACTCCCTTTAAACGGAAGAAGGTGAAGGCTCAAGCCTCGAGAATCATTACCGCACGCAATTGCCTAGAAATTCGTCGTTTTTCATTCGGCTAAAGAGACTCCGGGGTCTCTGAAGGCTAATGGCCATTTCACGATTCGAAAATGACCCTCTCACGGAAGTACAGTATTACTTAATCATCAGCGTGTCTTGGCGCTAAATTCAGTCAATCGACACAGTATAGATATATATTTTCTACAAAGAAAAACGGAATATGGATGTACGTATATTGTCCAACGGAAAACCGCATCGTCGATACGATTTGAAACCTTCCAAGAGACAATGATCGAAGCCCTGAAAGCGCCAGACATACGACCGCGCGCTGCGTTGCCTGCAGAAGAAACGAAGGGAAAGAAAAAAGAAACGAGAAAGCTTGTTTTCGGAATAGAAAACACCCAATATTGTAAAGGACAAAAAAAATCCGGTAGCTTAGATCCATTAAATTTATGAGACATTTTCACGTTCTGAAGCCTGCAGACGTACGATCTACACGGTCTAAGGGCTTCGCTGCAGCTTTCCTATCTACCAAAGCTACTGATCGTTCTCAATTTTTGAAAACAAAAAAAAAATCAATGGATTTATACCTGCTACCGATAGATTAGAAGGAATTAAAACGGCTTCTGTTCACCGGCATGCAGTTTCGTAAAGGAATTTAAGAAGTCCGGTACCTATATACCGCGTGGGGGACGCCCCAGGCAACACAGAAATACACACAGGGACATGCATCCGTAAACTATAAAAAGAATTGCTCGGAGAATTCCGGGCGCAGGCAAGCAGGCAAGGCCGATGGTAGGCAGGTTGAGAATAGTGATTCATAAGCGTCTGACGACGATTATGGGATGAGAAATAAGAAATCCCTAACTGTAGATGTGTACCGTATGCGATTTTAATTCGATTTTAAAAACCGCTGCAGCTTATGGTTATTTTCATCTCTGTATATACTACGAAGAGCTTCCGGACGCACGTCGCTATATCCAATAAATTGTTCGTACATGAGTATTCAACGGAAAGAAATAGGTATACCCATTATATACGAGCATTATAATCGGAAGAATAATGTGCGGTTAGCGGAATTTATTTTCTTTTTTTTTTTTTTGGAGGAGTATATGTTTTTTTATAAATTTTTCATTTACCTCTGGGGCAGCACCAGGTCGCCTTGAATCGAGGCGAAGGACTGTGGTGATAAATTTGGGGAAAAGAAACCGCAACAACTAAAAAATAAAATTATTTTAAATGAAATCACAACGTATCTTGCGACGTCCCGATGCGTATCTCTTCGTGCCCTTTGAGGGCTCGAAGAAATTTGTTTTTTTTTTTTTGTTTTTTATTTTATTGTCCACGCTACAGAGAAGAGACAGCGTAGCGTTGTTGCCAACTGGTATTTCTAGTTAATAACTTTTGACCCCGTCTGAGACGAGTTCAAGGTCGTTACTGACCGCCAGACATCTCGAGGCGCCTACCTTCATTGGTCCATGCGATATGGAGACTAGGATCAGGTCCCCTGAGTCACTTCTCCTCGTATTTTTTTCATCACTTTAGTCAGTTATTTATTTTTCTATTTATTCATTTATTCATTTATTCATTCTTTCATTTTACATCTCCATTTTTGGTCAATCTTGGGAAAGTCTGACTGGCACAACGTCGATCGACAGTTATTATACAGCTGCGTGGTGGTTTTTTTTTTTTTTTTTTATTTTTTTCTCGTCGTCGAGCCTCACCTGAAACAGAAATGAACGAAAATCATGACAAAGTTTATACGGATAGGTCGATTAATGAGTTTTTAATTAATACTTTACACGTCCCAATTAAAACTTGTAAAGGTAGGGTACATACATATTACGGTTCGACCGACTGGATATATCCAGGTATAATATAAATGTATATAATGCGAGTTTTGAATCGTGGGAAATAGCGGCGATCAATTGAATGACCAAACCTGGGTTGGTTGCTTGCTCGCGTGGTATAGGTACGATCACTTGTCCGAAATGCACGCCTTAATTCTTCTCCGTAAATTACTATCGTCAATATTATATACGTAGATACGTACATACATATATACATATAGGAGGCTCGAAAACGTATTAAAGAATACCCGCGGGTGGCCGCGGCACGAAGCAAAAATAACGCACAAACAGCTCTTTGAGGCATTCGAAAAATCCCACTCCTAACAATAGTTACCGGGTACGTATTGTTGTCAGAATGAGTCATTTGAAAAAGAATGAAAAAAGAACTGAACTAATCATCTCCCGCGCTATAGGTCGTGTTTGCTATTCCGATTACACATAATTTATTACGTATAATTTTCTTCCCTTTTTTTTTTGTCAAACTTTTTTCTCGATCTTTTTTTGTATCACCCCATGAGCAACGCGGGAGTCAACGAACCCGGGTATCGTCGAAAATTAGGATCTTTGCACGCAAAGACACGCCAGGCTCGCATAGGCTTATAGGCACAGGTTAAAGACGTGTCGAGAAATAAAAATAACGCTAAGAACTTGGCATAATAATCATGGGATTCGTATAGTTATAGTTATAAAGACTAGAGAGAAACTATATACGATAGTTGTTTCTCCGAGGCTTAAAACACTTATTCTTTATAGAGCCGGAGAGCTGTTATGTCGTCATTCTGGTCGGTTAATTAACACTACCTGAATTTTCTGTAGCCGGTTTTAAAGTAAAACACGATACCTGACTAGTTTTAACTGCTCGACAGGCTCTCAGGCCTCGGATTCTGTCGTCAGGATCTGAAATATGTAACAGATCAACTCTACCGTTGTCGGGGATCGATTTTTCTTTCACAATTTTTTTCTTATTTTTTTTGTTTCCCCTTTTTTCATTCTTCGGATCGATTTTTCGTTCGAAATTCTTGATCATCATTTTTGCAAATAATTATATATAGAAGGAATATTTTATGCTGCACATACAAGGCAAACCCTTGGGTTAAATGTTCCTGCAGCGCGTCAAGGGGGCAAAGGGTTAAGTGAAATGGTCGTAAATCTGTACCTGGAGAATGATAATTTTTTTTTTATTTTTTCTTCTTTTCTTTAAATAACTCATTTAAAGACTGTGGATAACTATGATCACCGTCCGACGTTTTACGAGCTCAAAATTACATCCCGGAGTAACCAAAAATTTTTCTCGTTTTATTTCACAAACTGTATATATTTCTCACATAAATTAAGAACCTCACGGGGCGTCGAACGTAGTAAAAAGCTTCGTTCATTAAAAGTATACCTAATTATTTTCGTATACCTATACATACACAGAAATCAAGAGATACAATAAAATGACTGAATTTGAGTAAATTTGTTGGCTCTGTAATAAAATGTTGACCTATGATCGTGACCCTTGCGTATATGACCGATGAATGGGCCATTGATCAATGAATTTCGGCTGCCTGTTGGCGTGGGAAGGCGTTAACTTAATTTTATTACCGCGTTAATCGATAGAAATAAAACGCGGTCCTATTAATTCGATAAAATCTCTCGCAAGTGAGGCTTATCCAGCCCTATGATCACCGCGAGATGATCTAACGCTTCGCCTTGCACCTGAAGGAAATAAAGAAATATGAGATAGTCTCTATATCTTCTCACGCGTTCACCGCGCGCGGCACACCGTAGCGCAGCGTGGCGTTCGGTTTCTCTTGCGCTGTACGCCTTCGAGGTCGTCGGGATCAGTGTAAATACTACTGGAAAGATTAATTGCTGAATATAGCACTAGGTATATACCAATAACAATGTTATAATGTGATTAAGTTAATTGCAGAGTTCATTGAATGAAGAATTGATCCAGTGATTTGATGAACGACAGTGATTATTGTTATACCGGCGCGTAACGTCGATGCGTATGCAGCGTATGCACGTCCCGCGTATATAGTTTGATAAATTTGTCGTTAATTGACACCGAGATTAGATCGAAATATATATATATATATATATAAAACGTGATATCCGAGTGGTTCGCGGAGTTAGATTATCTGCTGCAGTTTATTAACAACGCATAAATATTCTACCCTTAATTATTCTATAATTCAATGTACCAGACGTCGTCCCGGCATTATAGTTGCAACGTGTGCATTAATCTTGTCACCGTGTATCTGACATGGGGAAGCAATTTACTGCGTCGTTAAGACATTAATAAACAGCGTAGGTATATTGAAAACGTCGGATCGACACCCGCCCTAAGGGCGTCGCGACGCTTTTAGACCTATATTTCTCTTTGTACTGTCCTGCAGGGCGTCGATAAACTAGATCAAAAACTGTCACAACAACACTTTGGCGGATACTCCGTTCGATGATTTTTTTCTCCCACATATCTTACCAGGAAAACGCAATACTCGAGAAAAAGGAAAAAGAATAAATCTGAAATAATATCGGAAATCAGACATGTTAGACTTCAAGACTTCAGGCAAATCGCATCATCTCTAGGAATGTGCTCTGATCTGTATCTAAGATACTGCGGAGCGAGTATGGAGCAAAAGCAATTAGCATACTCGACCGTGCAGCCTATTATAATAATTAAAACTGATTTCTGCTGGCCACAAGGTTGGTGCTGATAACTTACGAAATAATTAGCAGCTACCGCGGTTGCGAAATGGCGAAATACATATAATATGAAAAATTGACGAAGGTGTACAACAGCTAAAGCATAATGAAGTGATCTGCGGTCAGTAAATGTCGTAAAGATTATAAGAACTAAGAAAAGAAACAAGCAGCTAACATAAGTCAACCGACCTCGATGGACGTCCGGATTTCACAAGCTCAAAAAATAGTATCCTATGAAAAGTTCATTCTCATTTAAAAAAAACAAAAACTACTGTATCGATTAATCCCGAAATTCAATCAGATTCGAGTCGGATCAAATCCTATCGATTGAGACAAAAATCATCTCAAACCATTGATTCGTTCTCGAGATATCGTCGGACAAAAAATTGATGATACACGAACACACGTATAGCATATCGATCCGAGAATGGTCTAAGATGATTCTCCGGACCTCAAAAGGTGTGATATTAAACTGAAAGTTAAAAATCTGGGTCAAAAGTTTCGATTGTGCTGCACTGTAGGTAAAACTTTTGCTGCTGCATAGCAAAGCTAGTAAGCAAACGATCGTAGGAAAGTAAATTCTTCCCGGATAATTACGTGAGAATTTGTTTACATAAATATCATAGTCGTATAAACATCACGTAGCTGAAACCGCAGGAGAATAATCATCATCCTCTCTAATTGTAAGTGTGTCATTCGAATAAGAAAACACCTATATACTTACGGGTTCCTAGTTCGTTTCGAGTCGCTTTCTTTGACAGCTGGAGGAAGATTCTGGGCCGCGGAGTCAAACCGAGTTCAAAGTTGAATCTATAGAATCGAGTTTGCAGACGGCGTGAATTTAGCCCGTCGTTTAGTTTAGGTTATTAGAAATCTTTGATGTCAGGGAAACGAAGGTTTCTTCAATTTCTAAAAAGTTGAAATAATCTCGGTAGCGCGATCGGTCAATTTCTATAATTATTATTCAAAGGGCGAATACGAAATCAACAGGTAGAAATCATCTCGCACGGGTACTTTCGATATGTCCCCACATTTGCATGGCGAATGAAAAGAGGCAGTGATCATCGATGAAAAATTGATCAAAATCCCAAACGATATACGAAAGTCAAATCTCAGCGGGCTATATACCCATCTGTCAGTTCTCGTGGCATTTAATTGATCGGCGATGAACTTGTTCCACGAAGACATTGATCTCCGGTTGTAAAAAGAAGGTCCAAGACTCCCGCGGGCTCCGGTATGCGTATATACAGGAAGAAGAGGAGGAAATCTCTTGTCACACACTAATGACCGATAACGAGACTGAATTCCGAACCTCATGCAGTACAACATATAAGTACCGCGGTCACATTTTATTGACAAAGTGATTCAATCCTTCGATCGAGTCTATTCGAATCTGATAATCGTCCTACTTTACATACTTAATTGAGACAAATTCTGGCTTATCGACCACGTCTCTGTCTCCCATGATCTCGGGTGGGTCGTCCATCCGTCAGTGTTAACGTCTTTCTTTTTAGAGTTGAGACGTTAAGTTGGTTGTGAACTTGGTCTCGGTCAGGTTACGGGAACTTACTGTAGGGTGAGGAATTTCGTAACAGTTTTTTTTTCCTTTTTGCTTCTTTTTTCGTTCTACGGTATCAAAAAGTAGTGGTCAGCCGGTCGCGCAAGGACAAAGAACGAGTATTAAATTCTTCGTGGGCAATATAGGTGTACATGCACATACATATATCCTATATACACGATTTACGTGTGAGTATATACTTGAACACATACTATACGTATATTATATGGGTGGGTATGTACGTACGTACATAGCGCGCCGATTATGGTTGCGTTTGAAGTACTTTAAATGGTTTCGTTTCTTCTCTTATATTCCTACGAAGCTCGCGGTGCAGCGATTAACAGCTTCGTTGTCGTCGACTGCAGTGGTGCAGTGGTGCAATTAAAAGTAACCAGTACCTTTACCCGGTAATGCGAATTTCTCGGAATCCTACCTACTGCTGCACTCGAGTTGGTTCATCAAACAAGAAATATTCGATTTCAAAAAAATAACCACAGAATTCCACCGTGTCAAGGTAAGACCAGCCACTTACGGTGATCAAATAATCCCGATACGTGCATCTTTCGAAGCAAACACGAGAATAATAAGGAAACGTTTTGAAAGTATAGATTTTTTTTTCTATCTTTAACCACGATATCAAAAACTCTCTCGAATAATAAAATCAAAATCTAACAGGTAATCCAGCTATTCGAGAATAGAAGAGATAGGACCTCCGTAAGCTAGATTATCCATGAGAAGGTGAAGAGAAACTCCTGCTGCATCATATATCCTATATATCGGTAAGATTTGGTGTTTTTTCATTGCTGCAGTGCGTTGATTACGCTGACGGTAGATTATTTTCGGATTATAAGTTATTTTCGAGACGAAAGGTTTGGGGACAGAGATCGGGTGTTTCGAAGTGAGTCTAGTAGACGCCGTGTTTAAGTCGTTCTGAATTATGGATCATTTTATAATCTTGGTATACCGCATACATAACACGTCATCGTTGGTATTAAAAGACCAGAAAGTCCCCTGACTATAATCGTCCTTGCAGCACCAAGTTTGAATCGACGATATGAGAATGTGACTGTGAATAAATCATGTACGAACGAATGAACAAAAAAAAGAAACACAATCATTCTTTTTTTTTTTTTCTCTCTCCAATTCCGTATATAGAACGTGGAACTTTTTTATTTCTTCTCTATTTCATCTTTGATCATAATTATTATTTCCTATATACCTGACTACTACCAACAGGTTGGCACGTCGTTGATCGCAGGCCAGATATGACTACGGCCGAGTTAAAATGGAATGTCCATAACTCGTCAAGGACGAAACTCTTTCGGATCTTACGCATTAGCACGGACGGGGAAGTGAAGTAGGTAGCTGGCAACTGAATACTATATGTATATATACCTACTCGTACCTATACCTATACAGTGAAAATTAACACCTGATACAAAGATACATCTAGTCAGGACTCTAGCTGGTAGTCAGTAGTGTATGTACTGAAAAGAGACGAGAAACTGGAACCGCTGCAACGGAAATGTAACACCTACCCTATATACCTATACACACGCGACCGGTACATGGATGATCGTTATGCCTATGTAGGTAACATACGTATGTATATTCACGTGTATTAACACACCTATCTCTTGCACCCACACCTGAGTCTTTATTTGAAGAGGATCATGTATTTGTTATTCACCTATGCCTACCTATACCCCAGCGACAGACTCTGACCTGATTTACCGCGTTCACAGATCCATGCATGCACTTCTATTGTGCTTATCGATGTGTGCGCGTATGCGATACGTGAGTTTTAAGCAAGTATGTGTGTGCGTGTGTGTGTGGGTGTGCTACTGCAGGAACTCGAGAGAAAGTATGAAAAATGTCTCGTGTTTCGTGGTCCAGTGTCCACTCTGTGTATTCCACGTGTGCAGTGAGCTTATCCATATATAAACTCGGTTCAACCTGCTTAACTTAACTTATGTAACCTTTTCAAATAGTGTAACTCGTGACTTACGATAGAAGCTCGTAAACTCTGGGGCGGGGCTCGTCCGGGATTCCACCGAGTTGATCCCATGCTCCGCTTCTCTTTCCGCCGTTTTTACTCGTTTAATGGCTAATGCAGTTATCTTAATTTTTTTTTCTGCATGAATTTCTAGTTTTGAAAATGAGTACGTTATTACGACGACTGTGATTCACACTTTGAGAGGCAATTTAAAAACTTGCTCTTCGTAATCGGGCGGAATCGTTGCATGTCGAGTCTGTCTCGTAATGTCTGGAATTTTGTCGCGGTTTGGAGTTCGAAACGGCAAATTTTTTGCGTAATCTGACCACAAATTCACACAATATCTTGATTACTGCAACATCGTGATTCGTGACATGATTAAATTATTCCCAACACGGTAAACTTGATATTTTTCAAACTTGTCTGATTCCGAAAATTTCTCAAAAAAATTATCTCCGATTTGAACGAGACGATCAGCAGCTGCGGCTAATATAGTCGAAAGTCGTTTATTAGTTTCGCATAATGCCTCATACAGAGAAATGAAGAGACTTAATCGTCAATAATGTTTATTTAATTATCGTTTAAAGTGAAAATAATTTACAGAGCTAGTCTAGTAAGTCGATTAGGACTATATGAACTAGAGGTTTTTTGCCTCCTTCGTATAATCCACAGTAGTGTCTTAACGCGATTTGTCTGTTTTTGCGTGTTTACAATCCCGACTAGAACAGTAAATATAAATATAGGCATAAACTCCGTTAACAGTCCCGACATTTCGACGACTTGATTTTACCTAATTGGCCTATCGCGTGACGGTGCAGCAGCAGCAGCAGCAGCAGCAAGGATACCGCGTAGAAAATCAGGCTAGATGCTAGATGCTGGATGCTAGGAGCAGGCGGTTTTTAAGTTTCCACCGTTTTACGAGAAACTAGATATCCATGCTTATACGCGTGATACGTATAATAGAGAAGCCGAATAGCCTCGAGTTAATGGCAGATCTATCCGAAGACTGTATAGTAATGGTCGCGGGAAGGATGAACTACTCCATATTAAGTACTTTATGTATATTTATGCATACATAACGCGTGTAAACTCGGTTTGATTTAGCCTCGTGACAGGCTAATAATATAATCGTATCCCCGCGAGTCTTAATTAAGCGATAATTAACGCACTTGCGAGCTTTATCAAAGAGTTCTATAAGAAGCCAAGACTAGAAGGACTTAATTAAATTTTCTAATCCATACCAAGACGTATGCGGGGCTTTTCTTTTGAATTATACATACATATAGGTATCGCGTTCTCATCTATCCTCGGCTAGGTCAAATTGAACCCACGGAAACTGGAACGTGAGCTCGAGTTAACAAAGTTTTACATATATATATATATGTATATACCGGGACAAGAGATCATCCTTAATAATAATTAAACACGGTCATTGAATATGCATTCGTGTATGAGTCAAGTTTAATGCCAGGGTGAAAACGCGGTGCGAGTTAAGCGTACACTCACGTCTACAGGATAACATTTTTCAATACGACAAAATTTACGGTTGAACTCGTCTTTTTTTTTTTTTTCGTAATGGAAGTATTCTTCTATTTTACATCTGTCCAAGATTCGGACTTCCTACCATTACATACGGAAATAGTATCAAGATATATCAAACTTTGGGCGTGTTAATATATATCAAGGTAGATAAATCGATCCTTTAGATCGGCGAACAACAGAGAGTTTTACTCGTCTATTTATTAGAGAGGAAATGAATTTCCACGCGGCTAATGTCTTCCGTGCAATGTTCCAGGGCAGGAACGAAGTGTAATGTTCTACGAGGCGTGGCTCACCCGGAAGACAATTGACTGGTTAAAGTAGGTAACGAGATTACTAACATTAACGGTCTTGTTACACAACGCGGCCTGCACTGTAGTGTGGGTATACCATTATTTTCTACTTCGTTATTCACATTTTTCAATCACGTCTTTATCAGCCTGTTATATGCAGAGCTTATATACCTAAAGCCTGATTGTCGCTAACTGTACAACACACTCAAGACCTGAGACATATGTATGCATAATGTTCGTATGCATGTATATTGTACACTGCCTACATTCATTGCGATGATTCATTCCGAGATACGGAATTTTTTCGGCGTCGAATTAATGATATTATTTCATTGGGAATTAAACTACTTTTCTTCTTCTTCTTCTTCTTCTTCTTCCTTATCGGAGAATTTAACCTGACCCGTACGTATTAATACCTTTCGTAAATTTGCGACGATTTACATTGCTGGTCAATGGCACGTCGACAATGTACATACAGCGTACGTGCATACATACATACTCTATACGTTCATACATATATGCATGAGAATGCTTATGGCTAAGCATATTCAGCGCAGCGTGCAACGGTTAGCGCTTTATAGTCGGCCTGCTGCAGTAGGTAGGTAGTTTTACGGACGAGTCGAACAACGGGTGTTATGATTAAAATGGAAGGAAGCGATGCTTCTCCTCAGTTCTCATGTTATAGGTATGGACTGAAAGTTTGGGGGCCCACGGTTCAAATTTCCGATCAAATTCAAAATTACGAATTCATTCGACACGCATATAAATGAGAAAGTTGATGAATCTGAGTAAATTTTGAGTTCAACGGAAACATGATCTCTGCAGTCGAGATCAAATTAAACGAATTTAAAACTCTTTATCGTCATACTAGGTATAGGAGAAGAACTAGATAAAGTAGATCAAACTTTGTAACAAGAAAAGTGAAAAAAAAGGAGCAAAAAAATTTCAAGAGAAGAAAGGCAATCATTTGTACAGAACCTCGAACACAATTCACGCGAAGCTGAAGGCTATAGGTAAAATTTTGTGACTGTAAAGAGCTGCTGCAGACAATGAAATATGGCCAAGGTCTGAGCGGGTGTTTTCTGTTAGAATGGATTGTTACAGTTAGTTCGGTTCGATCGGTGCGAAATAGATTCGTTGCGAAACTCCGATCTCCGGATCAATAAGTGATCGATAGTTAAACATTCCAAAGTATTTGGATCACGATGTTAGATCTGAATGCGTGGAACTTAATTTAGTTAGCAAAGTAGCTGCACCGCGTACGTCGCGCTCCCGTTTCGTAATTGCTGCACCAAGACCGACTGCAGCATGGATAGAAATACACCAAAGGCGCGGTAGCTGGTACTATGGACAAAGAAGACATTGACGTACTGCTTAGACTAAACGACTGTTTAGTTACGCTGATGGTGCACCGCAGAACTTTGTTGCTTTGGCTTGTCGACATCGAAGAGGAAAGGAGAGACGAGCAGTGATAGAGAGGTTCTAATTAAACCTAGAGATATACGACATTCTCGCACTAGAACAAGCCTAGAACTTGTATTATAAATATACCTACGTAGCTTTATGCTATGAGGTGATATGGGTGTTTGGAAAATGGTGAAAGTTAAATAAATGAAACTGCGACGCGTGAATATGATTAAGAACTGATAGATTCATTAGGATTTACAATCAAACAAATAGGTTAGAGGAGGATACGACGAGGCAAGGTGTAGTTGGCAGTTGGCAGTTGGCATTTGGCACGGGTCGATTGATCGCATATCTCGTCGGTCAATCTCCTCCTTGTAAATATAGATCTAAAGTGCACCGAACCGATTATAGAGGCGTTGATCCGTTCATGTTATAAAATTAATCGGAGATCAATTACTCGCCGAGAAAATTAGGTTAACGTTGATGGATTTCGATTTTTTACTTCTTTGTTAGATATTTCAGAAATCAGGAATCGCATGTTAGGCTCGTTGTAAAATTGCAACGATTTTCGTATATCGCACATTTGCCGCTGTCTCAAATCCAGAAATAACTCTTGGAACGAGTCACCAAAACTCTAAGAGGCCGGGGGCCGTTATTCAGAAGGTTTCTCCCGACTAATATCAAGTATTTCAGTTTTCAACGTTGACTAATCGTCGCCAACAATAATCTCTACACTTTCGGAGTCTGTGCTGCGTTATACTCAAGTACACCCAAATTACCTACTCCTTTCCTTTTTCATATCAAAATATTGTCCCCAGATTCGCAGCCTCGGCTTTATAAATAAATGATAAACGAACGATCCGATCTTCCCTTCAAACACACAACCATATCCCATCTCTTTGTTAAATTTCCTTTCCGCTGCTTATCTAGACTCTCTATATAAAACCGTGAGAATATGGCTCTGACGAGCAGGAAGATGTCTCTCTTGTTTGTCAAGGAAGAGATTAAGAGATAAGAAAAAATCTTAAGTTTCACTTACGTAGGTAGATAGGTAGTGTGTACATAGATGTCTACATCAGTTCGATAAAAGAGTTTCGCGGATCTTTGGAGTAGAAAATTTATAGAGATTTATGTAGAGAGAGAGGTATGGGTATAAGGAAGATATGAGATGGTTATCCACTTTATGGAAGCAACAGATGTTCCCCAGAACAGATGTTCTAAAAGATTGACGTGAATCGACGCCATATACGTTTACGTATGTATATATGTATATGTACCCACGAGATGAAATTATACTCGAAGCTTGTTAATCATTTCTAAAGATCGTTTGAACAAAACGAAAACCTCTTGTGGAACGGCGCTGAGAAATGCAACGCTTCTTCTTCTTCATCTTCCACTTCGTCTTATTCCTCGAAGGGATAGCGACCCGCCCCGATGCGATGCATTATTCCGTCAAAGTATGTCTGTCTATACATGTATACAGACATACATACATACATGTGAACCTACCTCTACCTGCACAACAACATAACATAACCCTGCATCTATAGGACCACCTTGATCAGATTGAATAGCTGCTGCAAGGCTACACCTCCTCCCTATTTTATTTTTACTTTTTTTTTCTACATCTTCTCTACTTTCAATCTACCCTAGTGCTCCTGGACCATAATAACAGATATCACTATTGTACCAGATATATACAAGAGATTCGTCACACGTCCATACGACGGATCAGGTATCTGGAGCAAGGCAATACACATGGATACAAAATGCCTCATAGGAGGAGAAAACACGTATCACCGATACGAAATACTCGGCTTGTGCATGTGTTAAACCTAAATGCACTTGGGTACAGGTATATCAAGCCCGTGGATCATAACGCTGTTCTCTCTCTCTGGCTAACAGTTCGACAACAATTTCCTTTCAAAACTTCCTTTCATCTCTCGGTATCTAGTACGCGAGCAAACGGCCTTGACTATAACATGACTACTTTTTTTTTTTTTGCAAAGATCGTTATTGGATAAGAAAAATTATACCTCTTGTCAACGATGTGTACAATGATTTCATATCGGTTCTGTTGATCAATTAGAACCGTGGCTGCCAGACGTCTACGTTCCTGGGTGGATGATAAAAAGAGCCAAAAAAAATTTTAGGGGCTAACCAATAAAATTTTCAGTCACGGAGGCTAATTAACACGGGCGACTTAACGGTGCTTTCAAAAGTTCCCAAATTTTACAGCTTCTCGTTTATGCCAAATTATCATTATATTACCTACCTACCTACCTGGTCGATGCGATTTACTGGCTGAAATGTCGGGTATGAAAGTTTTTGCCTATACCTTACTTGCACACCACTTTTCAACGCCGCGTTGAGTATTGTGTAACCATAAATATGAAAAGGTCAGGGACTTTGGACGGCTGCATGGTTATGTTCGGCCAAGATACGGACGCAACCTCCTTGATGACTTTTCAAAGTCATAAAATGTAGCGATTAAGACCTTTCCTTAAACAATTATTCACCTAAATTCTTTCCGCTTTTTACCTCGAACAGCAAATTCCGACGATTCTTGATCCTCCGATGGGCTGACTGACAATTGGACTCAAAGGTCAGGTATTTCAGGTCAAATTGTAACACGAAACCTATCGTGTAGAGAGGCTAGAGAGACGCGATACTTCCAGGGCTTCTTACCCGCCCTGAACAAGGTCCAACTTATCGTTAGTCTAATATAACTATACGGTTCTGTACTGCATCGGAGAATAGCTGACGGATCAAACATAAGCCAGGACGATTCATGATCATAAGATACGATGATAAATAATGCATGTGGTCCGGCTGGAAGACGCATCGGCATCGGCATCAGCATCGGTATTCGATTTTGAAGAATTCTTTCGAAGCCACGACGAGGTGTCATGGTCATTTGGATAAAGGGGTCAGAAAATGAGACGTAGGAAGCATTTCTTGCGCTGTACATATAATGACGTAACGCCCGGTATACGACAACGAGATTATTACTGTAGGTAAGAAGCAGTAGCAAGATTCGTGGTGAAAAAAATAAAAATAAAAATAAGTGACACACATAGTATATAGGTATGTGTACAGAGATAGTTTCTTAATTAACGGTAAATCGAAACGTATGTATTTTTACCTCCGTCCCTCGCCTCGGTCGAAGCGCAAAAAAGGTTTCTTAATTTTTGTACTACAAACCGTTGTTGCGGATTCCATATTACGCCGAGAGTAATGAGTTGGATGAGGAAGCTGCGCAGTGCGCAGGAAAAAGAAACGAAAAAATGAAAAAAAGAACCATACAAAACCGCAGTAAAACATAAACGTATAAAAAAAGGATGAAAATGGAAAGGTCGGTACATATAAAGCCCGATCGTCGCGTACGTCTTATACCTGTGACACGTCACTCACTCTGCAAGATCCTTAATTAGCTAATTGTTTGTTATTCGCGCACATTACGCAACGTAGTAGGTACTGTGGGTAGTAGAAACTACTTGTATTTCTTGACAGGCGACACCACGACGCATACTCTCGACGTGTCCGCATATCCACACATATGCATATATGTATATGTACACGTGGACAAGTTACGTTTCTATACGTAGCTTATTACCTTCGAGCACCTGCTGATTCAGATCTCGCAAGTCAAGACAGTACGACGACGACGATGACGACGGTACAAAGCACTTTACTTGGAGTTTCTTTTTTCACTCATCGTCATATCATTGACATTAGAATGTTGGATAAAATCATTATCGAAGAAATTTCATTTCGGAGCATCTCACGAACAATTATCATTATTATAAAAAAAAAGTACAGGTGATACAAGCGAGAACCAATTGTGAGTATAATAACTGCTTTCTCGACCACCGCCATGGTCTCTCTTTTTCTCTCTCGGACGTAACTTTCATTCAATTTAATCCACGAAATTTTACGCTGTACTACACTGCTCGGGTAGGTAGGTATAGATGTATATATATTCTTGAAAAGAAGCTCGCGTTTCTCCGCGATATCTCGACGTACCCACCTACCTGTATACCTGTACCTACAGCCTAACGTAATTACGAAGAACCAGCAGGTGAACCGAGGGGTCAGTCACGCCCATTACGCAACGAATCACTAGCTCTTGAATAGTATAAGAAATAATCGAAGATAACTCTTCTCTATCTGTATAATTGTAGCCAGGTAGGTATATATAGTATAGCGTACTACCTAATGCACTGGTTTGCAAGGCGTATATACCCTGCACTACGCTGTACATAGGTATACGTGTACATACGTAACCACGGCCGCAACTATTTTAATTTCATCTGCAGATCACGATATCGTTAGATGCCATATTATACACAGGCATACAGAGATCATAGATGGATAGATGGATACGTATAACGTACGCAGATATATGATCACACGCGTGTATGTGGGTATACCTAAACCTCGCTGTACAGTTATGACACCCAGCATATAGCTATAAGCCAGGTTAGCTAGCAATTTAAACTTCTCTTTTGAATGTGTGTATGCCTATGATTGCGCACCGAAGACGCCGGAAATGACGTAATCGCACCTAGCGGTAGCCTCGAGCCGCCCATCCGGTCCTCGAAAGATTCTCATGCATATACCTATACAGGTATACATATATTCTGTCCGAAAAATAATTTATTACCCATAAATTTGATGCGATGCGCAAAAATTTGGATTCGTTATATGTTAATTATTATTTTGTACGAGACTTTTTCTTTAGTTTTCTTCGATTTTGATTTCAGGTGAAACACGCGTGTATCTTTGAGCAACGTCACATGTACGGGGTGTACCAAGAGAATTCTTAAACTGTCAGATAATTATATATAACTATATGTGTAACATGAATTTATCCATGTAATCGTGTGTATGGAAGTACGCGGACTCCTCCTCACGTGCCAAGAGAATATAATAAATAGACACACTCGGTAGAGACAAGCTATACGAGCAATTAAACACGAGACGCTAAGCAAACTGGGTGTTATTCGTAGCAAGATAGGTTTAGAGTTAACAAGAATAGTAGGTGACAATGGGCTCGTTCTCGGTAGGGTCCTAATCATTGTTCATATACCCACTGCACTATCAACGATCAGATTATCTAACACCGTGTTCGGTGTAACGAGACGATTACTGCATCTGGAATTGCCGACGTCTGTTTGTTCTATGCTGGGGATTTTCGGAACGAGGAGTTGAGTTTTCTTTTTTTTCCTTTCGGCGGGGGAGGGGATTTAACTAATTGCGCACAGAGTATATAAGCGGTGTGGCTACATAGAGTTATAAGTCAGTCGAGGAGGAAATGAAAGTCTGGTAATTTATATCCGGGACTATATAAATACGAGGTCGTCTCTTAAAACGAGTATAAAAAAAAAGCGGTGATAAAAGGATAAGAAAAAAAATGCGGTCTCAAAAAGAAAAATGAGACTGACATGAGGGGACAAAAAAGAATGAGGAGAAGGAGAAGGAGAAGGAGAAGACTGCATCGCAGGTAACATTTTATCGCCACTTAATACCTACCATGGGTGGTTTAAAGAAAAAGACTGAAGAAACGATAGAAAAGGAAGGAGAAGACGAAGAAGAAAATGTAGAAGAAGAAGAAGAAGAAGAAGAAGAAGAAGAGACAAGGGAGAAAAAATGAATGAATAAAAAGTACACTTTTGACATTACTCAAGTTTTATTTGCGTCTCCAACCACGCACCGTGTATAAACTCTAGTTATATACGTATCGTATCTGCCTCACCCATGCCCCTTTTAATTTGCATTGGTACTTAGTATACGTATATATACCTGTGTGCATACCTGCATTTACATGTATCAATTTTCGTCTAAAATATTGAGAAGAACTAAAACAATTAGTAAGAAAAAAAAAAAAACGGTAATGACTCGCATCTTTTGCCTCGATCAGGTGTCAAAGAAAAAAAAAACCGATGAAGCAATCAGAGAAGATTTAGGGGCTTCGTATGTGTATCGCGAGCCAGTTTATTAACCGATTCTAACCATCGGTCACGCATTGCGTAGTTGTGTACGTGTTTTAGCTATAATGTTTATGCGTATACCTATATGGGGCACGGTATTATATCCACGCGTAGCCTAGATACTTCCGAAACGGGAGAGGCCAAAGTGCGTTAAGCCAAATACGGACGAGGGATAGAGAGAGAGAGAGAGAGAGAGATACAGAAAAAAAAGAGACCGAGATAATCGGGAAAGTAAAAAATGTTCGATCGTATATTGAAACGGTGTTGGTTACGTCATCGATCGAGATATACAGGCCTCTGGAATATTATACCCAACCTTCATACTCACGCCCAGTTTTTCCAATCAATAAATTTCATACGATCGATATAATCGCGCGAACTAACGATTGATTAATTTTACAAAGAAAAATGGAAAAAAATCGGTAAGAATTGGTCGACGTGCTTATATCCATTATCTTTTCATTCAATAATTAATTTTTACAACCCTGGATGGAAACGGTCAATGAAACTCAACAAAAGGAACAGGACATGACCCATCTGTCCACCGTATGCGAGCCAGATAACAGAGGGTTGCAAATGACTGCATTTCCGGTAGTAATGAAACACTGTCTTTATACTGAACATAATGTCAGTTAACTCGTTTACACATACGCAGAGCCAGAATATTAGTGATATTTAATTATTCATTCACTCTGGGTATATTAATTAATGCTGCAAAGTTTGTTGCACTTTCATAAGCATATAACTTTCGTCAAAAGCCTGGGAATAATTTGGACCCGAATTAACGCAATTATAACTTTACGTGAAATGCGTAGAAATTACACAGGGACTCGACACACACATCGATTTATATTCCCACAGTAATTTCTTGACCCGTAAGCTGTTCGTCAGGTGCGTCGCGACGCCCGCGTAGAATATTATATTAAAAAAAAAAAAGAGAAAGAAAAAAAGAGAAAATTTGGGAATTTTTGAATTAGGATAAGATATTACGACTACGAAATATAATGTCTGCGCATAGCGACGAAATACCTACAAGTAGGTATATACGTAATTATTTGTTATACGCAGGTATGAGATACCGCGGGCTGCCAAATTAATTTAAATTACCCCTGAGGTGAATAACAAGTAACCTGAATATACATACGAAAATGGACTCGACGCTGTTGAGAAGTCATACCGATTAGCATACAAGCGGTAATTTGTCTCTGTCTTGCGATTCACTGTCGAACGTGACGCTCACTCTTTCAATACATACTTCTGCCTCTTATAGCCTCTCTCTCTCTCTTTTTTTTTCTCACACACACGTACGCATAATCGTAAAAAAATAAACGGCCTTCCCTCATAGAAAGAACGAACAAAAAAAAAAGAAGAAAAAAAAATGATTCATTTGAATATGAAAATCATTAGACGATTCATTATTTCTGGGAAAGACATTCGTATTCGTCTGAACGTTTGGAATAATGAGTAAGGGAAAATTCTACGATTATGGTAGCTGCTTCAACTGTTCAGAAAAATTTTTACTTCCTTTTATCTACGTAATACCTACTTGAAACGGCTCGACAAATTTGAAAGTAAGAAAAAAAAAATCTATCAATATTGTCAAACATCGTACGAATCATATTTTGGATTGAAAATTTCCACACGGTACATAATATATAATTCCAAAAACTGCCACTCGATGGTTGGTATTCAATTTCCCTGCGCATAGGAATTGAGCGAGTTTCATGGTTTTTTGTCCAGCCCTTTCAGGCTCTACGTGGACGTTTATTGATCGCGACTGTCGTTCGTCGTCTCTTCACCCTCGTCTGGTACTCCGCTGGATGCGATTTTAAGGTAGGTTATTGTATGTAACGTCGAGTATAGGATAGGGCGGAGTAAACTTTGCGGGACTTATCATTCATCCGTTATCCAGTATACCTCGTACGAATATATATATGTATATAGATAAAAGTGGGAAAACTCAAAGCTCAGCATTTCTGCACTGCACTCAGACTTTAATCAAGTATCAAGTCTCAAGCCTCAACTCTTCGAGTCGTGACGCAACGAGTCGTTATAACACACATATATATCCACTCGAGCCTCGCCCACGCTCAGAACTAACTATCCAGAGCCAAAGTGCTAGACAAAAAAAAAGGTAAAAAAAAAGTAGAAAAAAAAATCGAAACCCGCGTCGTAGGCGTTGGTACCGCAATTAATTTTCAATTATATAATTATCGACGTATTACATTTTCACTCTTCCGTATAATGATTTTTTTCATTTTTTTCTCTCTCTACCTATACTTGACAGAAAGTGGCTACAAGATATATGTGTATGTAACCTACAAGTGCAGCGGGTATATACTTAGGTAAAGTATATAAGAAAAACGCACGGTATAGTTAGGCCTTTTTCTATTTTTCACACGGTTATATAGATAGTGTTGTTTCAATGAAGAAAAGAAAATAATGATTTCACGGTGGTTTAGTAGGCGAGGTGATGCTGGCTGGGATTGTTGCGAAACGTTACCCGCTCCGTTCCCTCCTTAAACTAAGTCCTTTTTAATGTAAAGAAAAAAAACCCAACTCAACTTCCCGCCTGCGAATAGTTTTGTGACGAGGCATTCGCGAAGTTCCGGCGCCTAAAACACAATGAGATAATAATCTCTGCGCATAGAGTTTAGGAGGCGCCTAATTATTCGGAAGTACCTACTCTACTGCAGCGAATGTAGTAGTAGGTACAGGTCTATGAAAGATTTTTACATATATTTTAACATCGCAAAAAAAATAACTTTCCGCATCTGAACAGCTGATGGCCGAAAGCTTCGCGAAAGCTTAGACGTGATTAGGTTGTTAATCGATTAGTTTTCGTCTACAATGAGACTTTTTGGTATAATTTGGGTTCTAAAAGAAAACTCCTAATCCGATTGTTTATTGATTTTAAAAATGACCGCATATAATTCGGTTCAGTAGCCGAGAGAGACAATTTCACGCATCGTAGATTAATTGGTTTCGTATAATTAAAGCATAATCTGTAAATCCAATAGTTTGATCGTTCCACATCCATCCGGAGATCGATCGATCAATCGATCGATGAGAGACTTAAACCCGCCCCCGTTATATACCTACAACTCCGCGAAATAATAAAAATGGAACAAAATCGTGCATCCTGATTTGCTTTCTAAATTTACATCGATCTTACGGTTTAGCCGAGTTACTTACTTACTTACCAGTTATGTACCCAGTAGATACTTTCACCCCGAGATCAACTCCTCGACGATCCACGATGTTTAAAGAGCTCAAGGAACGAACCGCGCGCGAGCGTTTCAGGCTACTAAATAAAATCAAACTATATACACGAGTCAACTGTCAAACACCACGTGTTAGTAGAAAATCGATTCTATCGCCTCATTATTCCATTACTTTCACCCTGACTATGAGAAGTGCGCCTCGTTGTTCGCGGTCAATAAATAATTTAAAAAAACACACATCTAACAAGAGCAATTAAAAATATCTTCAATTTATTTACCTATTACTACATCAATCTTGAGATTTCGAGGTAATTAATTGTGTTACTACTTAGATGCAAATTTATATGTTTCTCTCGAAGTTTCGCCGATCTCGTGTCGTCCATGTGTCCACGATATTATTTTTATACCAAATCATTGATCGTGGGAGTTTGAGGAGAGGCTCTCGCGATCTTTTTGTCATTTCTTGGTGCGCGCGGAAGTAATGCGGAGGTATTGAATAGAAAGAGAGAGAGAGAGAGAGAAAGGAAAAAAGAGATCGCGATAAAAGAGCGAAGAGAGCACGGAGAGAGGAGAGAGGATTTCGCGCGGTTCTCTCCGTTCGTGGTCCCCCAGGGACTTGGGGACGCCCTAACGGCACTCCGCTACAACTTTAACATGGTCAGCAGCAGCGGCAGCAGCAGATCCTCGAGTAAACGCCAGCCGACCGGTTACGCACGGACACGCACTCCTCGGCAACGGTACATATCCTACCCCAGCTTATAGGTAGGTAGGGATCCTCTCCTCGCGTGTTCTCCGGTACCTTTTTCGAGGCCTCGGTTAAATACTCGTTGCGACTGTAAAATGCGGAGAGCGGTTGTGGGTACGAAATACGATGTGATATGACACGATGCAATATCCGAGTGTAACGTGGTCGCAGATTGCGGAAAGTTTAGACAAGAAAAAAATGAATGAAAAAAAATTATAAAATAGGACAGGAAGGAAGGAAGAAAGAAAGAAAGAAAGACGTTGTGACAAAAGTATCCTTTTACTGCTGCTGGGGTTGCTCGGTGGTGCAGGTTTTGTCAAAAGAGAGAGACTTTGTACGTATCGTAACTACGAGGCGAGACCGCAGGGACTCTCGTGTAAACCGGAAGTTGACCCTCGCGAAATTCAACGCCATGTGAAAACCTATCCTTTGCAGAATTGTAAAACAAGAACGTTCCGAGGAGTTCCTTTATAGATATACGAAAAAAGGATTGAATTATAAATGAATTAAATTAACGAATTAGGAATCTCGGCGAGTAGTTTTTTTCCCCTTTTTTTTCTCTCTCTCTCGTTCTCGACTTTGAACTTGAACCAAAGCAGTCATTGGTCTGCTGCTGCAGATACTATTCACAATTTTTATCTACTAGCTTGCAGACCTTGAGTATATAATTTTTTACATGAGATTTTTATTGGCAAACGAGAAGCTTCGGGTCATTAAAATAACAGTGGGCCATAGTCGTTAATTAGTATTCGAAATGATCAATATAAGTTAAATTGAAATGAATTGAAATGCAGATTTTTCTGTCATTTTTCTTTTCGATATAAAAATGTGATACCATATTGTTAATCATTCTTAATTATAGTCGAGAACAATGCGACATTATCTTGATAATCCTCGAGGCTATTTCTATATCGGTAAGAATCTATAGTAGAAATTGTCCGAGTAAGTAGGAGCTGCGTTTGAAATTTATAGTGTCTGATGTTTAATACATATTTTAGAGGTATATATATGTATATATATATAAATAGCGAAGATTTATCTTCCTCGAAATTGCAGTTCCATTTCCGGCGATATCTTACAGTCTAGGGTTTAAATTGTCGAGATGAGAATTCTCGACTACTCTCGGTTAGGTTAGGGTTACGATTTTTTTTTTCTTTTTTTTTCTATTTTCAGTTTAGTCAGCTAGTTGTGACGCTGCCAAACGTGTTCTGAGTCACTCCAGTATAGTACATACATACCTATCTTATCCTACCCCATCCCATCCCATCCCGTCCTATACCAGGGATTGTTTCAAAACAGTCGCAATTGCAGAATAAGAAGAAATAGAAGAAGAAGAAGAAGCATCAGCGTACTACGCGCGATAATCTATACATAGAAATACTGGGGATATACATAGACCATTGCGTACGCAACACGCGGTGAAGTATACGCTCGTAGTTTTAGCGAATATGATGGAACAAAAAACCAAAAAAATTGAAAGAAATTGACAAAAAAAATTTTTTCAAGATCTGCAATAATTTGACTTGCCAAAATTTCTACCATTTTTTGGGACCTTTAAGTTATATACCTGTCGAATAAACCCGAGAGGGTAACAACCCGCTATGTGTACATAAATAATTTGTACAAACGGATTAGCACTGAGCAAATAATATTAGTCAGTCAGGTATAAGGCAAACATATAGGTATACATGTGGGTATGTCAAAAATTTCAAGAGGAAAGTTTAAAGAGGATCGACGATTGATTTATTAGTTTTTTTTTTTTTCAATTTCCGTAAGGATAAGAATTTTCAAATTGCACTTCGGCTGTATACTGCATATCGATGTTGAGAAGAAAAAATGAGAATACAAAAAAAAAAAAAAAAAACTTTCGATCTTAATTATCTTGCACGTTGCAACTGCAACGGGACAGCATATCGCGGAAGGAATAATCATTACAGTAAACACTACCACATGCATTATACATGTATATTTCTTAGGTATGTAGGTACAGCTCATACGTACATACATACATACGTACATATATTTAAAAGGTTATTATTTTTCACCGTAAGAATAACCGTCCTATTTTTTTGAGGATACGTAAAAACTTAAGGGAGAAGAAAATACGAAAATGAAGGAAAAAAAAGAAGAGGTGATTTACAATTAGTGAAGTATAGCCAAAATTGAAATAAAAAAAAAAAAATTGGATGAAATAACGAAGCGAAAGCTTTTACTCCAAAATGCAGAAACTTAGCTCCGACGTGAAATAAGAAAGACAAATGCATGTATATCAAACTGAGAAGAGAAAAGTACCTAATGTCTAAAGTTCCGCGTGCGAAAAACGTTGCGAAAGTACGCAAATAAATAAATAAGTAAGTGAGCGAGTCAGCTGTTTCAGAGCGTCACATATACATATATGTATACACGTGTATACGTTATACCTATAGTTCTGAATAAATTTCTCGTTACAAACTGACCTTCGGTGCGGGTTGCGCAATGAGGAGTTTAAAGGACTCGACTGTATACCGATCACGAGACTTTTTAAAACCCTCCTTTTAAATTCGAACCGTATATATATATATATATATATATATATATATATATATATATATATATATATATATATATATATATATATATATGTTCGATGATCGTATATCGGGCTCCGAATGAACAAACCTGCGAATCCAAATCTTTTTAAAACGATGATAGTCGATTCTAATTATAAAAAATCTAATTATAAAAATGAACTAGCGATTTTCAGACATTTAAAGGCCGCAGAACGATCAACATTAATTACTCCGAACGATGATAAGCGAGATATAGCAATAAGCAAATTTAAAAAATTTCACATGACTTTTTTTTTGGTTTTTTTTTTCCAATCGGATAGACTCCAGATCGGAATCGGATAGATGCACGAATATCGAGAGCTGCACATAGTGCAGAGGCATGCAGCTATAGGTCGCCATTTTAAATCGTCTAGGATTCTAGGAGACGCGTAGTATGTAGTAGAGTAGGATATAGATACGTTGGGAAATATTCCTCTGCATATAGGTATATAAGCTACGTAGTACAATATGCACATAGATAGCCGAGAATATATGGATAACGCGAAAAAAAATCATATGTGTAGAAGAAAGTATCCCTACCTTGTGATAAGAGTCCCGTCCGGGCTTCGGTGTAATCCAAAGAATCCAAAATCTCGTTAGTCGATCGATCTATACGATTCGGTATATACTCATATACGTCCGCACCAATGTAATATGGTTATAAAAAAAATACTGATAAATCACCTGCATAGATATACACACGCAGGTTGTATTTACGCGTCCGGTAATTACTATCAGTATATCAAGTATACTTCGAATAAGAGAAAAACCAATAAAAATTGAAGAAAAAAAAAGAAGAAGAAGAAGAAGAAGAAGAAGAAATCAGTTCAGCACTTTCATGATACGCGCGGATCGTATATAAACTTTGGATAGGGAAGAGATATCACTTTATCATTCTTGTATACGGTATATCGCATGTATAACAATATACGAATGATAATATTGTAATTTCACAAATTCGTACAGCGGTGCAGTACGTACGGTACTGACGGTCAACGCGTTGGTCAGCGTGACTGACTTGCTGCCAATAATTCGATTATTATCTCCTCCCTGTACGGAGTTGTTTAATAATTGATATTCGGGGTAGATTTACTTCTGTTACTTCGTCGTATGGTGTATATATATATAATCTATCTACGTACGTACGTAGACGGTACCGAGAGGTGCGCGACCGAGCCGGCTTTCGGCGAGGGACTGAGGCCGCGGGCAGAATCCAACGGAGACGGACGCCCCTTCCTAGGCGTCCGCGTCGCGTCGCTGCTGCACGAGCCTCGGGTCGAGGCCGCGTCCTGCCCCACCACGCAATTATATGGATGAATATGAGCCTGTGTACCTATGTACTCGCTTTACCCACACTTTCGTAACCCAACTACTACCCACACCCACACTACGGCCTTTACTACTAACACAATCGAAACGCGTGTATCCTTACTGCAATTTGCCAGCCCCTATCGCCACCTCTGCTACTATACTCGGTTTGTGTCTACACAGGAATTTACGGGTTTTTGTGTCGACCCGGGATTCGGGTACGGAGTGAAATTATTTCCGAAGAAAGGGTGCAGGCCCGAATTTTAGTCAAATTTTGAGCGCAGGTAGAGAAAATTGACAATTTTTAGACCCTCTTGTTGGATTGCGAAAAAACGAAGGAGATGCGAATTTCGTTTTTTGGTTTAAGTTGAGAAATTAAGATGTTGAAAATTGTTCAATCGAAGCAGTTACAATTTTCGGCTAAGTAACGAAGTATTACTTCGAGGATAAATGAATGCGGTTATAGCTCCGGAAATTATATGTTCCGAGAATAAAATTCTTTCAAAACAGGAAAACCACATTAAACGACACATTCGATTATACTGGATTCTTTCCGACACTCTTAATTTTCAAATATAAGAACAAAGGGTGAACGAGCTCCGCGGGAACTTACGCAAGGTTTGGAATAGCCGCAAAAGAAAGAAGGGTCAGGGAGGTCTTTGGTAATATATCGCACTTCCACTTATTTTCAGATGAAAAAAAAAAAGACAAATTGAAAACTGTTATAGAGAAAAAAAGATCGAGATCAAAAGTGGTTATAATTTAAAAACGACGTCGTAGCTCTGCGCGGCGCTAACGTCATCTATTTCCTCAATAAACAAAACTCCAGGAAAGATATTGTCCAAGAAAATTAAAAAAAAAAAAAATTGGAGCCACTAAAATTGTCACTGCAGGGCTATCTCTCGTAGTTATATAGGTACAGCCTAGCCGGCTGTATCATTTCTTAGTTTTTCGTCTCTAAGTAGTCCCTCGCATAAGACTGAGCAGTGAATATTTTTCTCACTCGTCGGTGTTTGAGGGAATTTCATTTTTTATTTTATTATATCAACTCCGCCAAACATTGTTATCTCCTCGTTTATGCGGTTACGACGAGAGATATGACCCACCCCACACGTGTAATTTCAACTATATTTATACACTGCTGCAGTATCTACGTTATATACCAAATCGGCAACCTGTGAGCCTTTGCATTTTTGATTTGGCTTAATTTTTTTTCTCCCTTTCAGTATACGTTGAAAGCAGCTTTTCTAATTTTTTTTCTTCTAATTTTTATCTCAAAACGTTCATGCGATATAGATTTACGCTGCAGCGTATACCCTACGTTTTGAAGAAGTGCAGCCTGCATGCCGCACTGCTTTGCACTGCGTATACGGGAATTTATTATCTCTTATACTTTAAACAAGTTTTTTTTCTTTCTTTATTTCATTTATCCGAGTCCCTTATGGCCCGCGGATAAAGAGAAGCGGGATGAAAAATCTCTATCTCAAGCGAGAAAACACGAGACTACAGCGGGAAGGTCTAATTCTAATAAATGACACGTAATTTTGGGTCTTTCGTACGCGTCAGCCAGTGCAGCGGTTTTGAACAGATTTAAGAATAGATTCCCTTGTTCGAGGCTAATTCTAAGCCGTAGGCGCCGCGGCGAGATCCGCCTATTAAGAGCTAAGACAAGACTTATAAGGTTCAACAGAAGATAAAAGAAAGAAAGAAAATAACGAGAAATTTTCTTCTTCTTCTTTCACAATTATTAATTTTTTTCTTCTCTTTTCTCTTAATCTCTGATTTTTATCGAATAGATCGATTCCGGTACGAGTGATATCGGTAACTCGGTAGCCAGACGCGATATTATATCGCTATATTAATGATAAAAGTATAATAATATAGGTATAGTGCTGTATGCCCCGCGGGGGTATAATGCCACGGAGATGATAAGAATTATGAATAATTTAAAGCCATCAAGAAGTGCCTGTGGTCGCGCCTAATTCTTCCCGCAGAAAAGCAATTAATACTTTTTTACTCACGATCGGTCCGTATAGCGGTCCGCCGTTTAGAACGACGAACTAGCTCCCGCCTCTGTCTTGGTCCAGGCTCCAGGCTCCGGGTTGATCCAGACTCTCTCGCTCAAGAAATGATCGCGTTTTGCCAGCCAGCCGATTATCTACACGAAACGAAACTAAAAGAAGAAACAAAGAGAAAAAAAAAGAAAATAAAATTGAAAAACGAAAGAAAAAAAAAAAAGGATAGAGAATCGGAATAGAATTAATAAATATTACTCCGAAATACGACCCACAGAAGTGCCTGTCCGATTTTTAACTAGATACCTATGTATGCTAACCGAGTCTCGATCTTTACTGCAGCTAAGCCGAACGATCGGACCGAACGAACGACGAGGATATTATACGAATTCAAAATTGCCTTGGCAAAGGCGAATGAAAAATGGCTGGTGTAAAAATGTGAAAAAAAAAAAAAAAAAAATAGCTAACAACGGGTGTTTGAAACTTTTCGAAGAAACATCGTTACTTTCCAGAAACTAATAGATTCGATAATTTTGCCATACCTATAGAATTGTAAAACGATTACACGGTTTTGGCGTTTCTTAAAATATCAATTTTCACCTGTTACTCTGGCAGATGGTATAGGTAAAGGATATCAGATTAATAGGCGTGTCAGGGCTATACATTCAACCGATTCTGAGTAAATAATTATTTAACGTCGAATTGACAGAATCAGTTGCTAATTTTCAAAATTTTCAACGTTAATTTCACGGTAATTTGACTTTCGGTTAAGTTTCACCAGTCAAAATCGCGTGATGCCCTTAAAGTAAAGTTTTAAGAACCCCGGAGCAGCGTTCGAAGTTTTAAAAATTCGTAAACCGCCACCCTGTATATCCCAGGCGTCTGTATACCTACGCGCATGGATGTGGAGGAATGAATATGTATGGGAATGGGTGTTCCTTGCCCCGAGGTTGAGGCTAATCTGGCGGACGAGTCGGAGATTTGGTGGTAGAGTGAGGAGGACGAGGGTCGAGCCCTGCGTCGGGGGTTCTGGAATACGGCGGGTAGGTAGAGGGGCCAGATGCAGACGAAATTATCCGAGAGTTCGGCATTCCTGAGGCTCTAAATTACAACCAGGAAGAGGCTGCCCTGCATCTGGCTCTCTGGGTTTTCTTTGTTACCGTAAGCCCGCGTCCTTGCCACAGCCCGGTTAAATGTTCACTGATTTTCATTCCCAAATACAATTTCAACTTATGCTCCTAAAGTTTCAAATTTTTCATCTTTCATACGCAGATAATGGTATACATACATGACAAAGAAGACTTCCAAATCGCAAGACTTCTTATGGTCATTAATTGAGAATGGGATTGCACCCATGATTATAATGTGACCTTTGAACGAGCGCGCGATTAAACGTCAAATTCAATCGGACTTTGAGGCTGACACCGGATTAACCCTGATTGCACTCGATTGACCTTGAATGCGACGAGATCCTCGCTTTGATTGACCATCGTGCGGTCACGAGCTTGACAGAGCCAGTGATGAAGGATAGGACCGATGCTTCGGAGTTTAGTCAAAAATTAGTGTAAAAAAAATCGACAATTTGATATTGATGCTCGATGGTGTGAGGAATTTTAGCTCAAAATCTAAACTTTCTGTAATATCGAAGTATATTTCTATTCTGCAGACAGACGTTAGATCGCGATTGGGCTGTTACATATAGGTATAGGTATTTGAAGAAAGTTTTTATACCGAGCCACTGCAGCGGAAGTATATACCTATGTATATAATCGTGTGAAGAAAACCGTATAAGGTATATATAAAAGTTTTCGTTGTTATTCAAAAAGCGTTTTCGAGGAAAGTGAAATTGTTTGTGAAATAGGTATTGGATACCTAATGAAACTGCATGCATGGCAATGCTCGCGGAGAATTGGCGAATAAATTAATACTTTGAACGCCGCGATATTACGATAGTAGAAAAAGTTATACACAGCTATAGGCTATATAATTATCATTCAAAGAGGGTATCAAACAAGATTTTGAAATTCATCGCGCGGAACTACCTCGCTTTATATCTTATACTTTACTTACTTACTTACTTACTAACCGAGCTGTTTACGCAATTATAGAGAAATTCACCGCCTCATCGATCCCCCGAGAATCGAGATGACTAAGGAAATAATACCTACCCAATACCGCGGAACGGAGTATGAATTATATTTTTAAAACTCTTTGGATCTTATTTCCTCGACTCACTTCGGTATTTCCTCCTCCGGCATTTAACAGAACGATGTTTAACCGACCGAAAATTTTTCCACCCCTCTCGAATTGATCGAACCGTTATTAGGACAACCCCTACAAGAGCAGAGTGGCGCAGTGGAAGCGTGCTGGGCCCATAACCCAGAGGTCCGTGGATCGAAACCACGCTCTGCTATATAGGTGTTAATTTTTTTTTGTTCCATTTGCTTATTTATTAATCGGAGCGATATTATCCCGGAGCTATAAATCTTCGAAAGCTAGTTGTTGTTGTAATTCGATTCTGTCCGCGAGGGACGTGAAATGACATAATAACAAGGACGCGACTCGGCCCACGCAACCCTATCTCATAAATAAAATCAGCGAATTCATATTATGCGACCGAATTATAGCCGAACCGACCACTCGACGGAGGTAACCACTAATCAAGTAACCGCCCGGCATTAAGCCGAACGCCAAATATTATGTCGTGCCTACCTATATACCTATACCTATATGCCCGGTTTCTTCGACGGGTACTCGGCCGCGATGATCGTCTGCTGCAGACGCTAAAATTACGAGACAAACAATTTGCAATGCTAAAATCTATACGGGGCCTACCCAAAGTCCCGTAACTCCGTGAACTGCACATCCCAATGTCGTATATTACTTTTCTTCTCTCCGCGTACGGCGAGTAGACCGCGCATTGTTACACTCCTCGGTATATTAACAAAAGTTCAGGACGAACAGAGACAGTTCGAAAGTTCAACGGAGTTCAAAAGCATCGATATAGGTATAGGTGTACGCATACAGGTATACATACACATGTACATATACATATCTGTATGTACAAACATTTTGACCGCTTGTATATACAGAAAAATTTAGGGCACCTCCCTCCCTTCTTCCCTTCCCTTCCCTTATACCAGGCCACGAGGCAAGGAGCATACCTACCCATATGCCTACTCTCTTTTTTCCATCTCCTTTTTATAATCAGCTTCCTTCAACGTCGATTACTCCGGTTTGATAGAAGGGGCATTAGGAACATGTTGCCTGTCAAATTGTAATCTCGGGTATTCACGCCTGTCGGAGCGTCAAAAAGCCTCGACTCTCGAGAGGTGCAGGTATAGGTATAAGGTGCGTGTGTATGGGTGTATGAGGCGGTGAGGATTACGCGGTTGTCGGGTCAGTGACAATCCTTCGTATAAGTGATTGAAGGATTATCATTCCCTCGATAAGCCGGAACTCCCGGTCATGTATGTCCCCGGCGTACGTACGTATGTATGTACATACCTACTCCCTACTCGTCAAATCTCTATCCTCCTTCCCTCCCTTTTCTCGCTTTTTCCACGCATTTATTTCGTTTTACAAGAACAACGACAACAACCTGCAGCGTAGCTATCCGTTAGAAATAAGATAAATCGTGGTATCCCAAGATTAGTGGCGATCGATAAGCGGAAGACGGTTATACCTAGTCGATGCAGCGCGCATGTGCTTCAGACGTATATTTCTGCACGTGCAGTAGCCGGGTAGTAGATATCCGATGATTCTCCACCCATCCAACTTTATGGGTATTGGTATATGGTATAGGTACTTGGAAGTGTTGCAGTTCTTCTGTCCTAATTGATCCAGAAATGATCACTGCAGTAGGTATATACTATACGTATAGCTGCACGGTGGATACCTAACTGGACAGAGGTAAGGCTATCATAAGCAATGTTTTCGAGATCAATAACTGTGAAGACATATATTCTTTGACGAGGTCTTATTCCTCGGTATAATCCACGTAGGTCGTTTTATGTCGCGTGGCCTGCTGCCTGACGTATGTACGAAGGTAGGTATATATGGGATATGGGTACCGTTACGAGACAGTGTGCGATATATATATATATATATATATGTAATACAAGTTTAAGACTATGTGCCATGTGGATACGCGGACAACAACGCGACTATACGCCACACACTCGGACCTATACGTTCGGGGTCACGCCTAGGAACGTAAAAAAAAAAGAAAAAAAAAAAAAAAACCTAGAATAAAGATAATAAAAAACAGGAGCTAAACAATACCGGCCGCCTTAGTAAGGATGACCGATCGCTTGTCTGACGTTCAGATCAATCGATAGCCTTCCGGACTTTTATTTCGATATATAATACCCACGATCGTATGGGTGTATACGAAATGATAATCGGAACAAAGAATTCATTATTCATCCGTACTGGTCGATAAATAAGATGAAATTTGATTGGCATTCTATTATTGGGACTACTGTGAGTACAGCTCTGTCTAAGGAACAGAATTTTTCGCATACATTCGTTAAATAAAATACTGGTTTAGATTTTTGTTCCCAAAATTATTCGATTCCTAATTCCGAAAGAAAGTTTCGGATGTCTTCCGAACGCAGGATACGAGCATGGACCCAATTTCGAAGTAGGTTTTCCTCCGAGCGCCGGAACTGACGTAAGATTGCTGCGAGCATGCAGTCGACTTTACTTTTACTCCACTTTCCCCCACGACTTGAATAAACTGTGTAAACTTTGACAGGGGATATTTAAATCAAGAATTCATATGCTGCTCAGGCCCGTATTTATACGGTCCACTGCATCGTGGATGAAAAACAATTCGGACTCCACCTCATAACGTGTCCTTATACAGTTGATTCCGCAGCCTCGAACCAATTTCCAAATCAATATTTTGTATGCAGCTAGTTCGATTATTAAATTCACACAGTTAAGGTAAAGATTTATTCACTTCTTCTCTCTCACAATCGATCGTCGATTTTTCCATACGTTATTATCGCCCGGAGCAGCTCGTCGTATTTCCATATGAAATTCTCTGCTTTCGTAAATAAATAATTAAAAATTAATATTAGAGCCTTGACATTTTTTTCTGTCAGGCTATACCATAGCCTCGACTCCGATATTAATATTCTTCTTCGATCACATATCGTGAATTTATGGAATGTAGATTAAAGACCCTGGTCACCGAGTAGATACACAAAGTTTTGTATTCATGTCTCAATTCCTCGGCGGTGGAATCATGCTCTCTAATCGCGTCCGTTCTCGACAAAGTTACGTAAATTTAGTGTGAAACTCGTAGCAATACCTTGCGCAATTGGTGGCTGGCTTTTTCGATAATTGATTCGGCGGTAAGAGTGTAAAAAACGAATGAATAAAAAAGAAAAAAAAATCGCACATTCATCGCGCGCCGTGATTCAGAAAAATTAACTTTGTTAGTCACGGCTCCATAAAGGAAGAAGCATTTACCGGATGTAAGAGAACTACATCCAAAAACTATTAGGTATGTACTGCACATTATACTTTACAATGGGATAATAAATTTTGTATAGAATTTAGAAGGAATTTTCGCACAGCTGATCCTGTCCTGATCCGTTCAATTTCGCAACTGATTAGCGCAAAACTTCCGGCACGGCGTCAGACCGGCGTACGATTATCTGGTGATCTCTGGCACCTGGTTCCCGACGAGATCGTAAATTTTGCCACCAAGTATATCCGCGGAGATGCAGGGTCCTGATAGGAGAAATTAGATAAGAGTAAGAGTAATTAGCGGAGGAGATTGATTGCGATTGATGACGACCCGATCGCAAAATAATAGTTTAAAAATATCCCAAGGTGCATAGCCCTTCCGGGATTTATATACAGAACACCGTTATCGCATCGGAGTGCAGTCCAGTGGCTGGTTAAGTTTTTGTTCTTCTACTTCCAAAGAAGGCCGTTGCAGCTTGCTATTCGATCGCGTTACCCGTCTCGTATGGCGTAACAAAGTTCATGTTAGGCTAGGCTTCGGGCATATGCGTTAACTAATATCCAAGAAAATAAACAGAGATTTGTGGTCAGAGGACTGCCCCGGCAACCAAAGACGTTCCGCGAAGCCGCAGCCTTTGGCTTCCTGAAACAAGGTTGTCACGCGTACCTATGCAGGTACATACATACCCGTACACGAGATACACCCGTGTACACACTCCTTCTCTCGCCTCTCTATGGAAGATTTTTATTTATTCATTTTATTTTTACATCTCTCTCTCTCTCTCTCTCTCTCTTTTTCTTCATAATGAAGTATAAAAATAATTTATCTTGTCGCGGGGGCAATGCTGGAGCGTTTTATCGACGGGCTAACTGTGCCGGGACTGGGAATAGGTACGAGGTATAAGGTACAGGGTATATACTACCTATTCCTAGCATAGAAACTAATGGAGTGTCAATGTATTCGATTTCTCGACAAGGAAATACGGGCGTCCCATCTTGTCTTCAGCATCTGCAGCGTTGCAGTATGTATGTAACTCCGGGGTGATAAACGACTAAATAGAATTTATGGGGTGATAAATGCGCATATACACGGTGTCGCGTTGAAACAAGACCGTCGTACACCGAATGTCTCATTTATAGCAACAAACAGAGAAAAACGTACAGTTTCGTTTCCTACTAAACCCTAAGCGATTAAATGTCGAAGTAGAGGCGCCCTGTGCAGAGTCACAAAAATCGTACAGACGCTTTTTATTCTCCGTAACATTTTTTGGGCGAAGAAATCGCCGTAAAATTTTTTACTTGTCATCTTTTGATGCCTTCAACTGCCCCGCAACGGTGATAAAGACTTTTTCCTTTTAAAATTCACATAACGAATTTGTTCGATAGAAAGTTTATACTAGAAAGCGCGCGATATTCAAACGAAAAGATCTTCTTGGTGGTTGATCGTGATCGACCTACGAATACGAACCACGACGAGGTTAGCATTTTCACTTTTCACGATTGGGAGGAAGATAATCGCACCTATACCTTCGCGAAAGCCTAAATTTCATGGGGGATTCAGGCTTTCCGGATTTTTCACAAATAAGTATGAGGAGTAATAAACTCCTCTATGTCTAAAATAACATACATTTTATAGTTTTAATTGGGATATATTTACACGCGTTGGAACTGGCCACACTCACGTCAGTAAAGAGAAGTCAGTTTTAGCACGCACTACTCTACCCGGCGTGTAGATACCTACACGTTGAAATAAATGGGAACGCAAGCCTTACGTAATTATATGCGAATGGTAAGAGAATCGATATGGTCTCCATCGTCGTCAGGAATCGAAGGATTTTCTTAAGAGAAAAAAAAATTTATTTTCTGGATGATGCAGAAGATATTCTTGATTGATCCATTCTACGTAAATGGGTGTATAGGTACCCAAAAATGTCTCATTGTTTAACTTTTACCGAACGAATTGATCGATTGATCGATTATTTAACATCTCCTCCTGATCGAAGTTTGTTTCGTTACCCAACTCGAATGTGTGTTCATATTATTCGCTGTTATTTTTTATTGTTAGACATTAATTTTCTTATACTCGTAATTATAGTACATACTCGATCAAATCTCATTGTCATCTCTTGCGCAAGTCTGCAGGTATATTACCTACCTACCTACCTACTTCGCGAAGCGAATATGATGTAGCAGCTTGTAATTATTTGTGTATTAACACACAATACGAGAGAAGCCTGTAATTAGCCGATTTAGGGCAGACAAAACTTTTAGCATCTAATATCTATATCCCCGGTAATTAACCGCACTTTGACGCGAAATCTTTCATCCTTCGATGCTGTTGCTCCTGCAGTGGTGTCTTTTTTTTTTTTTTTTTTTATTACAACGGAACCGAGATCCTGTAATAATCTTCATCGATTATAAAACTAAAATTTAAAATAAAGAGAAATCCATCGAGTGAAAGCTGTTGTAAAAAAATTTTGCAAATTTATTATCACCCGATTACGCAAGACGACAGGATATAAAATAAAAATGAAAATAAGGTTTAGCTTAATCCACGTTAAATCGCAACTGCAGGGACGGCGTCGGTCTTACAGCCGGCGGAATGCAGAGTGACCGAACGACGACCCAGTTTCTTCGGCTGCTTTGGGATAAAAGTCACCTGCAGCTTATAGCGGTGCAACAGTACAGGGCAAAGAAAATTCTGCACCGTGGCTATACCGAGAGCTTGATATAATCATCCGAAGTGGTAAAATTCGGTTTTTTAAAAATCTTTCAATTTCATTTTAGTTTTTTTTCTTTCCTTTTTTTGATCGTCCGGGGAGATCGCCGGTTGATTTTACTACCGAACTATTTGCTGAGGGATTCATTGTCTCCTTTCTCCACAGGTTTTTGGGTTGAAAAGTTTATTCATAGATAAACCTACTCCGGAAAAATAATGTTGTCTAATTAATTTCGGTAATATTATAGTTCGGCAGCTGCTACTGGTGCAGCGGGTTAGGCTGTAAAGTGTAAATGAAAGGATGAGACGCGTTGTGCAATCGGTGTTCTATAAACGTCTCGGCATTCAAATAAGTCACACGCTGCCTGGGGAAATGTATCGTTAAGAATAAAGATCTTCATCTCTCCGCGGCGAGGCAAACGTTGGTCAACAAAACGCACGCGAGACACGCGGAAGTCGAAACACGTTAACAAAAAAAAAAAAAAAAGTGTATAGAACAAGGTAGAAAAAATTTCCAAACTTCGTAGTTCTGAAAATATATACGACTTGCGGTATATAAATAACCGAATAAAAAAAATTTGAGACACAATTTAGCTAACAAAAACTCTATCCGATCTTTTGCACTGTTATGGAATTATACATACCGTCCGAAAATTTTTCGGAACAAGGTAACCGGCTATGGCTCCCTTATTACGCAACGGACTCAAGTAATTGGACCATTACGAGCGTAAGATAAATGGAGAAAAAAAAAAACAGAAACGAGAAATAAAAAAAATTCTTTACACTGCTCCCACATTTTACGACTATGGCTACAGCTCCGAACAGTTTGCTTTTTCCAGGTTTGATTTTTCAACATTTTTTATGCCCCATGTTCTGTATTTTGGTTCTTAATTTTATAGTCCTTTAGCCTTCAAACACAATGGCGAGTTTATTTATCAAACTAGTTTTGGTACTTTTGTTTGAAAAATTTTTTTTCTTCATCTTTAACGATGACGTTTTTATTCCTAGTCCCAGTGATATATTTTATTTGCCATACGTACTATACTATAGGTGTATAGTTTGTAATTAAAAAAGTGAAAATAAAATGTGGAGGTAGGTATATAGGTATAAGCTGTTTTCCATTTTTTGTTCGTTTCAAACCTGGTGCATTCTTGCAGAACACGCGATGGCTATTCGTATTCGTATAAATATATATATACGTATATAGATATACATATAGGTACGTAAGTATATATATATATTTGCAGAAAGATTTCGCGGCTCCTTCTTCTCATCGACAATCTATACGCGGACTTTCCCAGACGTATGGATCCCCGCGATCTGTTGAGCGATGGGATATAATGGTGCGAAAAAGTTGACGGTTCAAACGAGATTAATGGCGCGTATAGACGGATCGTGTGATTGATGCGACTTACAAGAGGAATATAAATAGAAACATAAGAAGTAAGTAAGTACGTACGTACCAACCTACCTACCTACCTACCTACCTACCTACCTACGGTGAGAATGTAGTCCGATAAATCAAAGGGTCGCGCGTAAAACTGTTATACGAATAGCTTGAAAATTATAAAAACGTGTAAAAATCATCGGCGATACGGTCTCGCACAATCAAAAATCTGTATATCCTCAATGACAGGGGAGAGAGGCTTGAATTCGAGTGAGAAAAAAATTTCCAAAATTTTAATAAAAAGAACATATATAATGTAAATCAGATCCGAGGCGAAGACATGTATGTTACACTAAATGTAGATCATACCTCCGTGAGGTTTACGCAATAGGTAATCGCTCCGGTGAGCATTTACCTGCATATGTATATCGCGAGGAGGAAAGCTCATGCGGCAATTAAAATATTACGCACCATTTAATAATCGCGGTAGTTGGACTGGTATAGTTATGCGAAAAAAAGAATAAAATGAAGAGGAAGAAGAAGAAGTAAACGAATTAAGAATAAGAAGAATAAAAATGTGGTACCTGTACGCAACGTATGGTTGTATAGTCTTCGGGGGTAGAGGTTCTTCACCTAGAGGTGAGTTTGGAATACATTTTAAATACCTATTTTAAATGGAACCATTTCAAATGTTACCCAGCCCTGGGTATACCGAGTACCTATGTATAAATCGGCTCGTCCATATGGCTAGAAGTTTCTAAGTGGAGCTTAAAGATTTTAATAATAGTAATTATACGCCGGTGTAACTATTATATGTACCTATGTGGCCGATACGGCTTGATTGAATAAGTTTTAACGATTTCAAGAATATTATTATACCTCTCTATGTATACCTTCAGGTATACAATATAGAGCGGACGTTATGCACTAGGAAAATTTTCCTTGACAGTAATTAGATATCATCTTTCGCGACTCCGAGACGATCGCGATTCCGCGTCGCTGGTCATAGCTCCGCACCGATCTCTTACCCACCGCCATAGGATCTTACAGTTTCATATTTTAACCGCGTAATGATCGATCCGACGTTAGAAGGTACTTTATATTTTCCGTTCCATTACTCCCTAACGACACTACGCCCGGCTTTGTCCATTAGTCTAATAGGCCGATGCGGTGTTAAGGTCGTATTAATTCATTTTTTAAATCTAATTACGATTGACGATCAAAAATTTAACACCCCGTATATGTATGGGCGAACAATCGCGGATGAGTATCATATTTATTCTCCTATTGAATGCTATCCACGACTATATGGATATTCGAATAAGTCTTGACCACTCGATCACTCTCTTGCGCAATTGGCCCGCAGTATTTATCAAAACATTTTTTTTGTCAATATCAAAAAAGTTAAGAAAATAAAAAATATTCAACGTCTGATCGCGGGTACGATGAGGTAACGCGTCTGTAGAGTTCTGACATTTTATAATATACACATATTGACAATCGAAAGCGTTTCTTCGAATGATTCACACTCGCCTCTGCACCAAATTTCCGCGTGGGATGTATCTAGACATATAGCTAGATATGTTAAAATTGCTCAGAAGGCCTAATTATATTTCGGGGTTACGTCACGAGAATGAATTAATTAGCATTTCGTAGAGGCAGCACCCACTGCCGCAGCGTCAGTGCTAAGGTATGTCAAATAATAACCGTAAATCACTCGCTTCATTTTTTTTTTTTTTTTTTTCTTCTTATTCTTTTATCTTCTAATTTTGAATTTTGATTATAATTTTCTGTAAGATTAGGATATATCAGCTAATGAACTATTTGAATTTTAAATAATCGAAATTCAACTAACTATACATATACTGTCCGTTTAATTTATTTCAAACGCCTAGATATATAACTGGTTGGCGATTTTACTTTTTAATTGCCAAATAATCGCGATAGTTTAGCCGATTCTGTCATCGTTTATGTAAAGTCGAGGAAATAAAAAAAAAAAAAAAAAAAACGAGAGACATGAACGGAGATAAATTCTTTCGAGCATATCAAATTCCAGTATTATGTATAAATTATCGATTGGGATTATGTACCTATCTGTTAAGTCGTGAATCAAGAAGATTGAATAAGAAAAGAAATAAATAAAAAGAAAAATCAACTCTTTCTGTCGATCGTTTATAGTTCCGTCTGCCTCCACATTAATTCAAATGATAAATATCAATCGATACGTATTCCACTTAATATCTCAATTAGTTAACTGTATAATATCGATCGCGGTCAATGGAAATGTAAATTCTATATACCCTCACTTCTGCAGATATATAGGCATGTAAAGGCTTAGGTATATTTGATCAAGTACCCGTAACAACGTGTTATGGTAATTGAAAATCTGCCAATCAGTAACAGGGATAGTTGTAAATGAGTAAGAAAAAAAAAAAAAACCATCCCGTTTACTCGAACGTAACGTAATTATAATAGTAAGGGGCCTAATTTACTCTACAAAATTAAAAAAAAAAAAAAAAAAATTCCAAATTATCTGGAAGGCTCGTAAAAACGGCGCCAGACAACTTAGGCAGCTAAAAATTTGAAAGCATGCCGTTGAAATTAAGAAAATAAAAGTCTGTGGCTATAAACCGCGAGACCCATGGCTCGGTGACAACTTTTGGCAGGGATAAATTACCACTATTCATTCGTCGGCGTGCCTATATGCCTGGGCTGTGCAGATATATATGCGGGGATCCTCTCGATCGGCTGAAAGATCACGCGTTCGGTTGTAATTAACGTCGAACAGTTTTATTTAGCGGTAATTATGTAATATTTATATCTCGGTTTGAGAACGGCTAGTTTATGGCCGACAACCCAACAAGATTGGACCAGCATTAGGAAGAGGATTGCCCCCAGAATCCCCGTGAATCTTGATAAACATAATTACGAATATGGCTATCGGAAAAAAAAAAAAAACGGACGAAATGAACCAAAAATTAAATACCTAATCCGTTTTACTATTCTATTTTCAAAGCGACGAATCATTCATATATGAGGAATTAACGTCAGCCGAGGGGTACGTCGGGTATGAAAATAGACACGCAATAATAAGTCGAAAGCTGGACGTTAATTCAAACGCAAGCTTAGCCGGAGATTTGCCCCCTGTTATAATAACTCTTGCAAATAGTTTTCTCCTAAATCTGTTAAAAATAATTTATAAACGCGGGTATCGTTCATATAGCAAGTAGCTGTAGGTACTGCGTGGCTGTACTCGTTTATCTGCAGCCCCTTCTGCTCGCGTAACATATATTACTGAGGCGAATTAACATCGACGATTTATGGTTGAACAAAACTGCCCCACAGATTATGATGTATACGTAGAGGTATATACCTAGGTACGTATGCTGCTCTCCTCTTATTCTCGTCGTGTATATTTTCCACCGATATTATTAATAGCGTATAATGGTTGGCTATGGGTTACGACTAACGGTCCATCCTGCTCGGTAGTCAGTCAGTCAGTCAGTCACGGTACACGTCAGGGACGTTCATTGAGCCTCCTTCAACGGATCGCTATTTATCTCCTGTTTATCACCTTTATCACGAATCAGAGAAATCGGGAACAGATTTCATTTATCAAATACCAATTCTCCATTCTCCTCCTCCTCCTCTTCGTCTTTCTCGATTACCGATCGCCGAGATACAGAAGGTCGTAATAAATTGTACCGAGAGCAATTAGAGACAGTGTACATAACGTGGGTAGGTACACATAATTATATAGACAGACTGGGACAAATATGCAAAGTGAAGGCAAGGTTGCAGGCGTAATAGCGTAGCGGAATAGGCATATAGGTATATACATACGTGTAGTTATCCTATTATTCCTTTCGTTAAAGTGGTTATACAGTTCGATCACTATACAGATCGTCTTGCAATAAAATTTTCCCGTGATCTTCGATAGATTGAAGAAGAAACTTGAATCCAATCAAAATTGGAAGAAACATTTTTTGTCGATGCTTATTGAGACGATTTCGATTTTTCAGAAAATTTTCAAATTCGGAATATCAAAATTCGTAATTTTTACCGTACGGAGATTTGAAGAATTCGGAACCCCTCTTACCTACACCATGATATATTATTAGCTATTACATACGTTATAGGTACAGTTCGTCGATACGGTATTAAATCCCTGCAAGACATAATAAATGTAGTCTTTTCTCTCAGTATATACCTGCAGCATCGCATTCTCTGTCTGAACGATGATTGGCATTCGGAATTTCTTCCATCGAACCACGACATTCCAACGCTGGTAGGTAGGTACTCATCGATCCTGTACGTAACGGACGATTTTTTGTTGAATTCATTAAATACGGGTGCTGCAGAGACTCGCGGTCAATATATGTATTATATGCGATTCGCTATTATATTGCAACTCGCCCGTACCGAGGATTCATTTTTATCCTTCAATTTCACCAATTTTTCACAAATTTAGCAAATAACTCGAGACTTTAGCAAATAACTTGAGTCTTGAAAAAAAAAAAAAAAAAGTTACTCCGCGCGATCGGTTATATATAGTGACATCCGCGAACAAGTTGCTCTACGCGCGTTAATAGCAATCCACCGTGTTTACTTTCCGGATAGACGCGTGGCCGCGACGACGACGACGACGACGACTAGATGCGTTATGCCTACAGAACGTGGGCATACACGCTGCAGTAATTAAATAGCGGGAAAACATGGACACAGTAAACTAGTTCGAACTTGAAGCTTAAGCAAGGCAAGGCCTAGATCAGTGCAGCAGAATCGCATCACGACGGTCAAACGTGGTTCATCAACAACCTGGGTATACGAAAACCCGATAAGCTGTCTTCGGCGTAAGTATAACGGCATCAACGTAGGCGATCCTCGCGGGTTGTTCACCTACATGTATACTTACGTACTTAGTTTACCTAACCGCGGTAAATTATTTTCTCTCTATCCGCGGAAGCTGAAGAAGAAACTGGAGGCATATACCTACCTACGTGTAGATCGTGTCGCGTGTTTGTCAACCTAGAGATTATTTTCGCGTGTTAAAATTGTGGTAATAGGTCGTTGAATATCTTCTCGCATGATGCTGCTACGTAGATTCGTATTATACGACTCACACCGGCTCAAGTGGACAATGGAAAAAAATGTCTAAATCTGTTTTGTCCGAGTTCGTGCCCGCGAGGCTATATCAATATGTGTATATCTTGGTCGTATATAATTCAAGTTCAACTATCTCCGTCTTGGCGCGGAACGGTAGTATCCGCATCAATAGATAAATTCATGGACAGCCGCCCACGAAGTGCGCTGACCTCGCGGCAGCCGGCATATATTTTCGCTTCGCTTATCAATTATGTCAAACGGCTGTGAGGATTGTTCTTCACCTTATTTCAATTCCTGTTTATCACCACTGATCGCGCCATCTTCCCATTCGTATACCCACCGTAGCAGATTATTTTATCTACCCGCAAACCGATCATGTAGGTACGAGTACGTCGGGCTGGTCTAGCCTCGCAGACTAGACTTCTGGGCTAGAGCTGCACCAGCATCTACGTACACAGCATAACAACAATGAACAACTGGTTATACCTCTTTGTAGAGCACTCAAGTATATGCTGCTTCTCGCGTGAATCATCAGAGTAGATATATACGCGTAGGTGCAGTATGGGTGTAGGTAATATGGAGTCTACGTAGGTACCTATGACCCAACGTTTAAGAAAGGAACAAAAAATGAATAGGAAACTAACTAAAGGAGACAGAAAATGACAAGAAATAGGTACATACATGCACCTACCTATATACGTCGTACCTTGTTGACGCCACCTAAATTCCCAAAAGTTGGATAACATCCAGATATATATTCGAGAGTGGAAAATAATGACGAGGAAGTGTAACGTGTTACGTGTGTATTATATGTATGTATACGTAGAGGTATACGTACGTTACGCGTTGTCGCAGGAATTTCAAGCTTGCAAATCTCTCACCGAGATTTCGCGTACCGGCGAACTAGGGGTATATACGAAAATTATCTGAATCAGGAAGACTAGAAGAGGTTTGAAACCGTATAGTTAATGCGGCACGATCTTGCAAGTTACAGGTACTTTATTTGTTTACCTGAACAACACCGCGTCGTTGTAATCAATGACGGTTGTATTTAACAAGCGAATTGACTAAGATAACGCGATACACTTCTCGATTAATAGTAGAAAGCGATCGTCAAGTAGCAGGCTTTACGAATTTCGTTGCGTAAGTATAACATTCCGCGATATATACCTACCAAAGTGAATGAAATTATTATTTCGAAACCCTGCAGCATCCAGAAATAATCTCAAGTCAAAGTTCCGATTGTTATCGATGCAGAGGTGAAATTTTTGAATGTTTGAGATCGCAGCTTCCGGTCTTAATCCTAAGATTTTTCCAATTGCTATAGCAACAAATAACGAACCATTCGTTCGTTGCGATCGAAGGCGAGGTGAAGCTGAATGTGAGTCGTTAAAATAATGAATGGGGCAAGTAAAAGGCGGGGTTGAAAGAAAAAGGGAAAAAATTTTTCTTAAAAATTCCCCCCATGAATCGCGTGTCTATCGGTAGGTAGAGTACGTACAGGGCACCATGTAATAAGCATTTATTATTCAAAGTGCAATTGTGTAGAAAGGAAAATGCGTTCGCGAGAATAATAATTGCGGTCAATTGGTGTTCTAATGGGTTTCCATTATGTCGGATATTAAGGAAATAACAACCATAAATTCTATAATCTAGTATCGCCTTTTTAAGCATTGTAAAAACTTCAAAATTACTATTAATACTTTGCCGAGCCAATGGGATCGTAAAACGTTCGACAAACCCGCGTATAGGTACAGATAGGTATAGGATCAATTGCTTCGCAAGAAACTTCCCCGAAGTGAAATCAACACACGTCTAGGTATACATATAATACATATCCCTGTATATTTCACAATTATTATCAGGCCACACACTTTACTTCGATGCACATAGGTAGGTATATACTTTGCCGATATTAATGTTGAATTACCATACAAAACGCGAATCAATTTGTCTAATCACCCTAAAATCTCTATAACCGCACGCAGTAATATTAATTGCTTCAATGAAAGTATAAAGTATATAGGTATAAGATTATCGTCAAATTTATATAGGTATGTATAATTAGAGAGTACAACGTACATACGTACGCCGATTTGCAGGGCGTATTAATCGAGACACGATAAAATAATTAAAATGTGTAACTGCTACACGGTCAATAATAAATTATATCTACAATAAATCACCGAACGGTTATAGCTGCCGTACCTATATAGGTAGATACAATCGCGTAAAATAACCGTTACTCGAGCACATCGGACACGAATCATTGTTAGATAATTCCTTATGGTTTTGAACTGTATCCTGCCACCGTTGCAGCGGTTTTGTTATATCGGTTTATAGGTGAATATAGATATGATAATATGTACACGTATTATACATGCATATATACATAGATCCCCGCTCGGTTTTATGACGTTAAGAAGTATTCAGCTGACTCAATTTATACCTTGAAGTGGGCAGGCGTACGTACGTACAAGTACGTACAAAAGGCCTCAATTTATTTAATTGTAAAACATCGCCGACGACAGGAACGCCTGGCTATTACGCAAGTTATCTCGTTACTAGATCGCCGTACGATACAATTTAACCGATTCAATCGACAATGGAGAAAGTGGGCATTCGGGGTTAAGGAACCCGCGCGCGATCGCGAAACATTTTTATGGTCATTGACGCCGGCGACCATCGTCTATTATCCTTTCTTCCTTCCTTCCATCCTTCCTTCCCGATCCTAGCACGGTATTTATTTTCAGTTAATTATTGAATATCCACGACTAAACATATACATATACCTATAAGTTGTATCCCGGATGGAGAAACGAGTGAGACAATAATATGAATATATATATATATATATATATATATATATATATATATATATATATATGTATATACATAAATGTGGTGATTATCGAATTACAAAATGAAAGCGAAGAAAGTTAATAAGGTATTCTATCACCGTGCTCGGCATCGGCACCAGCTTTACTTTCAACAAGGAGTTTCCGTACCTACTTCGATTCAACGAGCGAGACTAACAATATGGGCCCTTCAAACTTTAAAGATCTAATAAATCTCGAGCTGGAAGTTCTGTAATGTGGCTCAGGCTCGTATAGTAATCACCGATAGTACAACAACTCGGTTATATATAGGCTTTATTATTTTCATTTATTTTTAGAAAATTAGTTACAGGGTGATTTCGTATTGGAGGCCATTGCAGTGCGTTTGCGCCATATTTAGATCCTAAAACGGAGCACGGAGTCAGGGGCAAGATAATAATTTCAAGGTATATATGTACGTATTGTATATGCACCTATTATAGAGAGAGGGAATGAGGACTACAAGGATTTTCAATTAGCAGGCGAGTTCACCCTAATCTATAAGTATAAGTAAGAATGCCGGTAGGTATATTGATTTTGCGGATCACGTTTACCGAGTCATTTTTATTAATACGATTCTCACATTCCTATTATACCGCGGGTATATACCAGCCACCTACCTATAGCCATGTCTCTATCGTTCGGCAGTCAATGACCGACGAGAAATCTGCAACATGCAAATCAACCTTATGGACAACGATTTGAACTACGCACTATTCAATCCTCACGATTAACGTCCAACTCGTGATCCGAATTCTCAATAACTGATTTATCGGTCATCGACATTCTGTATATCATTCGCCCCAAACCTATATGCTTGTGTATGTATTCCCGATTGTGCGAGGAGGAGATAATTATACTAAGGTGACACATTTTTTGGTTCTTGAGTGTATAAGAAAAAGATGAGAAATGAGGAATGACTCGATGAATGAAATAAAATGCAGAAAGGGAAGAATACAAGAGCTGTTGGGCAATTCCAAAGTGGTCCGACTACGAGCCCCAGGAGTTAATCACCTCTTAGACGACGATGGCGTATTCTGGGCTCCGTAAGTCGCAATCTACGCCAAGGTGGTTGGTCGGGTTGGCCTGTACCCCCGTGATTCCCCCCGCCGCCGCCATCCCGGCATTCTTGCGACGCCAGGCGTCTATTTGCGTCACTAGTAGGAATCCGCGTCGAATGCTATCGTCCACACTCGAACCGAACCCACGTGACCTCTTCATCGACTGACCAATTAGTTGGGCAAATAGTATATATGTACCTACGTGACGTTGGATTTTCTCGATACCGATAGAAAAATCTCGCTGTAATCGCGATAAAAATTTCGCGAATCTCGCGGCAAGAGTTGGCATAGAGATTAAATTGAACTGATCCGTTATGTGAGTCGCGAGTGGGTCCCTTTTCACTTTTGACTCCCATAACTCGACGGAAGTTAGGTCTAATTAGCCGCCGAGTCTCTGTATTAAAAAGAAAGCCAGAGAGACGGTGCTGAGCCACGGAGCGGGCCGTCCTCGGTATAAATTTATACCTGTCTAATGTAAGCGAATATCTCGGTCGCAGGTTGACATCCAACTAACTGCAGATATATACGTATACACCTACCTGCAGACTCGAGGTATATCCTAGATTATATGGAAAGCGAAAGCATAGCTAACCTTTGTCGTTAACCTTTTTTGAGCTATTGCAATTGCTCAGCGCGGTCACGTCGTATAGCTTCTTTTAATTTTTAGATTAAGGCGTGAAATCAGACGTTTAATGATATACTATAAGAAAGAAAAAAAAAAAAAGAAGAGAAACATTTTGGTATTTATCCAACACAATTATGCAGTTCTGTGTGTGTTAATATAATCGCCGCTGTTTGATGAGAAGAGTAAAAATTTAACTCATAGAAATCCGCGAGATTCGTCACACGTTTAAATTACAATTTTTACAGGAAAAAATTTTTGGGTTATACCTACCTATGATGTTGGTATGAAAAAAACAAATTAACAGGATAACTGCCGGTAATAATGTGATCTTTTTATTACCGCACATATAAGTATACACACGCAATAGTGGAGATAGAGTTTAAACGCGTAACTGGAACACGGTAATTGCTAATCACCGCGAAAATTGACCCTTGCAGTCCTTGTGCAGCGCCGCCGCGCCGCTGTAACGTATGGACATTTACCATTTACCATTTGCCATATTTATTAGCATATAGGTATATACATATATTACATACACTTTCACTGAATTGCGCGAGCGCGTGAGTTAAGGAATCGGGTAAAGGCATAAGTACGTAGAGTAATAGAAATACGTATAATTGACGCGTTATAATGCGGGATGGTCAGCCTCCGAGATGGGCGAGGACCCCTCTCGCCCAGAGCAATAAGCGACGTCGAGCGAGCTGCAGTAGGTTGTACATTCTCTTTGACTCTGTCCAATTTTCTTTTCGCACTTATATGCCTAGTTTGCGTGAAAATATAAACTGGTTGGCTCTCGCGCATCCGCATACCGTCTAGATGAGACTATAAATAAGATAATTGCTAGGCTTGACGGAAATACTGCGATCCACTACCACCGCCAACCCCTACAGACCTATACCTACGTAGGTACCTGTCTCGGGGTCTCTTTAACATTTTCTTCGAGCTTTTTCTCGAAACGACACATTCTTACGGGTAATTAATCGGAGATGATTATTTAACTCGCACTTTCAATCGGAGCTGGCGCCGATTATTCGAGTAAAAGGTATCCGCGGGGCTCTATATGCACGCGAGTGCTAATGCGAATGCGGTATGTTAAGTAAAGCACGTCAAGTGCATTGATCAGAATAGTATAGAGCTGGCTGCGGTTTCTCAAAGCGTCAAAGTCCAAAGTGGAATATCGCGTATATACGCGGGCAACGGGGTTAATACGTGTTGCACGTATATAGATCCGATCGCTTCTTCATATTCCCGCTGTTTTTCATATCATACATAATATGTAACCTACCCCGACCTAACTCGAATTCTCGCAAGTGGATATATCGCGAATTAATCAGACCTCGCCTACATTTTATTACTTATATTACGGATTAATATTAAACGCGCATTCCTTCAGCTCCAACTGTAACTGCAACTGCAACGTTCGCTGAGTTCTTGCCCCGATTCGACCGAGCCGGCGCCTGACTAATTATCTTCAATGCGAAATTTATTCAAGTTATTGCTGTAGTTTCAGTCGCTGCGCAGTGGTGGATTCCTCGTTAAAAAAAAAAAAGAAAAAAATTATCCGAACTCAAAGCTGTTTCGTTTAGATATGGAAATCGAGCTACGCAACGTTAATCACTTTTTATTTCGTCTTTTCTTCATTATCCATGAAAAATTTTTACTGTTATTCAGCCTCTAATACAATACAAGCCGCAAGTATTGAAAGCGATTCCTTTCTCAATAGCTATGAGTATAAAGGATCCAAACTGTTCTTTCAAACTAGACGTTACAATACCTAGATCCTAGCCTATACCTATATACGTTTCTTTTATTTTCTATATATCCGCAGACTATAATAGAATTTTGCAAACAATCATCGGTAACACAACACAATCTACAATAAGGATCACTCTTTCACCGAATGTCACCCGCAATCGATGGAACAGACGTATATAGGTAGGTATATCTATCCGTGGAGGTTTGAAAATAAAAATATCGGTATAATTTTACAGAATCGTGATACCTATTATACTGCGGTTAATTTTTAACCAAAGTAGCCAGCTGTGCTTAGATATAACCTCTCGAATTTCTACCGATCGTAAATAGTAGCCGGAGTGTCCGAGAGCTTCGGAGCCTGGCCAGAGGAATGCATTTTTCTAGTCCGCTCTCAACCGCAAATGCCGCTCGCACTATTATTGGCCCGAGACACTCGTGGCTCTCTTAACAAATGGAATTGTTCAGCTACGTATTATTCAAACGGTATGGCTAACTACTCGATTACAATTGAGTATGAAAAAAAATCTCTCTATTATCTTGTTCGCCATATACCGCGCTTGCGGGGAATCGCGGAAAAGACCTTTTGACATACGGCGAAATTTATTTGCTAGTATAATAAACACGTAACCGTGGCACAAACTGCATGGCGACGACTTAATGTCGTAATAGCTAAAGTGTCAGCAGCTAATATCTCGTCGAGCCAAATGTTACCGGCTGCTGACTAGACTGAGAGAAAATTTCGTTTACATCGTTTCCCGTCAACCGAAAATTCGCCGGGGAGAGGGGATATAGGATTGCTTACCACTATTATACTTAAGTTTCAGTTAATAACCTTGGACTTTGCTGCCCTCTAAATCTAAACGCTTTAATTTATCGAGCGAGTCTCGTAGCCAAGAACCGCATCTGGGATACCGAGATTATACTAAACATTTTGCTTGAATCGGGAAACCAAACTCCCGGGGGATTATAAATTATCGCGGATAAATAATTGAAGATTCGTTATCCGGCTCGGTCTTGAATCCAGTATCTGTTCATTCGACGTTATAGGTACGCGGCTGATCATGTATAATTATACGCAGCTCGTATGTCCTGCACAAGTTAATTTTTCACGATCTATACACGCGGAGGAGGTCACTCAAATGTCTGATCAAATTTTAGCAACGTTTCGTACCGACCGCAAACTATCCGCTTTGTAATTGGCAGTTGCAGCAACGTGACACCGGGATGCAACAGAATCCAGACGACGCCCAAGACGGTCGAATAATATGGCTCGCTGGTTAGCCAGAATCATCCTCTCAGCCATTCGCGTACCTCTCTCTTTCTATCTCCCTGCAGTGTTCACCTCGTATCGAGACCTACGTGTCTCTTGACGGATGAAATTTTAGTAGAATTTGCACAAAGGATATACCTGTATACATTCCCCTGCAGCCTTTCTTTGAATATCATAATATAATGGGTGTGAAAAATTTTCCGAGTAATTGCAGCAAATTTGATTAACGATTTTTTTAAATTGCGACGAATCGTTGAAAGGATATTTTATTACCGTTATTCCCGTTCGTATATGCCTTATGTAAGATTCGGAGGTGAATCACCACCTCGGGTCAATTTATTTTGGCTCGAATCAATCGATCTAAATTTCGCGATGATCGTGAAGCTCGAGGGGGGGAATAAGTATGAATTGAGCCGGAGGTGGAGGTCGAGGTTTGAAGTAAGAAAAGTGGATAATTGACTGTTATCATATAAAATTGAGTGGGTAAGTTATGCCCCTGTAAATCTCTGTGCTGTTGGGTTAATTAAGAGCTTTCGTCGTATCCGATGCCCCCGATGCTGGAGGTAGAATTCGGTGTATAGAATTGAGTCGTAAACTTAACACAGCCCCATGACTCGAGTCAAAAAGTTAAATCGACGGTTCTAAAGAACGTATAGCCTGCCAATAACTCTGTCTATATACAACGAATAAAACGAGCAAGGGAACCCGGAGAGGTCAACTGCCGAAGGGAGTTTAAAGAATACACATACAGCTATAACTCAAAAAGATCGAGTTTATAACTGCAACGGTGATTCAGGGGCCTCTTACCCGTATTAAAACGTCGGAAAAAAGGCCCCTCGCAGAACTAACTGCTGCCCGAATCGGACCCTCCGGACAATCGATACCCATACACAGATACTTTACTGATATTTATTAGATTTTTAGACCTTATACGAGGAGATACTCGGAGAAACGATTATTCGGATTCGAGAAAACCACGTGTGTATACATTTCAAAGATATGGATTCGAATGGACCGGGTTTGATTAACGATTGAGAAGGTATAGTTCCGGTTTTTTTTTTGGTATAAAGTTGCAGAGATTGGGCTGAAAGAAAGAGCAAAAAAATAAAATAGAAAAGATTGCAGCGAGCCAACCGCTACGTCACCGAATACGAATTTGTATAAAAAATAAGTAATTGAAAAAACAAAGTTGAAATGTGCGTTGAAGACCGAAAGTTATTGGCACTCCCTGAACCGCCCGCGCCTGTTGACTCAAAACCGAAGAATGTCGCTTCTCAGCTTGATATATGTAAACTAAACAGGCCTGCGAATTTTCTCAACTCATTTTTCACCTCTTTCTCTCTATTTTTTGTTTTTTGTTATTCTGTTTTCGAGAATTGTAATGGACGGAGACTTGAGGAAGGTATACATATATCCATCGGTACTCAAAGTGAGTAATAAATATGGAATGAAAAAATAAAAAGCGTAAGAAAAAAAAAAAAAAAAATGAAAAGCCAAAATGACAGCTACGACGATGATCGAAGAGCAAAGTTATGGCAGGCAGGTTGGGTATAATAATTCGCGGAACATTGATACAAAACATGAGACAAAACGCGCACCTTCCAGCTGTCGCGTCACTTTATGCGTGCTGACAATGAGAGCTGGTAGAGAGGAAAGCAGAGATCTCACAGACGCACGCACGTGCCCACATCTACGCACCTTCTTCACGAAAGTCCCATCAGTGTGCGACATATGCCGTAGGTACCTATAAGGTTCATAATACGGGCTTGGAGCCTGGTGTATTGTGTTTCCTTGTAAACAGTATCGGATGTCCCTGCAGCCAACAGTTTTTTTAATACTCACATGTACTTTCATCCTCAGATTTAAAGGACTCCTCTCGATATACCTACTCCGATTCTCGGAATCGCCTATATTTAGAGCCTCAGATGCTGTCGATAAATTATTTACACGTTTCTGCAGCATCGAGGAATATAAAAATGAACCTTTTGCTCTTATATTCCGCAAGAAGAAAAAAATTCACGATATCTCCGGATCCTTATTTCTTCGCATTTTTATTGCCTACAATTGCTATGATAAAAATAAGAGTATTAGGTAAAGCCGCGGGAGTAGATAAAGAGTTCGCGGAACTCGCCTAGATACTTTTGAAACAAGTCGTATATTGTCGTATTTTTATACGCGTTATTATAGCTATATACATAGAAATGACGTGTACCTACATACAAACATATACCATGATGTAGGTATACTTATATGTACAGATATTCTGCAGCGCGACGCTTTAGTTCGCTGATAATGCGGACTCATCACGCTGTTTTTTACTGTGCAAACATCTTAGGTATATACAGTAAAATTTTGTGGCAAACAAGGAAAACCGATCCAGCCAAAAAATTTTGTATTTCCGGACCTGAGGTGATAAATTTAGTGAATTGTATTAATCGACGGAGTTTTTATACGTGAGCAAAATACCCGTTTACCTGTATATGTTCATTAATTGCACAGTTTCGCAATGATATGCATACAGGTATGTATGTACAATCGTCAAGGACATTTGTACGCAGACACTCCATAATACGACAATTGTTACATATAAAAGCTGCAACGTCGGGAATAATGAGAAAACGTGTTTCCGTACGACGCTCGTCGTCTTAATTACATTTGTTCCATAATTCTTTTATCTTTATATAACTAGCTGAAATTAGTTCGCAGACGGTAATATGCATAAGCAGCAGCCGAGGCACGCTTCAATTGCAGCGACCGATGCGCGCGTGATCAGAAAATTAATTTGCATAGAAAAAAAAAAAAAAAATTTCGACTGATATGAAACAAAAATTCATTATGTTAATTACCTCCGCCTAAAATCCAGTCCCCAGCTACTTTTCGTTATAGTTAAAATTCTCACTCTGTATCATACGTGTCTATGCGAAGCAGAGAGCGGGAGGGAGAGAGAAGGAGAGAGAGGCGAAAGGTTTGGACACGTGAATAGATATACCTTACCAGCGTGAGCCACGACTTATAAGCGAATCGTTAAAACTTGACGCGTACCTGACAGGATGTGGTATCGCTTTGAACGTGATGACAATAATTTTTTACTTTTATTTTTTTTTCTCTCGTTTTCTTTTTCCCTACGATTTCGACGTTACGATTTTTTTAGTAGTCTCTAAAGCACCTGTAAGACCCTCGAAGCCTGTTAAAAATTCCTCGGGTGACTCGATCGCCACGATCGTAGCAGATCCTCAGGGCGGACGGCAGTTTCCAAATTCAAAATAAAAAAAAAAATAATTTTCCACAGGAGATACTGTTCAGAATTATAAAAATCGAATCTCATGATAAAGAAATTTGCCGTAACTAATCGAATTTTAACACCTAGGAGTCTAATTGCACAGCCAATTTTTAGATCAAGTCATTGGCTTGGTCGACGGAGCTAAATACACGGGGGAGAAATCAAAGAGCTGGAATTATATCTTTAGTTCTGATGATTGGAATACGATGACGGAAGTTTTCTCGGTAAACTGACGTAACGCCGGAGTGCCTAACGATCGCCTGAAACTAATCAGTGTAGTTATCACGGTGCTCAGCGAACGGAACACAGGCTAAGATAATTAATATATCTCATTACCCGAGACCAGATTGCAGCCCAGACAACGGACCAGAATTACGCCAGGGGTTAAGCCGCGATAAGTATACCCTGGGTTTGTACTCTATTTTTTATAGATTACCTAATGCTGCAGTACACCGTATCATACCTATTTCCCTCATAAAATCGGCTGAATAAATCCATGGGATTTTCCGATTTTTATATCGCGCACGCACATCGATGCATATTTTATATATAGGTATATATACAATTAGACTCAAGCTGTAGTTTCAAAACGAATTCAAGTTTGTTCGCGTGATCCCAGATCGATAGGATTTATTTTTAGGTTGAGTTAATCGTGGGAGAGCAGCCCTTCGAAGTTGGACGGAGTCTGGCAGCGGCATGGCTGCAACACGGAGATCGACTTCTCTGGGAAGCGTCGGTCCTGGCCAGGGTCTAATTAGTGTCAGCTAACGACTCGGGGCAGAGGAGAGTAGAAACGCCTGCCAATCGTGGCCTTAAGGATCGAAAGATCCCCATTGTCATTTATTTTCGATTGTTTGATATAGTATAAAATATTGTTTTTCGTATTCCACGTAATCTTCTACGGCACGATATGTAGAAAATTTTTATCTCCTCAATTCTCGTAGTTTTAACGACTCCCTGTAATCATCTGGTACAGATACACCTATATCTCAAGCTACAGCTTTATGTAAAGAGAAAGAGAAAGAGAGAGAGAGAGAAAGATTTAAATCTACGGCTTAATAAACAATCCAGGCGAAACCCCACGTCGTCTTATTACCCCGAGACGAGCAATTAAATAATTCATGTACACCCAGCGAGAAAAGTACCTGCAACGCAAAGCCAAAGCCGCAAGATCAAAGTATCCAGATAAAGGTACGCAGATCTAAAGTTACATTGTACAGCGCAATTAATAATCCGTCTTGTAAGAAGCGCGAAAAAATGAAGAATAGAGGTAAAGAAAAAATAAATGAATAAATAAATTAGCGAGTTATATTCGAGTGAAAACGAAAACTTGAAACGATTTCGTTTTTTTGACGAACTCAAAAAAAAAAGAGGAAAAAAAAACGATGATACTTGTAGAGAAGAAGATTGAAACGAGGAAAAAAAAAGACCAATTAAATGTTGGATGAATAATTCAAGTCGAAGACGACCTAGTGAAACATCAACAATTATATTTCGCGTTAGTTCTCATGCAATTACAGATGGCGAGTTCACGGCCAATTATCTCCACTTAATTAAATAACGATTCCTGTAATTAGCATATGGCACTGACTCTGTATACCTAATAATTACACCGAACGGTTCAACATCCCCGACACGTAACTACTCTCGAATTGCGAGGGATGGTGGTACATGTCTCCTGTATATTTGAAAGAGACAGAAAATTGACGAAAAGCCTATCATGGGTGACTCGGGTTAAACCTGGCTGTATTTATACCTAAGGAAGAGGTACAATCGCAGGTATGAGATACTACGCCAAGTTTGTGAAAAAAAAAAAAAAAAAAAAATTGACAACGTCAGCCGAATGGACTGAACGGGCGTAGCCGAGGAGACGTGACTATAGAGGTCATAGTTGATAGGATAAGATACGATCTAAGCTTTCTCTCGCTTCCGTAATGAATTTTCAGTCAAGCTAATCTAATGGCAAGTATACCGTGGGCAACTTTTCCTAACAAGTAATTTTATATCGAAAGGGTGAATAATTAACCTGTAGGTATAGGTATATACGTATATTGAAACGTGTTTTAAATTATTCGCACGAAATTTGCTGCAGGTGCCGCGCACGGTGCCGGTATCGGTATGGATTAGAGAAATGTATACAAGATCTCCAAGGGCGGTTATGACTATTCTATACATTTATACAGATAGGTATATACAGTAGGTGTACCGCAGCCTGTATAATACGGAGTTGTTTTTACACTTGGCGTTACGTATACGTGTTATTAGGTATATATACGAATGTCTCGGAATGCGAAGTCAAGTTGCAAAATCCTTGAAACTATATCGCAAGAAAACCCGGGACGGTAGGCTGGTAGGTAGGTAGGTATATGGTCAGCGTTCATTCGCACGAGATTGCATTTTTATAGAAAGGTTAACAGATATACGAGATATTATCTTAGCTACTCACATTTCAAATCGATTTGCATAGATATGTACCTCTGATGCATATATTATTACCCGAGTTGTCACGTATAAGTCCATTATATCCACACGTATACACATACACAACGATACCTGTAGTATATTAGCCGGACAAGTTTTATAAAATAGTATTAAGAATTTATCATCCTATATACGTCTTACGGAAACTGCGTGGATCTTCCATACAATTCACGCGTAGTAAAGTAACATAAATATATACATATACATATATATATATAAAACTTTCGCCGATATTATAAAAAATACGCGGAGAAATTATGAAAAAAAAACCAAAAAAAAAAAAAAAGCAGAACTATAATATGCGGTTAGCATCATTATGTTAATTAAAGTCGAACGCTGTAGACCTTCGAACTATTATTTTATCTTATTTTATTTCTTATTTTTTTCTATCTCGAAGAAGGCGTCAAGTGGTGTTAAAAAATTGTGTAACTTTTACTACGGGTAGCCGACTACTTTTTTCTTGTTTTTTTTTTTATTTTTTTTTTTTTTCGTATCTTTTATCTCATTCCTAGCAGATAGACGTGTAATTATAAAAGATATAGCGAATGTAGTACGAGGAGTGTGTCTGCAGATCTCCCTGATCGCGCTACCTAATTGTGACTTATGTGAGATGAGAGATTCAATTGAATTTCAATCGCTCTTATAACTACCGTATCCATAAATCGCGGCCTGAACCGAACCGGGTCAGAGTATAATCACAGTGTTTATTCGCTTTATACTTCATATGAATAATAGTGTAACAGTATAAACTATCTGCATCATCATCAGCGGCAGCAGAACTTAGAGATCCTAGAGCATAGCTGGGCTCTCAAAAATCCCGATTGAATATATCATACGAAATTCGGATTTATAATTTGCGAAAAAATTGGGAGTGGCTATTTTTATTTTTTTTTTCAATAGCCGTAAACGAGCGTGTTTTGAATTTTTATCAAATTCGCACTACGTACGGGGGCGACGACGTAGAGCTCGCATCGTGAGAGATGAAAGTGAAAGGCGTGATACCTATACTAGGTGTAGGTATATCGTGATAATTCGCATTCGTGTACCTACTCGTAGCTGCAGCAGTTTCAGTTAAGCAAAACTTTATCTATGCCTATAATACTACACCTATATGTACGTAAATGCATAAGTATAAACGTTCTTATACGTACCGCAACACGTGTGCAGATATTCAGATATGTATATACGAGGACGCAGCGTGCAGGTAATCCGGAGTGAATTTTATAATTGAGAGATACATCTCTACCCCGCTAGCTATATACGGAGTTCGATCCTTAATTTACAACGGGAACTGATCAGACACGGGATTTTCGTACACGGAGAAACGTGGTAAACATAAATCAGCAAGAGCTCCTTATACTACACCTACCACCTCACGATGCATAATTAGCAATTAATATAAAACGCGTTGTATACAGATGGTACAGTATGTATCTTTGTAGTACGTAGGTATGGGTACATTTATAATTGGAGATTAATTTTCTTATAGATAAATGTAACGTGGGTAAGAAAAATTTCTGTCCGCTCTATTAAAACGGGGCGCCCGTGCCGGTGATGCTATTTGTAGCTGTGGCTAATGGGTCGAAATCTGATTTTAAGAACCTCGTTAAAACGGTAATCTTTGTATACGAAGACGGGGGGCGAGCGATAGGGAACGGGTTGAATTTATTCGCCTGTACAATGCAATGGCAGCACCGCGGCGAGGCGTCGCGGGATCGTAAATCTATGATATCTCTGTTAGATGCGATTTAGCCAGGAGCGATGCATAAATATTATTAATTGGTTCATATATAAGCACGCGTTGGTGGCTATGGGTATGGGTATGGGTATCGCTATGGCTTTAGAATCGCGTACGTACGTCATGCGGAGGCGTATGGCTAAAGGTGCGCCTTGAATTTGCAAACATTCGAATCCCCTACCTACCGCATATTATAACTATGACTTTTACCAACTGTGGGAAAACACCGCGGAGACCTTCGAAGGCTGCGAGCTGCAACTTGGCGCTCGCGGACATACTACGCTCTCGCAATCGAGGCACCTTCACCGTCTCCGCGTCCTACCCGATTTACGAAAAGAAATAAAATGAAAAAAGACAGAAAAAATACGGAAAAAAAAGAGAGAACAAAAATTGCTAAAATATGTATAATCGTTTCGCACTTTGTAGTACGTACAGCTATAATCCCGGCGCAGGTATTAGCTACGAGAAATCGTGTTTTATCGGAATATAGATGAAACTGCAAGATCTCCGATTACATCCGAAAGCGATACGCTTTCGTGCTGCTATAGAGATGATTTGTTTGATATTTTTTTTTTTTTGGCAGTCCTAAATCGTAAGGATAGATGCGTGGAAATGGTCACGGATTAATATACATCTATACACGCGGATATTTGGAAACTGTACTGCTTTCTATATAATGTAACAATTATTACATGAAATAACGTATTATTAAACATTATACCTACCGTATTAACTGTATCATTCTGCAGCATACGATTTTTAGCTCTGATATGCAAATAATCAATCTATACATAGAGGAATATGCATATACATATATTGTATACGTTTCAACAACTAGGTATATATGTATGTACGAAGGTACACCCGCGCGTATGACATACATGTATACACCTATGTATACGCCCGTTAAAACTTTGACTTTGAGCTATGTAGTAGCCGCCAGCGGACTTTGGAAGTTGTGAAGAACTTAACGGGACCTTTCTGCTTGGTGATCGTCATAAATTACACGTTACACGTTGTGCGTCTTGTAGGCTATACTATACAGTATAGGTAGGCAGGCAGGTATACACATAACACGCGCTTTATACTAAGATAGTACAAGACTCTCGCTCTACGTACGGGTCTACGTATAATACGAGATATTCAATAACAATTCGGAATTTCGGACGAACAAAACAAAACGAAAATGAAATTTTGATATAAGATATAACAATATTATTCGATCGGAATAAATTGACATCATTATTCGTACGCGGAATCGAAGTAATAATAATGATACATACATACATACATATTCATTTTGCTGCGAAAATAAATAATATACATACCGAGGTGAATGAAAGATACAAAAAAACGACTACAGCCATGTCATAATTCACACATCGGCTATTGCTTGGCTTACATCTGGATGGGATTGTTCTGGGATAGGTTTTCCGGTTCAGATTTTTCCGTAGAATGCTCAGGAACATATTTTCGCCATTTATATTAGCCAGTTTGGATTTAATGAACAAATAACTTCGCAATGTCACAGCTTTTTGGCTACCCACCGCCATGTTGGATACCAAAATTGACAGACGTATAACAGATCGCGCGCTAGTCTGTTTGAATGCTCAGTGAGGGCGCCACCTATGCCACTGATTGACTGCGCCACCACCGGCGAAACTCGGAACTATATTTGAATTCAAAAATTCGACGTACACAATCGCGGATCCAACATTTACAGCTGTTATAATCAAATTATTTGACTTTTCTAAACAATTTATGGATGATTAAAATTCATATTATGATAATTTGATTATTATTTTACTTATATATTATATAAATTCAGGCGTGTAACACTTTTAAGAGATAAATCGTATATTTAAAGGAAACTGAATATGCTTGAAGATAATTTTATCCTGACACGAAATGAATTTTATTTTATTATATACGATCTGGAATATTGATGAAATTAGCTTGGCTGATTTTTTCTTCATTTTGTTGTGATGTATGATTGTTGGATGGTTTTATAAATTTATTATTATCAAACGGAGTGAGATACCGAAGTCCTGGTATACCGATCGTATCTTTATTATTTTCCGCCGATAAAGCGAGGACCATATTTTTGTTGCTGGAAGCTCTTGAGACCTGTGAATCTGCAACAGATTCATATAACCAGATTACACAAAATGCAATAATTATTTAATCGAGTTTGTAACAGACCTTGACCAGACTGTCTCCTGCTGACGATATTGCGAATAGTTCCGAACCAGCCCTCGTTAAGACGCTCCCGGAATTTCGGAGTTGTGAATGTGTAGAGCAAAGGATTCACAGCGCTGTTTACTGGCAAAATGAATATCACCACCCAAGCGTGAAGATCCGCTTCGAAATTAAAGAAGAGGACATTAATGAGCCTCATAAAGTTGGGGATTTATTATTATTATTTCGAAAGTTGACCTGAACTTACGTGGCACTGGGTACTTAGTCATTGCAACGATTTTGAGGATGATGATCGGTACCCAGCAAGCCGCATCGGTCAGAACGATCAGAAAGAATCTCAAGGCAAATTCCGAGTCCCCAACAGCCAGGGGCGTAGCGTGTCTCGTTTTCCAAATACTTGCAAACATTCCCGAGTAAACGTATCCGATAATGAAGAGTCTGATCGCACATTCAAGGAAATAGAATCGTTACATAATTCGGGATAATCAATTTCATAAATTCAATATATTAATATACTCACCCGAGCAAATTTAACCCGAGAAAAATAAAGGCTGAATATTCCCAGCCAACTAGAAATGGGTTGTCTATGTGGAGGGGAAAACACAATCCGTTTACCCCGTAAAATCTGGTACTGCTTCGCCAGTGTATAGCTAATTAATTATATTGTTTTTGTTTTTCAACTCAATATGCAGTCGGGTTCAATTTGATTATTCAATATCCAAATGTACGCACCAGGTATGATAGCAATAATTATGCCGACTACCCAGATCACGATCATCGAGGAATAAGTATTGCGAGCCGTCAGGGGTCGATGAGTTTTCAGAGGGGATGCAATCAGCATGAATCTCTCAACCGACATGAATGCCAAAATCAATACAGAAACCTAATGAACAATCAAATTATTTATCACGATTAATAATTATGCAGGCTGCAATTGAGCAATTTGTTGATAATGTAATCGAATAAAACAGCAAACAAATTATATTTACCTCTGATGAAGTCATCGCCAAAGCTCCGACAAATGTGCAGCTCCAGGAGCTTGTCCAGTCGTTTGCCATTGAGTTGTAATTATTCCGAAATTCCAAATCTTTCACAGCAATTATTAGGAGATACACACCCATCAATAGATCGGAGACTAAAAAGAGGTCAGATTAGATCCTTGATTGCTGAGGTCCTTATTAATTAATTAATTCACACTGTCAAATAACAAAAAAAAAACCTTACCTGCTAAATTTCGGATCATTATACTGAGTACACGATTTTCATCTCTGGCTGTCAGTCTTCCCCAAAGGACCAGCGCGTTTCCTAAACATGTGACACAAGAAATACCCCAGACTGCAGCTCTTAGCAGTGGTTTGCCCAGGAGATGAGACAGCGAGGATACCCCTGTGTTTAATGATAGTGAATAAGAGAAGAAGAATCGTTTGAAGGATTTTTTTGCCTCTGAGAAGAATGTTTTTGAAGCTTTCTATTAGGGGATGAAATTTTAAATAATTACCATCGGTTTTTGGTCGGCATACTTGGACGTTGGGCGCGTACGTTGTACAGTAATGAAACTTTTTGAAGTAGCTATAGAATAAGAAATGCAGTTTCGATGACGAGATACGAAATTGAATACCTGGATGTCAGCTTTGGTAAATTAACTTACGCGAAATTCAAATTCCGCAGTAATGCAAAAGCGTTTTTTTCCATATTGTCTATTTCGATTTCTTCAACGTTTCTGTAAGAGAAATTGAATACGAGGTGATTTTAAACAGCGAATAATGATCAACGAGATCTTCCTATTTATTTTTTTTATCTTTTAATAAAGCTCACAAAGATCGAAGCTCTTGCAAAGGTTGCAGGACGTCTATTGTGAGATTTTCAATCGGGTTGTAGTTCAGCCTCCTGTGGGATAAAAATAACGCGCATATCAACGATCTAACGAATTGCAATTTTTCCATGAAAATTCGATGAAAAAACTTCAGCAAGCTTATCTCTTTCCGTAGAATAAGGCAATACGTGATATTTCAATAGAGAGCGAGAACACGCGTTGGATTTGTGCGCTATAACTATTGATAACTGCAAACAATGGTTACAACACCGCAGCACGTATGCAGATTATACGACGTATGTAGTACGATATATGTTGTCCTGTTTTCGCAGTTCTCCGTACATACATACTCATACGTTTACTTATTTATGAACCTATTATGAACGAATATTTGTGGTGAGTTTCATCTATGTATGTATTTATGTATCTGTCTGTTTTACAATGGAAATTAATAACAACCGCGAGAATAGTAATAACGCAATTATAGACATAATAGAAAAATGTACAATACTCACAGTTTCTGCAATTTTCCCATGGGAAGGAATAGATTTCTTGGTAGAGTGACTATCTCGTTGCCCGCCAAATTCCTTAAATGCATTTGAAGTATCGAATGAATTTTTGAATGAACTTATATGTAAATACGTTCGTTTTTTGATAAATTCATGTACACAATTGTATGCACTGTGTAACACGAAAGACATAGAGAAAAAAAAAAAACTAACAGTTCCACAAGGTTAACGGAATTCCTAAAGGCGTTCTCGTGTATCGTGCGAATCTGATTGTTCTCCAAACTCCTGTAATGGAAAATTGTTTTAGCAGTAGATAAACTGGAACTAGACCATCATCAAGTATTTTACATGTCTTCGAAATAACATTCAATTCAATCATTTTTATAGTGTCTATACTGCATACATACAGTCCAGTGAGACCCGGTAATCCGGAGAATAAGTCTTCCGAGATTTCGTCAATTTTATTACCGTCCAAGAATCTATATGAAACGGTAAGAGATTTGAAACAGCATATGAAAGAAAATCACATATTATAAATTTTAAGCCAAGTCTTCGTCAAAGACACGAGGAAACTTACATCTCTTTCAAACGTGGCAAGTAAGGAAGCTTCAAACACCTCGAACAGATCCTATTGTTATTCAGCCATCTGAAAAGGAGTTTGATTTGAATTCTTTTTCTCTCCATTTTCAAATCCACATACTGCACTCTAGAGATTGAAGTATTTCCGTAGCGCGCAATTCCAGTGTAAATAGCAGTCGTAATAGATTGCACGTATCGAGTGGAGGTTTGCAAATCTATGTGCAATGCAAATTCCCAACTCTAATTTAGTTCATTTGGCCTGATTGAGCGAATAATTTTTGCATTTATCGTGAAAAAAAAAAATTTATTTCGGAAGTATAAGACTAAGAGATAAAACAGGTAAAAAAGAATCTACGTATTTTTTATTTTAAAAATTTCAAAGTCTCACATCCATTCCAGAGCAGTTTGGTACTCGAAATCGGTAAGGTCAGCGTATTCTATTTGGTTATCCTCCACGAGGAGCAACTCCAGGGAATCAAGGCCGATAAATTGTCCTTTGCGAAGCTCGCTCAGTCCATTATTCGAAAGAGTTCTACAAACAAATTAAGGGCTGTATACCATAAATCGTGGATGAATTTACTCCCTTGCATCCTTGCGCTCGATTGACTTGAAATATCTCTGTAGTACATACTTACAGCCAGACCAGCTTTGTCTGGTGTTCAAAAGCACCCGGTTCAATTGAACTTATTCTGTTACCGTCCATGAATCTAGAATAAAAAATTTCCTTCAATCCTTCCAATTTTGGCTCGATGGAAATAAAAACTCCAAACAAACTTACAAGGATCTCAGCTCTCCGTATGACTCTAATATATTTTTTGGTATCGAGCTCACCAAGTTATTCTGCAGTGATCTACAGCGTAATTAAATATATAAATGAGTTGTGTAATATATGATTATACTAACAAATAAAGTGCATAGAATTTCGTATGGTTAGTGATAAGACAATGACAAGCCGTTATTGTAAGTTACTTAAATTTTGATAACATTAGCAGACAAATTGCTTGGGATTTCTGTGTATCCAACCGCTCCGCAGACGACTTGACACTTGGATTCTCCACAAGCGCAGCCTCTTGGGCATTCGAAATTTTCTGGAATAGGGATACTAATTTATTTAACACAATCAGTATTTCGACTGATTCGTGGTTCGAATGCTCGACTGAGTATATTTACCACAGGACATTTCACTCTCCGACGTAGATCTATTTTTTAGAAAAAAGCTCCAACTTCCACTCGCGTCGACTGTAAAAATGACAGAAGACAATATATTTTTAAATACTCTATGGAGAATTTTTAAATTTTAAGATCGCCGTCTCTCTAGCTGCCATAATTAGGCTGTCAAATTCAAATCTGAATCAAATCAGACTCACAGCATTCTGTCTCGTCATCTCCGTAAGGGCAATCTGGTATCGAATCGCACCAGGCCAGTTGAGAAACGCATACGGTGCTATTCTCGCAAGGAAACGTTCCTCTGGGACATTGGTCTGCAAAAAATTCAAAACTGATTGTGTAGATATTCTGGATTTTTATAGTTTTGATTGTGTCATAGCTGTTGTCATGTAAGCAAATATACTAAAATCATTTCATAATCCGATTTCCGCGGTAAGATATTCCGTCGACTTAAATTGCAAAAAAATTCCTGCTGATTAGTATTCCGCGGAGGTGGTCTTAAGGGAGAATATGATTATTTGATTAGTGAGAACCGAAAGATCTTAACTGATATTTATTGATCTTGATTCATTGACGGAGTGACACCTTAAGATGAGCTTGTTAACGTTATAATAAGACTCACGTCTGCGTATTAAATCCATGCACATTTTCTTACGGTGCAATTTTTTTATTCACTCATGCATTTATCATTGTCTGATTGTTAGCAATTTTGCACTTTTCTGAGTCAATTGTAGCCTTTCACCTCAATGGTATGACCTTTGCCTTCGTATTTCCTGACAACGTATCAATCGCTCAATATTCATTAATATATTGAAGACTTTGAAAATTGACTCTACTACATTTTACCTCGATCTCACAATTTTTCAATTGCAATTTATGAATGTATGATTAATAACATACGCATACCATAATTCTCAAACAAAGTGGTCGTCAAATTTTTAAATAAACTTAAGACAGTCGTGTAGGGATCATCTTCGGATTTATTCGCAATTGTTCTTTCTTTCGCTTTTGTAAAATATCACAAACCGATCATGAACCTTGTTCCGATCAGGGATGAAAAGTTCTTGGCATCATTAAAAATTGAAAGCGAGAAGCTTGCTCTTTACGGTTTATATTGGAGGGCAAAAATATACCCGAAGGAATAACGTAAAAACTATATAATTCAAGCAAAATGTCAAACAAGCATTATTTTTATAGATTCATTTATCATAATAATGTAATAACTATATGCAAGTTTTGATGGTGGATAAAATACGTATAATTTGTTTACGTGTTTGTCATTCAGACGGTATATTATATCTCGTAAATAGCGCAATTGTCTAATTGAACTGCAATCAGCTGCAGGTACTCAAATTATCTCCCAGAAATTTTCTCTGCTGCATTAATATATCACAATAGAAATAATATGATAATCACAATGAACACTATTCGAATAAAATCGATGACTGATGCTTTGAACACGGGCTGATCGGGTTGTAAAGTACGTGAGCGACTGTACAGTAGCCAGTTTTATAAATCCGCCACTACAAAATGATATTATATCTTCATAACATATGGCTTATAGATATAATCGATAAATTAAGTGCTACACAATAACTAAAATTATTTGCTAAACTTATTTATATCCCCGTGTGAAATTCGGTTGACGAATTGGCTCTTTTTTTTAAATTTTCTTATATGTATACGATAATGGTAATTTTTTTAGCGAATTATTGAGACAATCATCGGACACTGCAACTGCAATTCAGAACTGCTATACATAGATAATCGAATGGAAATTATAATTAAGCGACGAAGTCATCCAAGTGTTAATTACCAGGCAGCAAGCTTAATTAAATGTATAAGAGACTGCATGTAATTACAGATTTTTCAAAAATCAATATTCCCGATTGATTTATCCGTGGGAAAATATTGGAATATGATTTTTTTAGGATAAAGCTTATACAGGAAAACTGGAAGTAAAGAGAAAAAATGCCACAAAAAAGCAGGAGGAAAAATCGCAGTGTTTCGCACAACTGATCAAACAAGAGTTTCAATTATATCACGCTCTGACAAAAAGTAGGAAAATAATAGAAAAATTGAAAAACAGAAATTCCAGTTCGAAGTTTCTGTTCGTAGCTAAAATATTGATATCCATTTATCTACCTTGACTGAAGTAATACATCAAACCGGACAGAAGCACGAGAAAGGATATCAGGAAGGCGCCAACCTTCGCTATGTATTTGTACTTCATTACAAATAACTGCGATAATTATTTGAACTCGCGTTTTTAAATTCGTCCCTGCGGCCCAGGGCGAGATCTTGAATAAAGTCCGCTTCGCGCGCCGATATTCTATCAACTGCAGTAGTGATGCTCACGCCTCTGATTCGCAAGCTTCGATTCTCCGCTTCGAAGCACGCGCTAGTCCTTTCCTAGACGAATATACTCATACGTTTCAGGGAGACGGTCAAAGGGCATTTCAATAAGAATTATGAACTATAATTTATGTAGCCATAAAACTGGCTTTGCAAGACATTGTCCGTAGCTCGTCTATTATTCAAATAAGTTTCATTTTGCGTCGTTGCAAATTATCTTCGAAAGATTTTATTTAAATTCCTTTTTATTTTATTTTTAGTCACTCTTAATTTTATTGATTGCAACGAGGATGTTGCCTTCATTTCTTCCTATTTTCTTGGCTGGGAAGCCAAACTATATGAGCTTTCAGTATTTCCCTTCGTCCCAAATTGATAGAAGTAAAAAACGGAATTTGAAATTTAATTTTGAAAATCGATTCCCTACCGAATTTTTTCTCATAATCCAAACATGTGATTGGAGTAGAATAAAACAACGCCAAATTATATTTATATTATATATTTATTGATATCATTCTTGAAGTTATCTCAAAATTTATATCAAATCACAGTTTCGGCGTATATCACGCTCGGAATACTCCTCTTTATTATATACGTGCTTATAAAGTTACAAAAAAAAAAAAATGATCTCATCATTGTAAATAAATAATTCTATATAAGAAAATTCGCCTTATACAATAACAACATTAATAATAATCATTGTCATACACTATAAACTATGCATATACTCAATATATTTCTATACAATCATTCATTTTCTCGAATATCTGTACACGGCATAAGATAGGGACTCGTTGTTTCTTCTACAGGTGGATTTTCCTGTGCCTGTTTACCCCGTAAGGCTAAAATCATATGCCTTATTCCAGGTATCCAAGAACTGCATACTGCCGCATGATCCATCATCAAAGAAACATGAATTTTGTCGGCCGATTCAACGTCCTTCTTCCTCAGGGCTGTAAAATGTGAATAAAAATTGAATACAAAACGAGATAAAAAGCTTTGCTATTAAATTTCTATATTTTCTGTAACAATAATAGCAGAAAAAAACTTTTCCCACCGTTAGATAGCTCGAGAATCTTCTTTCGAATACTCTCATCAAGCTTATCTTCCATCCAGGCAGTTTTCATCAGATTCAATCTCCGCCTAACGTCTTCCCGCTTGCTTTTAAGCTCTTCATTCTCATTAATTACGCTCTCAAAATTCTCCAGAGAATCTATAATGGCCTGTTCTTTGCTAACTCCCATTAAATCTTTGCTATTTACATCATCCTTAGATTCTTGAGGCTGGACAGTGGTCAATCTCACAGCGCCCAAAGGAGGTGGAGGCATATTTGCCGGGGGAGGAGTTAGAGGCTGATTAGGATCAAAGTTACAAGTTGGCGGTGTTGAACCAAGAGGAAAGGCCACTCTCTTGTTCAAAACTCTCTTAGTAGGAGTAGTTGTTGAATTTGGAGACTGAGAATAGGCGAATTTTGGTGGATCATTCCAGCCAGGATCATGCGACGAAGCTAGGGACTTCTGCGTTGATATTGGAATCGGAATTGATTCTCCTGTAAAAAAATAAGAAGTAAAAATCTAAAATCCTATCTGTTATTAGATATTACGTAGCGTGCAGGATAATATCTGCACAAATATTGTTTAACGTCTAGTCATTCGTCTAATCTTTGGTAAATAAAATCGAAAGAAAAACGAAAGAAAAAATAACAAATATGGAATGATCTAGTTATTGTGTGTTGAAGAGTGAATTGATTTTTTGATATCAATATACGTCGAGATTTCATTAGTTTTACCCGATCCAATCTAATCTTAGTTTAAGTCTCGAGAAGATATACGGTAACAGGTTTGATTAGTTTGGTTAGGTCGCCGATAGCAGCGTCAAGATTCGAGTCGTTAAGAGTACAGAGGTTGTATAATAAGTCTTTAATATTAGAATTAATAATAATCTGAATAATTACCAGCTGGTGTCTTGTCCATATTCGCTAAAACTTGTGTAAAATGTTATTATAAATAACCTGAACGATAAGGGGATTAGCGGAATCAGCACTGAATTTTGCCGCATTCGCTTATAAACACATGTGCGTGTGAATATATCGATTCCTGTTATCGTACAGCGATCCTAGCGAGGTCGAGAGTACCATTCGAATTCGAATTCAGAGAATCGATATCTATTTCTGTGTTTAGTTTCTCACAGTAAATTTCTGATATTTCATTCATGCCAAAAATCTTTCTAAACTTGAAACTATCCTCTTATAAAACTCCGTCATATACCTATTTACGCTTCATCATTCAACTTATATCTATAATACCAAGTCCACTTCTACTTCCATCGGCTTGCGCAATGCGATCTGTTTTAAGCCTGGCTGTCTAAGATCGCCAAAAATCAAACGTTATTGACTATTCTAATACGTGTTATACTGCCCTATTTGGTGATTTGGGAAATTGTAAGTACGCAGTATTTATCATTTTAATAAATAAACTCTCTCACTCGTATAAGAATTTTAAATACTTGCCAATATCATCGAAAACATCACTCCCCTCTTGCATAACCTCAAAGCACGTTTAACTCGCCTGTTTTAAACGTCTGCTTCCTATTTTTCTAACCCTTTTATCACACTACCTTGCCAGATATTTCAATCTTATGTCACAATAAATATCTTACGATATATTTCAACGAAATAACTCCCTTATCTTCCCCGATTGTAACTTGATTTTTTTTTCGCGTTACCTACTCCGATTTTACTAATTTCTAAATTACGGGGTTTAGGGCATTGATCCTGATGACTGTCTGCCAAAATGCCAGGGAAAGTGAAAGTCAAAATACTGGCAGGTCGGAATCTGCCGGTTATGGATCGTTCCAGCGATACAACAGATGCGTATGTTGAGATCAAGTTCAGCAATACAACATATAAGACAGACGTATGCAGGAAGTCTTTGAATCCACAATGGAACTCTGAATGGTACAGATTTGAGGTCGATGAAGCTGAGCTTCAAGACGAACCTCTGCAAATCAGGCTAATGGATTATGACACTTATTCGGCAAACGATGCCATTGGCAAAGTATATCTGGACCTAAACCCGCTACTTTTGCCCGGCACTCCTTTGCCGGTCAAAAATATGTGGACTCTTGAGGCATCGATGAGCTCTAGCTCAAGCACTCAAGGAGGTGAATAATTATATTGTAAATTTTTTTAATTCAGGGGAGCTTGAAATGAGATTATAAACTTTTTGCGTGTGCCTGGAAAGGCAGAAAAAGTCGAAATCTTATCAATAATCTCGAATGTATGATTCTGTATTAACATATTTTGAAATAATGGCTATAAACTTTGTTTATCTTTAAATTTGCGGATGATTTTGTGTTCATTTGCAATGTGGAAAAGCAAGATCCGAAAAATACCATTCTGGATAAGCATCTGTAGACTTTCTTCACTATTTTTTCAAAGCTTTTGTAATTTGTAAAATTTTCAGGAATTTCTGAAGAAAAAAAGAAGTTTAGAGCAACATTTGGCACACTCTTTGCCAGTGTATGTCTCTTATTTTGAAAATCAAACTTCACACATTGATATTCTGATAAAAATAGAAACGTTTCGACTTATCTTTGATACAATTTAGATCAAACTCTTTCCAAGCTTCCCTAAATTGGCTAACATACTTATTATACGAAAAAATAGGATGTCACTGTGTTCTTTGTATCCTCAAAACTGCTTGTAACTTTACTTACTCCAATCTGTTCTGTTTTATGCAAAATTGGAAGCTTATTCAAACAAGAAATGTTCTTATGCTCGATCCTTTTGATCAGAGACAAATTAAAAAGAAAAGAAACTACATTATCTTGAATTTCTGAGAATTCACGTCAACTTTGGCAGCACAAATTTGATATAGACTCCTTATCCACAGGATCGGTGATGACTGGTTGGATACCAGTTTACGACACCATGCACGGAATTCGAGGTGAAGTGAACATCATAGTGAAGGTCGAGCTATTCTCAGACTTCAATAAGTTCAGGCAATCGTCTTGCGGTGTTCAATTCTTCTGCTGTAAGTTCATATCGAAATTCCTTTGAACTTCAAAAGCAATACTGCCTCAGATATATTCAATAAAACTTTACTTTTAAATTTCCAGCGCCGATAATACCACACGGCTACCATGCCCAAGTTATACATGGCTTTGTGGAAGAATTGGTTGTCAATGACGATCCTGAATACAAATGGATAGACAAAATTCGGACTCCTAGAGCATCGAACGAGGCTCGGCAGACCCTATTTTTCAAACTTAGCGGTGAAGTTCAAAGAAAAATTGGACTCAAGGCTCTAGATCTTGGCGGCAATGCTGTTATTGGGTAAATTTATATTTTCCCTACCGCGTTTTGGTCCTAAATATTTTTTTTACAAAAGATTTTCACGTCTATGTCTTTTTACAGATATCATCAATGCTTCGATTTGGAAGGAGAGTCAGGAATTGTTGCCCGAGGTATTGGAACTGCAGTCAGCCTGGTCAAAATGCACGACGTATCCAGTGTTCCGGTCGAAAATCTTAATGCTGAAGAGTGAGTGTAATTTTATCTTGTTATACTTTTTATAGTTTACGTTTAAAATAATTGCCTTTGCTCTGGTATGGGTCCAATTGTTTCGGTACGATTAAAATTGCGTTTGGGAAGTGGAATAAATAAATGGAAATACCCAAAATAACAAGAAGCATATCCATAGATTAGAAAAATCATATTCAATGCTTAGTTCTAGACTGGTGTAACTTAGCACATCATTTTTCAACACACACATACTCGCAGCTAGGCAATCTCCGTTCAGATGCCTTGTATTACATTCTTGACAAAGTGATATCGATATCTTATCAAAAAATCAACCAAGACCTTATTTGAAGCCAGATTTTTACGAATTATTCATTGTCAACAGATCATAGTCAGTAAATTATCAGTACAGACTTTTTTGTGACTTAATTCAAACAAATTTTTCTCATTACAACACGAAAGATATTATTTCGTTATTTGTTTCTTTTTTTCATTGTTTTCAAACCGATAAATGAAAATTCGAGAAAATCCTTAGTTCATGCCATAGATAGGCTTAAGAATTATATGTTGGGAAGGGGTGGGCAAAACGGGGTACCCCAAAATTTTGGTGAAAACTTTCTTTTTTTTCACCAAATGGTTCCAAACCGTCACTCATTAATCTTATTATCATTTTTACACAATTTGCGGTGTCAAAAAAATTTCTTTGGAAAAAAAAACTTTTTTTTGAAAAGTTTCCGGGAATTTTTTTTGTTCCCAATTATTTTTTAAATTGAAATCTATTCTTTTGACGATTATTTTGTCCGATTTCGCGTAACTCGAAATTTTTTTCACTTTTTTGGAGGGTACCCCTAAAAAATTTTTCGCAATTAATTTTGCCTGCAAAGATGAAAAAATGAAAATTTCATAGCAACTGAAAATTAGTTTTATTCACTTAAAATAGAACTAAAAAAAAATGAGATTCAGTGTATTTGAGCTCACGAAAGTCCGTTATTTCCTTAACGTCCCCGTTTTGTCCGCTTTCCGTACAAATAATTTCGGATTCATTGAGCGAAGGATTGGTCAGTTATGAGGTACGAACGATCGAAAAAGTGTAATTTTCCGAATATAGTTGTATTATGACGAGTATTTATTTATTTATTTTTCGTTTTCCTTTGGAAACGTTAAAAATTGTCAAGTTAATTTCGTTTCCTCCAAGTATATAAAACCTCCGCCCCGTTTTATACGAAAACTGATTAACTCACATGGATCTTTTTGCACCCCGAACCCGCATGCTTTTATCTGCAGGCTTGCTCTGCTTGGATTACCCCGTAAAACGAGTTTCGAATGCCTCGAAGTAGACGAGAGTTTACCCTTGCTTTCTCACTCCCCCGAGCGTAGTCAAATCCCAATTTTATCGAACCTCTTACAAACGACAAGAGTAAGCAGCAAGTTTCCCGGTTCCGGAAAGAACGTACAGAAAAAACGTCCCAGACCCATGATAGTAGTACCAAACTACAGGTCTGCTGGATCCAGCATTAAAATGATCAGACAAATGTCTCAGCAGCCGAATCTAGCAAATTATAATAACATTCGCCGTAGTTTCGACTCGAATATATCATTATTGGAAGATAACGCCGACGAAATATCACTCAGATCGATCCTAGCGCAAGAAGATATGCGCGGCGAGGCTGCGGGTAATAGATTTTCACGCGGTTTAAAGAATTTGAGATATTTGCCGCAGAATATGCTCACGAAAAGAGTTAATCAACTAAAAGCTAGGTTTTCCGATTCTTTCGACGATCAAGAGAGCGACCTGGACAGCAGCTTTTCTAGCACCTGGTCCGTGAGCTCGGAGTCCGTAAGATCCTCCATATCCGATCTATACTCCCTCGGTAGAAACAAGAAAATTAATCACAAGCGAAGCTCTAGCGACGGAATCGCCGCTTTATTAATCAGATCTGTCCACGCGGGACTCGCGCTTGACAGTGTCAAGGAAGACCACGAAACACCGGTCCCATCGCCGATCAGATTCACCTCCGAAGAATCTGCGCCGGAAGATTCAGACTCTAAGATAAACGACAGTCAGGATAGTACGAAAAAAGACGACGAAGATATAGACTCCGACGATCGTATCGAGTCGAAAAAATCAAATTCCGGGTCGAAAAAATTCACGAAAAATTTAACGGCGAAGTTAAAGAAGACCGAGGATCGTAGGCCGTCGATTTCATCCGAGGAGAGTGACACCGAGAGTTCAGAAGACGAACCTTCCGAGTCTAGCACTAATTACAATATTTTAGACGATTCTTTTACGCCCGGGGAAGAGATTGGCTCTTCGTCGGTTGTCGAGGGGGATAAATTTACGCAGGAGATTAAATCTGATGAGGCGATTATCGTCGCTGGTAGAAAATTACGCGGTAATAAAGTAGAGGATAATTTTTTTAATTACGATGAAATTCAGGGCTCCGATAATGCAGCTGAGAAAAAAAATCCTTCCGAAAAAACCGTCTCGACTTCCTCGAGCGCCGAGAGTCGAGGATCTGACATTTGGTTCGACAAGAGAAATTCTATCGAAGAAGTAGAACTTATTCCTCCGCAAAATGACTCGGGTAATCAAAGCGGTGAAAAATCAGACGACGATGATTCGGTCGGTTCAATTCTTCCCGAAATAATCGACGCCTCGGATTATGCCGAAATTACTAACGGCGACACTATCGCGATCACTTCGAGTATGACTGCCAAAGAAACCGAGTTCCTTGACATTGACAGACAGGAACACTTCGACAATCCCGAGGACTCGAAACCAGCCGCTGCTAGCACCCCAACCGAGGACGAGAATTGCGATAGGATATTTTTTCCGGACGTAGATAATCCATGGGCGGAAACAAAGCCGGTTAATTTACAGAGATCGGTTAGTCTGAACGAAAAAGCTATAAGAAAATTCGTTACTCCGAGTAGGATAAGTCTTAAGAAAAAATCTGAGTCGTTCAAGACTGGAACTAAGAGAAAATTGAGCATTTTTAAGAGCCTTAGTATATCGCCGAGTTCGAGGCAAAATTCTAACAGAGAATCGCCACACGTGGAAGAGAAAATTTCCGACGTTTCCGAAGAGATCGTGAATGAAATCATCGATAAAGACGCTTCGAAGTATAAAAACAGCGAGAAAACGTCTAAAAAAGTTGAGAGAAATGAGACTGTCATTTATCGCGGGCTTCCGAAAAACGAGGAAAAACAATCGTCGTTATCTTCGGGCAATAAACCGACTCTGCAAACTTTACCGAAGCTAAAACCGGTGTCCATCGTCATAGGCCCGGCCCCGGAGGACGATCACAGTCATCTTTCAGTTCCTGTTTTAAAATTAACGCAAGTAAACACGAAGAGCAATTTCACAAATGAAGAGTCCGCCGAGGGAGTGAAAGAAAAGATTCGTAACGATCGGGCATTTAATTCCGGGGCCGAAGTATCGGCCCATGATTTAGCCAGGGCTAATAAATTCCGTGGCAGATACAAACGGCAGTGTATGATGGAGCTCATCAAGATAATCGATACTAAAATGCTGGTACATTCGGCCCTTGATCATACGAGGAAACATAAACGGGATAAAATGACAGCGAGTTTAAGCCCCTCGCCAGATTCGGTTCGCAGGACAAAATCTCATAGAAAAAAGACCGAGTCGAGGTCCAGGTCACCGGAAAACTCTTCTTCTTTACATAGCTACGGGACCGGTTCATCCCTGGCTCGTCAAAATTGTTCCTCAGCCTCTTCCGGATCCCGGCATGCCCCCTGTGTCCCCCTTAACAATTGTGTTGCTGATACTAATTACGTTGAAAAATATCCCGTAGACGTTAATTATTTAGGCGATGATATCCGCGATGGCAAAGATAATTCGGAAGCAATTGATAATTCGAACCTGAATTTGTTGTTCGGGGATGAAAAAAATCCCATAGCGACTCAGGACGATCGTGAAGCCGCGGTTAAGCTACTCGGTTCAGGTTCGACTCCGCGGACGGTTCCTTTGCTCGTTACCGACGATAACGACGATAACGTAGAAATGAGACCGCTTATTTTCGGGGTAGATGTAGATGCTGGTAGAATGACTAATGCTGCGGGTAACTTTTTAACGCCGGATAAGCCCACGATTGTGTCAGTGGTACGTAAAAGTCACAGCGAGTGTAATCTGAGAGAGGTGCAAGATCGGCCCGTTGAAATAACTAACAATACTAATACTGCTAATATAACTGACAACTCGTGTGTGCCTTGCTATCCCGATCCTCCTAGGCAACAGACGGAAGTTTTACCCGACGCTACTCCGAGCCCAGCTACACCGACACCCAACAATTTAGCCAACAAAATCTCCAAGTCGCCGATAACTAAGCCAAATTCGGCTGTTCCCATACACAGAAGATCCAGCGACTCCGATCTTAGTATTACTCCGAAAGGTAGGTGATCCTGATCTTTTTAAGTTTATACATATTTTTGTGTGGTGGTATATCATAGAGCTTGCAGTCGTACGTGGGTCGCGAATTTTTCGGTAATATTTAGAGTTGAATTTTAACAGATTCGTTCCTTTTTTTCCTTTTTTTTCATTATTATCGCACCTCTTCACTTGTCCATTTGAGCGATTAAGTTAATTTATTACGCTTCGTAGTATTTAACCACCGACCAATTTTACCACTTTTCACGTATTTAGTTTCATTTTTCACGGTATAACTAATATAATTATTATAGATATAATACAGTAGAGATGGTTATCGTCATTCTGAATTTAACCCTGTATATATGTGTACTATATACCTTTTACCGTAGCTAATTAATTATTATCGCTATTCGCAAATTTCACCGCTTTCAGTCCAGTCGCCAGGTCATTTTAGCCTACAAAATTTAGAGGAATTTTAATTTTTGAATGAGAGAAGGATTTTTGGTGCCTGAGTAATTCTCTGAGGTTTCGACGTCAAAAAGTGTTTTTTGATTTCGGAATATTTCCTTTCCGGGTGACCCTACGGCCTATATGGTGAATATCAATATTGTAGAAGAGATAATTTCCAACAACTTTCAATAGAAGCTTTTTTTTGTAGGTGGAATAGTTTTTTATCTATAGCTACGTAAAGCGATCGATGTCGTACTAGGTAAGTTTAAGAATACTTGTTTTGCCCACGGATTTCTGCAAATTATCAATTATTAATTGCATACCAAGTATTTGGAACCATCTCCACATTACCTGAAGTAATCATACGGTAGAGTAAACTTGGTGGAATTCGGGCCATTAAAATGGAAAGTGTGGTCGATCAGGACTGGGGATAGTTTTCTCAGAGAATTCCTCAGGACCCCAAAATACTTCTCTCATCTGAAAATTGAAACTCTTCTGAATCTTGTAAGCCAACTGGCCTTTTTTTGCTCTGGCGACTGAGCTATATATAAAATAATATCAAAATCTTACTAGAACTAATCACCGAGAGCACATAGGTATCACGAAATTCTGCAACCCTGCAATATTAGTCCAGTCAGATTAGGATTTCACCTGGAAATAATTGGGGGAAGCGATTTTCTTTTTTTATTTATTTTTTTTCTTATGATACTAGACCTAATTTGACTGGACTATATAATAGTAAACCGTGCCTAAGTAAAAAACGCATAAGATGTTGAAAAAACCTGATCTCGATATGTTGAATATTCCTTATATCACATTCAATATGGATTACGATTATCGTTTATTTTGTTCAAGGAATTCTCTTTTCGTTTCTCTGTTTCATTCGCAATGTTTCTCCTGGCAGGATATAATCGTAAACGTGAGTACTGACAGGAGAATGCCCAAATGTTGATGTATTTTCACATATTTAATAATCTCCTGTATATTGTCTATACCTATATCTGTATAGCTTTAACATACCTGTAATGCGACACGATTGTGACAAACATCAACAAGAACAGAAGAAATCAGTACAGATATGAATAAATACGAAACGAAACAGGCAGAAGGCAAAAAGAAAAAAGAAAATAACCTTTGCACAACAACAGTATTAACCCTGTACATACATATATTAACAAAATAAACTATGTGTCTCATCTTTACGCTTTTACCTCATATATCTCATACTCTGATAATAATCACACTCAACTCTATGCAATCTCTCACGTAAACACGATACGATATACGAATATATAAGTTGAATGCCAATTTTTTGGTTTTTTGTTTCGGTTACTTCTGTAAATGTCTGTTATGCGAATTATTATGCTCGACTTATAACTGAATAAAAAATACGATAGGCCATGGTGTTGCTAACGAATCTCTGCAAGAATTAATTATCTGTCTCATATATGTATAATATATATTGTTAATTCTAATCAGCATGCGGTTATCTGATTATTTTAACCCTGATTCGTAATATTTATACATGGATTTCTTTTTTTCGTTTTTTCTTAACAATTTTTATTATACTGGTTCTATATATATGATACATTCGTTGATTAAATGGCTTTGAAACACACATACATATAGACACATATGTGTGCAAGCTGTTTACATATATACTGCAGCGATGTGTGTAATTGCGACGATCTGTAAAGTCATTAGATGAAATCTCCAAAATGATGTGTAACTGCAGGTAACTCGTTAACCGGAAGTGACAGGTCGTCTATGGGGGGTTACTTGAGGCCTGCGACTGCGGTCGTAAGACCGATGAACCAGGAAGCACTTGACATGCTAGAATACCCGTTCATTACCATGCAGCAATACCCGCCCGGCTTTATACTGCATTTAGGTAAGGCAAGACCATAGCCATGTCCCAAATCGTATAGAAGCTTGTCGAAAAATTTGGCTATCTAAAGGCGAACCGAAAAACAGATAATCGTGTCAATTTTAGGCGGAACCGTTAGCGCCAGATCCGTAAAGCTTCTCGAAAGGATAAGCAATCTTGAAGAACCGGAAAGCCGGGACGCATGGTGGACGGAAATTCGTATGGAAGTTCGATCCCACGCGAGGGCACTTGCCTGCAATGTCGTTTTGGGATATAGAGAAGAAACCAGCATATGGTACGAGTTGAATATCCCAGCTACTCCTTTTTTTAGCGCGAAAATTTCGGCTTTCGGAAATTTTCTTCAGTAATCTTAAATTCTTTCTTTTTAGCGATGATGTATGCGTTTTGAGTGCCGCTGGTACAGCGGCGGTAATAAACCTTCAAAATACATCTCAAGAACCTGATAATTCTTTGATAAATCGTATACACCAGAGAGAAATAACTACAACGTCTTTAGATCGTAGTGATTTCGAGCGTGAGAAAGCACAGCAAAAGATAATCGCGTCGAAAAATGAAAAGATTGAAAAGACGGATAGAATTGAGAAGTCGGAAAAAGGCGAGAAGCCGGAAACCAAGACCGATAAGAATGAGAAAAATGATCAAACCGACGAACCCGTTTCTACAAACGTTAACGGCGGCATGGAGAGCAAAATTAAACAACCCGAATCCCTCGAACATACCGCAAGTCATCCTCTTCCTCTTCCGGCAAGCTCTTGCAGCGTATGTCACCTGCCATACAGCGAGAACAGCGTTCCGTTCAGGGTAAAGGTCCTGAAATGCGCGATTTGTAGGCGAGGAAAAGTCCCCGATATATTATTCACGACTATCGAATTGCCGGATAGTATTCCCATAACTGGAAGAGCCTGTTTCGTACAGGCCACGGTTTGCAGACCTAAAAGAGACCTGAGGGGCGAGCTTAACGCTAAAGAAATTTCCGACGGTCTTCCCTTCCTCGAGTACGAACTCCACAGCCTTTTGCTTAACAAAATCAAAGTCAAAAGTATGAACGCCCTTTTTGGACTTAGGGTCCAAGTGTCAATCGGCGAAAGACTTTTGATAGGAATGGCGACCGGTACGGCCGTGTATTTAGCGCCGCTACCTACACCCGGGGTTCCGAAAATTACTGCTGGAAACTCTTGGAACGATGAACAAAAACTGGCGGATATACAGAAGGCGCTTATCGACACGGTCAAGAAGAACCGAGAATTTTATCAGCTGAAATTATTGACGGTGTGTAAACGAGGCTCGAAGAATTTCCTCTGATTTGTTCTTCTGCATTTTATTTTTCGTTGATGAAATAAAAAACGGTTTTATTAATTCCGTGATTATTCACTCCGTTCAGGATTCGGAAAACGGCCGTACGGCTACTTCCGACACTGATGAATCGGAGGACGAAATGCCCGAGCTTGACTTGGGCGCGGGGAATAAAGACGCGTGCGTAATGGAGATTGACGATATCGAAGACGCCGATAAGGTATCAATGCTCATGGAAAGTCGACCTCCGGACGGTTTTCACGTTGTTAATACTCAGAATATCCCCGGGCTTGAGGACCTCGAGATTGTCAGAAATCTACAAATGTTTACCCAATTGTGGCGGGCCAAAATACCAGTGGGCCAACCGGCTTCGGTATCGACCAAATACTTTGGAAGATTGTTGCAGGTGAGGCGCAGCGACGAATTTTGGTGCAGTTTCGACTTTAGTAATGTTTTTTCCTTCTCCTTTTTCCATTTTTGTAGAGCGTTTACTTCAAGCTTAGAAAAATGGTACCCTGCGCTCTTTGCGACCTTCAATTTAAAGTCGAACTCCCTGAGCCGGACGAGATACAACTTTCTGTTGTCGGTATGGCTCTGGGATTGGGGGAACCAACAAAACTCAATAAATACAAAAGAAAAGTCTTACCACACTCGATGAGCAGGGATCAGGTTAAGAAAACAGGTTAGTAAAATTCTCCAGGGTCGTGAAGCTTTTTGAAAATCTGGAATAAAGAAGTCTGGGATATATTATCGATGTATTTCTTCTCCTGTGTCTGAAATTTTTTTGGGTAAAGGAAATAGTCGTTTTGATAACGAAAAAGAGGAAAGAATGGTAAAGTTGGGACGTCGAATTCGATCCCAATAGGTTTAATAAACATCAAAAAGTTCCTTCCTCGTTGTTTCCAGACGAAAACGACCTGATATTCAGTCTCGACGAGGACAACGTTGTGCCTGAAAATTCGGTTGTTGGTTCTGGAAGCGCGTCCGGTACTCCAAACGCTTCTGCTCTTCACTCGATTACCCCAACTGGAAGTTTTACGCATCGGTCACGGCCGCGATCACCTACGAGATCGCGGGCACACACGCTGCACAGACACAGACACGTAAGATATAAATAAAAAAAATAAAAAATTTGAATAATGAAAAGAAAAACTAACAAAGAAGAAACAACAATCACCTCTCCATCTCGTTATGTCCAGGTGCCTTTGAAAGAAAGATACGGCGTCGATATAACGCCGCTGTCTTACATGCCGGGTGGAAAAATCGAGAGGTACCTCGGCAACTTGAACTTTTTCTTCATCCGCGAGAGTACCGCGATTAGAGAGGTGAGAGAAACTGGCTAATCCGCGATGAATTCAGCCAGAATTAATGAATAAATGAATAAATGAAACATTGTCCGGTTCGTGTGATTTTCGGTTACAGGGTGGAGGCCTCAGCGGATTTGTTCACAGTTTCGTTACGGAGGTATTGGCGATTGTTCGTGCCCACGTAACGGCACTAGGTGGAAATGCGATGGTAGCTTACTTCATGACGGAATGTGCGCTGTGTCATAGTCCCCACAAAAATCAGGTGAGTCGTCACGCTTCGCTTTTTCAACAAATGGATTCATATTTGTTCTGAAAAATGAAAAAAAAAAAATAAAATCAAATAAAGAAAATTCTCTGCGCCTTCTCCTTGAGATCCGAGGAGTCGAAATTCTTATTGTTTCAACGAAGAGAATAAATTTATACGCGAAAATGTTTCACCCCATGTCTATGTTTACCCGATATTCACGAAAAGACATTCTCTTTCGTTTTTTTTAAACCAGAGTATTACGCTGCCCCCATCCAGCCTCTTATCCTGTTCCCCCTTTCTTCTTCTTTGATTGTCTTGAAATCGGTCTGAACCCGTTAAAATATCTACACGTTGAAAATTTATTCAGCTCAAAGATACCGGAGACTATAACTTCTAGTTAAATCAACGTTCGTCCCTCATCAGCGTTAAACGTGTGAGTAATTTGTCATTGAAATAATCGCGATGTAGCTATTTTGGGCTGCTGCAAAGATCGAATTAAGATAAGCCAGGTAAACTTGGTATATGAATAAAACAACGTAGAAATTTTGGCAGTGCTTGACAGGAGTACGTGAATATATATATTTTCTGTGCTTAGGTGTGTATTGTTTAAAATATTTTCCTCACTTTTAATTGGCGATAAAATTTCAATCGCGTGATCATCGTCGAGATAGATAGAGAGAGAGAAAATAAGAATAAAAAGAAGAAAGAAAGAAAAAAATAGAATAAAGACAAAGAAGAAGAGTCGGGAATCACGCGAGAGTGCAGATTTCTTCGGCACCCTCGCTCACGTCTTCTTGCAATTTATATCACGACCCTCCGTGTTTTCTTTGAGGTTAAAATCAATTTGTTCTTGATTTTGGTACGTGGATTTTAGCTTATATCGGATACCAGTATAAGCTTGCACGTCGCATGTCAAAAAATCTTATTCGGATTTTTTTCGGGTTTGAATGAAACAACAGCCAACGGGGAAAGAACTAAGAGAGAACGCGAAAGGGAAACTATAAGAGCAAAACAGAAAAAAAAAAAAAAAAAAATTTCTTCGTGGACTGATTATCATTGTAGGACAGGACAGTGAATGCGAGTCTTGTGTAACTCGTTTCCGCGATAGCTTCGGGGCAACAAGTTTATTCTACTAATTGACATGATGAGATTGTGCAAAGGTATAATAGAGATTGAGGACGAAGGTAAAGGGGATGATGGATTTACTCGGAATCGTATATGAAAGACAATGCCTATTCGAACACGAGGCAACAATTAATCCAGCTTATCAATCTCATCGACTTTCGCAATACAGACGTTACTCTAATTATTACTTTCCCAGGTACTATATACATATACATAATAAATTGTCGAAAAACCTTGTCAAACGCAGAGTAATTTGGCAATTAAATTTTTGACAGAGCCAGTCCCGTTAGCATAGTACAGACTGGTTAGTTTAAACCTTTTTAAAATACGACATGATTATCGGTACTGCCCTTCGAGCTTTCCTAATTAAACAAAAATCAATCATCGCCGTCTCCGTACTCTCGACGGAATCCTGTATTTCGTTAATTTCACTCGTGACAGCTGATCCTTGCGAACTTCTAATTAATATACCCCCACGCCCAGGCGATTTCGAGACTCAAGCCTTGAGGCGTGAGATCCTGTCTCGTAAATCGTAATACGATCACAATAGCCATCTCGACCATTTCTCGATAGAAATATTTTTCCCTCTAATTCCCGTTCAATTCCGATACTATAAAAGTTGATAATAATAATTTGCCGAAAATCAAATTCCATGTATAAATTTTGTGAATATTTCGAAAGAGTATCGTTTCGGGACTTCTCTTGAAAAGTTCAATCAAAACTTTCCGATTTACGTAATCAGGGGTCGTGGTTATTTTTTTTCTTCTTTCTTTCTTGCCTTTTTCTTACATGATGGAATATTTTTGCGATGTCTTACGTCTATTTTAATAATCACAAGCGTTAATCGATCCCGTAAAAATACCATCTTTTTGATTTTTTTTTTTTTTTTATCAAGGATCAAAGCTGGTCGAAGATCAAAGGTGGCGTATAAATCTTGTCTGGTTTATTCTTTACCTCATTCCCTCGTTTTATCATATCCGCGTTGTGCGAACGAAATGAACAATCATAAAAATGTCTCACCTCTCCATTTCACAATCAGTTTCATCCAACTTTTATAGGTATACACCGAATATGAGAAACCCAATCAATACCACGTGTTTATAGTTAACCGGAAATCGAGTAATTTGACACCTATAATCGACTCCGGGGGGAATTTTTGAATCGAAAGACTTGTCTTTTTTTCCTTTATTCACAGCGATTCAGTTACTCTATAGGGACTCCCTGTCCCTTATAAAGCTGCCGGGATGGCTGGTATTGGCACGGAAACAAATGAGTAAATGTAACTTAAATTGTGGTTTAATTTTCCGCGTAGAGCCCTCGGTGTAATTGGCAATTAGTGTCAGTAAAGAGAGTCGCGTTACGCAACCAACTCAGGAAGTCACTCGTCAAAATCACTTTTACACAAATTTATTTAGCTATGTAAATACGCTTAGCTGTTCGCCACTTTACGCAGAGTTAAACTGATCGCGTAATTATACACAGTATGAATATCAGATTAATCTTCCGCAAAATCTTCTCATCTCGATTACATAACGAACGAACGGGATCAGATATAAAGATAAAGAATCTCACCTGCACCTACTACCTCCGATGATGAAATTGATAGCGGGACTTCTATAGGTAACTGGGTTACACTTTATCGGGGATCTCAGGACCGCGTGGGTTTCCATCAGTAAATTTCTATGCTCGGAGAATTCTTAACGAGAGAAGTCGAGAGCGGTATCCCGGCGTTACAATTGAATTTAGTTTCGAACGTGTCATGATCTCTCGAAAGGTCCTGCACCGTTGTAAGTAGAGAAAGGAAAAAAAAAAAACGAAATAAAGAAAGAGAACGTTGAAATTTTTATACCAAGCGCATGATGGAGTTTGCAATTTTTATCCAATAGACGCGATTAGCAATACCTATGTAGTTCGATTTTTAATATTACAGAATCCTCAGAGTATTGCTCTGAGAATTTATATTCTCCATCGTTTTTTATTAATAGGTCGCGTCTGCTGACCCGTGATAATCGCGTTCCAGTCTGTGACGAATGTGAAATGAGATAAAAAGCATATGAATAGAAACGCCACGGTATATGGAGTCGTTTAACGTCAAATTGGATTTTCCATTCGTTCAGGCACGAAGAAACGTCCGATTTAAACGAAATCCCGCCCACATATTTCTGGTATTTCTTATTTCGTCAATCTGACTATGCACATTCGTGTGTCATTTCAAACCGCTTACGCGTTTCCTGTCCTTGGAAAATTACATCCCTTATAGCTTCAATTATCAGATTACGGATGTATCCATCATTCTACAATGGCAGCATCCGCAATTCATTTCGGTGTATTATTCTTCAAAGAATCGATCAAATTATAATCGATGTAAATTTCTTCTCTTTTGCGGGGTCTGAGCTTGGGGAAATAATTGTGTTCCAGGGTCAATGCCTGATAAACGTCGGTGGTGACGTGGTATCGGTCTCCTACTTCTCGGACGACAAACATCCGGGGAATTCGGTGGGCTGACATCAGCTTCCATCCTCGGCGCCGCCCTAGCCGAGCGAGTATCGCGGGGTTCTTTCGATCCTCGCTAACGTTTCCGATTTTCCTGAAATATCGGAATCGTTGGCCGAGGATTGTTGAGATATGCGATTTATGGGGGCGGCGGACCAGCAGAAGGTATTTTTCGAGATTCCAACAACTTTTAGCGGTATAAATTGTTGCTGTACATCATGTGCGTACAAATTTCGATAAATATTTATTTTTACGCGATAGAAGAGGAGAAACTGCTTCGAGAAAAATTTCTAGTCCAAGATAACGGTGCTCTTTAGAAATATTGCGATTATATTACTGATTTAGGATTTCAGGTAATAATATTTGTACGAGAATCGCTGAATCAACCGGGTTGATTGTACTTATTGCTTGTAAATGAAATCGTTCTATGATATCGGAAGGTATTTCCCTGCTTCATCAAGCGAATAAAATAATTGTAAGCGTTTAACTCACTCGTATTCAACAGTATCGCAGAATTGTGCCAAAATCGAGATCGTTTAATGGCTCAAAATCAGAGAGCAGGATACGAAGACTGATCGGTTAGATTTTTTATTAGATCTAAATACTCAAAAAGAAACTATTCGTTCAAGATCGAGATCCGCTTCTTGTTCTTCGCTCTCTTCACTTCTCTATTCTTCCCTCTTGCTCTCTATACGAATAAATAGAATACGATGATTTTTTCTGCCGCAATTTTACTGGCACAATTATAAATTATATTATAAATTTTTGTTCTCGTTGTGGTTCTTGTTGTTGATGTTGTTTTATGTTCTTTTTCTTTCCGCTAATAATTCTTAGACATACGCATACATGTACAATAAATTGCGTTTGCTCAAGCTACTTACTTATTTTCTTACAAATAATTCGAGTAAGTACCTATAGACGCGCCGAATTTTTAAGTATACATATATTTACATTTTGCGTGTACCAAAGATCGATTCGTCGTCAACCTCAGCTATGATAACGAGGCGTTAATAATATCGTGTAAGTTTTGATAAAACCTAAAACTGGTGCTACTAGTATACGACGATCGAAAAACTGAGCATTTTACAACGTTCGAAAACTAATAAATGAATAATGAAGAAAGTTATAGACCTTTCACGAATATAGAGATGTATAAAATAGATGAAAATAGGAAAGGTAAAAAAAAAAAATGAAGAAAAAAAAAACCACTCAGGTATTTCAATTGTTCATTAATTATATAACTATTTTTTCTTGTGAGTGTGAATTGTACCGTGAGATTTATAACTTAGAATTTATTAGATCTTACACTAGTTGTATAATTCGCGTGGCTAACATATAGCAAATATCCTATATAAATATACATCGTAGTTTTTAGCGAAAGAAATAAAAAAAATCAGCAAACAATCAATAGGTTATTGTTATAGTTATTCCATTAACTCGTGTAAATTACAACCATGTAAAATATTACCAAATGTTCTACCGCTGTTATCTTATTAGAGAAAAAAAAGAGAGAGAGAGAGAGAAAAAAAAAGAATAATCAATAAATACAGCAATGTTAACAATAATTTTACCATGTGCATCATTAATTTATTACCGCAGCAAAACCTCCAGTCTAGCCTAATTCCCCTAAATCCCTATTTTAGTCGAAAGAATCCCGTATCTTACACTATGTAAAGGCGGTTTCTGTCAAATTCCATGAAACTGAAGTATGCTGCATTTTAAACCATGCTGATTAAAAGTCTCCATGGGCCAAGCCCGAGAAGTTAAGGATTTCCAAGATATTTAAGTATAAAGTTCGAATAACTTGGTCAATAACCATGAATAACTTGGAAACGGTTAGATTCGCCGAAAAAGACCAAGGAGCCTTTTTTGTAGAGCGTTCAATTTTGAATAAAAGTAGCTATACAGAATTTCTCTGGGTAAATTGGTTCTTGAGATATAAAAATCGAAAAGTGTCGCCAGAGCATTTCCCATGTATTTTAATTGGAAAATTAAGAAAAAGCGATGAGCGACCTCAAAATATTAATATTAAGAGCTGAGTTTTCTCGAGGCTTGTTATTTGATAATAAAGAACCATTTTTTCGGGACTAACTTTTGGAAAAAAAAACAGTCGATTTATTCGGCCCACCCTAATTTATACACATTACATACGTGGTGGAAACATGTTGCCCTTGCCAGCTGCAATTTTCGAACTTTATAATCAAATATCTTGGAAACCCTTAACTTTGGGGTGTTTGGCCCATGGAGAGTTTCAATCACGGTCTGAAATACAACATGCTCCAGTTTCATGGAATTTGACTGATACCGCTTTTACATAGGGCTCCTTGAATGGTATCACACCTTCCCCAACATGACTGCTTAGCTCATAGTCTTACGATTTATCGGTCGTTGACCTCAAACATCGGACTTTATCCTGTAAAATGAATTTTATTCAACGCGATTGATCACGTAGGGATATTATATGTTGTTCTACTTGTTCTGATATGAACTCGATCTTATGCAATTAACTCGGTATCATGCCTTGACAATAATTGATACAGGTATACAGATTAGATAATATTACGAATTATGGTGTAAGGAAAGAGACAGAAGCCCGGTAGAAATAAACTGGAGGGCATTGCTCCGGTACTCGAGTTAATATATCAAACCAAAGAATATTAAGAGTGGGGTTCGATGAACTAAACGTAAATCAATAACGTTCATATTTGCCTAGATTATTCTATTATAGATGCCTTATGCAGTACGGAACGTCGGTTATACAATTTAGCTTTGCGCGTATTTACAATATGAATGCGGATCAATCAAATCACCTCGAACCTGAGTCCAGGAACTAAATTATTGTTTTTTAAATTATCCTGGATAGTTTTCAGCAGCAGATTTATCTGACTCAAAAAGTTCTCTCGTTTTTTAACAGCTAATTTACACAATACTTTCATTATCACGAAAATTTTCTCATACAATGCCACCCTGTCTAGGCAATCGCTCGGGCAGCTGTCCCTTCTTCAATTATTCTCCAGTACTTGAAATCTTCAAGTTTTTTGGTCGCGTGTTTTAATGACCTCGTGACTCGGATGCTTACAATAATTAGATTCAGATTCTAGAGTAAAAAATCAGGCTAAATAATAATTTCCAGAAAAATTTTATACTCCGGACTAGCTACTCGATTTATTCAATCAATTAATAACAGCAATAATCACAGTCGTATCTTCTTTCCCTCTTTCTTTCCCTGAACGAGGATAAAATTATTCCAAAATTCCGGTTGTGGTAAACGCAGGAAGGTCCGGAAAAACGTGTCGGAAGTCATCGACTTCGCAGCAGTAACTAAGGCCACGAGTACCGGACGTTGGATTCCAAGTTAGGTATGTTAACCTGTGGCAAATATCTCGACAAACTACAGTGTCGTTGGTCAAAATCTCAAGGTAAGGATTATTAACGCTTATGAACACTGCACCGTTTCCCGACTTCTCCTCTCGTACCACTTTGAAGATAAATTCCGGGACCGGAACTGCCCTGTTGTTATTATCGTCGACATAAAGGTGAACTTCCCGCTGGACACCGTTGACATCCGCTAAGGCAAGAACCCCCATCGACCCCGTCCAAATATTCAAATCCACGTTTCGTTTGGTCGCAAGATCTCTAAGGTTCGCTTCTATCGTCGCCCAGTTACCGGCGTTAATGTTCTGCCATATGGGCACAGTGTTCAGATAGTAGAATGTCGATCTTTGGTGGCTACCGTATATAAAGTCAGTCTTAGCAGCCAGGTGACCTTTTACAAAATAGAAGTTTCCAGTCGTTGGTATATATTTCAAAGCTAAATCCTCGCTACCAACGATCCTGGCCAGGGTTGCACGCTGGTTAACCCTCGTATAAATATTCGCCATCGATATTCCGTCGTAAAATACACCCTTAACGAAGCCTGGTCGAGGAAAGGATCTCTGAAGCGCGTCTATAACCGCTGGAACCTTTGATTGAACCAGAATAGTGTGATGATTAACGTCGTCGTGGCAGGCGGTCATCAGGGTCTGGAAATCATTGTTTCCCATATCGAAACCGATCTCACAAATCTCGCCGTTCGGACAGGAAATACCCGTTCTTCTAGCAGTGTGTTCCGAATAGCTCATGCACCCGATCTCGTCGAAGGATACTTCGATGCCGAGTTCATCGACGAAGAAGGTCGTGTCGTTGATGCAGGTCACGTTGGCCTTTGTCAACAGCCATGGCGTACCTTCAGTCTCTAAGTTTAGCCGGTTGCACGACCCGTAGCAGCTTACCCGCAGCGATTCACCCGCTGAAAGGTGTATACTGCCGGTACCCGTTTCCTGCGGGAATGCAAACCCGCCTCCTGTACCAGGCCAGGAAATCAATGGCTGTGGCTCGGCCAGTCCACCGTGTATCAGGACCTTGCAATCTATTGGAATTCACGAGGGCAGGTGAACGTAGGTCTTTGCTGCAGTTCTTAATCTCAGAATTTTTCGTAGAGTTTATACATTGCAAAAGACTGCGGATCACTTGCCTGCATTTCCTGCGACCGATTCAGCATCTGCGAGGTGGGGCTTACTGAGGATTGAGAGCAGCGTAAAGATGATGACCACGGAGTACATTTTGGAGTCGATCTTGACGTCGAGTCAGATTTGCAACACTGACATAGCTAGTATAAAAAATTTAGCCAATTTATTTGCAGAACATGTAGCCTCCTTATCGATGAGATATTTCTGTGGAGGTGGGAACATATACCTACCTGGGGGTGTAATAATTAATCGATATCGAGAAAGTGATTGAAAAATAATCTCAATCCATCAGATTTTTCGTTCTATCATTTGGCTCTTAATCAAGAGCCCAACAATTATTGATCAAAAATTTATCGAAGTTTTCTCTGAAGCTCTCCCTGTCAAAATTATTGTTTCACTTCCTATATGCATAATTATATATAGTACATTCGAAGCTGTGATTAATGATGTTTAGTAAAAGTCGAGGTCCAAATCGGGATTATCACGAATCGCAGACCTTATTCGTGGGCGTTTTACCTGGCGAACGTCGCGTCGCGACGCGGGCGATACACCATGGAGGTGGTGGTGGTGCCGTCGGCGCACCGCGTCGTCTGAGATCAGGAGGTAAGATTAATGCCCCGCTACCTCGTAGCAATTACTGGTAGAATATTTGTTCTTCTTCGCGGCGTACGTTCCTGAATCCCAATCGAGGATCGCGGATCTCATTGTCATTCGTTTCGTCATTCGCAGCCGAATGCCAATGTGTATGTATTATACCTATGTATAGCTTCGTCGAGACACACCCTGCGCACCCACACCCTGACGTCTACACGCCTCGGTATACGTCTGCACCACACGCCCTTTTTCACAGTTCCACATTCTAATTCACTCTATCCTGATCCTACCGCGAACCCCTCGTTCTTAGGAGCTACAGCTACGCCCGAAGGACCTTTTCTTTTATTATGTCTCTGCAGGGTCTGGATCCCTTAATTTTAGACGAGTTACTTACAACCGTCTGTCAACCGAGGGACTTAATTATCCCGACTTTTATTTCAAATCAGACCCTCTTCGATTCACCAGGAGGTATCTGACCGGAAAAATGCGGAGGTGAAGGTGATTTCGAAGCGGAGATAGCGAGTTGAGGTTTTTTGCAGTCAGTAAAAAGAGAGAATCGCTTCATAGGAAATTCATGAAATTATGGTAAAAAATCCAAGATTTCAGGTATTCGCGAGTTTTTCCGCCCAGGATGGATGAGAGGGTACCGCGACCGTGCGAAGCTCCGAGATCATTAACATAATTCCGTCAAGTTTTGTTTGTTTCATAATTACTCTGGTTTATGCGCTCATCGTAGTATGCAAGAGGCGTACTTGGAGGCGCCCTTTGACGGGCTGTTTATTAACCGTGTCCCAACATAGTTGAAAACTCGTTCTAAACTTGCAGGTCACGGAATGACAAAAGGTAATTTGAAAGGGATGAAAAATGATAATGAATAAATTTTCGTTAAATAATTTTTTCCAAGTATTATATATAACCAAACTAAGTTTGTACAGCATATCGCAGTTTGTTGCCATGTTTTATGCATTTATATACTTTACTATATATACACATACGCGCGCCGGTTATATAACTCTACAGGGTTGTACCCTACAAGGTTGTACGTGTAACCTCCAGTGAAGAGGGAATGGGGAATTAACAATGCTGGATAATTGCCACGATCCACGGATAATTAACACCAATTAGCAATACTCGTACTTCAATTAAACGCCAGGGCTTTTATATTATCCCAGGAATTTACGGTGGGCGGAAAATTATCAGGAATAATCTAGTACGAGTTGCATAAAAATTAAGCGCCCTTCTAGTTCATTATAGAATGGTATTTAAATTTGTAATTATGAAAGTGCAGAATGTGATTCTTCTAATTCAGGATCCAACTGTGCAAATACTACGGAATTTAGTTCCGGACATGGGCGTTCGTTTGGACTTGACTATGGATTTGACTTGCCAAATTAATATGTTTTTTCGGTGGGCTTGTTAATCAATGACAATGCAATTAGCCATTTGCAGTTATCTTTCAATTGCTCAAAATATCTAAACATCATAATATCAAACGGACAGAGATTTGTCTTGGCATCACATTTAATGCCCCTCGCTATTTTTAAACGAGCTGTAAAAATCAATTTCATCAATAATCTAACCGTCAAAGATCATCAGCTGACCGGTAATCGGTATGATTTTATATATTCATCAATCCCCGTCATTTTTTGAGATTTAAACTAATCTTACCCGTTATAATTTAAGTCCTTGATCTTCAATCGTCATGTCGATCCGTTTCTCAGGTGTCATTTTAAATCTCCTCTGTTATATGATCGACAGTAATTACCCATCTAATGTATTATCAATATCCGAATGAAAAACTGATAAGAAATGAGTAATTCAGTCTCTTACTCAAATAATTCAGAAAATCCAGCCATAAGATATCCGAATTATCTCTATTAAAGGATAGTCTATAGTGTTTCACAATTTTGGGCCTCGTTCCTGATGGTTTTGAAAAATAATAGACAAAATAGGTAAATAAACGAGTGAATAAAGGTAAATCCATTGATATTCGGAGATATTCGATTAGGTTGATTCTGGTTTTTATTTAAACGTCAAATAGCTTTAATACATATATATAATATATATTTATTTATATTAATAATACTGCAGTTGTTGTATAATATTCATGTAAAACAGATAAATACTTATGCGTGATGCCAAATTACATTATATACCATCTCTTCGATAATTAATATTCAACGTAGATAAAATTTTCGGCGTAAAACGTTAAACAAATACTGACTTAGTAGTAACAGCGCGTATGATTATCAAAAATTGATCACCTCCTGCAGTTATATGGAAAAAGAAAAGCGTCAAATTCTGATCGATTAGAACTAATCACGGCTTGATCGTAGGAGATGATAAAAATTAGCGAAATGTGACGAAAGATTTTTCAATGAACTTCACCTCTTCCCCCCTTTTCTCTTTCTTTACTGTTCTAGTTTTTTTTCCATATAATTGACAGACGCTATTCGCTTTTATTTTCTCTGCACTCCATTCATTGACTCACTTAACTATATATTCTTTGCTGTTAAAGAGGCATAAATAGTGTCGAGAAAATATATTTAAGGTATCGATATAAGACAAAGCAAAGTATTATTTTTGATAACTCAAACGCTCTGTTATCGGGCAAGTGTGGTTAAAATAATAAACGTTATGGTTTGGGTCGGAAGATTTGCTGCGGGCGTTGTCTTCCGTCTTAAGAATAGGCGTTAACGGGGTTTCGACGCCTAGCGTCGTCTTCCAAAACGCAGGAAAACGTGGTCGACGTCTTGACGCTTTACTCCGCTGTCGGGCAGGGGGATGTTTCCGTGAAGAACTGGGCCTGAGTTGTACGCTGAAAAAGTGTTCAAGAAAAGAACAAAAATGATAAATCACCATTTTCCTTCACCCAATATTTCATTCATTCATACATCGATTAATAAAAAAAAAAATCAATTCCCGCATACCCTTCTCGTCGAGGTAAGTTTCCATGGCAGAGCTAAGCTCGTAGATGGTTGACAGAGCCGCGCAGACCTTGCGAATCCTTGGTGGTACTTCGTCAAGAAGACCAGGACTGCATTGTGCCGGTGGCAGGGCAGCGGCTTGGCCGACGATGAGGGCGATAGAAGTGAGGCAGACCAGAGCTAGCATTGCTGTATTGCTACGCATTATTCTGCTGAAACGAAGAGACAAAAAAAAAAAAAAAAGGAAAAGTATGAGAATTACTATCGCAATCTAGGTATAAACGGAAAAGTTACATCGGGGAGTAAACGACCCCTTTCTTCCCTCGCGGTTTCCAACTTCCTAGAAACCTAGACCGTAAGAAAGGGGCTACCTTGATTAAAATACGAAACATCCTGGTTCACGGGTGGCTAAGCGATTTACGCTGGGCAATATACCCCGCGAAATAAACTACACATTGTGTTTAATGCGGTGCAAAAAAGGATGCGGTCAATTTAACTTGGTATGTAGTAGACATACGAGTTCCAGCTTCATATAGCTTTTCGAATTACGCGAAAAGATAAATCTGTGTTATGCAGGTATTGCAAGGGAATTTTTCCTCGGAGGAAAGGGATGCTGCTTCTCTGTATACCTAACTCGTATTGTTCTCTCGTTAAGTGGCTGTTTGATTATCTTTAAAATTGAGTAAAAAATTCTGTTCAGCTATCATCGAATCGTTTCGGGAAGTGATAATTGTGGGGTTTACACAGCTGTTCGTCGGATCGATTAAGTATAGCTGAAATTCGCAAGCGGGTCGACCTCAACAGGTGGTTTTCTCCACGAGATTCCGCAAATTGATGCTTCGCGGAGATAAGGCTTTTAGCATTCCCATAACTAAGAAGAAAAAAACAAGAATGGAGAATAATGAGAAGAAGAAAGGGTGTAGCAATTATTTTGACAACTTTATTTATAGAGTCGAAAAAGAATAGCGACCTCGAAAAAACCGATCGTATAGATCGTTGATAGATAAAATGAATATCCGAACTCGCTGTCTTCGCAAATTGCTACGCGATTCTTGATTTAATTTAGTAGATCATCACGTGGCTATTCAAAATCACGTTACTGTATTTTATCTTCTCGTAAATCCACGGCCTCGATCGATCACGGTAACAAGACACTATCGCGAAATTAGTTCCTGTATACCAAGTTTCTGATCACCAGAGTTGTTTACACTCACGATCGATACTTTTTCTGGGATCAAACGACTGCTCTGATTATTGATAATTATACATGGCGTAGTAACTGCAATTCGCGAAAAAATTAGACTGATGGGTGCAGCCGAAGAGTTTCTTACGAGAAATTCTATAAAAATGTGCGAACTTCCGGATTACTCTGATATTTCCTTGGGGGGTATAAGTACAATGGCATTGTACACAAGAAAAGTAATAACATTAATTAATGGTATCTCATCGCTCCCCGGTGAAAGGAACAAATGGACGACATTAAATAATGCGTCTACTCGTTTCTACGACGTTTTGTTTCAGTATATACCACGCCAAAGATTCCGAGAGATCTAATTTGTCTCGTCAACGTTGTTAGGTGGACGTGGACTCTCGAGTATCGCAAAGTAACTTTTACCAAGACGCCTGAATCGCATGGGAAAATCCTGTTCATCAAGCTTAAAGATTTTCTACCACTGCAGGTCTCCCCCTTAATTTCACTTTTTTTCGAGTATAAAATAGTATCTTGAAACGCGCATGGGTATATTCGAGAAAAAAAGCTAAGCCCGTGATACTACTGTCATAAAATTTTCGCTATTGCAAGTCCTCACGCGATTTCACGGAATAGAATATTGCCACTAGACAACGCAGGTACTGCAGCTAGCTTACGATGGTCTATCTCGATCTATGAATGCTTGACTTTAATGTATAGAATTTCCCTCGCGGATTTTTGCATAGAAATTCAGAAGCTCTCACATCGGAATACTTAATCGTGACGAATGATTGCACGCGATAAAAACGCTGTAATTCCCGAGGAAAATCCGCGAATGCACCTTGAGAGACCGGGCTGATATTCGACGTGATGTAAAGAATTGAATAAGGTCTCTTCGGGCGTTTAGCAACGAGCTACTTCCTTCGTCGGGTTTAATATACCTATAACCGTATATTCGGGATTGGTTGATGTATATTACGTATATCTATATGGGTAAATACATACCTACAGATTTAGTAAACAAGATATATTTGTTCAAATATTTGAACGAATTTGGACGCCCGAGGAAGAATTGAATTACCTAGCTCTCTGCAGCCCTCAATTGTGGAGATACTCAACCAATTTATTCCTTACGTGGTACGGTGAGGAGCTTTTTATGTACGGAAAAATCAAAGCATTTTAGTAATCACGTTTTTTTTCTCTCTCCCCCTCTCTCTATACATGTATATATGTATAAGTAAACACAAATTCACCCCAGGGACACTTCATTTATGTCAATATATATGTACATGTATAAACGGATATCCTGGCGTTCGTACCACAAATATTGATATTTCAGATTATGTATACACAGTTTTATGTACAGGTATATTATATCGGGAGATATTAATCCGGTGTATATATTTATTCTATGTGTATATAATATGTAATTTGATTTATCGGATCGTAAAATTATACCATACGAATCTACATCATCGGGCTTTTCAATTGATTCCCATTTTTTTTTTTTTTTTTTTTTCTCTCCCTCTAGGTTCTGTTTTGTTTTCAAAAAATTTCTAGTACCTACATTTTTGGCACTCAGAGGAAAATATATTCTCATTCTAAAAAAAAAAAAAAAAATTGTTATTTTTTCGTCCTAATTTTACAGCAGACTCCTAATCAAATTTCCCTGTTCAACAGCGACTATCGAGGAGTTTAGCCTCGCTCAGATAACTTGCAACCTGTTGCTCAGCCTGGGGCAAAAACTCGTTTCGCTTCGGTCGCGGTTTGCCTTCGGCATTTTCTCGCCAAACTTTATCCGCGGTTTATACTAGAATTTCTTAATTGGTTTTACGACCATCCACCCAGAGGGTTTAAATTATTTTTTCACTCCGTTCCTACCAGTCTTTCATCCCCCTCGTTAAAGGATAATTGAACTTTGATCATTAATTGGATCGTTACACCTCGTGCCGTCTCACGTTAAAACCTAGCTAATACAACCGCGATAACACGCGGGGTCGGGGAAAATTAACAACCGATTTTACCGTCTTGCCGCGGGCTGAATTCACCCTCTGTTATATAATATACAAGGAAATTAAAAAAACTTTTCTTCTCGTTTTTCTTCCCCTTGTATATGTTTACCCGGAATATATATATTTTTCCCTGATATAAAAGCACGCGAAGAATCGGGATCGATGGTTTAGTATAAAAGTATCCGCGAATGATCGAATTGTAAATTGGCAACGGATAACCCGCGCGGTGGAAAAGGTAGGATGATGATGTGCGAACGATACTCGTGTATGTATCGAATATCGTGCCGCGCTGGACCAGAATACGATAACCTTTACCTGTTGTTTTACCTCGAGATGAAAAGCTATTTGATATTTCTATCTCTATATTCAACCGGGCGTGTACAGCTGCGGTAATATTGTGAGAATCTCCGTATGGGAGTCCTTTTATCTAGGCTTTCTTCGCCGTAAAATATTCAAATAAATAGAGCGTATATCGGAGAGTTTATTTTATCGACGATTGCCTGCAGGAGGCTGGAGGAGATATTCACCCGAATCGTATGTTCAGAGAGAACGAAGGTAGAAAAATAGGTATTCCGTGGCACGAGAAATCTTGTACAATAGCGTTTTTTTTTTTTACTTATTTATTTTCTTTTCTTCAAATCGATCGCGAGTCCGGGAAAGCTTTCGTCAAAATACACGCCCCGATCAAAAAAATTGAGACGAGAAAAGAGATGACAAAAAATGAAGAATAACAGGAGATCGAAAAGACGATGGATAAAAAGAAGATACGCGAGGTAACAACGCGGGAATATCAAAGTGGCAATTTCCGTTTCCTTCCTGATCTCCATTTACACCGACGATCACGTTTTCCTGTTAGAAACTATCGCTGTTTTGAGTCGCAAGAGAGAGAGAGGGATAGAAAAAGCGATAGCAATGCTCAATTTTTGAGTTTACCAATCTGAGTTCTTAGACGGAGCGAAAGAGCTTCAATATCACCCTGAATAAAATATCATTGTCATAATTGTCAGTTATAGTGTATACCCAGTTTATCGAGGAGTTATGCTGTATGTTAAAAATTAGCATCTTCTCCTGCCGGCTACTTTTGGAAAATATATTCCGCGGCACGAAAACCGGAGGCTGTTAATCACCTTAAAATTTGACTAATTTAATTGCCTTTAATACTCTTGAAGATAATTAGCCAAAGAGAACTAATCACAGAGCAAACATATTTCCAGAATTAACTTGGGTATTAAATTTTCCTCGGATCAATAATCTCCTTGACTATTTATGCAACGTCGTATTCAAAATATCATCGGCATTGCTTTCGACTTTCTCTTCCTTTCTCTCCCGAGTATATCTGTGACGAAAATTTCCCCTGATAATAGCAGATGAAAGAACCGAAAGTGAAAAAGACATAAGAGATGAGAGAGAGAAAAAAAAAAATCTGACGTCGTGACGCTCGCTGCGCGTTGTACGAAGGTAAATGAAATTCAAGTTAAATTTCACGGCTGCCTTACGGGACAAAGCAAAGTTCTATGACGGTGTTTCTCATTCGCCATTCGCCTGCAGGAGACAAAGAGTCAAGGCGACCAGGTTTACCGTAGAAGGAAATCCGGTGGTAGGCAGTCCTGCGTCCTTCCTCCCCTGCCCAGTTTTCATCCCCATTTTCTCTTTCTCTCTCTCTCTCTCTCTCTGCTCTCTCATCTTATTCACGAAGACATTGACTATCAACCTGCGCATCGTTGAACGCGGAACAATTAAGCTCTAGAAATTGCATCGTTAAGCCCGGGCGATGGTATGAGAAAATCTCTGCATCACTCTGTCTCCCGTCAATCCCACGTAGTCCCGCGGTTCCATGGCGATCTCCCGAGTACCTCATATACACCCGCGGTTTATAACTATGTATAACAAGTTGTGGTCCGAGGGATGAGGATGCTGGATAAGTAGCCGCGAACGAAGACGTTGTCAACAAAAGGGAGTCTTGCTGCGGACTTAACAACGACTTTACAGTAGCGATTAAAGGAAGCTTTTAATTACTTTGTCGCGACGTCATGCGGGAAGAAAAGATCTTCTGAAAAAACGAGCGGAACTAATTTTCTCCCATTGACCATGGCAACCACCGTTTGAAAATTGCGGGGAAAGATTTTATACTCTGCAGTTGTAACATCCGTGTATCGAATCAAATTCACATGAAGAAATAAAAATACGTTTCTATCTCTCGCAGTTGGATAGGTATTCGCGATTCCATAAACAAATTGAAGTACCGTTATACCGGACGTGAAATACATATTCAATATCATCATCGGCAAATATACATATAGAGAGTCCATATATTTTATCGATTTTAACTCGATATACAGCGTATCGCTCGCTCGCTCTAGCTTGTTCCCGCAGATTGTCAAAGATTTCAATGTAATTGACAAAGTGGATAGTTTTTCGAGTGGCTTTTGAAAAATAAAACAACCGGAGATTAATATTCTGAATTTTCATTCAGAGACTACACTTCATGTATATCCGCTCATCTATCTGTACACGTTTTTCATATCTATTGTGACGCACGTGGGGTACTCACTGCAATCTACTCGCATATGGGATAATCGATATTCCCTATTTCCCTCGGATCTTTTTCGACACGTAGCTATCCCCACTATTCACTCTTCTTATCTCGGTGCGCTTACAAATTACACGTAACAAGGGACTACGCTAAGTTCTTATCCTTCTTGGCTAGTATAGGTACAAAAAAATTCCTTTCCCTTCACTGTTTTGCTTCCTGATTTTTACCTGCACTCGAGTTACCTCGAAGTGCATATCCTAGGATTCGGTTAGCTGAGACGCAGCGCCGTTGTCCAGGATCTAATAAAGCGAATCCGATTCCTAACGTTCTAGAATTCAAGATTTTATCGATGTACTTGCAGCACGTACGCGTTCGGTATCATTTATCAAAGGAAAACTTCTTTACTTTGTTGGAAAACCGAATCAGCTATGGGTATTAAAATTCTTGTTATTCTGTTGATATAGAAAAAATTTGACGAATTTATATTCATACAGTTTTTTTTTTTTTTTCTTCTCTTTTCTTGTCAATCTGTATGATGCGAGAGTTGTGGGCTTACTTCGTTATCTCAAAGGATGGATGGATGAGTCGTCGGGGTTGGGGTGAAAAAAAAAAAAAAAAAGTTAAGTAATGAGGTCGAGGTGGTCCATATTTTCTCCCGGTATCATTTTGATTAGCGTCAAGAGTCAAGACCTCGTCGAGGACAACGTTTTATCTCTTGTTTATCCTCTGCCTTTAATTTCGGCGCGATGCCAACCCACGTACGTTATGACGTTATTTGGGGTTAAATTAGGGTCAGTATTAACATGAATTCGTATTCGGTTGTTTTCTCTAATTTCTTCCACCCTTCGAGCTCTAAAACTTATTACCGGAATGGCCTGCGGGTCTGTAGTAAAAAGGAAATTACACGTTAACACTAAACGTTAGTCTGCATGTATACCGAAGCGAACTGTGCGGCTCAACGGAGCCCCAGCGTAATATCAATAGTGAAAAGTGGCCGAATTATTTTCCACTTATTTCCCTACGTCAACGAAACAACATCAATAATTTACGATAAATTATGAGCCGAAACCCATTTTTTGTTTCCAAAATTTTTCTCGACGAAATTTTCTTTTCGTATACCTGATGTAATAAGGGATGATCTATCGCTAAATATCTAGCCTATACGACCGTGAAGAAAGCCATATTCCCGTGTCTGTCCATATGGTGTCGTATCTCAATGCCAACTCTCGTTCAAAAACACGCATACGTCAAGAAAATTCTACACGTACTACATATGTATGTTAGTATCCAAGCTTGAAATTAGTATGCATGTATTCTGTTTTTATGTACGCGTCAAGATGGATCACGTATGTCTGCAGATGTAAGATGTAGCGCCCCGGCGTAGGTACGTGTATAATAAATATTTACATGTTTTTACGAAGAAATGATGGGCTTGCGAACATCAAATTTTCAAGATTCTTTTCCGATCTTTCTGCTCTCTGGTTTATGCAGAGATTCCGCGAGTTTCCTGCGGAGAGTTCTACTCTTGTTCTTCAAACGGAGAAAACAAATCTCGCTTGAAACGCGGTTCTAACAGCGTATAGGTGTACAGGTTTGCGATGAAAATTTTGAAATTTTTTAACATTCTAACCATTCCCTCCTCTCTCACAGAGAAGTTGCCAAAAATTCTTGCCTCGAGTTTTATACTCTTGATTAGCTACCCCGCGATATCTTGAGGAACTCGAAACAATTTTTACCTTTGATCGCGCATCTTGACTTTGCAGAAATTTTCTTTCGTGGAATTAAATAACCGTTTGAAATGTTAATTATTTTGTGGAAAACGGAAAGCAAAAACTTTACAAAAAAATTATATAGAATAATAGTACTTCGTAACAGGCAGATTATCGGCAAAGGTAAAGTTTGCGTCAATGCAAATGTTGCGACGTCGACTCCGACTGACTATAAGTTTAAGAGAGACAATAAATGAACACGATTTTTGAACGACAATTGAACAGCAGACCATTTCCGAATATTAAAAAAATTCTTTTGAATCGAATCTGCAAAACTAACGATGAGAAAATTGCTGCACATCATTAATTCCTACGCATAGAGTATCAGATCCCTTGTCGAGACTGACCAGACATTGACTCATACTACTTAAACGATCGTGGGAAGCGGGGCCAGCTTTTCAGGGCTGATACGTGTAACGTTTAACTATGAGATATTGAGGTCAATGAATTCGGTAGGCCATAGGTATTTAATTTTAATTAAAAATTATCACAAGTTGAATTATTTTGAGAGTGAATTGATTGGGAGTCGTTAACGTCAAATCATGATCGCTTCTATATTTATTGATTTTTTGTTTTTCTTGTGCTTTGTCAGAGTGAGAAAATGAATATTCAAATTGGTGAATGGTCTTGAAATGGGAATGTAAATTTTTCTCCGAACTTATTTTGACATTTGTTTTCGTATCTGTGGTTTTGGAACAATACTTCGCAAATATTGCTCGGACAACAGGTTGTTTTTGAACGATTATCGTGTCCGAGAATGTTTGCCGAGATACGGAATTAATTATAGCAATTGATTACGCGGAGTAAGGTTTGAGGCAAAGCCAATCAATTACACGAGACAAGGTATCGGACTGTCTTTGATTCCCCTCGTTGGTATAAAACTGTCACGGTATTACGGACTTGTGCCTGGTCTTGAATTCGATTAGATATATACCCACTTCCGGCGAGACAATCGGTATCGTACCACCCAATTCCCAGAAACTCTTTAACCCGCGGGTATAATTGGAAGTTACGTAGGTACATACGTATACGTGTTTACTCCCGAGCGTTCATTATTTCGCTTTTAGAATTTGATACGCGACTACCGATACAGGTAGATATAGGTAGATATTCAGGCACCGCGATATTGTAAGCGTATCAAAATATTTTACGTAACCAATATATATATATATATATATATATATATATATATATATATATATATATATATATATGTATATACCTATTGTATATATGAAATCGAAGCAGAGAAGACGTATCTTGACTTGATCAGAGTTATAAATACACCGGGTTTATTATTTCGAAAAGAAAATTTTCTTCCCGCCGTTTTTCTCTCTGGCCGTGGGGAAAAACCCCCAAAAAATGATCGATTCCTTTTATAAAATCCAAAACGGTTGATGAATTAACAAAAATTCTGATCTCTTATTGCAAACGGATCATCTCACTACTATTGTACATAGTTGGAAAAATTCCATAGTCCGCGGTATCGAACGGTTCGAAAAATAATGTCAATTCCATCTCCGACTAACGAATGTACAATTGAAAGTCTGTGATGAAATTTTTCACTATGAGTTCACGATCGAGAGAGGGGTGCGGATATGAGTTGATTAGTTTTATAAAAGATCCCGCGACGGATGCAGCGGGATATAGTTCAGTCGTATAATCTTGATTAACGTTTACGTGTATGTAAATGTGTAAGTAGGTGATAATATAATTATGAGTGTGTCACACGACTAACCTGCAGAAGATGTTAATAAAAGTTTTTAGTTTTTTTTCTATTTCGCGGTGGAAACTGAAGTTTTTGCACGAGTTTTTCTTTCTATCCTCGAAGCCTTGGATATCTGATGACGTACTACGCTGCAGTGACTTCCGGTTCTTCGGTTGCTCCCAAGTTGATAGAGAGAACGCCGTGTCAACGGATGACGGTACAGTGATGGTGGATGAGATCCGAACCCCCTTTAAATACAGCTAGGATAACTGGCATGCGCCGTCCAGCGCCTATGGGGCGCCATGGGGCGCCGGGGGGGCGCGCGACGCTCAATCCCTTCCCTTACGTCCGACGATTCAAATTTTTGTTTCGGAATTTTGATAATATGATAATCTCGTTGGGATATTTGCTCGTTATACGTGAAACGGGCGACAGCTATGCCCCCGCTCCGTATACCCAATGCGGGGCGAGATTCGGGCGTAGGGTTCGTACCGTGGCATATTATATCCTCGAGGGTTAGGTATACGATCTTTAAAAAGCTTGAATGGATCTTTATGGTCAAGCCGTGACGTACGTTGGAAATGTCCGAATCAACCGCGAATTTCTCGGGCTTTCTCTTTCATTTTTTTTTTTCCTTCGTCTTCCCTTACCTTTCCTCTCCTCAACTTATATATAGGTATATCTTTTCACATCTTATTCTGTCTAATATGTTTCCGGGATTTGTCCCGCGCCCCACGGGAAATATATTTATTCCTCCATTCTAACGACACTGCAGGATTTTTCCCGTTGCAGGGCAGCTTTATCTCAGCTTTATCTCAGCTTTTTTGACACTTTTACGAACCGTCGTTTTGATTCTCATGCTTTTTACGTACACCATACTACTTTTAAACGTCGTGCGTTGAGAGCGAAAGAAAATTGTTTCCCATCATAATTACATTTGCGGTTTCGCACGGCTGTAAATCACTAATTCATCCTTCAGTTCTTTCGTTTTCCCTTTCATTCCGACTTCTTTCACAGTTTTTATCCGGATTTAATTTACGAATAATCTGTCGAGTTCGTAATCGCTTCGTTGGAATCTTGGTCCACTGATCCAGATGCTTGTCGGAGCAAAAAAAATTATGTAACCTGAAAACACGACGTAATAAAATCGCGAATGTTCATCGAAAAAATTTTTTTGCAGCATTTTCTTTTCTGTCAAAGTTTTGTCTGATATTTCGTGCCTCAACGGTAATCGAAATCTAAGGACAATTCCAACATTTTTTTGGATGCAAATAATTTGCCAGCCTTCTAGTACAAAATCGAAACATACGATGGGGATGAAATGTTGAATAAAAATAGGGTCAAACCCTCGGAATTAATTACAAACTCTGCACCGTCTGGTAGACGTTTGAAAAAATATTGAAAAAAAAAGAAAGAAAACGTCAACGTCAACGTAACCAGAAAGTTTCAAAAAACAAAGTCAATTATATCAATTAAGTAATGTTGATGAGCTCGATGTCGATTTATCGCGAAAATTACAGATTATTACAACTCATTCGGGATATTTCTTACTGCTATCATCATCGATCGCGTTAGTATCATACATGGCTGGATGGAGTGAAAGATACGAAAGGGACGGAGAAGACAATGGCTCCGTCGACTGCAACAAGTGTTGCCTCAGTTTCGGGGGGTAAGTATGTTTTAACAATTAGTAAGGGTATAAAGGACACTGGATAATTCAAATTACAGAACAATTCTATACGTTTCGTTGGAAATTGATAATCGCTATACACCATAATTATTATGCTCAGCGTAATTGGAGGAGAAAATTTATTTCTGCAGTGTGAAACAGAAATGAACTGCAATTCATTATTTGACGAAAACTATATGATTGGTATAAAAGCTATGAAATTTTGTGGCCGATCTGTGGTTTTATGGGGATCGTTTGATCGCGACTAGCGTGGGTTAATCAAGAAACAAGCCCATATAATATCGTGAAAATATTTTTTCAGATCTCTTTATAGCCGCGTATGAAACATTTCAAGAAGCCTTTTCCTGCCAGTCCGTAATTAATAACGTTTCAATTTTGGCCTTTGACGAGACGCGACGCGACGGGACGCGTACCTACGGATCGCACGAACGTGATTTTCTTAAAATAAGAATATTAACCGTAAAAAATTTTCCGAGTTTTGGAAGCGAGTTTGAAATAACAGGGGAAACCGGGGGAAGGAGAGAGAAAGAATTATTCCGAATCAAAAAAAAAATATTAAAAATTAAAAATATTCACCATATTTTTCAGACCCCTATATAACGAATTTGAATTTCAAACGAGATCGCCACGGCCGTACCGGGCAAAAGTATATCACAAGCGAGAAGTTCCAACTATGTAATTAATAACGACCTTTCCCATCGTCATCTTGCGGCGGCTCAAAGTCTCCAGGATCTACGTTTACCTAATTAATGAACATGCGGCAGGATTCTATGTATACGTATAACACACGAATTAACTGAGAAACTCCTCCACAATCACAACTATGACGTGATCCTGCAGGCATAAAAATTTTACGAACTTCCATCTGCAAGGCTAAACTTATACCGCTGGCCAACTTAAGTTTGCCGACTTGCTCCAGTCGTAATTATCACCAATTATCACCTGTAGTATGATGTACGATTAACTGCAGAGTATCGAGATCGTGTTTTGAAATCATTTATCGATACAGTGTTCGAATCAAAGTGATCCGAAATGGGTTAAAAACTTTTTGATAGAGTCGAATGATTTGCGTTATACTTGTGGATAGTTATATGCGGGTGTATTCGTGGAAAAAAAAAATTTACTTCGGGAAATTCTCGATCGGAAAACGTCAGTCAAAAACTGTATACGTATAATAAAAATCGTCGTGTATCAACATAAGATAACGCGAAGTCTAGATAATATCGGAAAGCGGTAGCGATTGAGGATCGCAAACATGTCAAAAATCAATTAAACCCGAAGTACGTTGGTAAACAGTTGTAAAGTTTACACTACTCGCTCTCCGGATATGTGCAGTGGGGTTGCTAGAAAAATTTTGACGAACGTGACTTCAAGATAATTTAACGTGTACCTAACACCTAATTAGATATGAAAATAAACGCGTCAACCCGTAGAAATGACTCGTTCAATCAATGATCGAGCGATCTAGTTTTTTTTACCCCGTTCATTTTTCAATCGGATTACCTTGTACACCGTCAAATATCCCAAAAATACACCTCGTCTTAATCTTCCCGCTTCTGCACCCCGAGGGATTCTAGAGCCCAGAAAACCAACAGGTTGAACACCGATCAAAAGCGAAAGGTCGATGTATTAGAATTACGTCCATCGTCTATCAACGACGACGCTCGACGTAAGAAAACGTTGACTCAAAGTCGATAAATTCTACCTCCAGTAGCTCGGTCCGATGCCAAGAATCGATTTCCGGCAATGATTTCTTATTTTTCTTAAGCTTTTTTTTTCTACTATCAGGATTAAAATCTCAAGCATACCCGCTCTTCCCTTCACCTTACTCTCCCAAATAACGAATCAATAAATTATCAATTAGCGTTTGAAAATGTTTCAATAGATCCGAATTTCATCCCGCTTCAATCTTATGCATCGAACTTCTCCGAGGTATTTTTCATCTCCTTGTCCTTTGAGTGGTCTGCACATGCCGGAGGACGGATATGACTTCGCTTTGTCTCATCTTCCCTTTGTTCATCCCTCGATCTCCTCGATTATTATCACGAATGTAGCTAATATAGGTGTCGGTTGTCTGGTTCCTAGACAAAATTGTGAAATGCCTGAATGATTTCACGATATGAATATATTGGGGACTCGCATTTGTCCCTGTGAAATACCTTAAATCTATAATTCTCGGCGAATATAAGTTCTCTCAAGTTCACATTGGGAAGAAACTCGCTGTAGAATATCCTCCGACGAAGAGTTTTACGTTTATTTTCATATTTTATTATTAGCTATTGGATATTTACAATACCACTAGCTACCATTCATATAATATTATACTACGCCAGCAACCGTCTGCTATGCGGATTACCATAAAAGCTGATGGAATATTCAAGGCTTGGAGAATGTAGCAACCGATTTTATTAGATAGCGTCGATATTTGAGAATGCGAAACGCTGATTTTCCCGGGTGATTATAATATTGTTTTCCAGATTTTCTCAGCTCGAAGACCCAGAAAATCTGACCAAGCTATGATATTTGTCTCTTTAACGATTAAATCTTGTCGAGAGTTGGATCTGAGATAAAAAAGAAATTCTGTTGCTGTATTATTCGCTGAATTGCGTCTGATACACCTACGCGATATTTATGCCGTTTCTGAGAAATCGAACAACTATCTATATCTATACCGCGATGGAAGTGTAATTTATGGAGAAAATCTGAAGAGTTGAAGTAACGCGATAGAAAAGCTTCAGCAAATATCTTAACTGACAAAAAATTCGGAGGCATTATGCATTGAATACGTTTTATGCCGCTCGGACTTGCATTTGATATGCATGAGACCCGTCTAAAACTTTCGGACGTCTAAATACGCCGATGTACGTAAATTCACCAATAATATGAATGTATAGAACGCTTACAGCTCCGCGTTTATCGTGAAATAAGTTTAGGTTGGTGAAAAATTATGGACGTGTATTTAATTTAGTAGCCCCTGGGCTACTACTAGTCTAATTTTCATTTCATTGTGCTTAAAAAATTACGTAACACCGTTCTCACCTTTGATCTGAAAGCCTAACCTAGTCTGATGGCATATCATGCTGGGATCGAGTTAGTAGGTACGAGTGAGTTCCGGCGTTTTATTAAGCATGTTGAAAATTATTTTGTAACTTTGATGATCCCTCATTAGAACTGACAGAAAAGTTTTGTTCATTCCTATACAAGCTGCCTGGATTATCGGGACATTTCCCTCAGGCAGTACGCACATGTACGCGAAATATGTCCACATCATATGTACGACAAACAGAAACTGCAATCTATTGCAATTAATTATATATGTATATCGTTGATTAGACGCGAATCATTTTACGATATATAGTTCACAGTATGAAGATTCATCGATTGGTTAAATGTGATTATTTTCTTGTCTTTGTGGTTGCAATTGCTTGCGCGAGCCCTTGACATTAGCAAGCTGATAAATGTTAAATAAAACGAACGCGAATTTGCGTTTCAAATTTTTTATTATAAATCATTTACAGGTGTAGAATGTACATATATTATATACATTTCAGATCGAGGCGTCTGTATATAATTATATACCTATACCTGTATATAGTTACTACAAAAGCGAGGTCATTGACTATAAATTTTCTCACGCAATTATTTGGTATGACCGTTTCATTGTCCTGTACCTGTGTGTAGGTATAGGTATGTATTGCATACACATATTTATACATTAATATATCCTATAGTTTGGGAATTAGGTGAGAAAAACAACGAAACTGATTTTTTCCTCTGTAAAAATACTAATCCGAACGAAGGTCGACGTTCACTCTACTCGCAATGTTTTATTATATTTATTATACGCCGCGTATGGCAAATGTGTGTGCGGATGCGTGAACGCGATTCAGCTGTACATACATACATACACACCTATATCTGATTCTGTTGATTCTGTTACGGACGATTTGTCAACTCCGTGCCATTGCTCGTCGCCGGAATTTCTCATATTTTCATTTCTTCAACCGAGAGGGAATAATTCCAGAATCAACTCTGCAACGATTTTATACCGCGATAGAGACTACTACCCGATATATGACTTATTCGTTTCTGAATTGAATCACAGAACGTTTGAAAATCGTGAGAACAACCGAATTCGGATGTATCTATGTACCTTTATTCACCTGCCGTGATGAAAGAACGAAAAAAAAAAATAATAATAATGATAAGAAGAAGAAGAAGAATAACTACGATAAGATAAAGGTTCCTTTACCATGCAGAGATTAACAACTTGGTAGATACATATCTGAAAACTTTTTGTTTAATCTATACACTTGATTGGAAGAAAGTTTTTTTTTTTTTTTCCCCTTCTGACCTTTTATGCGTTTCAAGTCTAACAGCATTTTGAGTAAAAGACAGGAAGGTTATATAACTTTGATTTTTTTTATACTGAGGAAATTTCTTTAGCCGCCACGCGCATACCTGCAGCACTACTATGGCTTTCCAATATATTCCCGGAGTGTTTTGCTCCGAGAATATTTCGAGAGTATATACCTTGTGTACAAATTGTCTATAAGTGAGACGGTTTGAGTGGTGGTGAAGATCGGAAACAATAAAGCAAAGATAGGAGATAATAAGAAAATAGTAAAAGAGATGGGACAAAAGAGGACTGAAGAAGTTTCTCTACTTCGCGATGATATCACTGCCGCGGACTCCGCTGGGCTTTCCGATAATTTCTCACAGGAAAAACTTGCGCGACTTCGCCTCTGGTCCACTTCGGGCCTCGGTGTAGGTGAGTACTTCTTCCTTTCCTATAACCGCTTGGCTTTTCCTCTTCACATCCATAAAATTTTTTATCTTATTTTATTCTATTTCTCCTTTTGCCCCATCTTCGTCTGTATGCTTAGAGTATAAACTCCGCAGTATGCGCTCCAGCTTATCAAATGAACTCCTTGGCGGATCCTAGACCACCTCGCTCCACGCCATAAGCGTATTAAAGTATTATTACGGTTATATGTATGTATCCATGGAGTTTTACATAGACGTGTAAAACTTTGATTCCCCGATGAGGAAATTCCAATTTGGTTACACTTTTGTTAAGAAGAAGGTCGAGCTGTAGCCGGTGTCGTTGCACTTTGAAACTTACCAACTTCCAAGTATCTTGGGACTTAAAGGTAAAGTAAAAACTTCTTCATCCACTAAATATCGCTAATTTTACCTACTTCTTTACGATCGTGAGTCACGTCTATGCTAATCTGTTTAATAATTTTATTCTTTATTCTACGCGAATATACGATATGTGTATGTAAATTCATCGATGTACAGGATAATGTCGAAGTATTGTGCATTTTCCTATTTTGCAATTAAGATCTAATTGGGAATGAGATGAATTGCATTATGGCGATCGCTACTCGACTCGATTCATCACACGTTGTTTTCATTATACCCAGTGGAAATTATCTCTGACCTGTAGGTACGCACCTTACCTAATTCAAATAGAAATAGAGATCTGCAGTAGGCGAATCAATTTCGACGACGAGACACACTGTGCATAAATTTGAATGCCCCGCTAACGTCAGGACGAAACAAATGACTGGTACGTTCGAAAAGTATTAAAGGACGTGTTATCGCGCTCTCCTCGACGTTTTCATCGACGCTGTCTTTATCCCTGTAAATTGTTCACGCTCGTAGAAACTAACGCCTTCTATACCCGAGACACAAACGCATCGACTTAGGTCAAACAGACGTGAAAATCGAACTTATCTGTATATTTTTTAGGCCTTTTTTGGAAATTCATTCATTTTTTTCTATTTACCGAAGAACAAGAATCAGTTGAAATTTGTGTAAATTACCCGAAAGAGCCTACAATTTACTATAGACATGACTCTTGAATTATTGTTATTTACCACTTTTTAATCGGAGTATCTCACTTTTCGTCAGTCCACCCCGATTTCTACGAGACGAAGAAAATGTTTTAATAATGCGATGGGGGTCACGTCATATTCTGGAACGAACGATTTTACAAAATGATTGAGGATTTTGATACACGCATCTGCTAGCAGCCAATTTTTTTTTTTTCACAAAATTTCATTTTATTTACGTGCTTTCAACGAAGCGTGGGGATAATAATGTGTGCCGTGAATGAATAATAATTGAAAACTGTTTTCATAGATACAGGAAGACCTTCCGCATGGAAAACGGAGAGTTGTTATCGCGAATGAAATGAGAAATATGTTTAATTAGCAGCATAATATTTATCGACACGAGTAGCAAAAGTGGTACTGCTGTGCAATTTCAATTACATTCAATTAAAACCGAAGCCTGATAAGTAATAGAAACACGTTGCAAGCCGAGCTCAAAGTATAATTCTTATTAACAAAACAGCGTTAGTGTATAATCTGTTACGTTATACCGGATTCTCATTTCTGTCAAGAATTTTATATTCAATACAACAATTGTGAGATTATCGTTCGACGACGAACATACGAAATGCGATAAACGGTGTCCCTTCTGAGAGAGACATACCATTACACGACCCGTACCTAACTTTAAGATAGCCTGGCTCTAGGATGGATCGTTCCGACGGATGATGTAGCTGAAATGGATGATCTTGAACCTCGAAACGTGAGGAGACACTTCTCACTGTCATCCGCCGAGAAAAGACAGCTGCAGACTTTTAGTACTTGTTTTTTGTAAAATGTCTGCTAATTTACCGTAAACCGAGATGATAGTGGTAATTGATGGGCTGCCGAGGCTTGATACCTCTCGCTTATTCGTAGAATTCATATTTTGCCAACTTGTTGAACAATGAAAAAAAAAAGTTTAGCAGCGGTTCTCGAACCTGTAAATTTTTTTGGGTGAAAATTTACCCCTCAAGAGTGTTGAATCGTGCCACTGTTAATTTCTGTCTAAAAATACGAATAAGGTTTTACTCCTGAGGAGCGAAATTTCATTTCAGAATCGAGTTCGATTAATATGCGAAGAATTTTCAGATAGACATTACAAATGATCCGCGCGTGTGTCGAAGTCTATCACACGTCATTATAATGTGAGCATACATAGGTATAAGGTATAACTGGGACTGATTTTTAGCAATCGTGAACGTTCGAGAGAATCGAATTAAATTACCGACCATTGTAGTCGGGTTCAAAAGTCAGCCAGGAAATAGATGTCACATGACCTCCCCTTTACATATGTGACTCTAAGTCGCAGTCCGTACTAAGCAAACGGTTGAAAAAAAAGTTTCAGTTGGAAGACGGTCTGCGGGACTGCAGTGTGTTCGACTCCGCTGCTTCGCCCCCTTGGAAAAATTTTACCAAGCATATCGGAAGTTTCGTAAAAAAAAAAAAAAAAAAGATTTTCGTCTTATCAAAGTTAAAAATAAATAAAACACAAAATTGGAAGAAGTAAAAGTATTAAAAAAAAAATCGATTCATTTCTGTGATGTACCTTTTGCAAGGAGGACTTGTTCGCATGTTTCTTTATATCGAGTCTCGAGAAATTGTTAGTAAGATATTGGCTGGTTCATTTTACGAATACAAATTTGAACGGTAGCATTTCGGGGGTTGAAATCGAGTGGGGATTATTTAAAGAAGTCGTGATCGTGAGCCGAGGATTTACACCGTTTTAAAAATACAACGACGAAAATGCTGGGACAAGTAAACGGTGAATTTGTTCATCCCTGTGTGGACGAGCCCACGAAAGCTCCGTTTCAAGCACACATCAAGTCCCGCCGGGGGGTTAACGGAAACAGTGAGTTCATAGGTCATTTTTTGACCCCGCCACGAGCAGCCCTACGTTATGATATACGAAATTGACTGAAATTATGTCAGAGATTTCGAATAATTTTCAAAAAAAAAAATACTCGAATTATTCGGGTATATACATTTTAGAAAAAAATTTTCTTTTCTCTTTTCCCGCTCGGTTTTTGATTTGAATTATACCTATGATATTTTACCATTCAACCAAAATCGATTCAAGATTGGATACGTGTACGCAATTCCATGTTAGACGAATTTTTTTTTCTGTCTTTTCTCTGCTCGAATTCGATTTCCATAAAGGGTTCTAGAAATAAGGATAAACTGGGTGATTTGGGGCTAAATTCTTGTCGTGGATACATAAAGATTCGTGGTTCTTGATCCTGCCCACGATAATGCCTACCCCTTTCACGAGCCACGCATTCTTGACGAGTCAAAGACACCTAAAGATGAATAATTATCGTCATGGATATTGATATTCATCGAGTCTTACTTTTCAAAATGAATAAAAAATTTCAGGCGACATCATAAACCAAAATCCTTACTTCAGCGCTGTCTATGAAGATGTTATCAGACGTTCGATTGAACAACCGGAGGAATTTTGGTCCGAAATAGGGGAATGCGTCGAATGGAGTAAACCATGGGATAAAGTACTTGACGACACTGACTCACCCTTTACAAAATGGTAAAACTCTGCGTAATGAAGCTCCCACAACGATCTGACGTTTATTTATCCCCAGGTACGTCGGTGGCGAGATAAATGCTTGTCATAACACTGTCGATCGTCATGTGGCCGCTGGTCGTGGTGAAAAAATAGCTCTGATACACGACAGTCCGCAAACATCGACAGTTCGAAATGTTACCTACAACGAACTACTCGATAAGGTTTCTTTGCTGGCCGGGGCCCTAGCGGATTTGGGGGTCCGAAAGGGGGACAGAGTCGTGATTTACATGCCCCTAATACCGGAAACGATTATGGCTATCCTAGCGACCGCGAGACTGGGCGCAATTCATTCGGTTGTCTTTGGTGGTCAGTTTGGTTTTTTATTTTTTTTTCTCTCACCAATTTCTATATTGGGAAAGGAAATGCATGGTGATGGTCTCTACGTCTGTGACGAGGATTAGGCTTAATCATTATCGAGACTTTGAGTTATAATCCATCGGCAATTTCGTTCTAACGAGGGAAAGTTTGATTGTAGGATTTGCTGCGAGGGAATTGGCGACCAGAGTTGATCACGCTGAGCCTAAGGTAATAATATCTGCGAGTTGTGGGCTGGAACCAAACAAACTTATAAAGTAAGTATTTTGAATGGTAACGCATGATATCGTTGTTGGATCCAAGGTGTGTTTTCTTCGACCTTTCACATACCAATAAATTGGCAAACAGATACACAACGATATTGAATGAAGCCATGGAACTGGTTACCGTCGAGAAGCCCAAGTGCATTATTTACCAGAGACGAAACGTGTGGGAAAGCACGTTGTCCAGCACTGATATAGATTGGGATTCAGCTCTTAGAAATTCTAAACCTCATCCCTGTGTCCCCGTAGAGGCCAACGACCCTCTCTACGTATTGTACACCTCAGGAACAACCGGTAAGAATCAATTATCGCGCCAAGTATTGATAGGAGGTATCGACTCGCACATAATATCCGGTTAATTATCTTTGTGGCATACTTTTGTCCGCATAATCTAGAACCTGATTTTATCTTGTCTCCGTCGAACTGTAGCAACGTAAAAGTAATGGCAAACAATTGCGTCTAGAAATTGAATGTGGAATAGATTATTATATGTATAGGACGTTAAATTTCTCCGAACAGAAATCCGAGACAATCACGTCTGCGACGCTCGTAACGTTATTGACATTATTGTTTATGAATTTTAGATAACCCGAAGGGGATTCAAAGACCCGTCGGCGGTCACATAGCTACTCTTTGTTGGACTATGAAAGCGATTTACGGAATGGATGAGAATTCGGTTTGGTGGGTCGCCTCGGACATGGGCTGGGTTGTTGGTCATTCCTACATTTGTTACGGTCCTCTCTTAGCCGGTGTAACCAGCGTGATGTACGAAGGAAAGCCGGACAGAACGCCGGACGCCAGTCAATACTTCAGGTATCGCATGCCTTCGGCGGTCCATGTCAATGCCGGATATTTCCGAAATCCATGAATCTAAGCCATATAATATGTGATTTGATTTCAGAATAATAGCAGAGCACAGGGTCAATGCCCTCTTCACCGTGCCAACGGCATTTCGAGTATTGAGAAGAGTCGATCCCGAGGCATCGCTGGGAAAGAAATACTCTACCAAATCGTAAGAAATGAGGGATTACGATTTGCGTTCATTGATTCATTCATCCATCGGCTAATTATCTTTCGGAAAATTTTTCAGACTAAAGACTATATTCATGGCCGGCGAGCACTGCGATCACGAGACGAAAACGTGGGCGGAAAATATTTTTAAAGTACCGATATTTAATCACTGGTGGCAAACCGAGACCGGACACGCGATCACCGCTACCTGCATAGGTCTAGGTCACAGCACCAATCCTCCTCCTTATACAGCGGGGATGCCGTTCGCTGGCTACAACGGTATACATAATGAATGACGAGATAATCAAATCATTTAGTAATTGAAGCTATAAATTTCTCTTATTTTTTTTTTTTTTCTTTCATTATCATCCAGTCAAAGTCCTCCGTGAAGACGGAAGCCAGGCGTTCACCAACGAGCTCGGAAGAATAGTGATAAAATTACCCTTGCCCCCCGGTACAATGTCCAATTTATATTTAGCACCGGAAAGGTTTAAGCAAATTTATTTCTCAAAGTATCCGGTGAGTCGAAGTCTGTCTTGGTGGGTTTTTTTTTTTTTTTTTTTCTTTATACAATTTTATCATTCTTTGATTCAACATTAAACTGCACCACACGTGGACTTAAATAGGCATTATACCTATGTATATATTATTCAGGGATTTTATGACACTATGGACGCCGGTTATATCGACGAGTTCGGCTACGTATACGTAACGGCCCGTGACGACGACGTTATAAACGTCGCGGGTCATCGATTGTCTACTTTTGCACTTGAGGACGTTGTGTTAGGACATCCAAACGTGGTGGACGCGGCCGTTGTCGGAGTGCCAGAATCTACAAAGGGTGAAATACCACTGTGCTTATACGTGCTGAGAAGTGGTTCGTATTGAAAACTAATTATACGCAAAAAAATTTCCACTTCGATTCATTTATTCATCTGATTTTGTCTCCCTTGTACACAGACGACGTAAGGAACGAGGAGGAAATAAACCAGGAGCTTATATCTAGAATTCGAGAACTAGTCGGGCCTATCGCTTCGTTTAAATTAGCAACCCCGGTAGAAGCTTTGCCGAGGACAAGATCGGGGAAAGTTTGCCGCAAATCAATAGCAAATTTGGCTAGATCAATCCCAGTTAAGGTCTGTATACGGTTTACGGTATAGCTGTGGAGACAAATTTCATTCCCAAGATCTACACCTACATGATTTTTTTTTTTTTTATTTCTTTTCATACAGATGCCAAGCACGATCGAGGATCCGACCGTTTATAAGGGGATAAAAAGGGCATTACAAAAACTTGGCTTCGCCATAAATGCCCCTGATCCAGAATCGTAGAATTACACAAACGTGTATAATGTAATATTAATTAGTTATCCGAACTATTTACCTCAGTACAAAATATATGTTGCGATTGTAGATCGATCAGACAATTTATACGACCAATAATAATGATAATAATAATAATAATAATAATAATAATAATAATAATAATAATAATAATAATAATAATAATAATAATAATAATAATAATAATAATAATAATAATGATAATAATGATAATAATGATAATGATAATGATAATAATAATAATAAAAGTATTGACGAAAAATCTGTACCTGTTAATTAATTACCACAGGGTATATTCATTTGTATGTATATATTTTTTTTCTTTTTTTTTTTTTTTTTTTGAGGGACTACTAACTGTTAAGGAATTGGAAGTTGAGGGACAAATGAGATCTTTGGAAAGTATTTTTTTTTTTGTTTTTTATTTTTAGTGATTTTATTCATTTTTTTCTTTCTCAAAAAATTACATAAGTTTCAAATTTGAGTTACGTAAAAAGAAAATATTTTATATCTCGAGTTTAATTCTTCTGTTTCTTCCTCTTTCCTTTTTTACCAGCCGGAGTTTCAGAACCTGTGGATTTAGGCTCGGTTTTTCGTTTCGGTGATATTTTTGTTTCCGGTTTTGGAATCGGTTCCTCGTCAGAAGTTTGCGATGGTATACTGAATCCGGGAATCTGTTAAAAATTGTCGCGAAAAAATATTGAAAAATTAGATAGAATCGGATATTATAATTACGATCATTTGATCGGGATCGGTTAATCCAGATGTAAAACTTTTATCAATTTTTACTTTATCGTATGATAAATATTAGTCATATCTTACGACTGGTTTGACAAGCTTGAAGACAAGCTTCTCGTGTTGAACGTTTGATCTGTCAAGGCTCAGCTGAACTACGACTGGATCGAACGAATGGAAAGTAACGTCGCCGAATTTTTGACTCTGGTCTTCCTCGTCGTAGACAAAATTAACCGTTGATATTTCACCCTTTTTACTCAAATACAAAGTACCCTCGAGCCCGTATTTCGGTATGAGAATCTGTAGGGCATTCTTTCTGACAAACAATACGTAGCCCTCTTCGTTCTGTACTTTTTCCCTGAAAAATAACTAAACAAAAAAAAAAAAAGAATATATAAGGGATATTCTTTCATCTATGCATACACTCTTAGATCTCGTGGAATTAGACTCACGTGGGTATTCAAAGCAACGGAAGCTCGTCCGGCATACTGAGCCATTCTATTCCTGTAATTTAAATTGTAGCATAATTCGTGGTTCTTTTTCTTGTCCAATAAAGCAGGATAAGTCGCATCAGCTCCTATGCAAACGGCCAGAAGACGATGCACCATTATATCCGCGTATCTGTGTATCGATAGTCGGAAATAAGTTATCGAAAAATATTGAGCGAATCTCGCAATCAGTTTGGTTTTGTCTCACCTCCTAATCGGAGAAGTAAAATGCGTGTAAATCGGACAAGCAAGACCGTAATGAAAGTATTCGTCAGGCTGAAGCATTCCGCTGGTGAAATAAACGGCCTGCATCATGCATCGAGTCGCCAATATCCTGAGCATAGTATTGAAATACGGATTTTCATCCGTGTAAGCTTCGTTCAGAGAAGCTGCCAGTTCTTTACCGGAACTAGTATTTATTGTAAATCCCTAATCAAAAAGTTTCTCATATGAAAGTTTCACCGTAGATATTACTTCGATTTGTTTATTTTTATTTTTCATTTTTCTTTCACGATTTTGGTTCGCGACTTACTCGATTCCTTCCAGCCTTCACAAGAGGATCAAAGTTCGCTTGAGGTGGCTCCGGATGTCGACGAAGCATTGCACATTCCGGAAAATCTTCGACGATTTTTTTAGCCACCGAGGTATTCGCTAGCAGCATAAACTCCTCGACCATAGAATTAGTTTCCCTCAATTTCTTAGCCTGAACGTCTATGGGGTCGTGAGTTTCGCTGTCTACCTCGAAACGGATTTCCGGTGAAGCCAGAACCAGAGCTCTGTTACCCGATCGCGAAACAGGACATTGTTAATTTATTTATACTTTAATTTTGGAGATATAAGATTTTTTTTTTCCAGTTTTAGAAAAAAATTCGTACCCGTTCTCGAATCGTTTAGCTTTCAATTTTTTAGCCAGACTATTAAGCCCCCTGAGAGATTTGGCGATGGGATCCTGTTGCGTATCGTCATCGATCTTTAACTGAGCTTCTTCGTAAGTCATGGCTTGTCGAGATCGGATAATACTCTTGTGAAATTTTGTTTCTATTATATTTGCGTTTCGGTCCATTTCCCATATACAGGAGAACGCGAATCTCTCTTCGTTACCACGCAGAGAGCAGAGATTCGAGCTGAGTAGCTCTGCATATACGATTTTTTAATATTTATACAAATACATATACAAAACGCTGAAAAAATATAAGATGTAACAATTTTCGAAAATCACTCACCAGGCACCATGTCGATCCTCTTGTCCACCAGATACACCGTCGTACCTCGCAGAGCCGCTTCTTTATCCAACGCGGTTCCGGGACGAATAAAATGCGAAACGTCCGCGATATGGACACCAATCTCTAGATTACCGTTTAATAATTCCCGGCAGTGAAGGGCGTCATCGATATCCGTACATCCCGGTGGATCAACCGAACATACGTCGATATGCCTTAGATCTACTCTTTCGGCAACATCCTGTAGTTAGTTAGTTAGTTTTTTTTTTTTTTCGGATATTTATTTTTCTTTTTATCTAGAGGAAATTTCTTCGATTCGGGGTAACATTTGACGGCGTTGGATTATTTTTTATTTGTTTAACACAGCAATGGCGAAATTTTTCACGTCATTATCATCATAATATTCTTCAAAAAAAGCGCGTTAAAATTATGACACGTTCTATCCTTGAAAATGGACAGTTTATCGAAGCTTATTAACGAGGCGAGATAACTTACGCGTTTATATTTCGCGATATGGATCGAGCCCGCGATATCTACCAACTTCGAAACCCATATCTACGAGATTTATAATGGTCAAGCTTGGTGAATTGATTTCTAACTTGAACTTTAAATACGACCGTATAAATTTCTAGAAAAAAAAAATAATTATCAACGACATGATCATGGATGATCGAGGGGCCGACGAAAAAGGATTAGAAAATCGTCAAGTTTCGCTTATCGATATCTTGCCGTTTTGCGATCAGTTGGAAAAATTCATAAAGTACATCGGGAATGTTAGAGATCTGAATTATCTGACTTACGAATACCCAAGGTGAGCAAGATTTTAATTTTAATTTTTTTTTTAAACAAATATTTCCGAAGATTTTCTAGAAACGATAGGTACCAATTTTTTCTTTTCCTTCAGCATTCTTAAAAATCGCTTAGACAACGACGTTATCGAGCTTCAAACTATGCTGGCCGAAGTTAAAGAGGCTTTGGTTAACGCGGAGCGTCTCAAGACCCAGAGAAAGTCGATTAAAAGGGAGAAAATATCAGTGAAAAAGATTTTAAAAAGAATGCGAGAGGACGGTGGGTGTATAATATGAAACTTCCATACCTCTTTATCTATTTTGCTTCGCTTTGTTATTTTTTTAAATAAAAAATTTCAGAAGTAAGAGAAATGGAATGCGTAATATCCGTCTACGATAAGCCAATGTTCTCGCGTTGGGAAAACTTGAAGACGACGCAGAGGCCGGAAGTTTTAGAAGTAATGCTGACGGACATAAAAGTAATATTTTTTTTTCTGCCTTCTCTCCTCGTATCAATTTCCGCATTTTGTGTACTCTCGCTCACACAGAGGACCTTTTTTTTTTTTCGTTTATATCGTTCTATTTTTTATTTTTATCAGGGTAAACAACACGCGTTAGACAACCTGGCCGTTCTCGTCACTCGAAAACTACACCAGATCCAAATTTTTCAACCGATAAATCATGCCGAAGTTAATCAGAAAAATTCCTTAGGAATAATTAGGGAAAAAACTGTTATTCCACTTCCGTTTCCGTCGTTTTGTTCCCCAATTATTCCGATACCACCACCGCCACCGCCACCCCCGCTGCCGTTACTGCAAGCTCCCGTATCTCATCTACCGAAAAGATCCTACTCACAACGTTTGTCGATTCAAAGACGTCGACGGTAATAAAATTTTACATAATTTCAATTCTTCTTTTTTTTTTTGTATAAATAAATTAAATAAAGACCGAAATAACTTCGTTCAATATAGATTGGAAAGACGCGATGAAAATTTGGAGAGAAGATCGCAAAACGTTGACGACCTTTCTTCGGTTTCGCTGATGCTTAGCGATGTGCCTAATAATTTGGCCAGTAATATAATATACCCCACGATATTGAATCCGATATGTAACTCTAATCAGGGTGCTGCTCCGGATAATACGATTGTTAGAAATTGTACAAACGACGTCACCCTGCTTAATATTAATGAGAACAATAATAATAACAACGAAGTTCACGGATTGGGATCGGAATTTCAAAGCGAAATGCGAACAGTTTTAGAAGTTGGTTTATCATATTTCAAAGGAGTTCACTAGCTGCAGATTATTATTATTTTTTTTTTCATATATACCATTTGCTTGTGCAATTAAAGAAATTTGAAAGAAATTTTGATTTCAATTTCGATGAAATATTTTTTAGTCAACGAAATAAAGTTACAATAATTTGTTGATAATGATTGAAATGAATTCACATTTGATAACAAAACATAGTAGAATAAGATAGATAGTATAAAGTAACTGTAAAAGTTTCAAGAAATTTATTTACGAAACTCGTTTAGAAGTCATAAGAGTTGAAAAAAAAAAAAAAAATAACTTTCTGTATACTTGTGAAAAATCTTATTTGACTTCGTTAAAACGAGTTTTAAATTTTATTTACTCGTAAAAGCGCGTCCTAAGTGTATAAAAAGAAAAAGAAAAACGAAACGAAAAACAATTTACATCAACTTTCAACTAAAATCAGTCTAAAGAATTTTTATTCTTTAATTTTAAAACTGTATTTCTCCATGATCAGCTAATGAACTCCCTTAAGTGCAATTAATTATGCTAAACGGTTTGCACCTGATTTTAGGCACTTTTTGGGGATCTTAGATCAGCCCCAACGCTCCTAGTCACTGAAAGTACATCCAGCAACGTAGCAGAGGCAGAAAACACGTCGAATACTGATAGAGAAATTGAATTATACGAACTAAAAAAAGCTCAATGAAGATTCGCGCTCGTAAAAACAATATGATCAATATATGCCGAATTTAGTCTTCACTATATCATTTTGTAACGATTTTTCAGTAAATTTTTGGACCTTTACAAAGATAATAGAATTTCTGACACCCGGAATCGACTTTTTCTCCCTTAATGTCTATAGTTCTATCCTATATCTATATTTGATGACAATAAATGAATAAATGAATGAATAGAGAAAATAAAATAAATAATATGACTGCTGACCCCGTCTGTAATGATCCAGGGTAATTTCGGAAGGAAGCTGAGAACTGCGTCTGAGAATCTGCTGTGGGGAACGTCATGTTCAAGAAGAAGAACTTCGTTCTCAGTTTCTTTATCTCCAACGTTGCCCAAGGCTCGAACAAAGTGGCCTAAGGGATACCTTGAATTACGAGGCCAAGAATCTATCGCAACGATTATCCTTTGCTTGATCAAAATTTCCGATTGACGAGTTTCGATTCTGACTCTGGGTATTTTTCTCTCTGCTGGTACGAATATGTGCTTTACATTCTGAAACAAATCAAGTATACGTGAAATTTTATAATTTTCTTGGATTTTCAATTATCTGAATTACCTATTACGTTTCAAATAATCGGTATATATTCAATTTTCGTATGGGAATTGATCAAAATATTGAATAAAACGTGTTAAAGGCGTTTTTTGAAGGATCTGTGGCTTTCCAAAGACATTTTTCAATCAAAAATAAGCTAGAAGTCTAAATTCATCAACCTTTGTATCTTATAATTAGAAACACTCAATGTAGAAGCTTAGATTTTAGAGTTTTCAGTCCCTGATAGTTCAGAAAATAGACAACTTTGTCAATACGACAAAAATAACTCGACTAATCTATTTTATTCGTATCAAATATTTGAATTCACGGTTTATTCTTCAATTGTCCTATCCCCCAAATTGAAGCCACTTAAAAGTAGCCTATTATTCATCTTTCTCACCCCTTTCACGAGACTAGGTTGTAAAATCCCACAATATTGTCGCCACTTTCGTCTTATAATGCCAACTACGACGCCCGTAGGAGTTCTTTCTACATTTTTTGCAAGTTTTGTAGCTTTCAACTGGTCTTCATCTTCCAGAGAGTCTCCAGGGTCTTCTTCTTCATCTTGGATAACCAAATCGCTAGGTGCACTCCATTGATCTTCAGGCAGAAGTTCTACAGCCACAATATCCCCATCTACTGCTCTATTCTGCGCTATTCTTCCTTGCAATAAAATCTGAAAAGAAAATAAGGATCCTAATTATTTAGAGAATAAAAAATTATAGAACAACTATTCAAACTTATACACAACAAGGCTCACAAATTTTTCTCTTCCTTCTACATTGACGCTTCCTTCCAAGAAGTTTTCTCTCGAAGCTAAAAACGAACCCTGCAGTAATCTCCCACTTTTAATACCATCGTGAATTTGCCCAGGCGTCAAATGCGGTGGAAACAGAGGAGTTCTACTCTCTCCTTCAAGAACGTAATTTCGCTTGCAAAGTTTGTCTTGCAAAAATCCAGCATCCGTTAATGAAGCAACATAGTCTTCCACTGCAGGAAATAGAAAAACAATAGTTTGTTATAATTAATTGAAGACTTTATGATTGGATTTTTCATTTCCCGTTCTTTTTTCACGATATATTGTGTTTCTATTGATAAACGCAAAGATTTTTTCCCATAGACTTGATATTTTCTTACTAGAGGTAGCATTTACGCCTTCACTAATCGCTTTATCCCTATTAGCTGCATCGTCGGTGAGCAAAACGACCTCAACCTTTTTCTTTTCTCGACGAATGCCTGCATTAATATGGCTCTGATACCAGCCAGCTGCGACTCTGATTGCTCGATCATTGCGGTCATTTATTTTCTCCGCGGGTTCACGTTCTACATACGTATCTCTGCGGGGAGAAAAAAACAACGAATGAATTTAAGAACGAGCTTTTAATTGGAGTATTGCAGACTATAGGGATTACGGAATCTCACTTGTGATGCTCGTTCACGAATACGTAAAATTTTCGCTTCGGATCGCTGATAATGTCTCTCAGTTTTTTGTAGACGTTAGAACTCCTATGGCGAACCTCTTCCAGTACAGTTTGTAAAATAATTACATTGCAAAGGATGTCTTCCTCGAGAATGTCGATCTTGAAAATTGTTGAAATTATATTAAAGATGTGATAGAATTTAGATTTATCCTTGTTAATATAATCGATAGAGAATAGAGTATTGATGCTTACCTGATCGAGAACAACATTGGTGTCTAATAGCAGGTAGTGAGGCTTCGGATAAATTGAACTTTTTGACTCAGGATCTTCGTCTAGGACCAAATTTTTGCTCTTGTCTTTACATTCTGAGCACAAATTTGACCCACACCATATATCATCCCTTAGATAATGCTCTCTGACAATCTTTAAAATAAAATCGAAGTGAACGTATTAACATAACCCCCGAGAAAAAATATTCGTATATCGTGTATATTTTGACCGGGGGATTTACGTGAATGGATTTTTATTGGGAATTAAAATACCTTGAGGATGTTGCCTCTCTTAGTTTTTCGAAAAAAAGTCTTCGTTGTCAACATCGTGAAAATAAAACGAAACTTATACTTTATGTTCTAACCTAAAACACGCGATTCACGTGGAGTTACGGTTACCATCAACACGGTATGTATAGGTATACTAGTATGTCTATGGTTGACTGGACCGGGCTTCCGTAGTACTTCAGACTTCTAGCCTTTGGAGCAACAACTTCAGACTTCTATCCGTATGTCGGTAATAATGATCTTTTAAATAAATTTCGTCAAGACGAAAAGTGCTAAAGAATTCTCCAACGCTAATTGTCATATTATTCATTCCAATATTTTCGAAGTCATATAATAAAGTCTAAAATTTCGCTGATCAGGAAGTCAGGAACGGATAAATGCGAAAGTGTTTGTATATCTTTTTGTTTTTCAATTCAATTTAATGTGCAATATTTATTATCAGGGAGAATGAAAGATTATCATATAGTTTACATTATATTTGCCTTTGTCCTATAATTCTACCATAAAACTGGTATTTAAAGTGTATATTATGTTGTATATAATATACAATTTGAAAGGTCAACGGCTCCCACCCTCGCTTTTGTTTTGATCACGTGACCTAGTTCCGCTCCGTGATCAAAACATACGGCAGTCGAACGACCGGCAGACGTTTAAAAATGGGTAGCTGTTCTCGTAAAATTGTTCAATTACGTTTAAAAAATAGGTTTTAATGTCAATGTCGCGTTAAAATAGTGACTATAAGTGTAGTGTCCGATGAGATAAGGCAATTAATCCGATAATCCGTGACCGTCTGAAACATAAAATAGTTTTTTCACGAGCTTCTCTTCAGCCGGCTCGAAACCCCGTCGCCGATAGTCACTTGTTGTTTGTTTTAGCGCGGAGAGTTAGATTTTTTACTTTAAAAAGTGATGAGTTTTGTGAAAATAATTATTAATCCAATAATCCGTGATTGTCTGAAACATGAAACAGTTTTTTTACGAGCCTCACTTCAGCCGGTTCGATCCCGCGCAAACCGCGTCGCCGATAGTCACTTGTTGTTTGTTTTAGCGCGGAGAGTTAGATTTTTTACTTTAAAAAGTGATGAGTTTTGTGAAAATAATTATTAATCCAATAATCCGTGATTGTCTGAAACATGAAACAGTTTTTTTACGAGCCTCACTTCAGCCGGTTCGATCCCGCGCAAACCGCGTCGCCGATAGTCACTTGTTGTTTGTTTTAGCGCGGAGAGTTAGTTTTTTTACTTTAGTGATGAGTTTTGTGAAAATAATTGAGTTTGTGAGTGTAGTGTTGATTGAAAAACTATTCTCAACGATTGTTTGTGTCAACAAGAAAAATCGCATGAAGTATAATGCCAGAATTTTTTCGTTTTTTCGAGCAATCTTATATTCAGCAGGGTGAGTATTTCGCGACTTAATAAAACCTTATAGATATATAAGCATTTTGTAAGACCGACTGCAGAAATTATATCGTTTTATTATTCAATATTATATAATAATATAGGTAAATATTAATATTATCACATGTGGCAAATCTTTGACACCTTACAATATCGTTTATAATTATAAAGTACAATACATATAATACATTCACTGTTTTCTCGGTTAGGCTTTGATCAAACAGACCCCTATCTCTCATAGTACAGCATAGAATTTTACTTTCCACTGTTCATATACGACGAGGGAAATAGTATTATCCACAAAAGCAATAATTCGTGTTAAAAAATAATTGAAGTCTACCGCCATAGTATGAAGTATAAAATCAATTGATTACAATGAAGAAAAATAAAACAAGAAAATGATAAATGGCACATATTGAAATAGATATATTTACATTAATCTTCATATGAAACTTCCAAGCCTAACTTCTTTGACTTATGATAAATTTCTCAGGCTGCGCTGCTACCCTACATATAAAAACTCTCGAGTAATACTCTCATTTATTTATACATATTGTTTCTATAATCTCACAGCTAAATATTTTTAACTCTGATAATGAACGACGAGTAGAAAATAGTAATAACTAAAATATTTCTATCGATAACTCTGTATCCATTTATTTTCATATAATATACAGGGTGGCCCATTTTGGTCAATCCAGGCTAATATTTTCGATGCTAAGTAAGATAGAGAAAAGTAGTTCAGACAAGAGTTGTATAGTTCCGAGAGGGCCATTTGATGATACTATGGGTTTTGAATTTTTATAGGTTTTTATGGGGTTTTTATGAGGTAACTTTTGTTTTTTTAATGTCAATCTCTATTTTTTCATGCAGATTCATAATCTATACAAAAAAATACATTACTTTTGTAGGAAACTTTTTTTTCTAAAATTTAAAATACTCTTGTAAAAAAAAAAATCTTTCAACTAAAAAAAAATAAGAAATTGAACTTTTAGAAAAAAAAAGTTTCCTATAAAAGTATTGTATTTTTTTGAGTAGATTATAAATCTGTACTAAAAAATAGGGATTCTCATTTACAATACAAAAAAGACCTCATAAATCTCCATAAACCCTATAAAAATTTAAAACCTATAGCATTATCAAATGTCCCCCTCGGAACCATATAACTTTTGTCTGAAGTATTTTTCTGTATCTTGCTTAGTTTCGAAAATATTAGCCTGGTTTAAAATGGGCCACCCTGCATAAGTTTATATATATTATCATCATCCACATCTTTTGTACCAAAATATTTAAATGTTTGGCACATGTTACCTACCCACATGCTCTATAACGTCGTCGTTGATAACGAGCACCTCGTACTCCGTAAAAGCTCTCTCTCCTCCGTTTAACGGTATGTAGCAAACCTGGTGATTAGGTTGTATCTTTCCGATGTAGTATATTCCCTCGTGAAGTACCCTTCCAACAAACAGGGCAAAACTGTCCTCAGTTTCGCCACCTGGTACTGCGTGCAGGGGCACAGCACCCTGCCAACTTTTAACCCAGCCTACATTGCGTCTACACAATACTTGAAATTCTTTTTTTTCGTGTGCCGCTCCGCCCCACGCAAGAGCACAACTTCTTCCCCTCACACTACCAGGAGTTACGGTATTACTGTGATGAGCTCGTCCCACGTAAAGACCGTCTTCAGATGCGCTTACAGCATTCCTAGGCAATCCATCTTCGGAATTACAGTCTATCCAGTAGCTGCATGTCGATGCTAAGGGAGCTCGAACCGCCGGAAGTGAAGGCTTGTAGTCTGTGGATAGAATTTTTATAATCAAATCTTATTCTTTCTTTGGGTTTTTTAAAGTCGGATAAATTTTTTCTCTAGTTCGCATGTATTTTTCTTGAAACTTAGCTCGCTATTTATTTCTGTTTTAAAAGGGAATTTTTAATGTAAGGTCGACTTTGAGTCTCACTTTCAAGTGTCCATTCTCCCATTGCACCCCAGGCTGTACTTAGGCCTATAAAATTTAAAACAAACGGCTCTCTGTCCTTGTAAATCATCCGGGTATCAAAATCCTGGCAATATACTTCTAGGAGACCGTCGCACCACCATCTGTGAATAATTATAACCAAATTAGTATTCAATCAATTTATTTCGTGAGAATAGAAAAAGTGAGGGAAAGTTTTTTTGCGTTTTTTTTTTTTTTTTTTTTTTATTTCGTGGCTCATTTTTTATTTGTTTATTTTTTTTTTTTAAACCTACTTAATGCACAAATCACATTGTGAGTCACTGCTCAGTATATTCAGTGTTTCTATTTCAACAACGTCTGGTTCAGCATTATTTCTCTTAATAGCTGACATGGTGTTGCCCCATCCTCCGATTATGATCTAGGAAATAGAAACAAATCAATTTGTTATAATTTACATTAAATAATTCCGCGACTTACTGTTTATATAATATTGCATACAAGACTTTTTAACTCTATTTCACCTCGTATACTTCAGAGTCTTCACCCAGGTGAGTTCTCAACGCGATTCTAGCATCATGGGCTGCTTTCACACTCAGCCTAACATTCCGCATTGATATTGGAAAGTAGTAGTAATCCAAACTGTCGATCGAGTTGAATCTGACTGTAATAAAATAAAATGTAATCAAAAATGCGTTGTTACTTACGTGGATTTATTTGAAATTTTCAAAATCCTGTATTACGAATCGTGCGATTAATCATTTCACATATACTATGTAAATCAGATACATAAATGGAATAGTCTTGTCTTCGTATATAAAGGAATGCGCGGTTTCGTTAGTTTTGTATATATAGACGCCGGCATTCACTCCCAAAGATAAGAGAAGGCATGTCCCCCCTCGATTTGCCGCTATCTATTAATGCCGTTGTTGGGTAGTCTGTACTTGTTCCGAATACGAAAAGATAGAAAAAGAAATCGGTACATTTATTCCAACACTTTAGTAATGGATTACCGAATATGGTGTAAATCTGTTTACCATTTCTATGAATGACTTTGCCGACGTTCCCGTGATTCACGTATTATGATACATATCCCATAGTATGTCGTACCACGATATAGTCGTGGACTCTAGCACTATTGGGATACGGTAGATATGAACGTTGTTTGATTATATTACGAAATGTAATTTATTATGTTTATGATTTGTGTCCGTTGTTAATTGGGGATTGTTAATCATGTTTGAAAAATATATACAACTTTAAGAGATTATATACTTACGGGTCGTCATGCTGCTCGCGTATATATGTTCGTCTTTACTTGACGTCTGTCGACGACTGACGTCTCCAAATATATAGACAAAATTTAATTCCTCTCTGCGTCTTTGGCTTTGGGTCGGTCGGTGGCCTCGACCCTCGATTCTCGACGCGAGATTCCAGCCAACAATATGGCCGCGTGGCCAGAGCGTTTGAAATATGCCGCGAAACGGAATTTTTGGAGAATGTATATATATATATATATATATATATATATATATATATATATATATATATATATATATATATATATATATATATATATATTTTTTTTTCTCATTTTTTGAAAATTTCCACGGATTTATTTTTGGGAAATTAAAATGCTTTGTAAAATTAAACACGAATTTATTCCTCCCATATTCCATCTCCGACACAAATTCAATATTCGAACTGTATATAATCAGCGATTAAAATACTTGATTAATTATGTTTTTCCATTCACTTTCCCCGAGCAGTACTGGTCACAAAGTCTCTTGGGTCTATACTCAATAGTCGTTCGGTATTCAGGTTTTCGAAGTTTGTAAATTCGCCTCGAATGTTATCTCGACAAATTTTCATCTCTTCCTTCAAATTTTCCATTATCTTCTTCATAGTTTTGTTAGATTTCTTGATATACTCATAAGCTGCGATTATAATAGGATAAATACGAAAATAGATAAATAAATAGATAATCATTTACGCATATGACCTACGCCCTCCAGGGATGATCAAATTATCTCTCACCTTCTTCTCTCTCGGTTTTATCTTTCTTCAAGGCAGCCTTTAGCTCTGTTAACGATTTCCAAATCTTAGGTTGACATCTTGGTAGAATTTCATCGTCATTAAAAATTACAATTCCACCGAATCTATTTTCATCCTCAGATATGTACGCGTCCAATTCTTCCACCGCGCTTACGAATTTCGATCTATTCCTTGAATGAAATTTTAAATAATTATCTTCAGCCGACATCAAGACTCGGTGCATGAATTTTCATAACCATATCTTGCTGCCCATCGCTCGCTACGAGTTTAATCGATCGGACGGAAATAAATACTCCGAGCTTGCTCTGAGCACGGACATTTAGTACTAAGAATATAGTTCTCTGACAGAAAAGCTCGTGTTATATTGCAGGAAGAACAAAAATTATTATTCGTAACGTTGAACGTGAAAAAAAAAAAAATAAAAACCAAAAAGCTCGGTATAAATCAGAAGAGATTTGAACTGTCTGAATGAATTAAGAATTTATTACCACTGCACGCTGCAGGGGATAATGAGAAAATAATACATTCTACCTTGACAATAGAGATAATTTACTGCTGCGTATATATGTTCATCAATTTTTGTTTTTTCTTTCTCTTTACTAGCGAATGTATTTTCTCTTCTTATTCTCCGGCAATCTGAATCTATTTGCTAAACCTTATCAGGTATTTTACTCGTCGTCGTTATACATTGCAATAACTGTTTATTGTCAGCTACTATCAGCTTTATAATAATACTTTTATCATTTCGATAACGATTACAGTGCATCGAACAGAGAGCGTGTTTCAGCACAGATTTATTTTTCTTCTTTCTTTATTGTATGTGTATTTTCTTCTTACTTCTCCTTTGTACGCGCAATGAATATCGCGACAGCGTAAGGCTGCTTGGGTTTATGATTGGGTCAATTGGATATTTAAACGACCCTTCCTGTTGCTAACGGTATTAGTCTTGCCTCAGCATTCGGTCGTGTCAGTTATTCTTTCACCTTCAAAGTTCCCAAATTTATAAACGGTAAATTGGTTCAAATACTGAATCAACACTATGGGAGATGCGGAAACCGCCGTTTTGAAGCCTGGTCAAACGATCAGGCCAAAAGCTGACAAAAATACTGCCGCTGATATGGTTAAGCGTTTGTACGGATTGAAAGTAAAAAAGATCGACGAACTGAACTCTTACGACGATAAAAATTTTCACGTCATTTGCGATAACGATTTTGACAATCCTTGGATCGACGAGGTACTAAGCGATGGTTACGTGCTGAAAATCACAAATTCTTTAGACTCGAAGAAGACGAATTTGATCGAGGGTCAAATCGATCTTTTGATATTCATGAATAAAAATAAAGTAAACTGCCCATCGCCCGTAAAAAATTTAAAGAACCTTTACTACTCGTTGGAAACTATTGACGAAGGGTTGGAAAAGTATGTCGTTAGACTGCTGACTTACAGACCAGGAAAACTTCTCCATCACGTCGAGATTTCGGACGAGCTGTACGTCGACCTAGGACAGTTTACTGCGACGATGGATGAAACTTTAAAAAAATTTCATCACCCAGCCTACGACGATCACCGATCTTTGTGGATGCTGATCTCTGTGCCGATGCTCAGAGACTTCGTCTACGCGGTGGAGAACAAAGAGAGAAGATCAATGGTCGAGGAAATAATCGGTAAATTCGAGAAAGAAGTGATCAAAAATCTGGACAAGCTGGAAACTGGAATGATACACGGCGATTTGAACGAGCAGAACATTCTCGTCGATGAAAGAGAAAAGACTGTAGCTGCGATTCTTGATTTAGGGGATTCACAGAGATCTTGTTTGATATTTGAGCTCGCGATTACTATGTGCTACATGATTGTGAAGGTGGAAGATATGCGTCGAGGAAAATATATACTTGAGGGTTACCAGAGGGTTAGAAAACTCACGGAGTTTGAGATGAAAATTTTAAAAATTTGTGTCTGCGCTCGACTAATTCAAAGTTTGGTACTCGGTGCCTATTCGTATCTCAATGATCCCGGGAATGAATATCTTCTGACTACTCAAAAGCCTGGATGGGGAGTTTTGGAGGAGCTTTGGCCGATGGAAGACGAAGAGGTTTTGAGGAATTGGGGGAATTAATTATATCCGTGAAAGTTTTTAAAATAGATGTGCACATCTGTCGGAGGATAAATACTGTCATTTTTTTTTGATCGCGTCACGCGATATCATATACTTTTAAATTTTATTCGTCATTTAATAATATGTATATATAGGCAGTTACATATTTACATAGATATATATATATATATATATATATATATATTGAATTATAACACTCTTCGTACAATTAATGTATAATAATAATAATAATCATTTTACATAGCTAGATCGTGTTATATACAAAAACTTATATATTCTTTAAGAAACGAAATTATATAACGTATTATTTAATAGTTTATATTTACGCGTGAATAATTCGAAATTCAGCTATAGGTATATAATAACAATTGCGTGCCGAATTAATGCGAATTTTTTTCTATAATTATTTTACTTGAGTCACGTGTTAATTTTTTTTTTTTTTTTTGCTCTTTTTCGCTCATTTTTTTTTTCAAATATTTTCCTAATATTGCGTGAATAACGAAACAAATAAAAAAATAATAATTTTTTTTCTCACACCTCGCTTTCAATAATCTCAGATTTTTTCTTTTTTTTTCTTGAATATCTTATTATACTATAATATATATATATATATATATACTAGATGTGTGTGTGTGTGTTTGCGTTTGAGGGTATGTAAACGTGTCTTTATAATTTTAATTGTACGTTATACAATATTACATTCGGTTATTAATTCACATCTATAAGGTGGTTTTCCTCTCTTCTTTCCTTCTGTTCTCTCTTCTCCTTTCGTCCTCGTTAATCAATATTCATTTAAACACTATAATAGTATTCTTAGACTCGGCTCATTTTGGCAAACCATTTTTATTAATATTTTCTTTTTTTTCTTTTTTTTTTTTTTCTGTTTTCTTCTTTCGTCTAGGTATATCATATAGAGGCAAATTCGTTGGTCGCAGAAATTTATTTTCAAATATTTTGTGTCGAGTTAGTTAGTTAATTAGTTAATTAAGTTTAGTAGTTATGTTATATTATTAATTATATATATATAATAATTAACGCGACAGAAATTTTTGTAAATAAATTTTCGCCAGAGATTATCTTCTTAACAAAATATTATATTACAATTATTATTAAACTTTATACTTTATTGCTTACAAACTATATTGGCTGTATTTTTCTCACCAATATATATGTATATATATTAGCGTATATTATTATTTTTCATAATATATATATTTTTATATATAATAATATATATATAATAGGCGTTTATTAATTCATTTTATTTAATTTTTTAATTTTTCTTTAAGTTAATTTTTTTTTTTTTTTGTTTTTTTAACCTTTTTCTTCTTCTTCTTCGTCTTCTTCATCTTTTTCTCTATATATATAATACTATTTTGTTCCTATATAACGTTTTATTTATATTTAATTTAATTTGCTTTATCAATTAATTAAATATCTGCTTAAATTCATGCGGGGTAGCATTCAATGAAATGCAATAAAAAAAAAAAAAAGAATAAAAGAAACAGATGAAAGTCATCGTTTAACGAAATTATTTCGCTTCCTAATAATCGAGCCCCCTTCTCTCTCTTCTAATTTTTCTGTATAGCTGTATAATTCAGAGAAAATATGTCTTAAATACAAAAGATAAAAATAAAACTAGAAACAAGAAACATTGAATTATCATTTTTAATGCCCCTGTGGGAGTGAAATGTACATATACATAGTATATAGATTTATCTATTTAAATATATATAACAGTACGAGATTACAAGCCCGATTCTATGGTCACGAAGTATTGCTCAGTCTTGAAAAACGATCTTTATGTTATTAGGTTATGTATGTATGTGTTTTTTTTTTTATTTCTCAACTTGTTTATCAATAAATAAGATGATAAATAATAATATGGGAAGATAATTGAGAATCGTAGCGAAATCAGCAATAATAAATCCCGATCAGTTTAATCATGGATTATTTCATTTTATTTTATATATTATTATTATTATTATTATTATTATTATTATTATTATTATTATTATTATTATTATTATTATTATTATTATTATTATTATTATTATTATTATTATTATTATTAATGTTAATATTAATATTATTTTTATTATTATTTTTGTTTTATTACTTAACTTTGAATACTTTTACGTTAAAGCCATTTTTTTCTGTGCGAGTCAAGCACCAACATTGAAATACTTTAATGACAATAATCTCATCAACGTTTGTTATTCGAATAGTGTATTCCTCGTTAGGACGATGATTATGGTACATACCTATATATACAATATACATATATTATTCAAATTTTGTTCTATTCTCTTGAATAATATATGTATATATATATATGTATATTAGGGTGGGCCAAATAAACCGACAATTCTTTTTTTTTCAAAAGGCCCTTTTCAAAACTTGTTCTTTATGATCAAATAAGAAGCCTCGAAAAATTTGAGCTCTTAATTTTAATATTAAGAGGTCGTTCGTCGCGATTTTCTATTTCCCATTTAAATAATATATAGGAAATGTTCGTGTGGCATACTTCGATTTTTATATGTATCTCAAGTACTGATCTACTTAGAAAGATTCTGCATAGCTACTTTTGTTCGATATTGAACGCTCTACAAAAAAGGTCTCTTGATCTTTTTCGATAAATCCAGCTGTTTCCAAGTTAGTTATAATCAATTACCATTAATAACCGATAACTAACTTGGAAACGGCTAGATCTATCGAAAAAGACCAAGAAACCTTTTTTGTAAAGCGTTCAATTTCGAACAAAAGTTACTATGCAGAATCTTTCTAAGTGGATTAGTACTTGAGATATAAAAATCGAAGTATGCCACGAGAACATTTCCCAGATTTTCCGAGGCTTGTGTTCGATTCGATCATAAAAAATGAGTTTTTGAAAAGGCCTTTTGAAGAAAAAAAAAAATAGTCGTTTTATTTGGCCCACGCTTCTTTTGGCTTCTTTTCTCTCGTTATAAACTTGGTATATTTATTATTTATTCACTCGCTTGGACAAATGCCCGAGATCTTGGTTGTCGTGGTGGTGGTGGTTGTTATTTTTCGGGACACAGTGCGGAATGTATGTATATAGTTATAGATACAATTAGGAAACGCGCCAAATTACACGAAAGTATAATTATCCTGTTAAAATTACAGCTTAATTAGTGTTACAGGGTTAATTCGAGTTTTCCTTTTTTGTTTGGTGGTTTTTTTTTTTCTAATTTTGTATTTTGTATTTTTTTTTTCTTCTTTTTCATTAGGTTTTCTGTTATTCATTACGCTTCTTTAATTACTCAAAATATATATGTATACTTAGTCGAGGCGCAATTATATAATCATATGCAGGAAGGCCAAAATATTTTAATCCGGAAAAAAATTGGTGAATTTATAGGTTATATTGGAGGTATATATGCGTATAGACTATTATGCAACAAGTCGCTCAACCCATATGCTAATCCCTAAATTATTATTTTTACCTATATAATTATGTTAATCTTTTTTTATATATATATATATATATATATATATATATATATATATATATATATATATATATATATATATAATATATACTTATTTATAAACAATACACTGCTGCAAATTCTCTCTCACTTTTTTTCGCAAATCTTAACCAATTTCATAATTAGTATATTAATATTACGAGAGACATATTCATTCTCATCATATTCTCCTTCAATTAATCAATCAATTAATTAATTTATTTAATTATTTATTTTTTTTTGTTTTCATTCATTTATTTATTCATTTACGTATTCAATTGTACGATATCCAGCTGCAAAAATCCTTTTCTCACTTTATATCGACCTCTCGATCGACTCTTGATCCTTGTCTTCCTATCTTATTATTAATTTTTATTAAAAATTTTTTTGTTCAGTGCTAACCCGCAATTTAACTTCGAGACGATTATGTACGTCGCCTTCAATCTTAAGACTGACGACAGGATTGACAGCACTGTTTTTGGTAGAGAGGCACCCGGCACATGTTCATCGCTTTTACCCTACCGCAAAACTGCGAGAGATCTTTGCAGTATTCTGAAAAAAATTTCATCATCGTCATCGCCAATGGTAAGTCTGCACAAATATGATATAGGATGATGAGAACTGATTACGGTAAAAAAAATAAATAAATAAATCCGTAATCAAATGAAAAAACTTCGAACATCGCCTGCATCGTAGATCAACGACACGTGCATCATATATTATTATCGATCGTAATTTCATTTTTACCTGACGCTTGAAGGCAAGGCGATCCTTTGCACGTCTTCATTACAGACGGACGTGGAATATCCCTGCAGGCATTGCCTGCCGCCTTTTTAGTGCCGAACCAAACGCACTGTAGAATTCTATATTTTACCCCATCCTCTTCACAGGCTGCGGTGCACTGAAAATAGTTATCCCTCATTTTAGTGGGTTCTTTTTCGTTTTTTTTTATTTTTTTTTTCTTTCAATTCATTTTTCTAGAGTACGTGATCGATCAGTGTACGAAGAAAATTTCCTCCAGACGGTAAGCTGGAGAAATCAATACTTTCGTACTCGAAGAGTCGAACAGAAATTATTCTACTTTACTCACTTCCGACCATTCCCCAACGCGCCATACACCTTTACACACGTCGTTATAGCACTCCAATCTTTGGGGTGGTCTAACGCTCTCGTCGCACTTGGTTGAGTCGAGAATGGTACCATTTCGCGTAGTGTTATTCTCTTCATCGATTATGCGACAGGTAACGTCTCTCCTTTGCATCGCTACAGGTATAAGTACGAGAGAAAATAATTAACGCACATTCAATTATTTCCTGCAACTCTCGTCGCTTCTAATCATTCAAATTTGACAAAAAAAATAAAAATATAAAAAATCAGACTTACCTGTCTGCCACGTAAAACACCTCGAAGTTTCGCAAGGTGTCCATTCCCCGGTATGCCATTGGGGACATCTTTCTCCTCCACACGGTCGTACCTTTTCTGGTACCGGGAGACCCGCGTCTTCGCAGAGCGTTGCACCAACAGCTGTTTTTTGTGCAACTTGAGTAGCGTTCGCAGCGTTTGTCAGAGGTCTTACTGTGCACTGAGCACCTCTCATCTGAAAACGTGTGGATCAATGCGTTGGTAAGTAAATGATTAAATTTGTTGATCTCCATAAGTGATCGGGAAATTGTTTTAATAACCTGAAAACCGCCGCCACCGCAGGTCTGTGAACACTCTGACCAGTCCGTCGTGACCCATTCGAATTTTAGGTCCTCCACCATGCCTGCGGGGTAATAAAAAATATTTAGACAATTTTTTAGATCGGTAATAACACCGTTTACAGATTTTCGGAAATTTATTTCTATACTTACTTCGTCCCAGAATTACGACTGGCTGAAGTGTCGACTGGTCGTCGATGTTTCCGTTCTCAAATGCAGTTGAGGTAAAAATTTCCCAGGTATTAACGGTCCCGTGAAGCTTGAGATTCGTCAGTTCTTCCTCTGGCTCTAGGCTTGTTGGATTTCTCGTTGATTTTTCCGTTTCTTGTTGATCGTCGTTCGTCATTTTCATGTTTATTTCTTCAGGATCGGCGGTTCCAAGATCCTGCAACTCTTCCGGAGTCTGAGTACTGGTAATTAGCTCCGGCTCACTCGTTACAGCCGTAGTAGTTTCCTCGTCAATTTTTTGGGGCGCCGAAGCCTCGTCGTTCATCCGTTTCTCGGACTCGTTGATTAGAGACTTTTCAAAATCGTCGAAAACACTTTCAGCTTTATCAGGACCCCCACTCTGCTCCTCCCTCTCGGCCGTAGGAAATTCCTTTTCAAAATTTTCTTTGCCTCGCGATTTCGACTCCGAATCGCTCGCGTTTTTTTCCTGTTTATGTTTCACAGCTGAAATGAGCTCCTCGACTAGGTCACTCGATTTAATTTGCTTTTTACCCAACCGTACTTCCTTCGCGGTCTGAGCCTCGTGTCTTTTAGCGTTTCTAATAGATTCCTCGATGAAATCTATCGCCGATTTTGTAGGCGCAGGTTTTCTCCTGTGAGTTATCATCTTAGGAGTACTTCTCGGATTATCGCCGTTCTGTAGGGCGAAAATAGCCTCGTCTAGATCGTACGGGTCGTCATCGATGATTATTCGCTCTTCATCGGGACCGAATTTCTCATCAGGAATTCCCGTATTTCCACGGAGTATACCGAAATCGCTGTCGATATCGTCAGCGAAATTTATTCCCGTTTTACGGTCCCTCAATGTTCGAGTTGTCGGGAAATCGCCGGTTCTAGAATCCTCTGAAAAATGGGGAGCCATCCTGTGGCCCCGGTTCCCGATCGTGTCACCTTGAAAAGGCCAATACGCCTGGGGAATGGCGTTGATTAAAATCCATTAATAGAAAATAAAAAGAGCGATATAGAAATTTGAGAACCGTGGTGGTGCAGATTTTATTCAATAAGACGTAACAAAACTATATTCATTTAAATATAATAGTATATATATATTGCTTAAATAATAATTTATAACGGTACGTGATTAGTAGGTGTGCACTTTTTGAAAAATAGATAGTAGCGTTCGGAATTTTTTTTTTTTTTTTGTTATCACTTCCTCGTATTTTCGGTTTTATAAAGCAAAAGAAAGAGTGCAGCAGACAGGGCTGCAGATATACAAGCAGCACGAGAGGATGCGATATTCAAGAACTGCAAAAAGAAAAAAGAAAAGAAAAGATACGAGATATGCAACGTAACCATATTAGTATAAAACAGAAAGAAAAGCAGAAATGAAAAACAAAAAAAAGCTTCAAACAAATCCAGTTATTCGTAATAGAGGTCTGGGTTTATTTTGAACGGTAGGGTAAAACGGCTTTTAAAAAGTTTAGATTTCTTTTTCGCGGATGTCTATAGGTATAGGGGCACTCACCTTCAACCTGGATATTAACCCAGTTAAATGTGGCAAGAGTCTTGTTCCTGAAGATGCCGTAGGTTCAACCGACTCCTGATAGCCTGGCTGAATATCGCAGCAAGAAAACCCATCACCATAAGAAACCATTAGTTGGTTAGGAGAAAAGTAGAGTGAGAGAAAGAGAGGGGGAGAGAGAGAGAGAGAGAGAGAGAGAGAGAGAGAGTAAAAGTTTAGTCATACAAAAATACGATCAATGTTATACATTTAGGTATAATACAGAGATACAGAGATGAGAAGATGGAACGGTTAATTGGCACTCGCACAAATATATATACCTGTAATAGAAAATAAATTCAAAACCATTCAATTACCTGATGCAGTGACGTGACCGTATATTCCCCGTGAATCATTGTCGCATCCGGCGGAAGTGGACTGGGCCTTAGCTGTTTCTTTTTCTTTGGTTTTCTCGTCGGTTTCGGGGTGACTATTCCTTCGGGATGTGCTTCGTGGCTGAAGTCTTCTCCGTTGAAAGAAAACGGACTACCGTAAGCTGGTGCTAGAAATTGTCGATATATTTGTTGCGATGCTTTTCAGGAATGACTGCAGGCTTTGTTAACTATCCAAGAATTTGATTTTCAACTCGTCAATTACGCACCTGCGTGATCGGTGTGAAGCACTTCACCGGACAATGACGGAGCAGAATCAAGACTCGCGTCCTGATGATGGACCGTCTTTCCATGCCGTAATATCTCTTCGCTGCTCATGTATTCTCCGGGTCTGACTTTAACCAGCAGATGAACCTCGGCTTGGGATTGACCGGCTGAAATTTTACACGTTGTCGAATAATTATTACATTAGCGAATTGCGAATTTTCTCGTCTTTATACGACTCACCTATACACGCGTAGACACCGTTGTCCGAATAATTTATGTCGACTATCCTGAGCGCACCCTTCTTGCTGATTTTGTACTTTTTTGATTTTCTAAGCTCCATTCTGTCCTTGGTCCATATAATGTGAGCCCTGAAACGAACGTTTGAATAAGCAACGGCATACTGATGTGTCTAATGAATAAATTTCGCGAGACTCTTACTTGTCGAATTTCTTCACCGGGCATCGAATCTTTACTATCGAAGTACCGTGAAATACCACCGCCGTTCCCCCGATCCTTAAGTCAACCTTTTTGTTGGGATCTGATTGACTGAACGATGTGTTTTCGCTAAATATTATCGGCTGTGCACTAGAGTCCAGGTCGTAGCAAGCCCGGGTATTGCACGGTCTTTGTTCCGGTGGTTTTCGCGTAACACAAGCGGCTTCTGGCCGGGGTTGTTGATGCCCCTGGGCCATAACTTGCTCGCAGGCAACGTATCTCTTCTTTACACCACCTCCGCAAGTCTTTGAGCACTGCAAACATTGATATGTTAGGTATCTATACAGCCGAGTGTTATTTCATGAAAAACCAATAATCGAAGAAACAGCAGCTCCCCGCCTCACCTTTCCCCACTCTCCGAGACTCCACTTTATAGGACAGTCCAAGATGTTGCAGTAGCGTCTGTCAGGCGGTGGAGGCTGTGGGCACATGTTGTTTGGCACGTGTACCGTGTTTGTTCCTCCCCTCGCGACCTCGTGTATACACGTTACATCGCGAGTCTGAATCCCCAGACCGCAGGGACTCATGCAGGGTGCGAAATCGCTGAAATTCCACCTGACAAAAAAAAAAAAAAAAAAAATGTTTATGATCGAGATATCACATCGATCGAGGTGTTGAAATCCCCAAAAACATACCGGAAATATCGTGAAATTAATTCAGACCATTCGAAATCTTTTAAAATTGCTGGGGAATTATTTTGAATCTGCGTTGATTCCCAAAAACTTATATATTTTATTTTACCTCGGTGGACAGGGATGATCGTTGCACGTTCTGATCCTAGATTCTGGTCTAGTTTCCGGTGTGCATAGATAGGGGGTCACCACTCTACCATCGGAGTCTCTCACGCAGGTTATTATCAGCTCTTGAACGCCTGAACGAAAATCAAAGGGGGTGAGAATTCAGTTTCTATGGGTAAAAGCTAAAAATAATGAAATTTAACTAACCGCCTAGACATGAGGCGCTGCAGTGCGTGTAGCCGTTTTCTTTCCACGAGTAGCTTGTGTGAGTGGCACTACCCGCGGCAACTCTTACGCTGCTTTCGTAGCTGCTTCCACCCTGACTCCCCGAAGGAGATCTGTACGGGTCTGTGAGGCTGGATTCGGCGTAGCCGCTATCCCTGGGAGTGTCTATTCTGTGGGATAGACTGTTTCCCAAAAGACCGCACGGATCCAGAACGCATTTTTCTGTATCGATGGGCTTTGGGCCTGAGCATTGTCTGTCAGGTAGCTTGGCGATCGTTCTACTAAACTCGAGGAATATCTTGCAGTGTACTTCTCTGCGTCTTACACCTTCGCCGCAAGTTACCGAACACGTTGACCATTCCTCTGCAATGAATCTGAAATTCGTAGACACGCGGTTGCAGAGGTTTTTTTTATTTTTTTTTTTTTTGGTTTATAATTAGGGGATGGTTGAAATGAAACAGCTGTGTGTATTCTTTGCGGTTTAAAATATGTACCTACTCGCACTGATGAAACGCGCGCTTTACGTTATAATATACGTGTTTCTCGAACTTCAAAGAGTAACACGACTCTCGAATGTGACGAGACTGCAGTTGATCAAAAGTGCACATTTTTTTTTTTTCATTTTCGTTTTGGTTTTTGTTTCGTTTTTTATTTTGCAAATGAAAAATTGAAAGGATAAAACTAGCTACGTTAATGAAAAATGAATGAATATTTCTGATACTCGTTTTGTCGATAGTTGGGAGTACATAGAGAGAGAGAGAGAGAGAGAGAGAGAGAGAGAGAGAGAGCTAATATATATGAACCACTGCACAGCTCTCCGGTACACGGTGCACAGCATTTAATTAATTAACTGCAACTAATGGTGCTGCTGCAGCAGCGTTTCATCCGAGGAGTTTGGTTCGCTTATTTACTTCTCACTTGAAATACCGCGATTTTATGTTTGCGGTACGAAATATCATCTTTCCGCAGTTGGTATGTACAAAGTTTGGTTCACTTTGGTATTTAATTTTACCCCTCATTACTTACTCCGCTGTACGAGTATACATATAGATATATATAAGGTGCAATAACGATTTAAATGCCTGAAGCTGTAGGTACATTCGTGAATAATTCAAAAACATTTTCAAATTCTTACAACGATCGATACTAATTATTTTTTTTATTAATATTTTTTCTTTCATTTTTCCCTTTACGTACGATGGATGTTCACGTGTCTGTAAATTCATTTTACAACACAATGTCTAGTACCGAAATAAATTTCAACGCTCAACGCTTTTCCCTCCGTATATGGGTATATATATAGGTATATATACGAGTATGTCCCAAGGCGTAACGGTGTCTGACACGTCAGGGTTATTACTACTTGATGCAATGAAATTCAGGCTCCTTTCCGTGTTTCGGTCGTTGCGAGGTTGAAGAAGAAGAAGAAGAATAAGAAGAAGAAAAAAGTCAAAAAGAAAGACAAAAAAAATAAAACAAAACCGTTTGAAACATGCTCAGCATACAGAGTGCTGCTAAAAATAAGTAAAAAAAAAAAGAAAGTGACAGAAAAAACGAGGTGGAGAAAATTGTTGGTAATTAAATGAATACATATTATATAGGTATGTAGTTCTATATGTATATGTATATTAAGTATCTACGTGCATATGCGGTATAGAAAACATATAATTGCACGTTTGTGTCTAAATATTTGATCAAAAATGAATGAATTATTTTTTTTTTTTTTGTTTTTAACACAGATTTTTTTTTGGTTTTTGATAATATATAACGAGGAAATAGAATGGATAGAAATAAAATTATAGAGATAGATTAATGTAGGATACCTCAGATATAACCAGCCACAGGCAAAGTAGATGGTGTATCTGTCGGAACAGATCAATAGGCATGAAAGATGTATTTCATTTTTTTTATGGAATTGTCATTTAACTATTATTTATGGATATATACATATAGGTAGGTATATACATATCTACGGGTTGGTTTGATAATTTTTTTTTCTTTGTAAAAAAAGCATCTATTACCACTAACAACGATCTACGACAAGGTTAGCTAAGAAAGGAAATATTAAAAAAAAAAAAAAATCGTGGGCTGCACTGTGAGCAACAATAATCATTATCTCAATTAGGTCAATTACTTGAACGAACAAATAACAATAATACTAATGATAATAATAATAATCATAACAAGAAACACAGAATATTCTCGTTTTAAAATACTCACGTCGATTCGGAGGGTATTGGTTGTCCAATTAACTTCTCGGGTACAGGTGGAGGCGGATAGGGTTGCATGAGGGGCTGCGTTAACTCGTCTTCTAAATCAAATATATATGTATGAAATTTTTTTCGTTACGTTTTTCTCTTTCCATCAATTAAAATTCGGAATATAATTTCGCTCCGAATGAAATAACGATAATCACCTATGCTTGGCGTCGGACAAACGACTGATCTGCACTCCTGTTCGTTGTTCGGTTTTTCCATCAGATCGCAATCCTTCGACACGCGACCCTTGCCGTCCTTACAACTTACCATACGCGTACGAACCCCCGTACCACAAGAAGTCGAACACTGCAACACAACGATCAAAAAATTATAAATATTAAATTTTGAAAATCGACTTCTCTTTTGTCGATCGATCCCTTTCCGAAAAATGAACAGTTAGCCGTGGTACATATAACGGAACTGATCGGTATAGCTCGGACCTTTGCCCATTACGAAATCCAAATATCCTCTTTTCTCGATGAAAGAATTTACGGTTCGTTGGTCTTTCGACAGGGACGTTAGTTCAGGAAGGAGAGGCACCAGCCAGCCAGCCACCAGCCATCTTCAATCTCAGCAGCCTCAAGTGCTTTCAGCTTGGCTCGAACCACAAAAGCGAGGAATCTATCAATTCCTGTCTTTCTCGTCTTATACACCCGCATTTTGCTCACGTTCCTACTTCCTTCATCAGGTTCATTCGATCGTTATCCAAGCCTCGTAGGTGTATTACGATCAAATCATTATCACCCCCGCGCAAATTTCAACAACGGGTATATGTGGGTTTCTGTAACGCTTACCCTCTTAGACGGAATAATCGGGCAGAATTTTCCCCATCCCTCTCAAAAACTAGATACATACCTATATACATGCGTATATAATGTATATACGTATTCATTCACCGGTGAATGCATTGTGTATCAATCAAGACAGATCCCTCATTAATCATTTGTACGGGTAAGGTATGGATTTTGCTATGTTGCTACTGCTGCTGCTGCTGCTGCTGCTGGTGATGCTGATGCTGATGCAGATGTGAAAGTTTACCTGTGTTTGTAGTGTTGCGATATCTTATCTATGTGTGTATGCGGGGAAACCCGTCTATTCTCTACTTTATATATAATCCAGAGTTATGGAAGTTCATTGTCCATCAAGATACTTGCTAAAAGCAAACCGAAACCTCTCCTTCGAAGCTTTCACGTTGGAACGAAACTGACCCGATATGCTTTTCATCGAGTAATTAATAATCCCCTGTGAATTCGATCGCTGAATTTTAGCGAACCTCCCCCCCTTCACCCGTTAATCACCGCAATACCCCCCTGATTGACCAGAGATTCTCAACTTTGACGAAATGTAAAGAAAATTTATAGAACGAAATTGAATAAAAATACACAAACTTTGGGGATATAATTGAACCAATGAAGGAAATTGCAGCCTTCAATTTGATATGAAATTTTTTTTAATTATAAATCCTTACCTCCGACCATTCGTTGGTCTCCCACATCGGACAGGACAGCGTATTGCAGGTCTCCTGATGTCTTGGCTTATGTGAGCCGATGCACATGTGTTCAGAAAGCTGTAATTAAATTTCAAAAAAAAAAGAATGAAATTTTTCATCAAATTTTTTTGTACTTCTATGGGTTTTTCTACTCTTTTTCAACGACACGCATGAGTAGCGCTGCTGGTACAAAGGGATTTATAGTTTCTCGCTTCGGCACGAGGTGCAGGCCGCGAGCGCAATTTAAAAAAATATCGTTCGCTAGGTGGTAAAAGGCTGCAGGAACCTTTTGAACTTTATACTCACTCTGGTGCTAGTTTCATTGCTCTCTTCCGAGCAGAAGACGGGCCTTGTTCTCGTACCGCCACCACAGCTCGCACTGCACTCGGTCCATTGTCCCGTTGTCCACCTTTGAGTTTAAACAGAACAGGTGATTATGAAAACTAGGTGTGTACTTCTTATATATGTATACGTATATATATGTATAGTTGTAAAGTATAAGTAGAGCGAATTAACGAATGCGTGAAGTAAAAAAAAATTTCTAAGCCTATTATTCTTCGTATTATATGTTTGTTTCCCTAAACCGCGAGAGTTGAGTTAAAGTCTTTACAATTATTTTTAATAGCTGCTGCTGCTGCTGCTGCTGCTGCTGCAGCAGACTGCTGCAGGTATACCGATTCTTTGGTGAAATTCTTTACGAGGCGTTTAACGTAAGTCACGAATTAATTATCAAAAGGAAATTGAAAGATATAAGAGAAATTATGTTACGGTTGATAATATTACAAAGCGAGACGAGACGAGACGAGACGAGACGAGCTGGAAGAAGGGAGAAGGAAGAAGGGCAGGGGGGGGGGGGGGAAATCTCGGAAGTGGATTTATTTGCAACTTCAAACGAGTTTAATTATCGAAATTGCGAGTGAAAATCGTAGAAGTAAGGGGTCAACCAGGCAGGGAATAATTTTATAACCCTCTGGCCGCCCGCGGTAGCATTAATGGAATTGCATTTCGAAACTGCCACCTGCTTTCCAATTTTCATCCTGCGTTCAAAGGGTTCGGAATTTTTTTTTTTTTTTTTTTTTTTCTACAAAGTATGAGTGTGTCTGTGGGTTTGTATATGTATGTATGTATGTTTGTACACGTGAAAACTCCACACACACTGCCGTAGTCGCGACGCCTAAGGCTCGCACATTTTTATACACATCTTTTTGTATACCTATATATACTGTCTTTTTATTTCACTTCAAGTTCTCTCACGGCTTAGCCGTCTAGCCGTGGAGCTTTTTTCTTCAAGCTTAATGGGTATCGCGCTCAGTTTAAAGCCGCGCGTTCCTATATCGCCAACCCCTATATATACCTACTCCTATATACCGTAAACGAAAAATGTGATCCTATAAACAGTGCGGTACAGGTCATTGGTAAATCGCGATATATGTATAGTATATTTTTAGCAAAAGCTTATTCATTCGTTTTCATTGATTTTTATCATTCATATTATTCATTCCATCAATTTTTATCACGTCTTAATTTTTTTTTTTTTGGTCTGTTCTTCTTTACCTTTTTTTTTTTTTTTACACTTACTTTGTCGAACATGGATGATCGTTGCAAGCTACCAGAGACTTGTCGGGCTTTTCGTTTTGGTCGCAATAAGAATCCATCACCTCGTCGTCGGTTCCTCGCGATTTGCAAATAGCCATTGCCATTTTGAAGCCTGTAATCAGAGATTAAATTCGTGCAATATGCAGTATGAGATTTTTGTTTTTTTGTATTTCATAAATTTTCGTTTTATTTATAGGAGCTTTGAACCACCGTAAGGAAGTTGAGTTTAGTTTAGTTCGGTTGAGTAACGGGTTTTAAGTAATTCGAGAAAAAGAATATTAATTCGTGAAACGTGTGCCGAATATTATCGGGGATAGGGAAAAAGGGGGTTCTGCCAAGCGGACGTGGTAGAAATCCGTGAGAGAGATGAATTTCTCTGGGAGTGGAAATATCGGTGAAATACGAGGCAACCAGTAATTAGAATCACGCGTTCGAATGCCGGCTGCTGCTTTGAGCTTTACCAAATCCATTACGAACAGCGCACGCGAATATAATAATGAATTTCACCCTTATTTTTTTTTTTTTCCTTTTTTTTTTCCTTGCATCAACGATCACAGTTGATGATCCCATTTCGAACGAGAAAAAAAAAAAAAAAAAAAATCAAAAATGGATCTACTTTATGATGAGAAATGATAATCGACGATATACTTTAATTATGATATTATCTTACCTCCGCCGCACGGTTTTGAGCAAACTGAAATCGGCAGTAATGCCCAATAATAAATTGATCCGCAAGTAGATCCGTCGCCACCGCAAACACCGCAGGCATCGATCTTTTTGTTGCTTCCGATCCTCAGGTCACAGCCCACTTTCTACAGGGCAGATAAGAAAAAAAAAAAGCTCAAGGTTAAGACGTCGGTTATACGTGCGTCAATCGCTACCGGAAATTCGATTTCCTCCATATGCCATTTCGTTTCCTGTCTGGTATCACGAGCTTCCGTTTTCCTCGTGACGACTATATCCAATAAGTTTTTATATCGATGTGGTGAAATTTCACAGTTCATAATTTACCATCTGTCTTAAAAAAAAACCCAAAAAAATTACAGAATTATTTCTGGGATTAGTTGCAGTATCGTATATGAGAAAATTTCTTTTGTTTCAATTTTTTTTTTTTTTTTGTTGGCTACTTCAGTGGAGAGACAGCGAAGTTTTTTTTCTGAAACTTGTAAATCAAAAAAGAAAAGAAGAAAAAATAAAGAAAAGGGCTGAATAAAATTCTCAAAGAACCTCGAGCGGGAAGCGTGTCTCGACTATGTGGTTATATTAGGTAGATATCAAGAGAAAATTGGATCGCGTCACGTATGACCCAACGCCACCTGGTCGAGGGTTAAAAGCAGTGAAAACGAGGGGCTTTCAGAGACCTGAGAAAAACCAGACAGGTGCCTTGCCTGCCTGCCTGCTTGACTGCCTGCCTGCCTGCCTGGCTGACTTTTTCTTTACTCGAAAAAAAAAAAAAAAAAAGAAAGAACTTTACTTATTCATCAACCTGAGACACGCGTTTAAAAAATACTGGATATACGTGCGAGGATAAAGACAAAGAGGAAAAAAAATCCAAAAAAAGCACAAAAGGACTCGAGATTCTTATACACCCCCCCCGTTCAAATCGCAAGCACCTCTTTTTTTATTCTTGATATTTGAAACTTTGATTCAAAAATAACCGTAAATAAATATACGTGACGCTTTAGCTGTTCTTAAATTTATAATACAATATCAGGGTGGCGACAGTCCGGGAGAATCGGGAAAACCTTGTATTTTTTTAAAATGAACTACTTTCGAAATTAAAAGTACGTTTTTTGCAACTTATATGAAATTATTTTACATTTTTTAATATTTTTTTTCGAAAAGCCTGAAGAATTTCCGAAAAAATCGAACCTATTTTGTAATGGAAAAATCCGTTGTTCAGGAAATGAAATCGTCTTTATTTCATTTTTTGTCACTATATTTAACTTTTTCGTAATTTTTGGTTCTTGATTTTTTTCCTCCTCACTACATATGGGACAATTTTTACTTTTAATTACATTTCGGCACTCGTTATACTTAATCTAACTGTCTAATTGTGATGTGAATTTACATCAAATGTATAGACATATAAATCACGGCAGATTTACACAATATCGTAACTCAACATTTACCACGATAAATGTAGTATTTAGACAACATTATCATGAGGCGTTTCATCGAATTTACATTAACTTGTAAATTATTAAATGTTGATTACTTTTCGATGTAAGAGTCCCTGATACGTGTAAAAACATTGCCCGTGTAAATTCGTGTTATAAATAGACAGACTTACAATCATTGTAACGACATTATCCATTGTTAATGTATCAACGTTATCAATGAGGCCTGAATAATGTGGGTAAAACATTATCCAAATGTTGATTACTCTAAGTTGTAAGAATTTTGATAGAAATACCGAATATAATTAGACGGAGACGTTTCAATTGAATTATAGAAACGTTGAGGAAAGAAAGAGGAGAAAAAAAATTAAATTATGCATCAAGTATTTTCATTCAATTATGTTATAGTTTTGTTATATAGGAATTATATTCACAGTTCTGCAGGTATCATATACCATACATATAGGTTTGGTTTATTCATAAACGAACGGAAATTGCATAATCCGTGGAAATTATTATCGCGTAAGAAACAGGATAATAGAAGATACCACTAATTCGCTGAACTTGATTGCGATTCTGTCGAAAGACGTCAGGGTATCGAATTTTCGTCTAGGCAAAGTCAGGGAATTTTATTTCAGCTGAATTGTCGCCACCCTGTATATGTATACATATTTCCCCGGATGCGGATGAAAATATTAAATTCATGCAACGGTGTGCAAATTATGAAGGACCCTCTTTTTTTTTCGTCTTTTTTGCCCAGCTACTTCCTTTTTTTCTTTTCTTTTTTTTTTTTGTTCTTTTCTTTTTTTTTTCCTCCTTTTTTATTTCTCGCCTACTCCTCTTGCTTTCCGGCGATCGTGCTCGACCTGTCGATAAAGAGGGTCTCTCCCCTCCCCTCCACCTCACTTCCCTTTACGGGGCACCCCTCTTCTTTGACGCGGCAGCGGGCCAACCTGATTTGTCATTCAGGTTGCATGGGGAAGAGGTGGGACTTGTCTGAAGGGTAAGGGAGTACATTATTCATCCCTTATCCGTGAGCTAGGAGGAAAACCCCAGTTCAAGGAGAGAGACGGAGAAGAGAAGAGACGGGCAAAGAGTATGAGATGAGAGAGAACAAAGACTTTAGACTCTGGGTATTAAGTGCATTTGGTTGTCCCATGAATTTAGTTTAGGTTTTTTTTTCTTCACCCTCTTTTTTTCTCCTATCTCTCTCCCGCGCTCTCTCTTTTTCTATCAACCCCGTACCAAACGTCAACTCACCGGATCAAGATCCGAGATACCTTTGAATATTTTACCTGTCTACCTTTCACCTTCGACGAACCCTTCCGTTCTACTGGAAGTGATCCATATATACCTTTACCTGTGCCTATACCTAGATCTATCTATCTATCTATCTATACAGGATGAATGTATAATGCCTTAGTATACGTAGGTATAGAGCGCTTACACGCGGGAGAACCGTTCGATAATTAATCAACTGATTAATTAATTAATTAATTAGCCCGTCGTTGTACCAGCTTTCGGTTAATGACTCGTTACTATTAGCTCGTAGTTGTGCAGGGCTTGCGTATGGACGACTGCACACACATGTGTAAAATAAATTTGAAAATTTATCCTGCACCGTGGGGCCGGGTTGAAATTCCGAACGGTCAAAATTGCGAATCAATTTAAGACGATTTAGAATTTTTAGAAACATTGAAGTTCGGGATATTAAAATTGGGGAAGATCGTAATGAAAACAGCTCAGAACTCAGTAAATCCAAAACTTCAATTAGGGAAGTTCAAGAATCCGAAAATTTAATGAGGGAGCACGACGTTCTAGGCGTGATTTTCAAGTTTCTGAGTCTTGGCTTCTCGGATCTTTAGGTTTTGGAATTTTGAACTCTCGGTGTTTTGCGATTTGAAGATTTTTTAAATCGACTATGCAGACTTTCGGGGTAATGATTTTCCCACAAAACTGTGAATCGGTAATATTAAAATCCCTGTCTACCAGCTGTCGTTGCTGTACGTAATTTATATCGAGGTGCGGATTCAGTCATTTCAATCAATCTTATAAAAATCATTTTGTCCAAGACGAAGAGGAGAATTAGGGCGTCGGATCTCCGTTCTTGAATAAACCGCACGACGTCTTTTGATATATTCTAAAATTGACTCGCACTTCGCAATTGTCGAGCAAATATAGACTTTCCTCCGAAGAAAAGCAAGCACACCAACCAACGGGGAAAATGGAAACAGTAGTAGGGGGGTTGAGGAATGGAGGGTTGACTGCTGACTGGTTGGGTTGGTAACTATTGTTTCTTTTGTATCGAAATGAAATTAATGACTCCACCTTACGTTAGCTCTACCTTATTCGTTATATATATACGTATACGTATTATACCCACTGGTTCAGGCGTATATGTATATACGGTGCGTCGACTCAATTCGCCCGTTGTAAATAATGCAAGACCGACTTCTACATTTCATTGAACTACCCCTTCCCTCCCTAAATTCTCTTGCCCATGCCCTTGCCACTCCGCTATTTCAATTCGCGGTTATACCTACAGACTAACTGCTATATCCAACCTTTGGCGACTACCCTTAAGCGATTCATTCGTTTTCTCCTCTCGTTCTCTGCGATCTACTCCGCACTTTCTCATACTTACCTACTTCCGTTCTGACTTTTAAAATGATTCGTTTTGCTATTCGAAGCAGCTATTTCATTTCGAGACTCGTTTTCTTTCATTTCTTTTTTTTTTTTTTTTTTGATTCAAATTTTTATCTAGATAAAGTTTCTTAATTATTCTTTCGACCGTCTTTCTTGGTAGGTGCATAACCACGACCACCGCCAGGACCAGCACCACGTAGATTTGCATCGATAAAGTTCCTTATACCAATTTAAAGATACGCGAACTTACTGCTGGTAGTGCTGCAGATATGCGAAGGCGAGTGAGGCTGTTGAAAAATATTTCTCAACTAGGAGGATTGTTGGCAGTCGGACAAAAGCTTATACCTATACCAACGGCATGTATATATGTATGTACTACTCGTACTTGGGGTAAACGCAGTTGCATACCGCGCGTCGCGTCGCCACGCGCGTCGTCGTGCAGCTAATAAGGCGCCCGAGAGCTGCTTTCTCGGACAAAAGCTTTTATCGGTCCTCGGAGACTTGACGCTGGGGCTCTGGGGGGACACAGACTCGAGGGGTATGGTATATAGTTATAATATCCCGTTGATACGCGAATACAGACTAGATATATATATATATAGAAAAAATATATTTAAAAAAAATAAATATATAAATAAATAAGATCAGGAAAAAAAAAAAAATCTTCTCTTCTGCGGTAAGGAAGAGAGAGGATACAAAGAACCGAGGATATTTTTTCACCGGAACATTTGTCTCGTTTCTAAATGTTGAAATGATGCTCGCCACCTGGTACTTCCGCGTTACCCTGCTACTGCTGCAGCCGAGGCAATGTTTCTGGATAATTAGGTTATTAATTAATCAGTATAAATTTCTCCCCTATATATATGTATATACATATATATATATATATATATATATATATATATATATATATATATATATATATATATATATATATATATATATATATATATATATATATATATATATATATATATATATATATATATATATATATATATATATCTACATATAGATATAATGAGGGTGAAATTTTCTCCCATTGTCGGGACTCCCTTTGTCCTCTCTTCTTCGAGTTGGTATATAATATTTTATTCATTTACGTCGCCGCGGAGCGAGCTCGAGCGTGCGAGCCTATACCTACCGTCTACGTATCCGCGTGGTCGCGTATAGTCGGTACCCGATTCACCTTATCATTCCTGTTTTCGGGATGTTTAATAATTTCACACGATTTAGTTTCAGCCTCAAAGTTCTCGCAGCATGTTCCTAGCTAGGGCTTATAATGAGCTTCGTTCTACATATTATATACCACGACGAGCATCTCTTTAGAGTTACAGACTCGGACTTGGACGGGTGGAATTATCATGCATGGGCATTTTTTTTCACGAAGAATGTTAATTGATTTTCATTATTTATTAATTTTTTATTCAATAATTACTTACGACGCATTCTCCGTTTACGCAGACGTCGGTGCTTCCCAATCGGCACCGGGTACCATCCGCGACTTTTTCAGCTAGTTGAACGACGACGGACTCGTCGGTATCCGAGTCCAGGACGTTGTTATCTCGTTCGAGAATTTTATCGTTGATCATTACGGTACCCGCGTCCTCGTCCCGCTTTCCTGGCTCGCCACGGCAAATCAAGGAACAGGGACGACTCGGGTCGTGATAAGGTGTCCACTTTAGGAGATCTCCGCTATAGGGAATTCCGTCGAAAGCTGAACACTGCTCCGCTCTAAAGTCACTTCCTTCCTGCTGACACGGCTGACAACAAGAAGAAGAAAAAAATATTAAAATGAAAATAAAAAAGAAAGAGAAGGAAAAGGCAAAGAAAAGAAATTTCATTATCATTATTTTTTTTATTTTTCTTATAACGTGTAAAAAAATTCTGTGACTTCGTAATGACGAATAACATATATTAGAACATAAGAAGTTTCACTTTGAAACAACAACTAAAAGGAAGAAAAATTTCATTCGAAAAATCGAATCCCCCTCTCCCAAAAAAGAAACGACGTGCAATTAATTATCTCCGTAGTAATTTTATCCGGTCATCCTTCTGGCCGTTTAAAGACATCTTGTCCTACCTGGATCACCCTGAAACGAACACGCGCGGACTAATCACACGAATTGATTCACTAGTATCAGTGGTGCTCTCGGGGGTCAAACCCTCCTGCGGTTTCGAGTAAATTACTTTGCCTCGTCTTCTAATTCTGTGCAGTACGAATAGAATATATACATATATACTATACATATAGGTATATATATATTGGAAAAATTTATTATTATTATTATTATATACTGTACATAGAACATATTTCCTTGGATTTTTTTCTTTACCGCGTCTCTTTTCAATGTAGACATACAATATCTTCTCTTTTATTTACTTAACCACGCAACATCTGACGTCACGCAACTCGCGGGGTCTACAAACATATTTGGGCGTTATTATCCATCTCCCGTATACGTCGCGGAACTTTTTTTAGGATATATATATATATATAGATTTTTTTTTGTATTTTATTCTGGCTGCAGGGGATAAACTTGGTGCCTATATTACGTCTTATATCAGGGTGGCGACAAACCGGGAAAAACCTGGAATAGTCAGAGAATTTTGTCAGTTTAGAAAATTCAGGGAAAAGTCAGGGAATTACTTCGGCCCACATGGAAAACGAGTGTTTTTTTTTTGTTGTATTTTTTGAAAATTAGCTACTTTCAAGAAATTATTATCGCGTTAGAAATAGGATAATAGATACCACTAATTCGCTGAACTTAATTGCGAATCTGTCGAAAGACGTCAGGGTATCGAATTTACGTCTAGACAAAGTCAGGGAATTTTATTTCAGCTGAATTGTCGCCACCCTGTATATACACATATGTATAGGCATATATGGATAAGAAACGGTATTTTTTTTTTTTTTTTTCTTTCTTTTTCGTTCGCATGCCATGTTCAAGATATATCGATATGTATACGTATAGGTATATTATATCCCCGAAAAGTCTGCAGTACGGTGTCTAACCTGCAGAAAAACCGCAAACAAGAGTTACCCAAGGAATCTTCGCTGACGTTTATTGCTTACCAAAGCTTTTACTTTTCCCTAACCGGAAAGTGAGGCGAGGCGAGGCAAGGCGAGGGTTTGTCTGACAAAGTTTCGAAATACTCTGAGGGGGAAAACCGACAGGGCTGCTCAAAGTCGCTCTATTTTATCCCCTTCAGGAGGTGCGATACGATCTTTCGTGCCTCCCTTAGAGATTCTATGTATCAGCTTTCACCTTACCTGTAGATATATATGTAGATAAATATATCTGCAATGTCTATAACTATCAAGGACCAAGGTATAAAAGATAGACAATTCACGGGATAGTTATTCGAATTTCACTCCAACTTTTTATCAAACTTCATTCTGTAATCGCGATAATTAACGCTACCTTAATCAACCTTCACCGTAAATTGCATCTTGTGTAAAGTGCATGCGAGTTATATACGCCGCTGTAATACTGCAGTATAACTTTTTGTTCTGTTCGACCTTATGCAAGAAACCGCGCATTGCACGCTCTGTGTACCTGCACTGCACTCTCTCAAAGAACTTCTTACCCGACTATAGCATACACAAACTCGGTCGCGGTTTCGTGTTTCGGATGTTAATTATTTAGCCTTCCATTCATCAATTCGTATAAAAAAAAGTTCATTTTGTACATATGACCCAAAAAAAAAAAAAAAATATCGGGATCAATATTTTACTATGGAGATTCTTTAATTTGACTGAAATAAAATTCTATTACATCAGGATTTTTTTTTTTTTTACTTAAAAGGATTTACAGGGTGGCGACAGACCGGGAAAACCAGGAATAGTCCGGGAATTTTGTCGGTTTGGAATTGTATTTTTTTTAAATGAGCTACTTTCGAAATTAAAAGTACGTTTTTTTCAACTTATGACATCATATCACATTTTTTAATTTTTTTTTTTTCGAAAAGCCTGACAAATTTCCGAAAAAATCAAACCTATTTTGTAATGGAATAATCCGTTGTTCAGGAACTGAAATCGTCTTTATTTCATTTTTTGTCACTATATTTAACTTTTTTGTAATTTTTGGTTCTTAATTTTTTTCCTCCTCACTACATATGGGACAATTTTTACTTTTAATTACATTTCGGCACTCGTTATACTTAATCTAACTGTCTAATTGTGATGTGAATTTACATCAAATGTATAGACATATAAATCACGGCAGATTTACACAATATCGTAACTCAACATTTACCACGATAAATGTAGTATTTAGACAACATTATCATGAGGCGTTTCATCGAATTTACATTAACTTGTAAATTATTAAATGTTGATTACTTTTCGATGTAAGAGTCCCTGATACGTGTAAAAACATTGCCCGTGTAAATTCGTGTTATAAATAGACAGACTTACAATCATTGTAACGACATTATCCATTGTTAATGTATCAACCTTATCAATGAGGCGTGAATAATGTGGGTAAAACATTATTCAAATGTTGATTACTCTAAGTTGTGAGCATTTTGATATAAATTTCTAATATAATTAGACAGAGACGTTTCAATTGAATTATAGAAACGTTGAGAAAGGGAAGAGGAGAAAAAAAATTAAATTATGCATCAAGTATTTTCATTCAATCATATTATAGTTTTCTTATATCGGAATCATATTCACAGTTCTGCAGATATCATATACATATATAGGTTTGGTTTATTCGTAAACGAACGGAAAAAGCTCTTCGCGATATATATCTTTATTACATTATATTGCAGTACATATACCTATAGGTATATCAGTTAAATGCCCCGGGGACAGTAGTTGCATAATCCGTGGAAATTATTTCGCTACTTTCGAAATTCGGCCGTGAACGCACATTTGGTGAAGCTTCGAAAATAATCGCGTAAGAAACAGGATAATAGATACTACTAATCCCCCCGATTCTCTCGAAAGACGTCAGGGAATATCGAATTTTTGTCTGGACAAAGTCAGGGAAAAGTCAGGGAATTTTATTTTAGCTGAATTGTCGCCGCCCTGATTTACAAAATTTTTGATAAAAACCAAACAGAAGGAGAGAAAAAAAAGTAAAATAAACCTCCGTCATGAATTGAGACTCGGGTTTTTTTCTGATGTAGAAACCCTAACATGATCAAGTTAGCCGTTCGGAGTGGCCAGAGGGGTTTGAGACACGAAGGAAGGTATATAGTAGCGCGGACAGTGAAGAGAAGAAATAAGAAAAATCAAGACGTCAAAAAGCAGAATAACACCTCGGGCAAACGTCATTTAGCTTTCCTCCCTTTCTATCTCTATTTCTCTTGCTCTTTCTCTCTCTCTCTCTCTGTTTGGCTCCCTCAGTAACGAAACCAAGTGACGTTTGTATCGGTGCCGTACCCTAGTTGAAATGGTATTAGTTGCGGTTGTCGTTCTCGCGTAGGTATAGGAAGAGGGTGCGAGGGCGCGAGGGCGCGAGTCACTCGTTGCCTGAGAGAACGCGAAGAGAACGTCTTCCGAGAGCGAGTCTTCTCGAGCGCGGTGTTATTTTACGGGCATTCAATTTTTTTTATTGTTATCTTTACTTCTCAACCCCCGGAATAGGGGCGTGTTATCACAACGGAACTCGCCGCGGCGAGGCGCGGCTCGGCGCGGTGCCCCGATGTTTTCATATATTTGAAGTGATGTGACGACGACGACGATTCCGTCGCCCGGCTGCTGCATCAGAGGAAAAAAGAATACTTCTTTTATTCCTCTTTCAAATCTTCACGCTTTTAAACCAACCGTGTTATTTCTCCAACGAACCGCACATCTCTTTCATCTATAATTTTAATTGCCACGTAGGTATACGCGACGACGAGAGATACGCCGTAAAATTTCAACCTCAAAATACATCATTTCGCAATTTATCTAATTTCTGGTCAGTTTTTGATGTATACCCAGCCGTTTGGTCCGTAGACTGGAGGCTGGGATTGGGAGGCGGGAGGTTCGAAGGGCAGGAGAAAAGCGGATGGCCGCAAACCGTTGGGCAGCTAAGGGTAGAGTAGCGCGCGGTGAGGGTGCAGGCCGAAACCGCAAGGGATCCTCACCTCAAATAGAACAGCTGTTTGCGGTTGAAATTTGGCTAATTTTCGTAGGGCACCCTCGGCGGGAATTCTGTTGGAAAATTAATCCGTTCCATTCCAGATTAGACAGACGTTAATACCAAACAGTTTGCTGTGGTCCTTTGACAGATATTTACGGAGTAAATCCACCGACTTCTCACCTTTAGACGACATCTAAATTACCAGACGATCAATTATACCCTTAATTACCTTTATCGCGGAACCCAGTAGGTATATGCTCATATCTTAACGACGGCAAAACCCACCTTATGTTTACACATATACATATAGAGAGAGAGAAACACGAATGTCAATTTGTCGAGATTTTTTTGAACAGCTGTATTCAAAAAAAAATATGAAAAACCAACAAGAAAAAATCCAAAGATACAAAAAGTGGTTCTGATTCGAGGTGGAACGTTGTTGAGTTTATTTTCAAGAACATTGAGATGATAAAAAAAATTGTTGATTCACGTGTAAGTACACACCGTATACCGTGCCCGCGATGGTAATTGGAATTCGATTTGCGATTCGTTAATTCCGCGAAATCGTTGTCGGGGTAGATATATGTATACATACATATATACAGCCGATATCGAAAAGCTCTTGGGTATAGAGCTCAATTGTCTGCATATCTGAGAATCGCTCTGTATTACGCGGTAAGCTTTCGTTCGTCGAGCTTCTGCAGAAGCTCAATTAAATATTCTCGAAGAGATTATGAGACGGGCATAAATTTTCGTAGGGTGTAGAACGAGCATTTTTTTCCCCCTTTCAGGTGATGGAAAAGTTTTCATCAAATATACGATATAATGTATGATTTTGAATTCGAGCCCTAAAGCCGCTATCCTAGCTTCTTGATCGTTCGCTGCTGGATTGGTGCAGATTTCTGCAAACGGCGTGACGGATAATTTTAGTGAATTATCATGGGTACGTTGTACCGAGCCCGTATGTACATATTTACAGCTATGCACATATTGCAGTACGTAGCCGTAGGTACAGAGGCAGCCGAGTTCGAGAAATTGTAGAATTCTAGTTCAGTAGCGCTGACGGGCACACAATACAGTGTGCAGGGCGAAAGCCGTGTTCTCTGTATCGTAACGCGCGGTAACGTCGGCAGCGCCGGATTGTGTAATTGAGTAAACAAATTAGAACAAAGTTATTACCTAATTAGCGAATTAACGCCGCCCGGGCAAATGTTTAACAACAAGCATTTCGTCCTGGGTGATTAGAAAAGTTTGCACACTTGCTTGGGCGGGCTCAAACTCACGGGCAGACTCTCATCCCTCGCTCACCCGGTCGAGATACGCCCTGGTTTCGCGCTGGTAGGTAGGATAAGGTGGCTAGGTAGCTAGGTAGGTAGGCCCGTCAGTGAAAACGAAGGATCGCAAATCCGATCAGCTCTCCCGGAGCAGAATTTTGCAAAGGACGTTTCTCAGCCTCTCGTAACAATTCACGAGGTTCGCGCGACAAACGTTTCCCAGGTAATTTCACTCCCTGACGACGGCGGCAGGACGGGAGTTTGCAGAAACGGAACTCGGCAAACAAAAATTTGATTGTGCAGTCCCCCCCTTTGCCCTACCCCTCGCCCCCGAAGCCGCGCGGACTAGGGGACCAACCAGTCGCCTATAGTTCGCAAGGGATGTCAGAAAACTTGATTAAAATTGCATTCGTTGGGTGGAATTGTGTTTGTAGACAGCTCTTCGCAAACCGCTTTTATCCCTATTGTCCACTTATTTATATTTATTGTACTGAGTTAATAGAGTCAACGGAGGCTCGTACACCCTAAAAATGAATGTTTTTGAAAGGAATACTCGTTCATCCCGAAGGAATTTTACAATCAAATATAGGATAAAAGTCAGAATTTATATCAATCTTTCGCAGTAAAATAAATTTTGTTCCAAGACGAGGCTGGATTCTGTAGTTTCAAATTTAAAAATTCCCGAACAGTGAAAATTCCGAATTTCACAATTACCCACTAACTGTAATTTTTGGAAATGGTATTTTCCCGAAAGTCTGTATAGTCGATTGAAACAATTTCGAATCATTACCAGCAGACACAATCCGTAAATTTGACTCTGAGTAATCAATTTAGTTCTACCAAATATTCTGGAATTGACAAATTTGATTTTGCTTGTCATTCTATTTTGCAGAGCTGCGGCTTACTGTCGGGTTATTTTTTATCCGTCGAAATTTCTATCCGGGTACACGCGACTGCAGGTCTTTCAAATATTGAATCCGGTATTTTTTCGTATTTTTTTTTTCATTGACTACTAAAACTGAACGACGAAGAAATTGACTCGCAGCAGACCATGTTCTGTAGTAAATTACTGGAAACTAGGACACGAGAAAAGTGGAGACAATTAAGAGCTTTTAACGGAAAGTAACGATTTGCTCTCGTATATACAGACTGCAGACTACCCTTTGCCGAAGCCGTTTGTCATTGATTGAATAAACCTGTATTTCTTAGCCACGGCTATACATCTCGCCGTCTACTCACACCTTCGCGATATAAAGTGCATTATAAACCTCGTCCCTGTTCTTTGTATTAACAAGCATTAAATCAGGAGCAAATCTACCGTATGAAAAGGTAGCGAAGAACTTGTTCGATTGCTTTATGCAAATTAGAGTAATTGGTTCCTGACTCGTTTCAAAAATCAATAATCCAGTTATGTAAAAGTTGGAATTTTTTTTCACGGTGTCATAATAGGCTAAAACATTGAGTCTTCGTCGAGTGATCTACCTGGGTCGGGAGGGGGGGAAGGAACAAGAAGAAGACGACGACGACGACGACGCGTAACCTTGCAAGAGCAAGCTGGGGCGAAACGACGGTGCCATAAATCCAATCCTTGTGGATTTTAACTCGAAATTTATAGGCGGGAAGGTAAATTATTGTCGTCCGACAGGTGGGCATGACCGTAATTCAAGGGGTCCTCGTTCTCGCCTAACTTTGGACAATTAATTTCCGGCTAAGAAAACTTAGTTTGAGTTAATTCGCGGATTTGTAACCAGCCATCACCCTCAGCAGCAGCAGCAACCGACAAAACCGCCGTTTTCATATCAAAACGTATTGTATTCGTTTACTCTCGTAAAGTAAATAATTAGACTGTTAGGTATTATAGTTGTAAAGCAAAAACGTTAAAATTCCTACATTTGATCCTTCCGTACGCGGTATTACAAGGCTCGGAAAGAAATGCGGTGGCTGTTTCAGTTTATATAGGATCCGGTTGCCATGACGTCTGTCAATCCTTCGAATCAGATGGAATTAGGGATCGATCGGGACTCGGAGTTGTTGTCGTCGATTCCCTGACAGCTCGGCCGATTGCCGGCGTATATTGGATGTGATGTAATAAAAAGTTCAAAGATCGGGAACGGGAACGGGAACGGGGCGTTTACCAGCCGTCGAGAAATTGCCTATCAGACGAAAATCGAGAGCGAAACGATTCTACGAGACAAGAAGAAACAGCTACGTACACATACCTATATATATATACCTTCTTTCGATATGTACAAACGTATATAATACGGTATAATTCTATACATCCACTCCGCACGCAGCGAGCAAAACTCATATTGCAACGCAATGAGAGCAATAGAAGAGGGAATTACTAAAAACTCCTTATTTATATGCAGATTTTAGATTGCACTGCATGGCTTAAACGACGCGGAGATAAAGGCTTACCTACTGCTTTCGTATTAATACGTTTATAGATATACTTCCACACGTATGTTGCTCTACCTAGCTCCCTAGTCCTATGAAGGCATGGGTTCAGCAATTAGCTACTGGCCACTCGGCGCTGTGGTAATAACGTAAATATCATACGGTAGATATACGGAGTATACACACGTGGCGAGTCCCTTCACATTATCCGGGATGTGCTTGTCGATGACGTGATTTTCGATGGCGATGATGATGGTGGCGGGTGGCAGATGGTGGGTGGGTGGGTGGTACACCTCGATCAGAGAGCGTTTCTACCTGGGTGATAATATCGTGGGATCGATCGCGGCTGACGTCACAAAACCCCCGAATTAATTCATATTCATATTCATACTCATTCGGTTACGAGCTCTAAAATAATTATATTTCCATGTACCTATATATAGGTATAATGTATATAGTTAGTTAGTTACATATATATTATAGCGGGTGAATATCCATAGTGTACGAAGTGTGCAGGAAATAGCATATTATACAGCACAGAGTATAGAGACGATCGTGTGTAGTATAGAGTGTGGTATTTGTCATGTCCCTGATTCTATCCAACGTGCAGATATTCCGAGAGAAACCTCCAGAGAGTATGCAATGCGCTTGCTGCAGGTGACCCGACCTACATTTCTATCTGGGACAGATTTTCGACCGAGTATAGAAGAGCGAAGAGAAGAGAGAAAATTCAACTAAAACCCAAACCCATCTGTATCGGTTCGGTACCTGAACAGAAACATTCAAGTTCTTTTTCGTGTTGAAGTTTCGCGACGGGACACTGCACCTACTCCGATACGCAGTTCTATTCCTCTCATTCTGTCGATAAACAATTTGTCTTCTTTTCTAGTTTTTTTTTTTCTTTTTTTTTTTTTAGAACAGCTGTCGATTTTTTGACTGACATTTTTCGAAAGTTACATGGCTGTATGGAATAGTTGAAATTATTCTGCTAGGACGAATTTTTCACCCACCTGTGTATTGCAAGTCTTGTACCGGACCGACCGTCCTCTGCAAGGTGGCCTCCGACATCTTCTCTGTTGTCGCATTATACCGCCTCCGCATTTCCTGGATATTGAATATGCGAATATAGCTTTGGTTGAGAATTCCGCAGATTTCATCAAGCCAGAATAATTTTTTCAGTAATTAAGTACAAGTGCGGAATCGTATACGGGTGATGTATATATGTATAAATAAAATTACCTTGAACAGGCTGACCACTTCGACCAAGAGGTCCATTCTCCCCAATTATTGATGGCCTGTAACATATAAAAATATGATATGAAAATATGGCAGGTAGGAGTATTTTCTGGCCGCGACAGAGCGTGAAATTTGTGGAAATTTATCAGCGAGGAAGATACGGGTTATGGAGGTTGGGATGAGACACCGAAGTTCAATAATTCACGATTAAACCTCCGTATACTGACTGACTGACATCGGATGTTTGCATATTTAATATCCTGTACCGAACTACTGGATGAAGGTAGCCGTATGGCTAGATCGTGGGTAGCGGTGTAACGGTGGTTTCTCGAGGTTCGCGATCGCCGACTAAAGGTTCACTCGTGTAACCGGGAATCCGGTAGGACCAAGTTCTGGAACGTTCTGGCACGGGGAACCGTCCGTGAAAGATGGATGGGGGGGTCTTAAGCCCTAATATGCCAGCTGACGGGGGTTTGACGTCGCTAACTGCCCGCTAAGTGAAAAATCTCACAGACGTGCTTGGTTCTCGCGTTTGTCACATAAACCAATGTCTCACATTATTTTCGGAAGATTTTTCGTTTTATCAGTATTTATACCTCCCGTTTTTTTTATTAACAAACTGCAGCCTCAGGCATTTCTTTCGCAAACTTACGTAGGAACCATAAACCTTCCTAAAAATCCGGAGGAAAATTTCAAATAGGTACATTATACATACGAATTCAAGAATTCTATACGACAGACATGTCATCATCGCCCAATTACATATACACATCTCTTAATTCCATGAATATGTGATGATCATATATTTAACTCTTGGTGAATATATCCCTTGCCTTGAACGTTGTATAGTCTTCACCTCATTTCAAGAAAATTCGTATAGGTGAACATAGAAACGTCGCCATTCTCTTGGGATGTGTGAGCGTGTGGGATAGATACACCTATCAGACTATATTGCCCCACGTAGGCTTACACGTGCCACGACGAACCCTCGTTACCTTCGTCGACACCACCGCCAACTTTTAACGAGACTAAAATTTATCGTTGTTTCTTTATTTTTTTTTTTACGTTTTTTTTTTTATTTCGTGCCTTATTTTTACTTCTCCTTTTCTCGTGCCCACTGCTTTCGCACCCTATATATACTATATATGTATATACACAAGACGCTCGCTCCAGTAAGCCCCGAACTTCAGCGAAGGGACTCGCGAAATCGTAGTATTATTATCATTGTGTTTCGTTTTTTTATTTTTATTTTTTTGTTTACTTTTTCATTTAAGAACAAACCAACATTGAGCTGCACATCTCCTCGCGTATTCCGTGTAAATTGTACACAGTCAGACGCCCCGGTATTACGATAATGACAATTAGTCTGAAATCACGAGAAAGGTATCTTAAAGCTCAAGAAATTTCTTGAGATTTTATCCGTCCCTCTTGCAATTAATTTAAAAGAAGCTTATTTTTTGTTTTTCAACATTCTCATAATTTATACATTTCATTTTAACGTTGATTCTTACTGTTATATTCGTACAACCACTCGTACTGCTCTACTCGACTCAACTCAAATCAATTCGTAAGTCAATTATATACCTTATACGTATAGGTTATACTCACTCGCTTGTCTCTGCTCTATTTTACACACGAGACGACTACTAAAACCACGCGATTTCCAGATCGCGAAATATCTCTCTCTCTACCCGTTTACACTATAAGCTGCTTTCCCATCCCGATAATTGATATTAATTTGAATTACGTTCTGGAATACAACAGACATCCGTCTATGTCTATTTTAGTGAAAATTGTGTTGGTAGGTGTATCTCTCTGTTTTAGATCTAAAAATTGATGAACAGACTTCTCATCTTCTTTCTCCCACAAAAGTGTCTTAAGATATATATGTATGAGGGTGACGATTATTTTTAGCGAGGGTTAAGGCGGGTGAGCTTTTCCCATGGAATATACCGTGAGGTTTGCCTGGTTACGGAATATACATCCAATTCTCACCCAATCTAAAATCAATCTTGGTTCGTTCACTTAGGATCGGTGCTGCGGGTGGGAAGCAGGGTGGGGTGGTTTTCCGATCAGTTTTAAGCAGGCTTGCAATCCTGCATTATTCAAACGCCAGTGTATACTGCTTTCCTCTTCTCTTCTCATCTGGTTTCTTCTCTTCTCTCCTCTTCGTTCCTCTCCCCTTACTTCGTCTTCTTCGTCGTCGTCGTCGACGGGCGACAACCAAACCCCGAGAATCTCCAAAGCTCTGAATCTCGGAGGAACCAAACGCTGCGAATTTGTCTTCCGCCCAAACGGGCGGGTATAGCGAGACCCTGCAATCGGCTCTCTGCGCGAAGAACATTAGACTCGCAAATTATTGAAAGCAACAGCCGGGGAGAGAGACACTCTCTTTGCTAATGGAGACCTGGACCACTTTGAGTCTATCTCCAGGGGATTCGAATCTGACTTTGCGCGATTGAAACCTCTGCCCGTCCGAGCAAATATGTATGAGAATTTATATACATATATACATACATGGAATTACGTATTATACATATCTATATATTCCTACGCCGTAGTAATATTTTTTGGTGTTTTTAATTTTTTTGTTTAATTTCAACTTTTCCGAAAACGACTTCAGCTGGTTAAACCTGTAACGTTCCAAATGAAAATTGTGTCTGTCAAAAGAGGGCAAGAGATAAGAGATGTTACCTGTACATACATGTTCTTTTTCTTTTTTTTTTTTATTAGGTATCACTTTTTTAGTTACGATTGATCGATTATATGTACGTACATACGTATATACCGTTTAATGTTACACGTGTGTTCAATCTTCTCTTCTTCGTTTTTTTTATACTAAAAAATAAATAAATAAATGAAATACATTCCGGGGCGATTCAGTCGAATTCAATGGTATCTGTGATAAAGTATCACCTCTATGTGCTTGGAATTTTATAAATCCACCCTTACACAGCTGTATGGTATAAGAAAGAGATGTTGGGGCGCGATGTGAATAAAAAGAAAAAAAAATTACTAGTAACGGCACGTCTTTCCATTCTTACACTTGTCCAACTCCGTTTTAGACCGTATCAACTACCCTGCAGTTTAGTTTGTAAAAAAAAAAAAAACGGGAAAAAAATCCAGAAAACTTCCTCTTTGTTTTCGATGTCAGAAGAGAAAAAAAAATTTCCCTCTTCTCTTCATATCTTTCTCTAATCTGGATTTAGATTTTCGCCGGAAATTCCCACCGCCGAATATTACATTCGCGACCCGAAATTATTATACTCGGTCACGTTTCCTCGGTTTTTTTTTTTTTTTTTGGTTCTGTTTTTCTGGAAATACACTTCGATAATTGCGAAAGATGAAATGAACACGATTTGGGAACTGAGAATAAAAATTTATCCGAATCGGCATGACAAGGGCAGCAGCAGCAGCAGCAGCAGCAGCAGCTAGTAGACGTAAACGTAGCTAGAATTATGAGGAAATTTCTGTGACCAATAAAATAACGAGAAGAAAGAATAGAGAGGAGAAGAAAAAAAAAATCGAGAAATAGAGAGACGCATCTTTTCTCTAGAATTTAACATCCTCCCCTATAGCTTCTCGCTGTTAAATACAAATTTTCCATCCCGCACCCCTGCATGTCCCCGACGACGAGAGCAGGGCGGGTATTGTCGCGGCGCGGTCAAGTGTGCGTTAAATACGAGAGATGATTCTTCGGCGAAGCGGTTTATGGCGCTGTAAAACCGCTTTTTACCTCCACCGAACCACCTACCCCTCTCACCCTGCGTCATCGTGGTCGGTTTCTACTACCACCGACACTTTTGCCGCGAAGAGCGAGCTAAAGGCTCGCGACCCTTTGATATCCCCAGATAAGGGCTATAATTTAACTTTATTATTACCACCAATTTTTTTATGTGTATGCACTTCGATCCTTATGTACATACATACATATATATACACGCATACATACTACTATAATATGATTATGATTTAACAGCACTTGAGATGAGAGTTGAACGAGTATATATAGGTATATAGGTATATATACCTATCAATTTCGTGAAAGGTGAGAACGGTGAGAACCTCGAGTATTTTTCTTCTGATAATCTACTTTATTTTTTTCCTCCCTTATTTTTTTATATTTCTCATTATTCATACCGTTTGCGTTGACACATGCATCGGTATAGGTATATACGTGTATACATTTTCAAACGACGAGTCGTTCTGTCGCAGAGACATATATCGCTTCCGGTTTTGATATAAATTTTTCAAACGTTACACTTTCTTCCCTGCACACCTTTCGCATGAGGTTCTCTTTTTCCTATGGTACGTGTATACCTGTATAGGTGGTAAAAATCACAGCGTTGATCTCTTAACGTTCGTATAACTACCTCGTTGCGATTTATCGCTATGGGTAGGTATGTACCCTTCCACCAGCTGGCATCGTATACCTACCCCTTATATCGTACCTACAATTTTTTTTTTTCCACGATATAGCTACTCGTTCGCATGTCGGTCGACAGTTTGTTCTGGCATTTTTACAGTGTCAATTGACGACGATCAACACAACGGATCATTTGTCCTCGTCAAAATGAAATGAGGAGGAGAAATCTGAAGTCTGGGGTAAAAATGACGAAAAAAAAAGGAAAACGAGAATAGAAATTTTTTGCAAAACGAATATACAACACAAAATGAAATATATATTTAGGTGTGTAAATTTTCTCGCAACTCGAGAACGCGGAGAGACGTAAGGTACCTAGTCTGAGCGTGGAATAAAAAATTATCGAATAATTTAACTCGCCTCGATCAGCTAGGCTACGCGGGTTTCGGCGAGGGTAGCTATACGGCCTTTGTAAAAAATTAATTTGATTTCCGAGCTAATTTGTAAGCCGAGTTGAGTCAGGGACTGAATCAATGCGGCTTTAACCCAGATTTGGTACGGCTAAGGGCGACGGGGGGGTGGGTGGGTCGGGTAGGGGACAAGCGAGGGACGGGGGTTATTACATGTCAGTCACACCTCGCTCAGGATTGCCTGGTTTAACAGTGGTTCTCAAACATCCACTTCCTCCTTTGTCCTAAATCCTTCAAGATTTACTCCATCAGGTAGAAGTAGGCATAAAGTCTCGCCCCCTTCAGGCATCGGCGTGCGGCTCGAGGTTTTTTGTTCGCTATGCGATTCCCTAACAATAAAAATCCTCCCACTCTCCCGATCGGCGTCCTCCTCCTTCTTATACTCCTCCTAGCCTCCACCTCCTCTAACCATAATATAACTCAAGTTTATTCTAGAGCTTTGAAACCTATAGCTCTCTATATACCTATAACCTTCCTGACTCGATATACCTACTTGACAGTCTCGAATTTTCGGGGGAACGAGTTTTTTTTTCCTTCAATTTTCGCTGTATCGAATCTCATCGAATATACTTTCTAGTATCTAACCCCTGTAGGGCCCCCGGGGACACGTGACTTTTGAAACATTATCTAGCGATATTGAAGAGACGAAAAAAATCACGCGTACACATCGGTCTCTTGATTCTTTTCATGAAGATAACCACCTCGCTCGACCGTCACGACGTAACACCAGACATACGCTATAAGGTCCTCCAGGGTTATCGGGAAGTCAACCTTCCCGAGATCACGGCAAACCTCTCTTTCGAGAGAGAGAGAGAGAGAGAGAGAGAAGGATCCAATACGCATGTATCTCACGTAACGCGAAAAGGTCCCGGCTACGGTCTATTACCGTTCCTTCCCATTCCGCTTAGGAATTGAATCGTTATTAGTCGTACGCAACCGCGTACCGATTTGTCCGAATAAGCTGTGTCTTGTAAAGCCTCAACGACGAAAGCCTCCCTCGGGTATCTCCAATGTCTTTAGCCTCCCCCCGGGGAATTGCGGGGAAAATTAAACAACGTTTAAACCCCCTGCGTTTCGTATTACAGATCGAACTTCAATCTTTGTCGTTGTAATGTATATTCGAAAAATTGATTCGAAACAAAATATCGAAATCCGAATTTCCGAATTGGATAATGAAACGGATCGAACTAGCGGAGATTTTCGCGTACAGAACTGAACTGAACTGAATTGAACTGAGCTGTACGGATATAACTAAGTGGGAAAAATGCTAGGTGGACAAAACTCGAGCTTAACCCTGTGACAAAGAAGTGTTCTTGAGGGTTGCTAGATACTCTAGGTTATTGTCGAGGCACGTACAGCCTCGAGAAGACCGTGATAGGCCTTTAGGGGAATAGAAAGGGTCGAGTGAGTGAGGTAGTGAGGGTTGAAAAGTTAATAAAAATAAGAGCCTCTGCATAGTGATTTTCGAATGAATAAATATCACAATCGAAACGAGAATTTTCTTCTTCGGTAGGTATATATGTATTATACTTTTTTGCCGTAATAACTAATGATATTTTCAACGGCTCCATACACCTAAACGGTTATACCTCACCATTGGACGTAGGTATATATCTAAGGCAAGACCTCAAATCGATTTATCGAATTTTATTTCATCGGTAATACGATAGGGGATGGTTTTCACCCTAATAAAGTGTCGGCTATAACCGTGACGACAAAACTTGCTTCCAATTATCCCTGTGAGACCAGAATACGGTTTAGTATCTCGTATCACCTACAATCATCCCCCTATTTTAGACGATTTTCAGATTGGAAATAACCTCTTTTAAATTGAGTATATCTCGCGGGTCACTGCAGCACCGGCAACTGATAGAAAATCTTTACCTTTTCAGGTATCGTAATTTGTTTGTGATGGAACGATGAGGTATAAAATAAGCTCTAAAGTAGGTACGGGAGGAGTTTTGTTAGGAATAATGAGCCCAAGTATCGCAAAACTTTGTAAAACTATTCAGAAATTGATATATGTATATATAGGTATGTATTTACGTACATACGTATGTATTACTTTGCAGTTCAGGGAGAGAAAAATATAATTGGAATATCTATTAGGTATATTAGTATAAACCGACATCCGCCCGGTATGGTAAAAACTTCTGGTTCTGAGCACGAAAATTATAAGAAAAAAAAAAAAAAAAAGAAAAAATAAGAAGAAGTAGAAGAAAAAGGGAGAAAAAGAAAAAAGAAGTAAAAACCTAAATAAAGAAAAATATCCCTAAGATATATTACTATACACTTTCAGTTTGTTCGAAAAATATGCTCCGCTCGGTTGAATCGTGGCGAAACTTTCCACTTCCTGTTTCCGCACCACCGAACATCCCCCCCTCTCAGTTATTCGTTACTTCATTAGTTACTTATTATTATTATTATTACTATTATTATTATTATTATATACATACCTATATGTATACATATAGAAAATTCGAAATTAATTGGCCGATATACGGATTTCGTCCATTTAACGAGTAACGAGAAAATTTTTTTTCCTCGTGCCCGGATCGATGTGACAAATTGAATTAAATAAATAAATTCGTTATCTTCATTAAACGAAACGAAATGTCGTATGAATATCGCGAAAAACGCGTTCGCAAATTAAAACGCTCCGGAGCCTTTAGATATGATATGATACGATGCCCTGGACCAAAGGCTAAAGGATCGAGGTATTCGGCTCGTATAATATCTGGATATAAAATGAATGAGATATACCTATACGTAGATGTATGTAGAAGAAGTTTTACCCCCGCGGGGTCATGTGGTTATACATATATATGTATATATATATACACATAGCTAGGTATATAGATTTAGGTGGGTCGCGTTGGTGTGTCGATATGCGTGGGTGTGTGTCCGTGCCCGTGCCCGTGTCCGACGCGTGAGAAGGAAATATCAAATGGGAGTCTTTTATGCATCCTTTTCCTTAAGGAAGGTTGAATAGTTTGAAGAAGAGACATTAGGCACACCTGGGCGACACGCGCCGTTTTCCGGGGGTATTGGGTGAAATTCGAACCGGCTAACGACCCTAACATTACATCACGCACTTTTCCATGACGTGAGCGAGGCGGGAGAGCGTCAACGACGACGTCAAAGAAGCACGTGCCTCGTTATACGTGTATACCTACAGTGGATCGATCAATCGATTTCTAACTTATCGTCGAAACTTTTAGCCGAACGAGAGCCTCGTAGAGAAAGAAAAAATGAGACAGAAAAGAGTGAGGAAATTTTTACCTTGTAGAAACGTAGAGCTTGCTGACTCGATATCTAATCGAAGTCAATCAACTTGACGGTTCGCACCACGCAGAACGGGGAACAGCCAGCTTAACTATTATTGACCGCACCAAGCTGGCTCCCTTCCCACAACACCGGGGTAGGAAATGAAATAGAGGAAACGAGGGAGAGAAGAAAGATACAAGAAAAAATAAAAAGAAACGAAATAAGAGAGAGAGAAAAAAAAATGTATAGTCTTCGATAACAGAGTTCTCACCCTTCATCCAACGGTATTCCACTAAGTTGAACAACATTTCAGCAAGTTCGGTAAATTCTCGACTGTGATTTTAGCATTATAAACCTGGGTCAAACGGATATGTGAAACAGTATCGGAATCCTGCGCTCTGAATATGTGAAGGCATATATCTATAATGCGGTGGTTGAAAATTAGCTGAAAAATTGAGGTACTGAGATAACTTTGAGTCGCCCGTAGGTGTAAAAGAGACATTTTTTTTCATCTTTTTACTATCTAGTTGAAATTCCTGTTATAATTTTTTTTTTTGTAAATTTATCTCGCGAGCTTCGCACACTGAACCCATATCCCTTGAAAATTAGGTTGTCTCGGTTTGAATCTTGCTCGTCTATTTTCACAATGTTACTACCGAGGACTGCGAACATGGCATCGGTAACAGCGACAGCAGCACTAGCGTATACCAATGTATGAAAGTTACTTTCCGAAGACTTTAGATCTGGGGAAAGGAGTGGAAGTGAACCCGGAGAGAGAAAATCCGAGCTCTTGGAGTATCCAAATGTCGTTTGTCTTCGAGGAATAAGATTCTTCCAAACCCGGACGTATTTTTATTTTATCTCCATTAGCTCTCTCTCTCTCTCTTTCTTTTTTTCTTTCTTTCTTTCTATGTCACGAGTAAGAAAAGAGAAAGAAACTTTACTATGTGCTCTGAATGATTTCACAAGTTTTACCCGTTTTAAATTACCGTTTGAACATTAGGAAAACCTGACTCCACAACTTTATTATTTATCGGCTTAGCTACGCTCTAACGTGTTACACGATATTCACATCATCGACACATTTCACCCGCAGGGCAATATGACAAATTCTCGTTTGCTCATATTCTTTGTAAATGTATATTCTACCCTTGCAGGTATCTCGGGGCCGGGTCCAAGTTTCAATTTTCAAAAGATCCAAACGGTCAAAATTGCGGATAACAAACTGTGATTTGGAACTTTAATATCGCGGCCCCATTATCTCCCTCTCTCTCTCTCACTCTGTGTATCTCTACGTCATTACATTTTTAACTCCCTCTCGAATATTAGGTTGAATTTAAATAAATGAATACAAAAGCGCGATCGGATCATTTCTATTCCACTAGCTGTCTTCAAATACCAAGTATATAGGTATACGTACTACCAACATCGAGCGTACTTCCAGTTTGGTATAAATCCTCGCTGTGTAGTTGTATGTAGGTACGTACTCGGCCCCGTTTCTTCCCTGTCGCAAAGCCGAAAGTATAACAAGTAACAACGTGAAAGACTCTTTTGATACAGAGTATCGCGATATCTTTGGAATATAATTGAACGTAACAAACCAATTATCTGTTTCGAAGGCTAAGGGCTCTTCTTCTGTCCTGCAGGGGACGACGATATCGTACTCTCGAGATATTCTCTGCCCTCAGTTACCAGCCGGAATGACGTCGATCACTCGAATCAATACCGCAAACATTTCAAAAAGACTCGGTAATATATTTCAGTACAAAAAATCCTGAGACTAGAAGCATCGAAATTATACTGACAACCGACTAGAATCGCACGTAGCGACCATCTAGACTTCGAAGTAAGGGAAGATGAGATCAAGACGAGTTGCGGGTACATACATACACCAGAGCCGCGAATTTCAACGGGAAACAGTAAACGTCTTCGAATAAGACGGAAGAAAATTAGATCAGGTGGAAATAAAATAGCGTAAAATGACGGAGAGAATATAAGAGAGAAATTTTTTTTATTTTTCGACTTTGTTTTTAACATAAATTACGAATGCTACTCGACGATTTTGTGAATCTGGCGAAAAGACCGTGCAAGATATCGCACTTTAGTTGAGAATGAAGTTGCAGTTGTAAAAGCAGCTCAACTAGGTATGTACGTATGTATGTGTACCGCATACGCATACGTATAGCTAGTTTCCGACTTTCGAGTATTCTGGTTTTGATGCGGCGAACAAAAAGATCCGACAATTTTTCCTACCAGCTATTCCTCGCTTCCTTCTCTTCTTTCTAATGCTGCTGCCGCTGCTGCTGGTGCACTTGCAACCTTGGTGACACTTTGGAATGCAGCACACCATGTTGGAAGATTTGAGTTGGCTTGTGCCCTGGGCAGTCAAGCGAACCTCTTTTACCAAGCTCTAAATCCACTCCTTACTCTATACGTCGGTGCAATCCACGAATACCACTTCCTACTGTGTATATAAGCCCTGAAATCACCAGCGCGTGCTCTTAAAGAGCGTCATTTACGACTATTTTGCGCTAGCTGGTAAAGTACCTCTTTGAAAACCAGCTTCAACCATGTTTTTTATTTTCTATTTTTTTCGTCTCTTCATCTTTGTTTTCTCATATACTTTGATAAGTACAAAATATCTAGGCGACTCTTTGGATCTATACCTGCAGATATATAGATATTATAACTATATGGTAATAAGTAATCGTTACCTGTCCGACCGTATCAACTTCCAGGCTGTTGTCTGTGTGAGCGATTCTTGAGGTATCATCCGTAGACGTGTTTTCTGCGAATACGAAACCCAGTACGCAGATCTGTAATAAAAAATGATGATATGAAATTTAGTGAAAAGCAAAAAAAAAAAAGGAGAAAATTTACTTTGGAATGCATATTCAAAATCCCTGGTAAGTACAGTTTTTGTTTTTTTAAACTTTTTATTTTCTTCTTTCTTTCTACTATGTATATAACTTTGGCCACGGTATATACTAAAAACTTATAGAGAGACTCAAAGTATAAATCCAGCTCCCTTTCGTATCGTCTTTATGTAATCCAGTCAAATCTAGAACCGCCCGGACGGGGATAGTGTAGCTACATGTTATCCTCGCCCTGCAGGAAATGATATTGCCAAGTTTCTACGCCGAGTTATCACTGTAGTATACTTTTCTTCGTATTTTGTTAAATATGATTGCCGCCGGGTATGAAGTAGCGGTATAAAGGTATGAGGGTTATATACCTATATATTATATATACGTATACATATATATATATATGTACAGATTTCCGAGGGTAGGTATTTCCCGTATACGCTTTATTATTTCGGAACTTTTTTCATTCTATACCGAATTCAATCAAGGCATACAAGCGTTTACGCCCGTTACTTCTGTATACCTCTATACCATACCTAGTCCGCCGCTCGTTTTCTCTCGTTAACACACACGGTGACTCTTCATAATCCCTGATATATGGAAAAACTAGTTTTTATGAAAAAGAGCTATCAGAGGCAGGAGGGATTAATCAGAATCCCTAATTCAGGGACGTTGGTTATCGAAGCCTTTCAACAACTCGGTTAATCCATATACTTCGCCATAATTTCATTCATGGTGTAGTAGCTGTAAGCTTGGAGCACCTGTCAATGCTATTATTTGATCGTTAGACGTGACTGTAGATAGAAGTTTGACAAGTTGTTGGAAGATAAAAAAAATAAAAATCAGGACAGATTTTTCTGCGATAAATATATGACCTCAGTCATTCTTATGTATCATGTATAGGTATACTAGGAATTTTCATTTCCGCTTATTCAAATTGAGTTTACAAAACTCGCTTTCATATTTCTCATATTATAAAACCGACGTTGCAGAGTTAATTTGAATTTTATTTATATATATCTTTTATCGGATATTATCAATCTGAAAGATTTTCCGGGTATGAAATTCCATACGAGAAATATTTTCAGGTATATGGTCAATTCCGTAGCGATATTATGTCACCCAGTCGCCCCGGGGGGTCCGTTCTGCCCATTTTATTTATCATATATTTTGTTAGTCGCACGTTTCGACGTCACCCACACGTACATACATACCTAGGTACGTACATACTCGTACATACATCTAAATCAGCAAATAATGCTGTCAACGGAAAGTAACAGCTGACGAAAGTGTGGGAGGCACGCCTGTTCTTGAACGGTTGAGCTGAACACACACACCCACCCCGTTGAGAAACTACCAAAGCTGCGTTTTACAATATACATACAAATATAGGTATATATAGGTATAGGTAGGTATCGTTGGTGAATGGGCAAAGTTTTGTAAATAATTTTCTGCAAAATAATTACATCCGCAAGTTATTTCGAGTGAACTTGAACAACACCAAATTACGGACACAGGGTGGCGTCGTTTAATTGAAACGAATAATGGCTGTGGTTTTACTTATTAATAAACGAAGGGAACAAAAAAATTTATATGTACGTGTATGTATCCCATCTTTTTTTGGATATCAACATCTAATTAAAACCTCTCATATATACCTATATACGTCGTCGTCGTCTTGGATTCGGCTATAGAATTTCAAACGATATTTTATTATGTTTTTATTTATATATTTTTTATTTTTTGTTTCTGTCCCCGAGTATAAAACGCCTATGCGTTATACGAATCATCGCGTTGTTCTTATACATACAGCTATAGGATATATGTATTTATATATACATATTCGAATTAAGATGTTAACTAGAGATTTACGCTTAAGGTTTAGCATTTAATGAGGTGTCACCAGGACTGTACAACATCGTCGTATATATACCTCGGTCCGTTAATTCTTATCGGTCTTTTGATTGGCTCGCGTGCCTCGCCCGACTGATTATCGCCCGACAACCTTAATTCCAGTAATTAACGAACTTTTCTCGCATATATTTACTCTCGACAATTTTCGTTTTCGTTTTTTCCTTTTTTTCTTTTCTTGTCTCTCTTTCTTTTCTTTCGTTTCGTTTTGTTTTTATATCATTCGACGGTCAACTTTCCGCAAGATTTCAGCTCTCGCGACTCGTCAGAGAAAATGATAATATCACCGAATTTTTAATTTCTTTTTTCTCTCGTTTCTTGCTCCATTTTTCATCACGGCGACTGATTTGATAATAAGTTATTTAGAAATTTTATTAATCCGGTATAATTATCGGTAAAATTTACCTTGCCTTATAACCCCTCCAAGATTAACCCGATCACCCTGTATATATATATGTATATACGCGCATCCTACTATAATATGCGCTTCTGGTACGAAATTCTTGACGAAGTTTATTATGCCGGGTAAATTTAGGACCAGAACTGGTGCAGAACCCTGAAATATCCAGCTTGTTGAAGAGAAAGTTCGTATAGGTACTTCGGATATCCGGAGAATCCGGATATTTGAGGTGCGCGTTAACGTTCAAGCAACGACGACGACGATGACGACGACGATATAAGCCGCAATTTTTTTTTTTTTTTTCAAAGAATCGGAGGGGAAAAAAAATACTTTGTATTTTTCTGGTTTGACGTATACTATATATAAGTATATACTTTCACCCTCCTTTCGTTCTTTTGTCAATTTTCTCTTCTCTCATCATTTCTCGCCATATTTTCGTGACTCGCGAGTTTACTGCAGCAGCACGTGATGCGAGATAAACGATGAAATAAAAGCACGAAGCGTCGGGGGCGGGGGCGGGGGTGACTAGAGATAAGTTGAAACTTGAAACACAGCGTCGTGACGTCTCTCGTCCATCTTTTGATATTTCCGGAAAAAAAAGAGGATAAAAAAACAAACAAAAACGCGAGTGCAACATGATAGGAAAAAATATCTTGGGCGTCGCATCGGGTACGAAATACATTTACTATGATTAAAAATGTTTCTATTTTTATTTTTGGTTAATTAAAAACAGTCGAAACACACCGTTCGGCTTCGATAAGAATCTCGTGTACGTATGTATGTATATCTCATTACCGATAATCATGATCCCGGTGCAGTGTCCTCAAAGCTACCAGAAACTATTGAACCGAGTTATATGCCAGGCCTAAATAGCAGGAGTTGAGCGAGATCGTTGATAATCTGCAAATTCCTAACCAACTTGAATCTCTCGTCTTTGATCAGTATTTAATTAACCTCTAACGAGCCAATTACCTGTTACAATAACATAGATAAACTCAGATACAAAAAAGAAAAAGAAAGAACCAACTCCACGGATATGTATGATGTTATTAAAGTTTTAAAGTTTTCACTTGGTATACGAATATTCGTTGAATATTTTCCGGTAATTCTATGTCAGAAAACGATCGACTGTTCATCTGCTGGTGAAAGAGTTGATAATCAATGAATCGACGGAGGTAGAATAATGTGGCGGGCTATTTAATAGAAAAATCTTATCAACGCCCCACGTCGGAAGGAAATATTCGTTTTAGTGGGTATCGTTATGGTATGTAGTAGTAGTAGTAGTAGTAGTATGGGTTTGATTGTCGACTATGTTATTTTAATTTTCTTGTTCCCTTATCTTTTTCATTTTCTGTTTTTCTGTTTATTTTTTCCGTTTTTCTTATCTGCGACTATTTCTCTTCCACAACTATATAATTATTTTCTCAAGAGTACATACCATCGGCTTACAATATATATCTCGATAAGATCGTACCTACCTACCCCCATGCCCCGCGTCAATCTAGAATATTTCTTTAATTAGGAAATTTAAGCTCAAGTATAAATTAAATTAATTCTAATTAACGAACTGACGACGTAGCACAATTATTGGTGTCTACAGGTAGGTAAGGATCGATTAAACGTAGTTCCTTATTCTAGGTATACTAACGATCTACAGTAATGCGAAAATCTTTGCATTTCTAAATACCTACTAACGACTCGGTACATTAATTCTACTATGTAATTATCAACGTATTTATAACAAAAAATAAAAAATTATTTTCGGATATTAGACGCAGTACAATGTCTCGAATCTAAAAATTAATTCCAAGATAGGTACACGCGGCTAAGTACTTGACACTATGGTGTGAAAGAAAATTAATTCGACCCTTCGTTACATGGCGTAGGACGCCGCATACACGCGGTCAAATGAACCGAAAATCTTACTAAAAGCTGCTCCATGTTTTCCGATTAGATCTCTCGTCTCGTAGCCTCTGACCCGGGGCTCGTACATAATTTTTTTTTTTTTTTTGCTTTGTCCCTTACTTCTTACTTTTTCTTTAACTTTTCTTTATTTTTGTAAGTTTACGCATCTCCGCAAGAGTTTTCTATACCATATCACGATTAATGAAACACGACAGTATTGTTATCTGGTAAGGATAAATTCTTACAAGTAACTACGATAAACGTTTGCGTTTAGGTTTCTGTATGCACAGCAATTTCGTATTTATATTTCATTTTGGTCCTTTTTTTTTTTTTTTTTTTTGAATCTTTGCCTAACTAACTATGACTGAAGTGTTCGAAAAAGGACGTGGCGAGGTTGCTTCTGCGCTGGGTGGTTTTTTCTCTGCTACGATCTTTTACCGCCTGAGGGTTTTTTTTAGGATTCCAGGTTTTAGGTTTTAGGTTTTGGGTGTTAGGGTTGAAATCTGTTCACGGATATCGTGGAGTATAAGGAGTATTTTGCTAAAGACTAAAAGACGAACAAGTTGTATAAGGCACGTTGTAAATCACGGTGTTCTACGCGACTCGTTATCGTCGTATTAACAAGGATCTACGTAGAGATTACGGAACTCTCTGACGTTACCTATATTACCACCCAAACAGCTATAGCCGGGTATAAACCAATTCAAACACACTCTACGTCATAGTCGTTAAGTTTACCAAGCAAGAGCTTTGATATACTCAACGATTAGACCCCGCGACGTACAGCTACTCCGCGTGACGAAACGGTCCAAGGATTCAAATTTCACTTATATATCACATACATCACACCCAATGACCATATGTTACGCCTAAATATCTCACCTAACGCGTTTCAACCATTAGAAGAAACGAATCTGTATAATTTGAATATCTACAGACAAATAAAAAGTTTTCATTTCATTTTTTTTTTTCTTTTTCTATTTTTTTTCACAATTTTTTTTCTTCCTTCTTCAATTCCTTTTTTGTTCTAACATCGTCGGGAGTGAGCTGACTATGCACCGAACGACCGAGAGTGTGTGTCTTGGCATAGCTTCAAAAGTTACCCTCGTATTTTCGACTCTGGGGCGTGGCTAGGCTCGGATTTATGTACGTCGGACAAAACCCCACCAACGAAATGTAGAGAGAATTTTCTCTACCCCCTGTGTGTGTCCACTGGCCAGAATATAAACCAACAGCATTAAAATCTATTTATTTGCGAGAAGAAGCGAAGCGTCTTTTCCGCTATTCGTGGCGAGATACTGCAGATAGGAAGGTATTATACGGTTTCTTTGATTTTTTTTTTTCTTCTCAGAATTAATACCCTTAGCAGACTAGCACAACTCTTTCTCTCTCTACCGCTTCTGCTCAATTTTTTTCTATTTATATACAGAAAAATTAATTCTAAATTGAAAGAATAAAGTTTCGTCCAACTCACGTAGTCGTTTATAGTTTTAAAATCGGTATATGCTACGTGCAGCTAACTCCGAACTTTTGTCACGGAGCGAAAATCTAGTTCGGTTCGTATGCGAGTGTGGTTACAAACCGTAGAAGGGTTGCGAGAAAGACGAAGAACTCAGGGGATTTAATGAAAAGCGCGTTTTGTCCCAGGAGTAGGAGCAGAAACAGCAGAACCAGCATAGAGCAACGCTTTTAGCAACGGTACGTGTGGTCGTAGTCGTATAGGGACAAAAACAGTTTTATGGAATACCTCCCAACACACCTTTTCAGCGCCTTTGTTTTACCTATTATAAATAGTGGGGGTATGTGATAATACGAGCTTCCTTGTTCTATACGAATAGACTACGAAGAAAATTTAATTAGAATAAAATAAAAAGGTGTAGGATTGGTTGTTAAATATTTTCGATATTTATCTCGGAGACCAGCTGAGAGGCGTGCTCGGGACCTGCAGGTCGCCCTTTATCCGAAAAAGGAGGAAGAAGAAAAAAAAAAAAAAAGAACAGGAACGAAAATTAGAGCAGCGCGCGGCAAAGTGAATTTGTTATAAGAAACGGTCTCCTCCTGTAAGTAACCGTGCTGGTAGGTATATATAGGTACAAGCACGTGGGTGGACGCCGAGGAGGCCCGCCCTATATTAATAAGTCAATTAAGTCGCGTAATATCTTTGTTAACGGAGCGAAAAGAAAAGAGAAAAAGCCTTTTTTTTTTTTTATTTTCTACCGCAGAGACTCGCCGGGGGATGTATAATTTATTAAAATGAAAAGTTTAACGAACCCTACTCCAACACCAAATTGATAACGTCTTTTCAGTTTCCGCCCAAATAGGTATAAGGGATAAAGGAAGGTAAACACAGTCGCTGTATACACATTATACGTCTGCCTATAATATACCTATATACCTGCACACCTGAGGAGCAGAGATATCCATTATCTTATATCTCGGAATAGAATTTTTAATTATTTCTTTTCATCCCTCTCTGTCTTCCAATCGAACGAATACATCATACAGCATATTTATGTATCTGCCGTATAAGATATGTATACAGGGTGGCGACAAACCGGAAAAACCTGGAATAGTCTGGGAATTTTGTCAGTTTGGAAAATTCAGGGAAAAGTCAGGGAATTACTTCGGTCCACATGGAGAACGATTTTTTTTATTGTTGTATCTTTTCAAAATGAGCTACTTTCGAAATTAAAAGTACGTTTTTTTCAACTTATGAAAATATTTTACATTTTTTAATATTTTTTTTTCGAAAAGCCTGGAAAATTTCCTAAAAATCGAACCTATTTTGTAATGGAATAATGCATTGTTCAGGAACTAAAATCGTCTGTATTTCATTTTTTGCCACTATATTTAACATTCACGTAATTTTTTGTTTTTTATTTTTTTCCTCCTCACTACATATGGGACATTTTTTACTTTCAATTACATTTCGGCACTCGTTATACTTAATCTAACTGTCTAATTGTGATGTGAATTTACATCAAATGTATAGACATATAAATCAGTGCAGATTTACACAATATCGTAACTCAACATTTACCACGATAAATGTAGTATTTAGACAACATTATCATGAGGCGTTTCATCGAATTTACATTAACTTGTAAATTATTAAATGTTGATTACTTTTCGATGTAAGAGTCCCTGATACGTGTAAAAACATTGCCCGTGTAAATTCGTGTTATAAATAGACAGACTTACAATCATTGTAACGACATTATCCATTGTTAATGTATCAACGTTATCAATGAGGCCTGAATAATGTGGGTAAAACATTATCCAAATGTTGATTACTCTAAGTTGTAAGAATTTTGATAGAAATACCGAATATAATTAGACGGAGACGTTTCAATTGAATTATAGAAACGTTGAGAAAGGAAAGAGGAGAAAAAAAATTAAATTATGCATCAAGTATTTTCATTCAATCATATTACATATAGTTTTCTTATATAGGAATCATATTCACAGTTCTGCAGATATCATATACATATATAGGTTTGGTTTATTCGTAAATGAACGGAAATTGCATAATCCGTGGAAATTATTATCGCGTAAGAAACAGGATAATAGATACATACTAATTCGCTTAACTGGATTGCGATTCTGTCGAAAGACGTCAGGGTATCGAATTTATGTCTAGAAAAAGTCAGGGAATTTTATTTCAGCTGAATTGTCGCCACCCTGATATACTAATATAGTCAACGGGACGGCTAAAACCTTCCAGGTTGGCGCCCCGCCCAACGTTTCGTTGATAAAATCACTCCGGACCTCCCAGGTCAGAGGTGATGTTTTCTCAGCTAAGCACAAGTAAATCCAGGATCCTATCAGGACCCTATCTTGCATCTATACCGAGCTAAACACCTCTGTTTTTCAAGACCTTTGAACCGTCGTAAGTATACGTGCAGCCTATACCAGCGGCTATACGGTGTGTGTGTAGCTTACGTAGGTGTAGGGATGTACATACATCTCCAGGTATACATATATGTATATCTATATATATTCGTATTATACATATATGTATAAGGGATGGGAATGGGAATGGGAACGGGACTAGCTTATCCCGCGACGACAAATTCAACTTTACCCCTAACTGGCGAAGGAGGAGAGAACCAGTCAGGAGGGGCTTGCCTTCGCGGAGTTTATAATCCTTGCGGTACCATTGGGGTCTGTTCACCGTCATACAGGATCTGGTTAGCCTCTTGGCCAGGACTAGAATTCGATTTCGAGAGAATTTAGATATAACCTTATTCTCTCCAGGATATGACAAAGGGAATTTAACCAGGACAATAATTCAACCAACGATATGCTCCGCGTAGATTGAAATTACTTTGGAATTTAACTCGTACATACGTATACCATACATTTCATATGCATAGGCAAACGATCCTTAATATTTACAGAATTAATTACAAACTATATTAGAAGTTGATTTTACACGAATTTCAACCACTGCGCTACGGGAGGAAAAAAAAATGGTTCTTATTGAATTGATAAGATCTCGAAACGTTATCTCGAAACTTGATCGTTAAATACACGGTCGTTGCCCATGGGTGGTATAGGTATAGGTATAACCTTTTTAAAACGTCATTTCCGGTGGTTGAAAACCATTCTCTCCTATTCCTGGCATCGCCACAGAACCTCTCCCGATCTTTAAGCGAGATTATAGCCTTGCGGAAAGTCTTTATATAATCGATACGCCGAATTTATTTTGTTTATATATATATTTGTTACTTATTTAATTATAAAGCGATTCGCGAGTCGTTCAAACGTCTCGGGCATGTTGAATAAATTGAATTTCCGGTTTGGAATAGATTTATTGTTAATTCATAATACGAAATCAGGCTCCCTTTTAATACCATACACAGATCGGACGCGGGTAATAATAGGTTAACACGCCACGTCGAATCTAGCCAGGCAAACCCCTAATTTGGACGTCATAAATTTTCTTTTCAAAAATGGCTTTCTAGACTTGGTGGTCCGCGGCCTCAAGATGGTCCATAAATTTCCACACCGTATAGGTATGTATGTATGTATGTATGTATGTATGTACATGCCTACGCCGGCCACCTATATTCTCTGAAGGACTTCGTTGAAACAAATTTTACTACCACAATTAGGACCTTCAAACACCGCCCTTTAATACAATCCCGGGATTTAGTTTTAGCCCAAGAGATTCGAGTCAAAGTTCACCGTCTCAGAGCCCGCAGCTCGCTCCTCGTTCAGTTGCACGTATATTATACCCACTCGACAGTAAATCGACTTTTAAGCTCTCGCGGAAAGATCCGGATTTGGTATCAGTCACTCGGTTTCTCGTCTTTGTAATTCATTCATAGTTATTTAATTTGGTTGAAAAAAAAAATATCCGAGAGAAAGTGATAATTATCTACGGTATAATGGGCATCCCCGATCGTATACGACTTGATTAACTTTCGATAAGAAAAAAAATAAAATAAAAACTTTGAAAATCTATGAGTTTGAGCGGTTTCGACTTAAAGGAGCTCATCTGGGATAATCTGGCTAAATCCAAGAGCGGTTTATTGGGCTTGGAGATCAGATAAGTCGAGGCGATGAGCATCATATTGCTTTCAAATTGGTTTCCGATTCAAACACCAGATAAGAGGACCTGGAGCTGGGCTTGCTGGTCGTGGCGTATGGCCGGTCTAGAAATAAGAGGGCCCCCATGCCGAGGACCGACTCCCCCTGATCAGGTTATTAGAACTTCTTTGATTGCCGTGGAGTGAATCGGTCGAACACCGAATCGGGTGATCGAAGAGGTAGGTAGTTAGGTCCTGCCTCGATAAAGAGTTTGGTATAATGTGGAGAAGAAAAAGAGAAGAAAGAAGAAAAAAAAAAAAGTAATACTGTTAAATAGAACCTCAGATTCTATTACGATCCTAATAGCATTTTCTCAGTCAGTTTTAAACCTATTCAGCTACTTCAATTATCTATACCTAAAGCCTTTCGTTATAACAGCCAACTCGACATAGTTTACCTGTGAGACAGTAGTACGTGCCTACTTCGATCGGACACGCGATCAACGTTCATTTTTCATTCGAAATATAACAGAAGTTTTCTGGATGTAAGAGAAAAATATATAGCTGTGGCTGTTAGCTAATCAATTATCAGACCGTAAATAATATAAAGTCAAATATTGGGTGGATACAAAATAGACGATCCTCAATTTCGGCTGTCAGATTCGTCGTAAAATCATAGAAAAAAAAAATAGGATAAATAATAGCCACACGCCTAGGTTGTGAGTGTATCTATACAAGGTATGTTGGATTTAATAAGCTCGCAATTGAAGACACGGTTTTTGGTATATATCCGCAATGTAATGCAACGGGGTGACGGGTGTGGAGGGGTTTAATTATACGTGAGCTTACACCGAGGGGTTTAAAAGTTTTATTTATCTCAAGAACCGTATATAGATGTAGCTTACGGTTATATACATACATATATCCCTAGTAGACGGGATATTACGTGGCTGACGATGAGAAACTAGACGGTAAAGTTTAATGGGTAACTGGGAGAAACTATAATAGGAATAGATTCGTAAGTAGGAGATGTCAGGTCGAGGAGAGACTTCACCGTTGCATTTCTGAACAGCAAGAAACCACCTGCGACTATATACGTACAGGTATAGGTATACATGTGTTAACCGGTGTACAGTGGTACGGGTACGAGATTTCAAGTACAATAACCATACAGGAATGTAGGGTCAGAAACTTTGGATTTGCGCCTCATTTTGCTAGCTGTAGATATAATGATTAATATACGTATAATAGACCTCGTCGTATACCGTTATATAGGGTAATCGTCTAATAACAAGCCCGCAAATTTTCAAATGAGAAAACTAAAGCAATTAGTTTAAGTTTCGATCCGTATACGAGCTGGGGATTTTAATTAAACAAATTGGTTATCATTCGATCTAACGTTTAAAAATATTCAAGTCGAGTAGTTGAATGCAGGGTATATATAGACATAGGTTCTTAGATTCCTATCATCTCGCGGAAAGTTTAATCGAGGTTTAAAAGTAGGAAGAAAAGAAATTGATCTTTGGGTTATAGAGCTTAGGTAAACGAGAAGCAGTAGCTGTTTCAGAATTTCCTGATTTATGAGGAAATTATTCAAAGTCGATGTGGAGTGATGATTCGAAATTTGTCAATCGAGCGATTAAAATTGATACACAGCTGCTGCGTCTGTATCGAAGATTATAGGTATACGTATACAGGGTGGGGACTACCCGGGGTGATTAAGAATTATTGAAAAGTTGTTAAAGAGAAAAAAAAAAAAAAAAAAGAAAAAAATGATAAATGGAGGTAAATAAAAACGGGGGAAAAATAACCGCCGCCCTCTCTAATCTAATTAGTGGAACACGGTTTCAATTACGGACTACGCCTTGTGCTCTCTGGCTTAAGATGTTATCCCGCGCGGACAGAGAGTGGTGAATACATACCTACATATATATAAAACTATGTAATGTATATATATGTAATATATATACATTATGTGTAAGTGTTAAGCCCCTTATATACCAAATGACGCACGCCTTGCCTTTTGGCTTGAGCCTCGACAGCTATCTCATGTCTCTTCGGTATATCTCTTGGCTTATTCGTACCTATATAATATCAGTATCTTCGAGGCATGAACAGTGAACAGTTTCCAGAATTCGTTAGAGCGAATTTCGACTCATGATTTTGGGTCTTTTTTCAGAAAAAAAAGCATGAATCAAAAACAATATTTCCTCGTGTCTTGTACGAAATTAATTATTTGATTTGCTTTTTCATGATCGACGTTTGATCGGCGGGTTCTTCTCACACGTTGGTTAAAATTACATCGTTATTGTTCAAAGCGATAGGGTTTCTGTATGTATAGGTTGAGACGACAGGTAACGCAACGCGACGAACGGGACGGAACGGTACGGTCCTTGAAGCACCGAAAGCGAAACGATAATTAAATATTTTTGTTTAATTACGAAAGCAGCCCGAACGTTAAAACAGGGTTACGGTCGGTCGATCCGTTCAGCCAACGTCCGGCTTACTTCCACCATGTTAAACAAAGGAAAACAATTCGAACCTTTGTATTTTTCTACACCGCGGCCCCGTTAGAGGAGGTAAAAATCTTGTGCGGGGGAGGGGGTAGCAGAAATAACAAAAAAAAAAAAAAAAAACGAAAAAAGAAAACGTTGGAAGAACAGAAAAAACAGAAAAGGAAAATAAAATGAAAATTATTCTGAAATTTATCCAATTCTCACGTAAAGTTTGGTTGTGCTTTGCCGGAATAACAATCGGAGGGTAATGAAAAAGAGAAGAAAAGAGAGAAAAAACAAATTATGATCGGATATTTCGAATGATGATAAACGTCAACTCGATTTTTCGAGTACGGAGAAAGTCCTACCAACCTTCTCACTCTTCCTTTCTCCCTTATCGCGCTTTTCCGACTCGCACTCACTCTCGCAGAATTGAGTGAACAAGGCGTTTTATTTTCAGGGCACTTGAGAAAAGCCTCCCTCATTAGATGCAACACCGCTGCTGGCAACCTCGTTAGCTCTTTTAATTAAGCCAATTCTCTGTTTCGTTAGGCTTGCTTCCCTTATCATTCTTATGCTAGTAAAGAGCGAGAAACGGTTCTAATTTTTTTGTTCAATTCGTTAGCGTTGATCACTTATTTAGTTTACGGATGATTTTTGATCAGGTATTATTATCCGTAGATAAATAATGCAGATTAGTGCTGGGAGCCAAAGGGTCGTTTAATTTCTACTCAAAAAATATACTTTTTATAAAATTCAAAACCCCACAGGCTTGACTTAACATTTTTCAATATATTTGTCGAGAAAATTTTCCACACCATTTGTAAAGAGATTTTAATTTGTTTCAAAATTTTCACTCGAATTGTCAACTTGTCCGCTGCAGTGAGGCACTGATTTCTGCCCGCACCTCCACCCTTAACCCAACACGGCGAGGACACAATGGTATCGCAAAAAATGTAATTATAACAAATTCATTTTCGAGATGGAAGACATTTCGCCGTTTACTAGCAATAACTGCTTTGTTTTCTGCTCCAACGACCTGCACACTAGCGTTGGTGAGCCGGTTAACGAGGTCGTAGGATAATGGTGCCGACCTACCCGGTCCTGCGGTTACACAACGTCAAGGTCCTCGCGGTCGCGTAGTTGCGGTTACACCGATTACCCCATGGTTGAACGTTTCGTTCAAGACGGTGGCAGGCAATAGGGCAAAGATTACCAGTATTTGGAGTAGTAGCCCTGACTTTCGCGTACCGTGATTTCGTAGCTGCCTTTTATATTTCCCAGATTTTCTTGCTTCTATTTCTCTTTCTATTTCCCGTATGTATTTTTCGTTCTTTCTTTTTCCTCCTCTCTGCACAGCGTGGTCTCGAGGCTCGTGCTCGTGCTCGTGCATCGTTCTCGGAATCTCGCTCACCGCGAGATTCCCGTGTATAGGTATATATAAGGTAAGTAAAATTGATGACTAGGGATAACCGTCCCCGGAGGAAATAACAATTTTTATAAAAATTGAGGCGGATCAGGATTTTCCTCTATAATTTCTTAACCTCGAGAAAAATTCCGCTCACATCGGTATGAAATTGATACGAATATCTCGTTCTCGAAGGGAAGGGAAGGGAAGGGAAAGGGAATGGGGAGAGAAGAGATGAGAGAGGATCGCGACGTGAATCCGCCAATCAGGTAATTCGACAATCAACCAAAATATCTTCAGCCTGATTCTATTTCCCCGATTCAGATGTGAAGAATTTACCGTTGAAATATAAAATATCACTGCAGGGATTTTATTCAGGGTGGCTAATTTCGCGTCACATTTAATTTTTGTACTTTTTTTTTCATCTTATGTTCGCCAAATTTTTAGTTCTTTCGACTACAATATTATACATGTGAATTTCTATAACAGCGATTCAAGATGAGATTCGGATCTGGACACCCTGTATGTTAACAAACGAAAAAAAAAACCACAAAGCATATACACGAGATAAAAAAATAAAAAACAGCACGCGTGACAGACACGAAAGATAGAAAATGGCCGGCGACGACACACTCGCAACATAAACCGCGAAACGATGGATCGTCGTTCGTGTAGCTACGCGGGTCTGTACCCGCTGTACCGCTCTCTCCTCTACCTCGTCCCATATTTCTATCGATTTCGTGTAAATCCAGCTACGTTACAATCCTCGCGATGGCCTTCAGCATAAAACGACGAATGACACATCCACCTTTATTTACCAAAAGCTTTCGCGGTATCGAAAGACAAATGTATACGACGTCAGACCGTAGTAGCGAAGATCGTCTGACTTAACGCTGACTCGTACTACTTGCCTGAGAGAAAACTACGCCGCGCCGCACCAGACGGCATTTTTCCGGCTATATACAAAATACATATGGGGATAAATAATGGAGAGAATTTCTAGTAAAATTCTTCAGCGAACGATCCTGAAGAATAAATTTCCCAATTCTTTCTGTAATTTTTATTGTATTTAGATCCGAAAGTTTACCTAGCTTCTGTCTAACCTTTCGGGAATTTTTTTTTTCTTCTCGTTTTCTTTTTTTTCTTCTTCTGTCGTCAGCTCTCTGAGAAACGCTCCAATGAATTTCTCTCACTTCAGAACACATATCGAACTTTACATTCGAATTTTTATATCTCCCCTTGTCTCTTGGAGGAAAAAATAATATCGTCTTTGAAAATATTGAATTCGCTTCCTGGATAGATCTCTGAAAAATATATTTTTCTCTTATTTCGAAAGATAAATTGATTTTGGGATATTACTGCAGTTATCGACGGAAGTGTAAATTGCATTAATGCTTTTGAAAAGTCCGTAAACCTACTCCCAATATCTAACAACTCTTAGTTTCACGAGGAGCTAGCTTTCACCAGCGAGATGAGAAGCGTCTGTTTTCAGATTTCCTTTATTTTTTCATTTGTTCAGAGGAGGACGGTGCAAGTTACTGGTAAGAAATTTCATGTGATGTACAAAACGGGATGCAAGCCTCGTATTCCGGTTAGTCTGAGGCTGGCTAGCTGACTAGATGGCTGGGTGGTCGAGCCTTTCCATCAGTTGGAAGATGAAAACGTTAGGGAAATCTTGCGAGATGAGAGAAACAACTTCAAACAGTCTCTTTTCTCAGATCCCACCGCCTCTCAAACAATTCTTTCCTGCACGAAAAATAAAGAGAAAGAAGCAGAGAGGATAAAAACGACGGAAAGAAAGAATGAAAGAAAGAAAGAAAGAAGTAAAGCAAACCAAACCTCGTCTCCTTCTGATGCGGTGCATTGAATTTCATATATTTTCTACCTTTCATATTTCGAACGGGGACGAGGAGTCGCGTCAGACGCCTGGCAACGCCTCTACACCGCGACCTCTTACATCCGTAAACCATATGTGACCAATTTCTACGTCTCGACATACGGGGTGAACCGTAAAAATAAAAAAAAAAAATGGAAAAATTTTTCCTACCCCCGAATGTATCCCCTTTGTTTTGGCCGCTTGTCTTCAGCTAAATTAAAAAACCTCGTTTTTATACTTCGATTCGATAAAATCGGATACTGTCAAAAGTGGCGTTTACCAGAGCTCGTGCATTTCTGCTCATGACTCGGCCTCAGCCCCCCCCCCCCGCCTTCCTTGCTGCAGTCGCTCAACTAAACCGCTGCAGTAACTGACATTTAGTTTGTTTCGTGAACTCCGCACCGCATCATTCCATCCCATTCTCTCCTGTCTCTGTCTCTCTTCAGGTATAATGGAAAATAAAGCTTTACAGACTCGACTTTTTGACAGGTAGGGTCTATTCGGTCCGTGAGTAGAATGCAGATTATATGTATACGTACATACGTAGGTATGGTAAAAATTGTACATGAATTTGTTTGTTTTTTTTCTTCCGCTTTTTGCCACCCCTTGTGTGTTATTACACGCGGACGTGCAGGTATAGATATGTATATAGGTAATACCGGTTTGTTGTTACCCCGATGAAATAAGGTCAGGCTGGTGCCACGCTGTCGAGGAAGTATGCGGGTGACACGTAAAACCGGCGTGGAAATCCAAGGAGCTCTCGTATTACAAGTTGTCAACCATTCAGATACTGAATGGTCTATTCTCATCCTTTGTCATCGAATTTGCGCGGATCTAATTTCGTAAGTTTCAATACTCGCGAGCTACGCACCTCCGTCAAACGCTCCAAACCTTTACCTTTACCTTTACCTTTACCTCGCACTCTCTCCTTCTCTCTCTCTCTCTCTATCTATCTCTTTGTTCGCTTGTTTGCGCTTGATAAAGTTCCTCGTTTCCGTGATGTTTGTTTTCGTTCCGACCCGTGTAGGCACAGGTACGGGTACAGGTGTACAGGTATAGGTAGCCAGCTGTAGGTATATACATATAATGTATGTATATGTACAATACAACCACCTACCAAAATTCGTTCCTCATTTAGCAACCACTTCATATAAATCTATGTTTATGTAAGCTTACTGCCGCGGTGTTTCGTCGTGCGAAAATTGAACAGTGTACATATAGACGTACGTAGTATATATAGTATAATACATAATCGTGCTGTTTTCAAATGTTCATACATTAATTTATTTATTTATTTTTAACTCGGTATTTTATCGGCCTATAATCGAGAGGCTCAATTTTCCGCTAGAGTAACTGTTTTCCTTCTCTTCGTCCTCTTTCTTTTTATTTATTTTCCCTTCTTCTTCTTCTTCTTCTTCTTCTTCTTCTTCTTCTTCATTTGGTACGGCTACAACACATTACGCAGAAAGAATGTTATACAGCTGTATAGCTCTTATACTCGCTATGGCATATAAACTATATAAATACAAAAAGCTGTACTATAGTATTTCTTATTTACGATCATGGATAACGCACGATATGCCCTCGTAGAACTCACTACTTGATGCATTTCAAGTAGTAATGGTGAGTATTGCGCGCCCGAATTGTCTGCAGCGACCGTGGAGTTTGGCCAGAAAAAATTTTTTTCTTTCTCTTTTTTTATGACGGCAACGATAGCCTGGGCCAATTGGTGTTATAAATTATAATTACGTGACAGAGTCACGATTCGTTGCTGCGTTAACATTGAATTTATTATTTACTCGGTTCTATTATATATTAAGGCACCAGGATCACTATTCGGATATATAGTTGCGTTGCCAACGAACTACGAAGAGAAAATGTTTTATTCCTCTCTTCGCATCCCTTGTACAGTGAAAAAAAATTATATATATATTTTTAAAGAAATTTTTCTTCACCCAATCAATCCTTTCAATTGGTATAATATTGTGTACCTATATAGATGTACATACGTATACATGTTCATTTTTATTCAGACCGGTGTACATTCCCTTTTTTTTTGTTTTCGTTTTTGTTTTTTTTTTATAAAAAATATTATGCGATTTCATTACGCGTACATGCGGATAAATTTCTTCATTGTTATGCATGAGCCTTGTTGATTACGGTTTCACCATCCGAGGGTTGAAAATTTTGGCAACGTTTACGAAATACACCTACCAACCTACCTTCCTGGCTACCACCTACCCCTTGGCAAAAATGTTCACTTCGACGTCAGACGTACCGTTGCGTTGCGTTGAATCACTCAAGGAAATAATTCCGCTAAGTAATTCTAATTCGAAACGATGTATATATTAATATATTTCTGCCTAATTGTATTCAACGAAGATAATTTCGGTTCGTTCGCCTGCTTCGAAAACTTCCTTACCTCGCGCTCTTCTTATATAAAACCGAAATTATTATTCCGGTTCTCGTTTCGAAAACAGGACTGCCTGAAATTATTTTATTTCATTTTATTTTTGTTTTTTATTTTTTCTTCTGATGGAACGACGAATAGAACGTTTTCTACGATATTTTATACAGTTTTTCCTAATTTTTTTTCTTTTTTATCTCTCTCTTTTCGTTTCTGTATTACACAGGCAACTCTTATAGTCAGCTTTCTTTTACCGTACTTCCCTCGTCTCCATAGCTTCTTTAATTTTCTTCGATCGCGATGCCTTATCGCTGCTTACGCCTGGCAGCAAAACGACACACAGTAGCGTCCCGCTGGACCACTAGACGTTGATAGAGATAGATAAATCAAGATCTTTATCTGGCTAATCACAGAGTAGGTACTTAACCTCCTCTCCTTCTCCCTTCACCTCGCGACCGACCTCCACTCTTATATTTCAAAAGTTTATTATTCACATAACTCCTAAATGGAAATACTTTTACAAGACGATGCGATCAGAGACGACGCTGCGAGCCTCCTTATTATTTCTTTTACTTATACAATATACAGTTTTAGTTAGTTTAGTTTACTTAGTCGATGTATCGTATAACGAAGTACTTTATATATATATATATAATAAACTTTACATCTCGCGATCATTAAATAACAATCCGTCTACTTACGTAGGCATATATATATATATATATATATATATATATATATATATATATATATATATATATATATATATATATATATATATATATATATATATATATATATATATATATATACGTAGAAATTGAAGTCTTGTCAAAAGACGAGAGAGAAAGAGCGAGAGAAAAAAAAATGTTTCTTTTTTTCTTCTGTTTTTTATCTGCGGGGTTGAAGGGGGTTGAGATTCGCGTCGAGTTTACGGTCTGTACTTTGAGACGACAATTTTCTAAACCCCGCGTTACGTCACGCTTGTTTGCAGAAATGACGAAACGCGCTATAAAAGAAGGGGTAAAACTGAGAGGGGTCTAAGGAGTATAAGGACGGGGATGAGGATGAGGATGGCCAAGTAGGTAAGGCCTGCGAACCAAGAGGGAGCTTTGTGTCTGAAAAGTTTTAGATTCGCGAAGACTTTTGGAAATGAGGACGTTTGAATGCCACCCTGAAACGGGTTATCTTGTTATCTTTAGGAGGCTGTTTCACAACCCAAGGGGCTCAGGGGTAAGAGGGTTTAGATGGAGCTGAAGCCCAAGTGAGAGAGAGAGAGAGAGAGAGAGAGAGAAAAAAAAGGGAAAGGGGAGGGGGAAGGAGAAAAGTATATTAGTTCCGAACCCTTGTCTTGAAACCTTCTCCCCAGACTAGGCTACCCCTTGTTTTATCCAGGGATAGATCCTTTCAATAGCCTTCTCCAACCAGGAACGCTAGTCAACCGAAATATCGTCTCCTTATACACACATACGTATGAATGAAAAAACAAACTAAAACCGAAAAAATAAAAAAGAACAAAGCAGAAAATTTACAAAAACATTTTCATTCTTCTTCTATTCTCAACTTTTTTGTTCGTCAAATGGCGCAAGTTCTCAGATAGGAGAAGGATAGATGGATAGATAGATATTCTTTGGAAGGATGAGATAGGTCGTGAGGTATCAATAAAGTGAGAAAAAAAATAAATAAATAAAAAAAAAAAAAAACTGAAAAGAAGAAGAAGTTTTTCACACTTTTTTCGAAACTCAATAATATCAGTCGTGTCTGTTCTCTTGTACTTTCTTAAGAATTTTCCCAAATCTTTTTTTTTTATTTTTATTTTTTGTCGATATGGACAATTTCAACTTTCAAAGTCTTCAATTGTCGGCTCCGGCTGCCTCTCTCACGGTGTAGGTACCACATACCTACCACCTTCGATACGAGGTACGTATACGTACCTACATACCAAACGAAACCGTATAATTTCTCGCCTGTAGCTTATTGACCGTTTAGAAATCGTGAGATCGCTCTAAGCTCTTGCTACTCTTCTACTACTATATCCATCCAACTCTCGCTTTATTAAGGATTCCTTGATTATAATAGACCCGCAACGATGAGACACTACCACTACTGTGCCCGGTAGGAGGCGGTCATTATAGACGCATGAGTGATTGCGTCTATTTCATCGCTCTTGCCTGGCTTCGTTTAGTTTCGTTTCATTTATCGCCACACTACTATAATATCTCCCGCTTATACCTAGTATATGGCAAAGCCTCGGCCGCATACTGAAAATTAAATTTTGTCTATGGGTATCGAATTCATATATACCTACCCACCATGGCTATACCATGATACCTAGAATTCTGAAACATTTTTAAACCTATTTTTTTTTTTTCTTTTTCTTCCACCGTTTTGCCACCGCCGAATCCTTCCAAGTAATTATTACACCGCCTTCTGATATTTTTTTAACTACCGTCTTGCGTCTTCTATTCGTACGCTCACACCATGGAACAGGTTAGCCAAGACCGCAAAAACCGCAGCTATTTATATGTGAGTGCATTTTTATCTTCAACCTTCGACGAAAAGAACACGTTCCTTCTATCAACCAACAAAGATTATTGGAAGCTTGACTCGCTTAATTATCTAATCTCTCGGAAAACGGCGTAAAAATGTCACTGAGCAGTAGCACGTGGAATTTGAAAATGTGATAAAGGCACATTTCGATTTTTTCTTGTATTTTTTTTTTGTCCAATTCAAACGTATAACGTTCTTTTGGTCCATATGTTTTATTTGCATCGTATTGAAACCCCATCCGTATATAATATGTGTTTTATTATGCATAGATGGTTGGCGTAGTTTATAGAGAGTATGGAAATTTTTTTAATAATTCAGGATCTATCTGGCAACTTTTGTGTTGAAGGGTTTTCAACTTCAAAGGATCGTTTTTGTTTTTCGCGGTGAGGTTTATACCAAACTTCGCTTAAAGCTATGTACAGTGTATATATACACATCTAACCACGTGGTATATACATATATTTATATACCTATATACGATACCCACGTAAAGGTTAATATAATCTAGTGTGTTTCAGATCCTGCGAACTTTGCCACGTATAAGAAAGTATCTTTACCCTTATTGGCAAAAACAATTGAGCCCGTCACGCGAGCTTTGAATATAGACGCGATCATATATTGTATAGACGCGTGACGTCAGTCAAATACCTCAGGCTGAGTAAAATCCACCTCGTGTTTATTTTTCATGTATATAGTTTCCTATAGATTCTTATTTTCCCAAAATAACTCGAAGAATTTCAATCGAACGACTCGACTCGAATCCTCCCCCGCTTTCCTTGAACTTCAAATTATCTCCCCTATTCGTTGATTCGCGTTTTTCCCCCCCATTCTTCCATTTTCTTCCCTTTCTATATTTTATTTTATTTTTTCCTCTTATTCATTCGTCAGTCAAGGCGAGACAAAGGGATCGCGATTTTTTAACCGACAAGTAGATATAACAAGTTCGAGTATAGGTATAGGCACTTGGAGGGTATAGGTGGGTAGGTGGGCAGGATACGTATACGTCAGAAGGTAGGAAACGGAACGGTGTTTGATAATTTTGTTTGAAACTGGCATAAATTCTGTGGCCGTGGCCTCCTCGCGCGCCTCTTGAGAAGAGGTGGGTAGGTGGGTATATAAGAGGTTGGTAGGTATACGCACGCCGAGGCCAAGGAACGGCGGTTTTCAGTAGATAAGAACTTTTCAAATTACTCAAATTTAACGCTAATATAAATGCGAAGACTTTCCGTCTTACATTATTGTAATGTCCGTTCAGCAGTTAATTTTCTAGATCAAGAGCTGAAGAACCAAGAAAACGCCGTACCGTTTCATACTCTCCCATATACCTATCCACCTCCTATACTTGATCACCGACGTTTATCGGCCCCTCGGGCAAATCCCCGTGCACTTTATTTCCCCGTTCACGTACACGTGCAGCTATATATATGTATATACATCTAGTATATATTATTTTATATTTATTAACTGTGTAAACATATTTAATATGTAAACGCGATAGAATAATGGATGTAGAAAGTTTTTTTTTTCAAACGCATATTATATAGCATATCGCGGCGTCATATATAGTAGGTATGTAACACGCGTTACATAATTAGAAACCGGTTACATATACGTATACACACACCTCGTTACACCGGGGACGAGCTATATCCGGCAGGATCCGAAGATCCTGCGCCCTGCAGACTGCAGACAGGCATGAATTAATATTCATTAATACAGGAAATTGCAAAGGTTACCTAGACACATAGCTACCGCGACTTCGCTCGAGTCAAGTGAAGGTAAGGGTTGGGGCCCTCAGACTCATTTATTATTTGGCAAATCCGTTTCGGCTACGTTCTAATAACTCAAAAAGAAAATCCTTGCGATTAAAATTTCACCTTTATTCGACAAATTACTTATATACCTACCCCCGTTTCGTTATACAGACGCTATCAAAGGTTCCATGGTTTATAATCGATATAAATATATTGCGCACAGAAATGAAAGATACTGGAAATTCATTTTTCAGCATCTATCACGAGTAGGTGTATAGCCGCGTAAAGTTCTCGTCGATGAATTCATGCATATTAACTAAGAACTTTTATACCTGCAGTAATACGTCGAGTGGGATCATCGAGAATCCCGACGTAGACAAGAGCTGATCCTATACACTTTGGAATTTTTTACAAAATACGGCTTGCGTTACCAATTTTTTTTTTTTTTTCCTCTCTTTTGTCTCAAATGATCTGCAGTTTAACTAAAATCTTCTCTTCACGCTCCACTTATCACAAATTCGATGAAATTTTTTACTTTTTACGCCATTTCCATCGTCATTTCAACACACGCTCACGCGCACAATTCAATCATCCGAGAAATTCACCTTCGGTTTTACCTCGAGTGCTAAAAGGCTTGACAAAACGACGGTGTCAATATGCTGCGGACGATAAATCATTCCAAATTATATGCATTTCCTAAATTTGAATTCGTTGATCGATTTTCTACGACGTATGAAATTATTCCACGTTTCTGTGTAGGTACGTACGTACGAGTACCTATACCCATGTATATCCGTCGGTTGTCGTCATGCCTGGATTGGCTCTAAATCTCGTACAGTTTCCTCTAGTTGCGCTATGCAGAGAGACGTTTTAGTCCCGCAATTTGTGGTGCAAAGCTAATACCATAGATCGTATCGATATTATAGGTATAATCCTTACCGAAAGCCATTATAGTAATTTGGCTTCCTATCAGAATATCCATCAACTAGGTAAGAGATTACAATATATTACTGCCTAGAACCACCTCTTCAGTCTCTAATGGGTATGATCCCTTGCCCTACGTGGGGCCTCGACATTTCTATGCATGCATTAAGATCCGACACACAAGGCTGTTCGGCTATAGGCCTCGAACGACCGAACAAATCTAGGAATTATGCTACCGCCATATCCCTCGATCGTTTTAAATCCTGGTGCAAATTTGATACGTAATAATAAGAAAACAGAAATACAAGAAAAAAAAAAAAAAAAATAAGATAAACTCTTATCCCTTAAGGCAACCTTATATAATAAAATTTCTTCCCCAAGCTACGGCGAGGCTTTTAATTTACCAAGTTATCGCCCTAACTTTCGTGGCTTTTGTCTCTCGGAATATTTGAGACGCGATATTCAGGAGCGAGGCGAGGGCAGCGAACAGCCACCAGCCACCAGCCAGCAACGGGAACGGGGAAAACCCCATGAAAAATTAAATCGAATTTTCAGCTTATGTTTAGTACATATTCCCCAGCCATGCGGGGAGAGACTGAGATGCTTTTCGAGGGTAGGAAAAGGGTGGGGGGTGGTTCAGGCGTGGGCAAAACACCCTTGAGACCGATCCGGCTAAATTCTCTTCTCTCTGAATAGGGGTCGGAAAAAGAAACTCAAAAACTGACGCGTACAGGTTTATACTCACACCTCTGATAAACCTGTCCACTTTGACGAGTACAAAATACTACCTTAAACATTAAACTTTATCTGAGTCGTGTGGAAATTTGAATGATACCTGTACTTGATGACAATACTGTATATTAATTGGAGAAACGAAAAGATTTTTTATACTCATATAGCCGTAAATGAAATGAAATGAAATGAAACACTCCGTGTAATTCGTATGTAAATTATTTACCCTCGTAACGCGTAATAGAGCTACTTTTTAATACACACATACCTACGTAGATATATATGTATATAAATGATATATGTAACAGAACGTAGCGAAGTACCGCGGCGAGATATTAAAAATTCAAGCCAGTTTGTAGCCAGGAGGATCATCGTATAATTTATTTCATTATTTTGATCCTAATTTCGTGGTCATAGTTGTACGTCATGCACGAATACCCTGAAACGATTGCGCAAGTTAATATTATCCTCAATGACTCCGGGCCAAATATTCTTTATTTTCGTTCTGAATATTGCCCCAATGATGCAGCTCCTTCTAAGGTGTTACATTATTCTTCCATAGCGCGGGTTACTCCCGGGCTAATTAGTCCAACATTTTTTTTTTAATTAATTACCACCGCTATTAACCATCCTCTGCACTCCGTTTAGTTATCCTACGCCGACAAATAAGCTGAAATAAAATCAGAAATCAAAAAAAAAAAATTAATTTCTTTTCAAATCAGACGCACGTATGGTTGAAAATATCTCCTGCCTTATTTTTTATAGACTTTATGGTTTTCTTTCTTGATACATTTTTGTCTTCTGGGCTCCCTGAGTTAGTTCGCTACGTACAATGTGCTTGACTTTAATTTGCCATTTTATCTACTCAAAAAAATTCACGGACTTCGGGAATTTCGTCTGTCTAGCGAAGAAGTAGAAGTAGACATAGACTCATACAGTTTTTTTTTTTTTTTGGTATTTTTGCAATATGTGGTACACATAAGACGAAGGTACTGCAGGGACAAAGGGCCACAGGGACACGTATCAATGATGATAGAAAGGCAAGAAAGCATTCAGGATCACGTGAGCTCGTGTGCTACGTGTCGCTTGCTGGTACGAAGCCGCGATCTGAAATCAATATGGCGTCCTACCCCTGGCGTACGGGGTCGCGCCCGGTGGAGATGGCACGTTGCCCGACCTCCTGCCTCTCTGCCTGCCCTGCTTGCTCGCTTGCTCGCTTGCTTGTCTATCTATCTAGCTATCTATTTATCTATCTATCTACCTGCCAGTTGCATGATTCGCGTCAAATCTGTCACGACACATCAATCGGGGTCGGTGAAACTAATCCTCGGAATGTCTGCGTGTATCGGGATCCCCCCCTCCCCTCCCTGGCTTACAGTCACGAAACCGCAAGAATTTTTCATCATTTTCTTTTGCGTCTCGCTCGATTCTATTCTATATATGTATAAGGTATATTATGATTTTATTCTCCTTTCCTTCATTTCTTATTTTTCTTACTTTTCTTAGAATAATTGTTTTTTGCCCTTCTTTCTTGCTTTGTTTAATTTTTTCTTCCGTTCTTTTTAGTTTCTTTATTTTTTTTCTTTTTGGTTAAAGTTAAACTTCCTTCAAATCTCTCGGAATTTTAATCTTTCCGAGGTTTTATAATCGTTCAAGCGCACTCCGTTCTCCACCGTTCACCGTTCTCAGTACTTCGGTCGTGGTTCAAAAGTTTGACGAAAAAATAAAACTCCCTCTTTTCACTCGTCGTAAAATAACGCTGTGGGGTTCCCTCTTCTCTCTCTCTCACTCTCTCTCTCTGTTGAGCCTCGAGATGAGCCCTTTAATTCAACTCTTGAATCAATATCGTAGCTTGTAACCACCAAGAGGTTATATACCCTACCCTGGCGCCACATGGGCCATCTGTCCGTCTGTATTTCTCCTGACTCTCCGCGAGCGTGCGAATCAAAACTTTTCATTACAAATTTCCAACTCCGATTCTAACGTAGCTCTCGATGCCGTTAGGGTGGTATTCCGAGGGTCAAGAATACCGGCGTGGGCGTGGGTAGTCATACGTAAAAAATGACTTTCCGTCATTTCCCAGCATCCTCTCCTTGCCTGCAGCAGGATGATATTTTATACCGACATCATAATGGCGGTGCAGCATAGCATGGAAAAGTCACCCTGGCGCCAGAACAACCCGCCTACATTCTCCCTTCTTTTCTATTCCGTTTGAATCGTACTCTCCTGCAGTTTTCCCCCCCTCGTACCTACTTCCGGTTATATTCTAGCACACGGAGAGAAAATGTGCTGCGGCGCTATACCGCGATTCCAAAACTGTTCGCGTTCACGGTGGTATTTTCTCACGAGCGACGCGGAAAAATCTGAGATGAATATTGTTATTCATGATCGAGATCTTTGCAAAAATGATACCACTTCTCACCGGTCCTGCACTGCAGCATCGCTTAAACTCGGGTCCATGCTTCGGGGGGTTCTGGGTAAAAGTACTACGTGCTGAATTTTAATTTTCTTCCGTTTTCATCCCCCTCCTCCTCCCATTCCTACTCCTCCTCCTCTTAGGCTTCAGGCTGTAGGCTGTAGGCTACTTTCGCTAAGCGTTTGTGTTATCTTTCGGCCGAAGGGTCGTTTTGACAGGATATACCATACCTTTTTCGTGTATAACGTTTACGAATTCCCGACTACCAGGTCCGGTTCTCAAAATATCACGAACTCGGTGAAGATCAACACTTGAGTTACTACTCGACGCGTAATGACGTTAAAAAACAAAATGAAAAGGAAAAGAAGAAGAAATTTTTATTTCTCCCACAGAAGCTGTAAAATATTCACGGTATTATTTATCAGTTTCAATCGATCGCTGATCGGGGGTATACAGGTATACGTACATTATCCTTTATTCATATTTATTTATTATTTTCCGCGTTTCCATACACGTTATTCTCGATTCATGCAAATTATTCCCTCGATACGATTGTTCTCTATATAATTTCTATAAAAAAAAAAAGTTGATTCCAACTCTCGAGGGAATGACGTTAACCCCGTTCGAAAAATAATCGCATATTTCTCTCTCTCGTTCTCTTTTTTCGTTTTTTACTCTTTTTTTTTTTTCTTTTTTTCGCACAACGGAATGGGTCTCACACAGAGCGGCTGTATCGGCAGCAGCCAAGAAGTTAATATTTTAGGGGTAGGTACCACCGCGCCGTACGGTTTGTCAGGGCCTGGCAAGCTTCACCGGGATATCGCCTTGCCGGGGTATGGTAGAATAGCGGCATGAAGCACACCATCAAAACCAAGAGCACGCTCTCTGCCTCGCGTTAAACCTGCGCGCGAGCCTCATTTGAATAAGACGGCAGTTAGTCCTGTTTATATAGTGTACAGCTTTTGACAAACGATTACAAATTGTCCTAGCGCCGATCCGCGGGCTTTGTCACTATTTCCTCTTTTTTACATAACTCTGTCTCTCTCTCTCTCCATCTCTCCATATCTCCGACTTATTTTCTTCCTCTCTTTTCTTTTCTTTCCATTTCACGTCTCTTCTTCCCGTATAAGCCCGTCGCAAACAAGAAGTGACTGAGCGTTTCCAAGGCCCACCCAAGACTGACTAACTAGACACCAATTCCGCGTGTATATATACCTATAATGTACATACATAGGCTTTGGTATATAGGCGGTATAAGAGAACACGTCGAGACGGGGGAGGAGTTCGTCGTTTTAGTTCCGGGCTTAGTCGGGAAGAATTGGAAGAGAGACGATTTGTCCAATTAAGAAAATTGGGAATAAATTGGCTGTTGTCAACGGGGATCCCACGCCCGGGTATCCGCGATTATTGCTGGCGTCGTTATATCGACGATCTTAACTAAACGATTATTCAACGACGACGAGCTGCACGATACCGTAAAAACTGCGACGCGGGGGTGAGAAGGGAAGAAAAAAAGCCAAGAGCAGAGGAGAAGATCTGGGGCAAAAAAATAACTCGAAAAACAGTGAAATCGACAAAAGGAAATTGAGACAGTATAGGTATAGGTATAGCAGGGTAAAATGGGCGATGAATTTCAATAGGGAAATAATCTTGTTCGTTTTGACCCAGTTTTCGTGTTTCACTGCAGAAATAGGACGTCTCTGCGGGGCCTAGCGGAGAGCTTGTTTCCTTCTCTTTCTCTTTTTTTTCTATCCTAGATTTTTCTACGATGCAGTAGTTATTTACCTATCTTATATCGACTGTCCTTCGCTTATATATGTATATTCTTTTTTTTTTCTCATCCATTTTTCATTCATGACATTCATACGGGTACATACTGTGCAGTATCTCGATAAGAATACACAAATTTATTCCCATTTTGATTCTGACGTAGTACAGAAGGTTCTCTAAGCTGCATATACGAAGAGTACTTCGTACATCGATGATCGAATGAATAAAAAATAAAAAAGTACCATTAACTTTGATAGAAAATTAATAATTGATCATGTATAAGAGATATAGAGCTAGTTTGGGCGAGTCTGGAAGTAGGAGCCATTTAATTCATTCCTCGAGCTCGGCTGGAGGACGACACATGGGTATCGACCTCTGGTGTGCTTTGGGACGCCGGGCATCGTTGAGAGGCAGCCGTCCCGGCGCCTGAAAGAGCGTCGGGACGCCTGCGGCAAGGCGGCGAGACGGGGGGACCGGTTACATCATCTGATCTATAGGGACACCCCTAGGAAAGATGAAGATGCTGCCTGCCTAGCATCGTGTTTCGGCTTTGGGTACGTCGCGACATGAACCGCGACGCGCGACGCGACGCCGCGCGCCCCCGAGATCACTCGTTAATAAAGATCGTATCTTTAAGGAAGCCGAGCTGCCTCAAAAGGTCGCGGGCATAGTAAACAGTCGAGTACCTGTACGGTGTGGCCCTGTATCAACACGAGACTCGATATTCAGAAGACTCGAAAGTTTTGCAGTTCCTCGTTCGTTTTATTTTTGGGTTTTTTTTTGTCTTATTTGGAACGGGATAAAGAAATTTCAATGAACTCGCGAAAAATTTCTCTTTGAACTGTTCCTCAATTTGAGCTTGATACAGTCAAGACGTGATCTTCCGCCCTTGAAAGAAATAAAGAAGAAGAAGAAGTAAATAAAAACCATGGATTTCCTTGATAAGATTGGAAATAAACAAGCATCAAACAATTTCATCTCGCTCATTATACACCTACCTCTCAAGTCTCAGAAATATACTGAACAAGTTTCGAAGGAAACATTTCTCCCCGACTTCAAAGAGTCGAGAAATATTCAGGTGTAAGATTCTTCGAACGCAATGCAACGCAACTCCATCTCGTGTAGTTATATATTCGAGTTTTTGACGAAATTTAACGACTCGACGACACGTGAGGGAAGACAGAGCATGGGACAGAATAAGAGAATAAGGGACAGGCAATCTAACAATTGCCCCGTGGTTGTTGAATCGGCAAAGTTGTTGACGTATCTAAACGCAATCAAATCAGCATACGTATTCCTACAGCTGCGGTGGCGTAATAAACTTATAATTATCAACCAAAAGTTTTGTATAATTGGGTTGCGATCGTATTGTGATGCGACTCCGTATATTGTACCGCGGGTTCGTGTACCAATGTGTTGCACATACGAGGGAACTCATAGGTATATACGTACCGGGCACGAGTTTATCTCTCTCCTCTTTTTAATTCCTTAAATAATTCAACATCGCTAAAACAACCCGAGAAATAATTCACGTGTTACCCCGTAGCCCGCGAACCAACGGTCGATTTTTTCACGGTTAAGCTCCTCTGGAAGCTTGCGTGTCATTAAAATTAATAAAATAATGATTTAATAATATCATACGAGGGAAAGTAATGACTTTGGACAAGCTGTGTAGCTACCTATGCCAATAACGTTGACGGGTCCAGGGTGAATCTATTTCCTTTGTAGGTCTTCATCGTTCGTATAGTTACCAGCTAGTTTAGAAAATTTTGTGAAACAAGAAATTGGTCCGCGTTTGGTAAGGACGAGAGATATGCGCTTAATAATAACGTCGGCTCGAAAGGATGATACGCGGTTTTGAGCCTCGGCTTTAGACCATTGTTTGTAAGTTACACGTAAGTAATAACAGTTGTCGGTAGACGCCGAGCATGAAACTCAATTGTTGTAAAGCCTTTATGACGGCGATAAAACGGCGCACTTTCTTGCCACAGGTCGAGAGGGGCTGAAGCCAGACGCTAACTTTGTAACGAAATAAGCATCGGAAAAAATCGAGTTTAAAGTTCGTTTTCTCTTTTTTATTTTTATTTATTTTTTTTCTTAAACGCCTACCTACCTCCTTTCGTAATGTTGGAATCGTCGCGTCGCGTTGTAGCTGCAGCAGGTTATAGCGAGATTTATAAGTATAAATAGTGGAATTAGGGATCGAAAATTGGAGACAAAACACACGAGGGCATCGTGGAGAGGCTTGTAACAAATTCTATTTAAATAGAAAACCAATTCCGAGTTTGAAAGTCGATGTATAAATTGTTGAGAGAGAACACATCAGACCACACAATGGGAAATTTGTATTCGGGTAGAACGGACAATCGTCTGATTTTCTTATTGGTTTTTAAATCGTCGTAAAGTGGAATTGTTCGGAACCGTTTCAAACCGAATCTACGATCGGTATAAAAATTTCATTGGCACGCCCACGCGACCATTGTTAAACTCGAGAGTTCTGCAGCCTATACTTCCGCTGCACTATACTTGTATCATATACCTATATATCTGGCTTCACCTGCATTTGACAAAAATGGACCTGGAGCCCAATTTTATCCGCCCCACATGTACCTATATGAAATTTACGATAAACATTTTTTTTTTCTTTTTCCACGATCCCCTTTAACACGTTGTTATTTCCCCCGATATGATATGCGTTTCTTTCGTCGCTCTTAACCTCCTTGCACGGGCTTGTCTCGGTAGTAAATAACTCGACAGTCTGAACAACTGTGCGACCAACCCCCGCAGTGTGAGAAATCGTTTTTTCCTCTAGCCTCGTCCGCAGCACGAGAACACACCCATAGCTACGCGAAGAATAAAATCTCTTTAAGAAAAGATTCAGAGTAGCCAAACGGTACTTAGTATTCGCACGAGGCAGAACGAGGCAGGACTTTGCAACTAACTGCAACCACTGTACCTTGACTGAAGTGGCAACTACCACCTGGGATGGGTTTGCCGAGAGTTTCGAGTTTTACCTAGAAGGAGAAAACCTCCTCTAGCTCTCTTTATCCTATACTTTTCTGGCCCCGTTTTCTTATGCATCTCGCTTTCTCCCACGGGATACATCCTGGATTCGACTTCGTTGGGCACCGCTTACAGGTAACCAAGCCAGAGAGAAATAGACTACGACGAAGGAGAAGAAATTACGGGAGAAAATCCGCAGCTGGCAGTTTTAAGCCACGTCTCAATGTCTTTCCTCATTATTCGACTTATATTGAACGAATGAATAGCAAGGGACACGGTGAGCGAGCCGAAGATTGGCTGTAAATTAACTTCATTCGAAAAGCCAGAAGTAGGTACCTGAGGAGACGTTATGCTTTCAAAACGAAGTACGTATACCCATCGTGCAGCAGCAGCAGCAGCAGCAGCAGGTTACTAATTTACTTACATACAAAAAATTATGATTCAGCTTTACCTTCCACTCGATTTTTATAAATAAATAAATTTCAGGTGCAATACTTCGTGAGGGAACTTTCAAATCCTCTATTCTTCTTATTTTCAAGCATAATCCGTTACCCGCACGACGTAAATCCGTCTAGTAGCACGATGAAAAATGTTTCAATAAATCTAGCTATAAAATAGTAGTAGCTCACTAGCCGAGTAGGTCTACGCGAAATAATTTTTGCGCTCGAAATAAATTATTACTCTACGGGTGAAAAATTTGTCAATTGAATCGAAGGCTTAGTGCGTATAAATTTGATCGGCTGGTTAGCAGGACCGAGTCTCGCGTAATCATGGGTCGGATAATTTGCTGAGGAACGAAAGAGGATCCCTTCGGTGAAAAGCACCCGTGGTCAATTACCCGATGGTAAGCAACGACACGGTTGAAACGGCGATTGAACCTCGACCCTGTTTCATTGCCAGAATCTAGAACTCTTCGATTTTCTCTCTTAATTGGTCGGCCAAAGCTTCGGGTCTGTAGTGTGCGTGTATACGAATACAAACCTATACGAACGGGGGAAAGCCTTGCGCGCTGTTTACTTATTCTACACGCATTCGAGGATGGGAGCTGTAGGAAGTCCTGGTTAATCGTAACCCCGTTGAGCTTGGGAGACAATTTCTAGAGAACTTCGTCCACCCCTCTCTCCTCTCTTCTCTCCCCTGCTCGTGTTGTGTTCTAGTTGCTTCTAGTTGCAAGTTGGTTTCCACGAGTAGAAACTTTTAGTCAGTTTCGAGACGCCGTAGGTGTTTTCTAATCGTCCATGGTCCAATGCGACCGTCAGAAATAAAAAAAAAAATCACCTAAAAAGTAGCTGAACCCCGACTAACTGCTAAAGAGGATTTTTTCGCTCGGTCATTTGGAAAATTTCCAACGTTCCACCTCCGCCAAATTTTAGACCCAAGTTTTCATTTGCGAGGGTAGAAACAACACCAAAAAAAATAATCGCGAAACCTTACGTGATTAATTTTTAACGGAATCGTTTTAGCTTACATGGGTATTAAAATTCCCCACTGTTCTTTCGTTTTTTGTTTTCTCAGAGTGAAATCCTATTCCGGTTCAACTCCTTTTTGTTTTTAATTAATTAATTTCCTCACTATATTTGGTGAGACAAATTGAGCCAAGTTACAGTTTAATTAAAGAACTGGTGCGGCACGTGTATATCGAGCAACTTGTTGAGCAAAACGCGGTGGCCAACCGTAGCAGAAACGTAACTAAAGTGTTGAATCGCTGACTCGACGGTGTAGGCGCGCTGTTTCGCGGCTGCGATCTTCTCATGGTGGGTATTTTTATATATAGCGAGTGAGAGCAGAAAAGAGCAGAAAAGAGCAGAAAAGAGAAAAGAGAAAAGAAGAGAAGAGAAGAGAAGAGAAGAGAAGAGAGGAGAAGAGAAGAGAAGCTCTTTGCCCCGCGGTCACGTCGCGGACCCCCGATGAAAAATCTCAGAGCTCCGGGTCTCTCGGGGCGAAATGCTTGCCGAGGCGTGAAAACCTACGGTATAGGTATATGTAGAGGCCAGGGTGGTCGTCGGGTTTTTCATTTCAGCAATACTAGCAACCGTTACCTGATTGATGCAACCTTACGCGAAGCAAGGGTACGATAGGGGTGGTGGTGGAATCAGTGGGTTTTCTTATTTTTCTTTTTATTTTTAACGATGAACTTTCCAGCGGATCTATTTGAATCTTCCTATATACACATACCTACGTGTATACATATGGAATAATAATATTGAAATTCTCTTCATACCTGTATAATATCGTAAAATATGAAGTACAGACATAGGTAGGTATAGGTATAGGTATCTGTGCGTTTATCGGTGGGACATTGAAAATATGTATTTTTCTTTATAACTTTTTCCCCCGTCATTTGATACGAGTAGAGAGCTATTGTTGGTGTACCTATCGGTATTATTATATTGTATACGTACACGACAGTGGGTAAATCGTGGTATAGGTAGGTATATGTAGATATGTGAATTCTCTGCGGTACAATACCTCTCGACGTTATATACCAATAAGATCCTGTAATATTACACCGCCACGTGTCTCCGCAGTGAGCTATTGGAAATATAGAAAATATAAGAAATTCAAAGTAGGAGGAAAACGAGCCTTGAGAAAAGCCGATAAAAGTTCGGAGGCTTCGTGCATACCGACTTCTTCTTCTTCCCTCAACTCTGTTTATATGTATATATACCATATTATATATTTATTGATTTCGTCTAATGTCCTTCTTATACTATATACGCAATGCGGAAACGTATAAAGTGCCGGATAAATAATTAAATCATTTTATCGAAGGAATTTCACGTCGATTGAGGAAAGGGCTCAATAAGCTAATGCTACTGTAATGGAATTAGAGAGAAAAAAGAATATATAGTATATACTCCCGTGTTTTTTCAATTTTCATGAAAGCGATAGAATAAACGAAATTCCGCGTTAGGCCGTCTCGCGAACTTTTTCGTTAGTCTTTTCTTCCTCCCCTGGGGTGCGTACTCCTTGCCACATCGTTAGCAGGAACAGGACTTGAGAAATACAACAGGGACGAACGAGACAGAGATACGAGAAACGAGGGGGTTGTCTTGGCTATGTGCCTCTTGCACAGTGATCTGCGATCCGGCTGGATCGTCAGCTACGAATTTCGTGGATTTTTTTTTTTCCCCTTAAAAAGAGAGTCGTCGGAAAGTTTGGTTAAATGAGAGCTTCGAATCTACTTCTTGCCATGTATATTTTTTTCTTTTTCTTTTTTCTGGAAACGTTCCAAAGTGCTCCTCGTTGTCCACAGCTCTTCCGCCTTTTTCATAAACATATCCGATGTATGTACGTACATACATACCTACCCACCCACCCACCCACCTATCTTACCGAATACCAGAATGAAATTCACCTCCGCAATTAAGTGATCCAATGTCGACGAACGCGCCTACGAGCGTGAGGTGAAACATGACTCTTCACCGCATAATGTATCATGTTGTTAAACACATCGGATCCAGTTCCTCTCAACGTATCTCACTTTGTAACGGAAACACATCTAAGGAACGTGCAGAGGTATTCGGCGAAGGCATTTATTTTCCATTTTAATTTTCTTCCCTTTGTACGGCGGATAATCATTATCGTGATTACAGCGAGGCAAAATGCGTTAGACTTAGAGAGAACGAGTGGTTTTGTAAATTCGAAAAATAATTCTTTCCCACGGTATTCGTTATACCGTATACCGCATATCAGAGCTGTGCATGTGTAACACAGGGAAAATGTGTAAAACTGTGTTGACTGTGTTCCCGAGTATATGTGATATCGATTGCCCTACATAAACTTCAACCATCCAGCTAAGCTAAGCCTGAATTCATGCAGGTACTGGTAAACTCTTCACTCGGTGCAGCGGACTGCACCTTGTCAAAGTTTATCACGATCCTTACAACCAATGTTCGACACTTATTCCCCGACGTTGTTGTATACTTGATAAGTACTCGCGGCCTGTCGCAATTATTGAACGTTGTTCGCTAATGCGTTCATATCTCTACTCCAAACGGTGATCTAAATCTCGTCTACTTCGGGCTTTGGTGCCTCTTAACGTCGGGAACTTACTTGCGGTAATTAATTGTCATCGTCAAGGCCTCAGGCTGGCTTTGAGTCCCGATGTTTCCATATCATTATCAATAACACTTACAGAGGTATGTCTATATACGAATTGGTTTGAAAGGATTATAGACCCTCGCTAAGAAAGGATAAAGTACTTAACCCGTGTATAGTTTGTCTAAAGACGTATAGCAGTTAGAAATAATAGCTAGTCATATTTATACAGCTTAATCTGTTTGTTTCGGTTAGCCCTGTTGCCCCCAATCATACACCTCGAATTTAGGAAATCTGGACCGGCCTGTCTGGAATTTCGAATCACTTTTACGAAAGTATATGTTTGGTTAACAACTGCACAGGCCGCGACGAGGTTTCGATTTGGTTTTTAAGCTAGGTTGTCACAGTTGGTCTCCGTAACTGTAATAAATCTCGCGGGGCGCGATATATATCTATATAATCTTGAATCTCGAATCTCAAATCTTGATTCTCGAATCTCAGCTGGATCTAAGATCGGTAAATCAGGATCTACTTTCACCACGTCGTAAACACAATCAGAGATTGTAATTTTGAATCTGTATGCAGCCGAGGGAGAGAGAGAAAGAGAGAGAGAGAGCGATCCTCCAGCCAATCAGGTGGCTATTATTATGGAGATTACGTCATAACCGGTATTAGTTCATTATCACTTTAACTCCCACGTACGGGTATATGTATAGGGACAAGTCCATCTCTCGCCACCCCATCATCTTCGCCTATCTCCTGACCGACATATAACGGAGGATTCCCGACCCATATACCTTGCATAGCCTCTTACGGCTCATCCGCGACCTTCGTACCGATATCCCCGGATATATTCGAAGGTCGGGAATTGATGTACGGAATCGATAATAAACGCGATATCGTACGACGATGACATGATGATGATGATGATGATGATGATAATTGTTATTGTTTAGTGTTTTATTTTCCATTCGGTTGAGAACTCGGATCACGCTTGAAGTCTAGATTTGAATTTAGAAACGGATCGTGCTAGCCGTGAGGTATAGACGTGAGCTAGCTAGCAGGGAGTTATGGACTGATTCGACACTTTGGTGCTGAGAAGGAACGGGAATGGGACAACTTCGTATTCAAGTGGTGTGTGCGACAACCCTGTTACGATAGTAGCCTATCCCGTGGGACTCGTCTCCTGGTGCCCAGGTTTCTCCTCCTCTTTATTCCTCATGCCATCTACAGGACTGCTTTACTCCGCGTGAGAACTACGTCAGGAAATTCTACAGCTAAAAACCGAACAGTTCCTCGTCTCGGTAATCTAACCTTGCGGTCGAACTTCAGCTACTGCAGGTTATATAACCGCGGGGGATATAATTCAACCCGTTCAGGGGATCTTAGCATCCCTCTTATCCGGAAAATTTTAAACCCTTTCGAAAACCGGTAACAGATAACGTCGCCAAGATTAAATCGGCCGAAAAATTCACCGCGTAAATTTTAACGGCTTAGTTCAACTGCAGCAGCAGTTCTGCTCTAGCAGTTTTCGAACCGAGAACTCAATTCTTCTGATATTTACCAAGACTTTTGCTGTCCGAAGGGTTGAGACAACAGTGTGAAACATAATTGTGGTTGTTTCCCGCTACGTACGTAACTACCGCGCAATCACGCCGGTAAAGTTTGTCAATTTCAACGCTCGCGTTCGAAACTGTCTCTTCGATTTTCCTGTACGCGGATTAAGGTTTTACCAATAGCTAATCTTCCGGTTGGCGATATTGACCCTAACGTCACGTTTATTAAACTTCTTGTTCAGGTTACTCGACGTTATACCCATACATCCTTAAAGGCACCGAATGAACAGGGTCGTAAACAGATATGACAAAAACGTTCGTATTATACCTATAGATATATACCTGGAGAGGAGAGGTATGGGTAATACAACAGATTTCCCATCGATAAAACAACGCGGGTGGACGATTATTTTAACACTCTTTTGAAACCCAGAGCCGCTATATTTCCCCGATCAATGGAATCGCGAACTCGAGTATCGAGTGTGTTCCGTGATCGGAAATGGGTACTTCGGTTGCCTACAGGCGAACTTTAGCCGATGAAAGAACAAATGGAAAATAAAAAAAAAGCATGGAATGAAAGGGCCCTGGGGGTAAAAGGGGGTGAGGACGATTGGTCCAGCGGTCGAAAAGCAACGGTGATCCATGCATCCATCCATCTATTCATCCCGTACGAATCACGTGAGCAAATGCAACAGCCACCAAACTCTCTGATATAGCCACGACCTAGTCGCGCTGTTTGCGCCCTGATTGATGCATTGTTCTAACGGGAATTGACCTCCTGTGCAGCTTTGTATCAGCTTTGTTCTACGAATTGGCTGATATCAGTAGAATAGCCGAACTGCAACAGAGGCGGCCTCTATCCCACCATAGCATAGCTCAAAATTCAAATTCAAGGCGACGATCGCGAGTGAGAGATATGATGCTCTGGGAAATCAGGCGCATCGCGGTTTCCCCGCACGGTACGTCGATGTCCGGATAATCGATAATGGAAATTTCGTTATATAGGTAACGATGTACAGAAAACGCGTCGCGACGACGGAGTCTTCCCTATATACCTATTTTCTAAGGCACCGTGTGCTGCAGACAACGCGTTCGTCATATTTTTACAGGGTGCAACCGTTCGGGTGGAAGAGTTGAACGTTCCTTGAATATTTAAACCCGCATCTATAAGGCTACCTCAGACATTTCTCTGTTTACGAAAATTACACCATAGAAATATACGATTCTGTATAATTTAAACCGCTTCATTGACGCTGTATATATTATGTAACTGGTCACACGGAACGGATCACCTGCCCTATCTCTTCTAGAAATACCATCTATACACAATGCCCCTTGTATATACATTCGAAGCGAGACATCCCAAACAAGTATCTGCATCAGGTATAGTTTTTGACAGCCACTCAGTACCATTGCGGTACTTACTGCGGACTCGCGAATGCATATCGACTAGGTGAGTATACCTACCGCAACGTTTTTTGGCGACAGAGAAAATCCTTGTCAGCCACTTCAATCCACCGGCTTGTAAAAATGCCAAGAAATTGGATTGGACGAAACTTTACCTGCTGCAGTAACGAAAATAAATCGAACAACCGCACCGCCGTAGCCGCCGATTTTTAAAAATTTTTTTGGCAAATCTTTGAGAAAAATCTTGATAGAATTTCTCATCCCCTTTTGAATAACATCATCGATTGCGTAGACGTTGTTGTTCTCCGCTCATCGCTGTGTAGAAATGCCAGAGTTTGCAGCACTTTGTGATAGACATGGCTAGAGGAGAGGTTAGTAAATATCGGCTGACCACCGTCGACGGATATACATATAACCATATACGGTATAGTTGTAAAATTGCATGGTACGAGCCACTGGAAGTATGGATGGCTTTGACTCCGTTGGGAGGTTGTTTACTCTGCCGGAGTAAAGGATACGTTTGCAAACTGCTTTTCGCTCAGTTCGTATAGCGGCAGTCAACCTCTCAGACAAAATGGTAGCTCGTTATAGGCTCGCGTAGTGCTGCTGGGTTTTTTTTTCTCTTCGAGGAGAAACGGGAAACGCGAAATGCGAAACGCGAAATTGCGAAACGCGAAAGCGAGAGAGGACCGAACGATAGATAAACGAAACGACTGAGTTTTCGCACGGAATGGCTCAACTTAGATACGAGGTGGCGATAAATTCCCAATATATACCCATTTCGGAACTGCCCGAAGATATTTTTGATTCCTTTGCCTAATTCCCTTGGTAGATATTATATACCTACCCTACATACCCGGATTGTTTTCTAGCCGAGTATTCACGGACAGCTAACGCGTAATGTAAGGCTATAAATTTTGATTTTCAATCCCGGCAGCTAGCTGTGTTAGCGGTTTATTATTTGTCGAATCGCGAGAGCTGAACTGATGGAGATATAAAAATTTTTAAAATGTAAAAAAAAAAAATGAATGAATCATCGCAGTATATACTAGGAATTAATTTTCAACATCCCGTAGTAGATATATACCGGAAATCCATTAGATCAAATATATGTATATTTATTCAACTGAGCTGCTTCGGCTATTCTGCTAGTATATAACAGCTATCTATGTATATAGGTACGGTAGAAAAATTCAATTCGCTATATATTTCAATTTTGAGACAAGAGAAATACCAAGCCTGCCGCACCCTGCACGTTATAAACTGGTGCAGTGGCTGCTGCGAGTGACGAAGAGCAGAATCTCTATCAAATCAGGAAAACAAGATGCAACAAACTGCGGGGTGGTTGCCTTTACAATGAACACATACGAATGGGAAAGGCCACCATCTGCAGCCAGGGAGTGAGTGAGTATTGTATAAATCTGTAAATTGTTAAACACGTATATTGAATTTGCGGATTTGTGAATTTGCGAATTTGTCATCGTGAGGGGAGGATGTATAAAGGCGTGAAAGAGTAAGTCGAAAGAGGAATACGGTGCCCGACAGGATTCACGCGACGATTTTTTTTAATTTTTTTTTTTTGTCGAGGGTGGAAATTTTTTCGGTATAAAAAATTTTGCTCACATCTGAACCTATTCGGCCTTGTTTTCCGCTCCTTTAAACAGGAAAAAGGCTGCGAAATTATTGACCAATCGACTGACTCACCAGCGAACAGCAGCAGCAGCAGCAACAGCAGCTCACTGCTGGCTAGGTGCAGAGAAGTTACACGGATAGGTACCTCCGTCAAAGATCGGGCTACACGTTTAGCTTGTTAACCTTTAAACGGCGGTGAGTTTAACCGTGACGATTTTGCCGCTAGCATTCTTCGCCGCGTTTCGGTTGAGTCGAGCTATTTCCTCGGTGTGCAATTCGTGTCCGACCGCGACAGCCACTCAAAGACGTTGACAGTAAATCTTCTAACCGAAGTTGATAAACTATTGTCGAAATAACACTCTGCCCAACGTAGTTATACTTTTCGGACAATATATATACGGGGCTTTGCGCGGGCACGTTTCGCCGCATTTATCTAGATGTATCTTCCAGTTCGGTGCGAGGCAGAAATATGGGCGAGGGCGAAACGGGGACCGGGGACAAGGGAGGGAATTGACATTGCCTCGCCCCCGTGTCACCCTTTTTCCTGCACCCCTCGCGATATTTTCATTTTTCACTCACCCATTCGCCTCAATCAACAACCGACGTATTAATTCGACGAAATCAGTCGAATCATTTTTGTTTTTTCCCCCTTTTTTTACCCCATTTTTTTTCTATTCATTTTTTACTCTGTTAACGGTTTAATTTTTCGCTCATTTTTCATTCCGTTCTACTCACTATGCCGTACCTATACTTCCAATCGTACAGAAGAAAAAAAAATTCTATCGATCGAGGAGAAAGGATCGTAATTACTATTTAATTCATCAGTTTTTTCAATCCATTTTTCTTGTACTTCTAGAATCAATAAACATGTACACGTACGCGTATATCTGCAATCCGTCATCATATAGATCAGGTGATTCTCGTGTAACTTTTTTTTTTTTTTTCTGTGCTTGTCAACGACCCGCGTCGATGTAGCGCAAGGGAATTATCAACAAAGGGGGTTCTCCAGGCTCGTTCAACGATCCGATTAGCTATAGGGGTTCTGTATTTTATTTATTTTTACTTTTACTCTTATTTTTGTCTCGTTTTTTTTTTTTGTTTCTTTTTGGCCCCAGGAATAATTCCACGGGCCGTAAATAAGCTACGGAATAAATTTCGCAAGGATTACGAAATTAGATCGGGTATACGCGACGCTACGCTACGCGATATGCTCTGTACGGCGCGTTGCGACGCCGCGTTTTGCAGAGAGACCCTTAAAAATTGTACAGAAAAATCTACACGGCCGAATTATAACGGGGAATTAAAGAAATATAATAGAAACGATCGAGCTGGACCGGGGTGAGGTCGGGTGGGAACTCTGTGTACTATATTCCAACTTTGAGAGATAAACCGCGGTTTCAAACGAACGAGCTTTTCCCGAGGAAATATGTTGGCACTATGCTGGTAGCTTTCCGACGGTACGTCAGCGCTTGATTGATCCACGTGCCACGTGACCTGTTCATCCGCCAATCAGCTTTTAGTGAGTATTTCGCGGTACGACTACGCGACGACGCCGAATAGACGCGAACCCTTAGGCACTCCTTGACGAAAAGTACCGATTAATATATATCTCGAGCTCTTTCACTCCAGCATCCATCGGTCGCTCTTTATAATTCCAGCTCCTTCAAAAGTCCAATTGACGTGGAGGAATTAATTTTTTTTTTTTCTAATCTGTTTACCTGATAATTTTTTTTTTTTTGATTCATTCCATAACGATTATCGAATGTAAATGGAGATAAAATTATCAGTCGGAATTTGGTGGCAATGAATTACGTCGTAATTAGCAGCTTTATTGACCAGCAGCTGCTTTCGCGCGGGAGGGGAGACAAAAAACGGGAGCAAAAAAAAAAATTGGGTTATACCGCAGGATATACGTATAATATATGAAAATTGCTGGCAAATTTGATTAAGTAGTGAAGCTGTCCCGCTGCTGTTTCTGCAGTAGGTACGGCTGATAGCGATAGAATATATATACGTCAGGTTCTATTATCGTGTGTAATTTTGTAGATATCGATCTGTTCAAGTGATTTTGAGACGCGGCTGTATGATACATGCGATATAATGATAATCGTACCGAGACTTGGCCTATACTACCTGGATAAGTGTCTGCAGGTCCCATTGATATGCGCGGGTATAGAATAAACAAGGTGGGTAATGTAGTCGCGGGTGGAACCTTTGGCCTTTGGCGTATAAATCGAGTGGTCGATTTATAAAGGGAATTAGGATACACGCAGCACTTGATTAATGGGGGAGCTAACAATAAGCACTGAAAATCTATTTTTGAAAAAATAAAAATATAAATAAAATCATAACATATATATAACATAGCTCCGGGACTATTTTCGAAACCCTTCTCCTTATACCGAGTCACTCGCGTGCGTGTCGTGAGCACTTACGTACGTACGTACGTCGATAAGGACAAGTAAAGTGAATCGTTATAGTTCTCGGCAATTTTTCGAATCTGCTCGTCACCTTAATGGGAGAGATTAGTATTATTATTTTACTTTTCACGCGCGGCTTAGAAATTGGGAAAAATAAAACGAGATGAGCGAAAATGAAAGAGCTGGTGAAAAACCATCGAAATTTTTTCTCCTCTTCTTCTATCTCGACATTTTTTTTCCGTTTTGTTTTCTTTTCACTCGCTTTTTTGATCCTGTTTTGTTTAAACAACACTCGGTTCACTCAACGTTGAATTTTCAATTCCCCTCATTCTATATTCAACGTATTTTCCAATACCTGGCTCGCGCTGCAGGATATACCTATACCTACTATACATATAGCGGTCTAAATGAAACCCAGAATTTTTAATACGAAGTCATTTTCTCGAAATGAGATACAAAGAACAAAAAACAAAAATTCAATTAGTTTCGAATGATTCCGAAATAATAATATTCATTTATTATTCAATACGTACATGCGCATATCAGGTTGAACATACAAACGAGAAAAATATTTGAGTGATGGAAAAAAATCTGAAAATGAAAAAGCAAGGAAATGAGAGAAAAAAAAATTAAAAAATTAACCGTATTATCTGTTTTTAACGAGCTAATTTCAGGATAACTTTCAGCTTACAATACACCGATGCGCGTGAAACGAGGTCCAACAAAAATAGATCGGGTCAAAGTATAGCGGTAGGTATAGTTATAAATATGGGGCGAAAGCTAGACCAACGCGTTGTATACTCCGCGGATATAATAATAGCGATGTTAGATAATTATAAGATCCCATAGAAATGACCAATTTCGATACAGATCTCCCCATTTACCATCAGACTAAAGTAGCTAAGTTCTCATCCCGCTAAATCCACGAAGGTCTTGGATGACGTCAGGATGTCTACGTTGCCGTGGAAACGCCAATCAATGGATGAAATTGCATTTGCCTTCGTCTGCTGCAACCACCAACATCGAATCGAAAACTCCCAGCGAACTGGCTAGCCAGCCAGCTAGCTCTATGCCGTACATATACAAGCAATTCTCTGTGCACATTATTCATAACTTGTCGTAAATCCTTGAGCAACCACCTCTATTGCCATACCTAGATATTCTTTATACCGCTTTTCCCTACAGCCACAAATCTCAAGTCTCAAGCCTTATTGACTCGCGTTTTAACTTGAACCCTTCTCAAACTTCAAACACGAGTGACGATTTTTGACGGTTACGATGAGAAAGAAAGAGAAAACAGAAAAATAGAGATGGACATGCTTTGTTTGGTGATATTTTTTGATTATGATAATGACGATGGTACGTCACGTTGGGACGATAGTCGAAGTAATTGCAGCGGCGAAATTTTGCTAATAACAGATACCCGCGCGGATATATGCAGCGAACGAGTGGTAAAATTTTACGGTAGAATGCTGAATAATTTGGTTCGGTCACACCGGGCTAATTAGTAGTGTCTGAAGGGGCGTTAATTTTTTTTTTTTTTTTTTATCTTAAGCCAATTAAAAACGTGGCCAAGTCGAGGTCCGAGAGCGACTTGTTCAAAGAGAGAACCTAGGACGGGTGGTTGCAGTCAGTTGAGTTCCAGGCGCCGTCTTGGCGACGAGGGCACGTACGTAGGACGAGACGCATTAAATTAGCACACAATCAACCATAAAATGAAAATGTTTTTTTTTTTTGTTTTTTTGTTCTTCTTTTTCTTCGTCTTCTTCACCACCAACAAACGAGGACTATTTCTTATAACAACTTTTGCAGTCGCGAACGCGTCGTCAAACGTTACAGCAGTCTATAATAAATTCGCAAAAGCCTGTTCCATATAGAAAACGAGTAGGTAGAAACGGGGATAGCGGAATGTTTAATTGTTCCGCGAAAATTTTCAATCAACTTTGATTTGCGAAGTGGATAAATTCTCGAGTGCCATTTAACAAGTGATTTTTTTCCTCTTTTTTTTTTCCTCCTCTTTACGTGCCTCTACTTATATTTTACAGCAGTTCCTTCCTACACAAAACTCGAAGTATTTTAATATTTTTCGTATATTTGGAAGGAAAATTCTTTTCCGAAAAGTGTACATGATGAAATGGAACTGGGCCGCCTACTTCCCCAGAGTATTGAGAAGAGAAGAGAGAAAGAGAAAGAGGGAAAGGGAAAGGGAAAGTGAGAAGGACGACGCTTAGGGATATCAACTGTAAAGTAACTTCTAATCCCGCAACAAAAGTTTCCTTTCCATACAGACCCGAGTCAGTCCTGATTGAGCCGTAGCCGCGTGAAAATCGATTTGGATTAACGACCAAGAGTCTTTGGGTTCGGGCTCGCACGTATATATCGTGTGGTGCTACACTTGCACGTTTATACTTCTTCTTTTCTTTCGCAGAGAAATTTCTTACGTCTCTGAACAAAAAAAAAAAACGAAAAAACAATTATACTTATTTCTCTTTACTCCCAATAATTTCTGTATTATACCCTCCGCTAATACTTGTAATGAAATCTTTATTACTTCATCGACACAAAACATTTAATTCAATCGTTTATTATCCCATCGAGATCTTGAAGGATCTCCATTTTTCTCGAACACAGACACCTATTTTTTTCTTTCTTTTTTTTCATGTTTTTTATACGCCGCGGTTTATGGCTCGATAGCCAAAGGCCATGATATTCGATAATCGAGATCTTGATGCGCTGGGTTTATTGTCAGCTCTTAACCCGTAGCTCTATGGATTTGCAGCTGATAGTGCAAGCTAGGCTAGGCCAGGCTAGGCTGGGGGCATATCCCCTCGCTCGTTGTCACAGAACAGCCGGTATTCACCTACATACACACACACAAATCCGTACAGATAATACATGTTATATACACAATGCAGGTATACTTCTATGTAGGTATATAGTTAGCTTTTCGCATTCAAACCTCGGTGTTTGCGCCCGCGTATTGTGTCTGCTAGGATCCTTGCCAAATGGTGCAGACCTATGCAGGTATACGAACGACCTGTCACCTAGTTCAGCTATACCACTCCGCGTGGTCAGAAACAAGCTTTAAGCCAAATGCTAGAGTATCCCTTTTTTCACATTTTTTCACATTTTTTTTTTTTTTTTTCGTTTTTCTCAATCCGTTTTAATCCTGCGGGAAATTTTTTTCTATTGACATTGAAGTATTACAACAATGAGTAAATGTTACGTTTCTTTCCTTCTTTTATTTTTTTCTTCCCCCTCCAAATTTATTTCACGCCGTTTGTGAAATAGGCCGCGATGAATCTTGATGAAAAGTTTAGCAAAAAAAAAGTGGAAAAAAAACTAGGAAACTCGCAAAAAAGTTAATCGCCGGTTGTACCGACGGGGGGGGGAAACGGACGACATCGACCCCAGGTGTATAATTGTTGGTCTCTTTGTTGTCGTTATTATTATTATTATTATTATTATTGCTGACGTTGGTCTTACTCGCTGGACCATTACCTTGACTATTATATCCCTTTTATTACGTCGGACCACCCGTAGCAGTTGTGACTCTAAAAACTAGAATTACAAGGCACAGATAGCGGCTAGCTAATCGTACAGATAGAGAGAGAAAGAGAGAGAGAGTGTTACACTCTCTATTGTACTTAAATTATACTACTATAACCAGCTAAGCAGTTCGGAGTTTGATAAAAATGAATGAAGAGGAGGAAAAAGGAAGTAAAATAAAAAAAAAATCTTAAAACCATTAAAATTGTATCCCTTCAAAGGGTTATTCTCTCTTTCTCTCTTTTCCGAGGGTCTCCGATCCCCGCCTTTTAATTCCGCGAGAAAGGCTTATTATATCAATAGAAAGTACCTGTTTACATTAATTTGAGCCTTTTTTTTTCTCGTTCGGGCTTCAGGCAGTCGATAAAATTCGAAGAGTTGACGGCCTCTCGTTGGTCGAAGAGATTATTTAAACTCGCGACGCTGTCCAAGTAATGGGGTATGGTATATATATAATTTATGTACCTATGTATGTACACTATTTGTATTGTGTGGGAAAAAAATGCGAAGAAAAAATAGAAAGAAAATTGAGCAAATATTTAATTTCACGGTACGGACGAGATACCTATCCGTGTGATAAAAAAGTAGAAATCATTTCTTCGAACCTGACCCTAATAGTGGAGACACATGGCGCCTCTCTACCAGCAACGACACACGGTGCCCATGCCTGCTGCAGTTACCTCGGCTATCACTATACACACATTTCATTTCTTATCGTCAACTCTTAACGTCTCAACATTTCGCGCCGCAACCAAAGTAAGTTATTACTCTCATTATAAGTTTAATGGGACTACCGTATTGAATATATTTTCGGCAATGATTCGATAAACGATTTATGTATATAACGTATACATATATATAAAGTGAACAGTAAATAATTCGATAAATCGATGTGATTGATATTAAATTAGGATGTTGAATCATCGTACTATTTCTTTTCGTAAACTTTTTGTACTCGTTTATCCCAAAACACACATTCTTCGATGCTTCTCACTAAATTCTTTAGATAACTGACCATTTTCAAATATGTATAGGAGTACAAACACGGTAGATCATTAGATATGTACCTAAATATATACATGTTACATATACGTATAAGAATTCGAACCCTTTTAGGACGCGTCGCATAGTTCGAGGAGGTATAAGGGTTCACAGTCGCGTAGTCATCAGTGCTTTCCGCATCCCTGACAAATCCCTAAGCCGTTTTCTGATCGGTAGTAAAATCCTTTTAGAGTATATATGTCTATGTATACATACATATATTCGGTTTTAAATCGTTTCTCAAATTCTTCCCAGGATTGAATATCGCTCGTTCTCCCACACGCTTTTAGCCGCGTTCTCTCTCTGTCTCTTTTTTTTTTTTCAACTTCTCGTTGTTCAGTTCACTGATCAACGTTTATAATTTCGAGAATTGAACGTACGCTGTACACGTTAAAGAGAACAAATACCAGACTAGTATACGGAATCAAAAAAAAATTTATTTTAATCTCAAACAGCAAATACCTACGAACCCCGCGAATTGCAAAAGGAAAAAAAATTTAAAAACGACCCCCCTCTTTTTTTTCTTTGGTTAAAGTGTGAAAAAATCGTTTCAAATGATCAAATTTAGTCTCACCATTATTAGTTCTGCACCTGCTGCCCTTGATTCGGAATTTATTAATCCCAAAAATATTTCCATTTATATATTTTGTCGAGTTCTCATCGCATCCCTGTCGCTTATAAAGGGGCTTAAAGTCTGACATCCGAATGACGGGCGTCTCTAGCCGATATCACCGATCCCTAAGAGGTTTTTAAGGGTGGAATTAGGAATTAGTTGAAAACCGTGGTCCGTCTTTCGATGAGCTGTACAGCATTCGTATAAAAAATTCAACTGCGTGGCACAAAGTTCTTCCTCATGAACCGAGATACGAGTATAATATGTACCTGTGAGTATAAGCAATATAATCGAGCCAATATGGTCCTTGGGCATAAACTGACCTATCCCACAATATTCCTCTCTCCTTTCGCTCCTCTCCTCCTCTCTCTTGGTCGCGGTCGTAATTATTGCGGCAACCGTCCACCGCGTATACTACTACTTCGCTGAGGAATTCACCGGCCTTTTTGTCCCTTTTGCTAAAGTCTCCCCCGCACAAATCGCAGGACGTTATATATACCTTGTACCTACTATACACAGGGTATTCCAGACTTGCTTGTAAAACGTTTCGCACGCGCCATTGTTCGAAGGTTTTGCCGGTACCGGCGCCCCCCCTTTTTTTTTTCTTTTTTTTTCTCCCATTTTTATTGTTGGGAAATCGACAGTCGACACTTTAGATACAGATGAAGTGTGTGTGGTGGGTGTTTCGTACTGTGTATATATCGCAGTCCAGGTACTGGTGTCGGTGTTGAACTCGAGGGATTTTTCATCTCCGTTTTTCGGTGGACATAGAAGATAAAGAAAGAAAAAGAACGAGAAAGAGAGAAGGAAAAAATATCCGAAAGTCCAGGGTCGGTGCTGGTTGGTGACTTTACTGACTTCGCGTCTCTATACCTACTCATCTACCTGAAGTCAGGTATAGGGAACAGGTTGATGCTGAAACGTCCAGAATTTACCACGGAATCGAATCGCTTCCTGGAACGGTGCAGCAACGGACCAACGGAACGTTTTCTGCTAAGGAAAAGGCAAATTTTCTTTTGTACCCACCGCGTCCCTAAGGTACAAGGGAAAACTTATGTTGGTTCCATAAACAACGGACCGTTTGACGCCAGGGTTTTAGTCTTTTATCTCAAAATAGAAGAATATGAAGAATAAGAGGAGGAAGAATACGAAGACGAAGAGGAAGAGGAAAGGGAAGGGTATGAAGAAGAATAAAAAGATCACACGAGCCTATAGCTACGTACCTCGTACGATCTGGAAATGAAATCGCGTTTTATATTATACATGTGTGTGCGTAGCTTTAGCCCCGGGCTTCCAAGAGTCGACAATAAAAGGGCCGTGTCTCGAATCGAAATGACAATAAAAATTGTCTAGTTTAGCCTCTGACCGTTTTCGACAACCTCGAAGAATTGACTATCTCGGTCAAGAGGTACCTAGCCCCTTTCCCTCTCAGATTCGAGGGTTACATTCGCTTCCCTAGTCAATTTATCCTCTACCCTTCGCCGGGGTCGAGTTATCTCAAAGTTGTTTCACCTATTCCTTCCGCGCTACCGCCGGGTATTATAGACCATGAGGAAGCGGAAGGAATCTCGCAAAACTATTTTCAACGCTGCGTCAAATATTCACTGACAAAACAATATATAGACTTATACCACACCTTTCTCGCGTCTATATTATACCGCTGCAGCTTTTAGCTCGAGCTTTTTACTTTTGCTTTTCATTTATCGTATGTATAACCATCACGATTCAACTTTATACTTTACAAGAGGAAAATTCACACACGTTTTTCTATAGCTTCGTGCAGAATAAAATGACGCGTGTAATTTTTTGGTTTTGTACGGTTTTTTTTTTTTGTTTTTCTTTGCGTTTTAGTTAGTCACTCATTTTTACATTTCGAATGAATGAGGTGATGGTGTCGAGTTGACGCAGTTTTATTGCTGAATAGCTACATGGATCTTCTTTATACATTCTTCAATTTGATTTTCTGTTTTTCTTTCTTTCATTCTTCCTTTCTTTCTTTCTTTCTTTCTTTCTTTCTTTCTTCTTTATGAAATGGAATTATGAGCTCTCCGCGTGATTTGTATTATACCGCTCCTGTGAATTGTTATACAATTTTATTCCCATATTGAAGAAAATCTCTTTTTATCAAACGAATGAATAGTAGCTGGATGACTCAAGAGCGGTTTTTATAACGAGTAAACCGAAGATCGAGCTACGTTCAATGCTATTTCATTCCACTGAATTATAATTACGATCAACTAGATGGAAGTACCTAGTAATTGGCTTGAGAACTCGACGTTCTTTAAATTAACCCTATTTCTCCAGGTACTACCCGAGTTTTTCCACTTTTAATTATTTTCTTTCTATCTTTCTTTCTTTTTTCTTTTTTTTTTAAATCTATTTCTAGTTAAACGATCGATAGATTCTATCATTTACTAGAAAATTTCCTGTCCTCGGTATTTCATTTTATTTCAAGAAAATATGATCCCAGCAATGTTGTATACATAGGTATATATACCTATACACAATATACGTACATACATAGCGATACGAGTTATTATTGAACGAACGTGACAGTTAATTGCGTCGCATATTGCAATTAATAAAGCGATATATATGTATACGTATAGAATAGATTGACGACTATAATGTGACGAAGTAAACAGGATGTTGTAGTGTAAATTCATTGATACCAGTTTATCAATTACGAATGAATATTCCCTACAACGTCATACAGCATACCTAATTAATAATTTTCTTATCTCGAATGTCGTTATTATAGGCCTTCACGTTATACACGCGATTAATAAAGATCTAATTGAAATCAAAAGGCTATAATTAAACGTGCCTTGGGATTTAAATCTTTCAAATTATCACTATCATTGTTATTTATACTCACTCTCGCGTCTTCTTCCTAAGTCAATTATAGTCAGCTCTATAAATTATCGAAAAATCATTTCATCTATCGCGGCAGTGGGTATACGTCTAGTCTGTAATTATTATTCATTAAGTTTTTTTCTTTTTTTTTCTTTCGTTTTTCATTTATATACCCTGCCAACTAGAACGACTTATACAAATCGAATGAATTTATTTTTAAACGCTTATCAACGGGCTCCGAAATACATCTTGACCCTTCGAATGAACTTTCAACGATCATCTTTGGGCTCGTTTATAGTCGTGATTGAAACATCCGTTTCTATAAATATTTTTTCTAGTTTATACGACAACGAAAGACGATTTTCGTTCAATGTAAATAGTTTTTTGTTCGATATGATTTAGATTTATGCCTACTTACGAGAATCAATTGTAGCCTTTCCATTTCGGCTTATAGGTTTCCTTCGGTCTCTCAGTCGAAAATCACTAAAATTCTAAGTTGTCACAAATCCTCACAAAGTTTCACAGATTCACTGTACCATCTGTCTTTGATTAAAATGTTTAATTTGTCTGTGGATACAGATCAAAGCCAGTGGGTGGTCAGTTTCAACGTATCTCACAATAATTTACCTGCGATATCGAAACGCACGTGCGAATATTGAAGAATCGAGGAAGAAATCAGAGTAGCGATATCCAGGAGAGAAAAACGTGAATATATACGACAATTAACGTTATTTAAGCAATTATTATTTTATTATCATCACTGATCCACGTGTGTTCGAAGCCTGATTATCCCGTGCGCACTCATCTCTCCTGGTAAAAATGAGAGAAAAAGTTTGAAAAATAAAAAGAAAAAAAAAAACCCACGTGAGAATTGATGAGGAAAAGTACGAGCAACTACGGACAGTCAAGTTTCCTCGATGTATTACGGGCGGTTTAAATTGACGAGCAAAAGAAGAAGATGATAAAAAAAAAATCCAGAAACGTCGGGATGAGAGATTGAAATTAGTTTCCCGCGTGCAGGCGTTTTTACGTCAACGGCGACGTGCCGGACTTGAAGCTTCAGCAAAGCTCTCCTACGTTCTGTTCAGAGCGAGCGGTAGCACGCGAGTGACTGGATTCGGTGCCGATGGGGCTGCGGGGGACAGGGGACGGGGGAACACGGGGAATTGGGGGAGTCGCGAACCCCCACCCCAGGGTAAGCGTAGCTTGCGGCGGTGCGCCAGATCCGCGAGGAGGACGAAAACTTTATCATCTTCGTAGTTTCGCAAGCTCGCCTATACCGCGGATACGAGGCAGCTGATCTTTGAGCCGCGTCTATTGCAACGCATTTTTGAATCAAGGAAATTTAATTAACACGCGATTTTTATAGATTCCCCAAATTTTCTGCCTCTAATTGCGAGGAAAAAAAATAAGAATGAAATCCACGAAATTTTCGTTCATTAACTTGGCAGATATCGGACAAGAGATGTATGAGATTTAGTTGAAATTTTGTCACGGGTGCAAAAATTAGCGAACAAAATAATATGATAATTGCGCAGAAAACGTGACGCGCATTTCAGTCTGTACTACAACGTACTTGGTGAAAATCTTCCCTAACTGAATGAGTGAGCTGCCGCAGAGTCTGAAAAAGCTCGAGATTGAAATTAAAAAATTTTTTCCCTCACTCACTCCTCGTACCCTGCACCTATTCTTTCCGCGGACAATATTTATTCGGCATAAATTTTCAGCTCTGCGGAATCGCACAGCTGGCCAAAGAGCACGGTCGGGGGGTGGAGGGGGTTGTAGGGTATATTTGAAAAAGTTGCTCCGCTCGCGCCTACGTGCTCGGCATAAGCCGGCAGCATTAGGGCTCGTTATCTTATGCAACGCGAGATTGTGGGCCAGTTATTTTCTGTCGAGCCAAGTCACGAGTATAACCCGCGCCACTTCATTGTCCATTGTGTCCGAAGATTCGAGAGCGAAATAAACCGGCGAATTGTTAACCCGGGGGACACCCTTTGCTCAGCCGTGTAGTTCGGGGCCGGGGCGACACCTAGACAACAGAAAAGTCTTTCAAGGTTGAATGCCTCCACTGTATGTCGCAGCGGTCAGTCAGTTCTTTAGGTTTAGCCACGATTGACCGACCGCCTTCACCTTATAGAGCCTCGGTCTCAGCCTTAGCCTCAGCCTTAGCTTTAGCGTTAGCCTTAGCTTTAGACTCGAGGAGATTCTCTCGAGAAAATGAACCTTTCTTCTATCACGGTCTAAGAGTTTCTACGTTTCTCTCTTGACTCGACTCTTTTTTCGACACCGAATCTCGTGAAACGCGATATCCACTCTCGGCGAGGTCACGGACCCCGCAACGACGCCGCGGGTACGTGAATCATTCATTTCCGGACAAAAAGAAGGCTATTCTTTGGACAACATCTGTTTCTTTGACTAGTACGTCATGTGCAGTGTACACTTGTACGTATCCGCACTCGTTACAATCGTACATCGACCAGTCTATACGGGATGTACTCTTACGCGAGATAACCAAATTTATTTAAACGATACATGTATGTACATACATACCTACATGAGTTACGAAATTTTGTACATTCATAATTTTCTCGAAGCTTTTCGAAACTGTCGAAGAGAATCTTCCTCGTGAAAACTAGTAAACTATTCAAGCACCGAAAGAATCTCAGGATAAAAAATAAGGTTAAACTCGACAGAGAGACGATATAGCTCAGAAATCCTCTTTAACTCGTTAATATACTTGAAAAGATTAGTGATGAAACTGGGTTATTCGAGAGATTCTTTCGTGACATGTACCGGATCTTCAAAAATATCCCCTTTCAACCGGTCGCATTTCCCTGTTATTTATCATTCGTAATGTCGTCAGCTAAGAGGAGCTTTTATTTTTTCTCTTCCCGTTTACAGTTCATCTCGTCGCTTAATCTGTCCTTGAGAAAAGGGTTTTAGGAAGGAGAAAAGGACAAGAGAAAATTGGATCTCTTTCCAAATACGATAGGATTGAATTGTCTTTCGACAAGAATATTATCCAAGCTTAGATACAGGTGGCGACGACGAGTACATACCTGCGTCACTCGGTTATTCAATACGGATTACATACATTATACATTAAAGTAAGTTGCACAAGCGGTTCGGCCGCGGGCAAGTACAAACTCAAGTAAGAACAAATCGGGGTCGGGATTAGGTTCGACTAGACTGAACGTTTCGAATTCTCGACCTTAGCTCGCTCTTTAAGTCGGTTTTGCGTAGTCGTCGTTTAAACTAATTTCAAGTTCCTCAAAAGTTTTAACGTGACAAATTACCTACTTAACTTATTACCCTTCTTCGTGCTTATTTTCTCCATCTCTTATTTTCCTCCTATCATAATTTGTATATGTACCTACTTGGATACACTTATAACTTAGTATAGAGTTGTATAATCGTAACTTTATACACCCAACTGGTGAATAATTATTATAAAACCCAGTGAGCTTGGTGAAACGATTACAACGCGTCACCATCCATACGACGGATAGACATTCGAGAGAATGAAAAAAAGGTGTGACGTAACTTTCGTCCGGAATGTGGGTTACGATCTTCCGCGTTTTCCTCCCCGGCGCGTACTATTAGAGCGCGTGGACCACCCGGCGAAGGAGTATAAGGGAGGAATTGTGGAATGGTGCAGGGTAAAGGGTGGGCAAAGCATGGATTCCTTTCTGGAAGGGGGCGCGGGAGACGAGAACGGGAACGAGAATGGGACCGGGAACGGGAACGGGAACGAAGTATGTCTGGCTGGAGCCACGCTGTCGCCAGCGCGCATCGATCCGGTACGGTCCGCGACTTCTTGCCGCGCTAACTCCCGTCCGTTGGTCCTGCAGGCCCGGCTTCCTCGCACCGGACGATGTCCCGTTTGCGAGAACAAGTCCCGGTTTTAATTACACTCCAAATCCCTACTCCCAAACGGTCGATGAAGGTGCGATCGTTTAACATTCGTGACGAATGTTTTTACCCCACGTTACATCAGACTATTCCCTGCATGCATGGGTGGAGGCTTACACTAGGAACATGTCCACGGCTTAATCTCTAATCCCTAATCGCTCTTCGCGGTGGATATTGTCGTAGTAACCAAAAGCGTGCAATGTCACACGAAGAAAAAACGGCGATACGTACACCTATACCTGTACAATATTCTTCCGGGGTTCTTGTGATACCCCGAATTTAAATCGCAGTGATTCACGGACCGAGGGGTGCTTCGGATTCTTCGACTCTTGGCTCCGTCCTGACGCGACCCTCCGCTATAGTTATCGACGCGGATTCACCCTTGCAACGATTCGCGCGTTCCTGGTGCCCGCGCGGATAGAGAGCAGCCAAGAATTGGAGGGAAATCTGTCCTTAGAATGTGTATGTTTTTTTTTTCTTTTTTTCTTCCGTTTTTTGGTGAATTAATTGCGGCAAAGTGTCGTTACTTTGAATGGTGGTACTGATTGACCGTCGTGATATCGAGGGGAGGATAAAGAAAGGGTGAAGAACATTGGGTATAATTTGCCCTCGACAAAGGGACGAATCACTATGTGACTTAGGATCAAAGTTTTTGGGGTCCAAGGACTCTTGGAGAAAGCCCTAACGACTTTTCCAAAGTTAGCGAATGTTCTTCAGGTGAACAAGCCCCGGTATTTTCCTCGGCAATCGCGAACTACAAGAATACGACGCGAGGTGTTACCGGGGGTATATAAGGGTAAACTTTTGGACCTTGCTGGGCTCGATCCGTACAATTTTCAGTGAGAAAAATCTAGTTTAAACTATATTCATGGGAGTAGAGGTAGCTGTAGGTATAGGTGATCGGGAGGAACGTCAAAATAATGGCTCCTTCACCCCTTATGTAGAAAAAGAAAGTTGAATTTTCAACGTTAGCATATATTGAGTCTGTGCGGATGGAAGGTTGAGTTAGAACCGTTTCGAAAACAGAGTTGCCTCTTCGCTATCGCGGCAAATACTTATATTCTGATTTAAAACGCAAAGAGGTAGTCGCTCCTGGATTTCGGTATTGGAGGCACGCTGAAATCAAAATATTTGCTCCCTCAAAGGACCTTTGGCGACGCCTACGGGCTGAATTCGAAATTTACCCCCCTACCCCCGACGTTTTCTCTCTTTGCCAATCTTTACCTCTTCCCTATATAGCAGCCCCTCGAAAACATTCTCGAATATTTTACCCAGACCGTCAATCGTCCGGGTGACGAGCTTGCGGCTGAACTCTCGTTAGCCTTCGCCAATCATCTAGTAATTTTTTTAGTTTTTATTTGATTTTCATAAGGGATGTGTGTTATAGTTATCGCGTTAACGAACAAACAAACCTCGTTATTTTATTCAAAACGTTAAGAAAGTTCTCGCCAATTAGGATAGCGTTAGGGGAGCGAGTTCTCGAATCTTGTGTAAATCCTGCGCGGACTCTTATTTACAGTCTACTGGCTTTCAACTTGTTCCGACCTTCGGGATTCCTTGAAAAACTAAGTAAAGCTCGTTCCGTTGTGGTTGATGAACAATGAAACATCGGCCCTCATATGTATGTTTGACTATTCGCTTCGCCAAAATAAATTTGATAATGTTTTTTAAAATACCTATACTACCTATGTACTATTGCGCTGTTGATTGATCAACGGTTCGTTGGAATAAAAAAAAATATAAAAAAAATTTTAAATAAAGCGAACGCGCCCGCCACCGTCGTCGAGCACCGTTGTACTATATGTATAGCAGGGAGAGTGCTATATAGATTAAAAGACTGAAGGAAACGAAGAAAATCCGACAAAGATGATACGGACAATGAAAATTCTCCCAGAGTCTTCCATTGTTGAGTTTCTTCGGATCAAAGTATTAGCACTCACGCGATTGGCCCATCAGTACCTAGTATAAGACGAACGCCGTTAAAATATCTCGGGATATCGCTTCGCAAAATCCTAATAGAAGTTTAAAAGGGCTCCTTGAGACCTGACGTGCGGTGCCGAACGTGATTTATACCTATAAAATTCTCACCTCATCTATCGACTATGAATGGTATACCATACGAATCGACTAGACTCCTCCGCGTATTTCTAAATTACCTTTTTACAGCAGACGGTTAGAATATAAGCTACAGTATAAGAAACTCTCGAGGTGTTTCTCTTCAGCCCCTGAATTGACCATAAGCAAAGATCCGGGCTCGATATGACTACTCTGCGTAGGTAATATATATGAATGGTATCAGGTGCGCGGTGGATCTCCGATGGAAGATGATTCAGCTTTGGTTCTTGTCTCGGTTGCATTCTCGGTATCTCCGGTGAGATATAATCTACTTTATTAAGAGCAGGTAACGTCCGGGGCAATAAAAACTTCCATTTTTTAATTCAAGCTAAAGAATGGGAACCCTAAACGTGCAAGACGAATCCCATATATAATCGGGGAGAACCGACCCCCCCATAGGCCGCTGGTAAGTCCTGTAAACCTTCCAAAAATTTTTGTCCAACAAATTCCCTGGGATTTTTTATTTTCTGTATTAACTTCGTTGATATTGAGGGAGGAAAGGGAAGGGGAAAGATTGAAAGCTTTGATTTAAATATGCGGCTCAATTAACGTTAAATTATAAACTTCATTCGTGATTTTAAATCCCCCCTATATGACTGTCCGATGCTCCGAACTAAACGAGAACACATATGTTTTGGTTAGATGTAAACGCCGCTGGTGCAGGACCCCCTGCGGTTCCCAGCATCCGGACACGAAACCGTTTAGACATGGCGTGTAAGTGGTCAGTGATTCTCATGACGAGATGTCATCTTGTGTTAAGAGTAATGCTAGTTTAGCTTTACTTCAGCATTACAGAAGGAAAAAAGATACCAAGGCTGGAGTATTCATCAGACGTTACTGCGGACGGCGTCTCCGGGTCTAATAATTTTCCAAAGTACCCGTCGTCCGATGAGGAAGCAAAGCCGAGCAATCGTACAAATGTCAGGTTCACGAGGATCTGGGTTTTCTTTATTCTTCTTACCTTTTTCATCTATACCCTCTACGAGTTTATGTATGTATGTATGTATTTATGTACGTGTATGTACAATACATACGCGCGTATGCAACGAGTGCAGGATTGAGAAATGGGGTATAATAAATATGCAGGGTTGGTTGCGCGGAGGAAATCAGGGGCTGAGGGTCCTGAGACCCACTGGGCACTTACAAGGAGCTGTTTTTGATATACTGCTGTTTATACTAGGCATTACATAGTCTTTCTAGGCGCCATTAGTCAGTGGCGTTCGGTGGACCTTACATATTTTCCATGTGAGTAAGAATTTGAAGCCGCCTACATGGCGCGACGCTACAAATTCTTGTCGCGTGAGAGCAAAGTCAACCACTCACTCTATACCGCGACGTGATAACGCGATAGGTATACATATAGGTGAACAGAGTAGAATAAGGGTATTAGGTGAAATAAGAAAAAATAAAAAATAAATAAAAACACCTCAAACTTCCTCTATAATCTAGAGTTTTACGTTGACAGTTTACATATTTCGTTTAGTTCGCTGCTGCTGCTGCCACTGCTGCGACCACCAATCTTTTCAAAATCCCAGTACCCATCCTGCAGTCGGAGCGAGACGGCGGGTACGAGTCCCGAACTTTTCAGGCGATCAAGTTTACCTCGCAATGCGAGTCCAGCATTATGTTACAGTTCTTGCATCAAGAACCGCAACCTTCGAACTGACGGCATCCATTGTGCTTGCATCATTAATCAATCCGGGTTTCTATACCTAGCTACTCTTAGAAGCTAGCCCGTCTGAGAATTCGATCTTTGTTTATTCCGCGAATCACTCTCCGCGGATCGATAGATTAAACGAAGTGCCTATCGGCGGGATGAAGGAGAATAAAAAACATGGCCGCTGCTTTCGGCGAGGGAAATTTTTCGTTTTTTTTTTTTATAAACAATTCCCAACACGCATCAAATATGTGTTTGAAATTATCTACTCCGTCGATATTCAAGGCGTGTGGGGCTATTATCAACATCTCAGAGATTAGTCTTTATACTTTATCGTCATTCGGTGATTCGAATCTTTACGTGACGATTAGAAGCTGTTACATGTGTCTTAAATATCTCCGATTGTTTTTATCGTCACTATAAAAATAAAAATTAGCCCCGTGTGACATGGGCCCTGGTTCCATCTGTGAAGGGTATCGATTTCTAAATACCGTAGTTTTAGGCGCTCTATCCTATCCTCACAAACAAATAATTTATCTTTATTTCGTTGCTGCTTTTTTCTTTATTTTTTATACGACAATAAATCCATCTGATTTATTCAACGCGTCCCACGACCGCATCGAGGTATGGATTATTCTTATAGGTGTCTGAAGAACTGACAAAGGATTCGAGGAGAATACAAACTTTATTGGATCCTCGTTCCAGGAATAAGTTTCATATTGACCGCCCCGCGACACGCCGACGTTTAAACACTTCGATCTCAATTTATGGTTCGTGAGATCGTATCTGAGGGGGAATGAAGCTCATTTTCGTATATGTTGCTCTCCCTTTTTTATTGCCTTGTATCACCTGATAAAATATGATCAAATATACCTACCAGTTAAGGAAAATATTTACGGATTCAAGACCATCGCACGTAGGCAGATGAATAAAATCATTCAATGTCCACCACGAATGAATAAAAGATAGGAGTTAACGTTAACTCACTCAAATCTCGCAATAATCTCTCAGTTGTATAAATTATCATTATTTTCATCATCATTCACAATAAGATTAATCCCTTCCTTGATTAACACTCATCTCGTTTCTGATAATAACCACGTCTTTTATTGTCTTTTTACAGATGAGTACCTGGCACGAGGATTAATCGAAGAACTCCTGGAAATTTGGAATCATCTCCTACGTTCACAAGACTCTTCGCAATCCATCTAGAGCCCTCCCATCCTCCCTCCAACGCAAATTTCCCCATGCTGACCCTAATTGATAATTTTTAAACAGCGAATAAACGAGGATAGACTATGATTAGATCGTGTAAACTATTTTATTAAATACAGAACACACATTAGAGAATTCGGTTTACAGTTATTTTATTTAAATTCGTGTCAATAAACATTCCTGAGTATCAGCAATAATTAGCGCCAAATTCTTTGATACCTGGCGCCCGTTTAGTTCGGTAAAATACTGCTGGATGACATTGTACCACCATCTAACGGGAAAGCTAAAAATCATAATAATGGAATGCGGAATTCGTATAATATCTGATCAGGGCAAACGGAATTGTCCCTGTAGAACAGTGCGCCTTATTATATGCATCAGAGAACCAGGAATCACGAGACTGAAATACGAATTGCATAGAATAAGGCGTACTCGTTTGTGAAAGGACCAGCTGGCGGCGCCAGCAGCGAAACTGCTGGATGCACTGACCTACGTTAAGGTAGGTTCGTCATTGTGGTATGCGAGCGGTCTGATGAAGTCAGTGGCCCTCGCGGCGTCGACGAGTGAACATCGTCGTGATTTTAGTAAGGGATAATCGTGACCGGTAATAATTTCTCCGAACGAAATGTACGATGTATTCAATGCTGACATGAGATTTACCTCGTTCAGTTTACGAAGAGTTTCAGTAAATGAAAGTAAAATTGAAACGAGCTCATACGGGAGCCCTATGACGACTTTGACAGACATCTCATTAGAAATATTACAAACGCGGAAAAGTTGTCGCTTAGATATTAGAGAAGCAGTAGGTGAATTTTCAAACTTGGGTAATTTTTGTCTGGTAATCGAACCACTGACGTGACTACCAGACAAAAATCAAGAGAAAAATATCTGTCCGACACAATGTAGTTTATAATATTATAAGAACTTGGGTAGCAGTAAGAAAACAAAGATATATTCGATAATTTGGAATGCGTATAGGTATGTGTATTTACTTATCAGAAATAACTGTATGTATGTATGTACATACATACATTGACAATAAGAAATATTGTATCGATACTGCAGCAATAAATTCCCAGAGATACCTATAATTAATTACTTCGTTATTTTCCACACTCCCCTTCCTGCCACTCTTTATTTCAGGCATTGAATGAGGTAAGTGAATTATAATAATCGTAAGAAGACACGGCGTAATTTTTCGATTCACAGCAATTCTAAATCGGAAAATTAGCTGCGACTAATGATATGATTGCATGCATTGAGGTGCCCAATTTTTCCCGCCAAAAATTTCAGCACACCTCCTCGGGTCAGATGTTCTCCTGATACCAGGAGCAATTTTCGACTAAAAATTTCAGAAATTCCTTATTTTATAAGCGACTGAGACATGCAGAGAGAGAGCGAGAGACACATCTATACGAATGCATGCTTGCTTAGACATAGAGTCAGGGGGTTTTCCCGCCAAAAATTTCAGCACACCTCCTCGGGTCAGATGTTCTCCTGATACCAGGAGCAATTTTCGACTTGAAATTTCAGAAATTCCTTATTTTATAAGCGACTGAGACATGCAGAGAGAGAGAGCGAGAGACACATCTATACGAATGCATGCTTGCTTAGACATAGAGTCAGGGGGTTTTCCCGCCAAAAATTTCAGCACACCTCCTCGGGTCAGATGTTCTCCTGATACCAGGAGCAATTTTCGACTAAAAATTTCAGAAATTCCTTATTTTATAAGCGACTGAGACATGCAGAGAGAGAGAGCGAGAGACACATCTATACGAATGCATGCTTGCTTAGACATAGAGTCAGGGGGTTTTCCCGCCAAAAATTTCAGCACACCTCCTCGGGTCAGATGTTCTCCTGATACCAGGAGCAATTTTCGACTTGAAATTTCAGAAATTCCTTATTTTATAAGCGACTGAGACATGCAGAGAGAGAGAGCGAGAGACACATCTATACGAATGCATGCTTGCTTAGACATAGAGTCAGGGGGTTTTCCCGCCAAAAATTTCAGCACACCTCCTCGGGTCAGATGTTCTCCTGATACCAGGAGCAATTTTCGACTAAAAATTTCAGAAATTCCTTATTTTATAAGCGACTGAGACATGCAGAGAGAGAGAGCGAGAGACACATCTATACGAATGCATGCTTGCTTAGACATAGAGTCAGGGGGTTTTCCCGCCAAAAATTTCAGCACACCTCCTCGGGTCAGATGTTCTCCTGATACCAGGAGCAATTTTCGACTAAAAATTTCAGAAATTCCTTATTTTATAAGCGACTGAGACATGCAGAGAGAGAGAGCGAGAGACACATCTATACGAATGCATGCTTGCTTAGACATAGAGTCAGGGGGTTTTCCCGCCAAAAATTTCAGCACACCTCCTCGGGTCAGATGTTCTCCTGATACCAGGAGCAATTTTCGACTAAAAATTTCAGAAATTCCTTATTTTATAAGCGACTGAGACATGCAGAGAGAGAGAGCGAGAGACACATCTATACGAATGCATGCTTGCTTAGACATAGAGTCAGGGGGTTTTCCCGCCAAAAATTTCAGCACACCTCCTCGGGTCAGATGTTCTCCTGATACCAGGAGCAATTTTCGACTAAAAATTTCAGAAATTCCTTATTTTATAAGCGACTGAGACATGCAGAGAGAGAGAGCGAGAGACACATCTATACGAATGCATGCTTGCTTAGACATAGAGTCAGGGGGTTTTCCCGCCAAAAATTTCAGCACACCTCCTCGGGTCAGATGTTCTCCTGATACCAGGAGCAATTTTCGACTTGAAATTTCAGAAATTCCTTATTTTATAAGCGACTGAGACATGCAGAGAGAGAGAGCGAGAGACACATCTATACGAATGCATGCTTGCTTAGACATAGAGTCAGGGGGTTTTCCCGCCAAAAATTTCAGCACACCTCCTCGGGTCAGATGTTCTCCTGATACCAGGAGCAATTTTCGACTTGAAATTTCAGAAATTCCTTATTTTATAAGCGACTGAGACATGCAGAGAGAGAGAGCGAGAGACACATCTATACGAATGCATGCTTGCTTAGACATAGAGTCAGGGGGTTTTCCCGCCAAAAATTCCAGCACACCTCCTCGGGTCAGATGTTCTCCTGATACCAGGACGAATTTTTCGACTTGAAATTCTAGAAATTCCTTATTTTATAAGCGACTGAGACATGCAGAGAGAGAGAGCGAGAGACACATCTATACGAATGCATGCTTGCTTAGACATAGAGTCAGGGGGTTTTCCCGCCAAAAATTTCAGCACACCTCCTCGGGTCAGATGTTCTCCTGATACCAGGAGCAATTTTCGACTAAAAATTTCAGAAATTCCTTATTTTATAAGCGACTGAGACATGCAGAGAGAGAGCGAGAGACACATCTATACGAATGCATGCTTGCTTAGACATAGAGTCAGGGGGTTTTCCCGCCAAAAATTTCAGCACACCTCCTCGGGTCAGATGTTCTCCTGATACCAGGAGCAATTTTCGACTAAAAATTTCAGAAATTCCTTATTTTATAAGCGACTGAGACATGCAGAGAGAGAGAGCGAGAGACACATCTATACGAATGCATGCTTGCTTAGACATAGAGTCAGGGGGTTTTCCCGCCAAAAATTTCAGCACACCTCCTCGGGTCAGATGTTCTCCTGATACCAGGAGCAATTTTCGACTAAAAATTTCAGAAATTCCTTATTTTATAAGCGACTGAGACATGCAGAGAGAGAGAGCGAGAGACACATCTATACGAATGCATGCTTGCTTAGACATAGAGTCAGGGGGTTTTCCCGCCAAAAATTTCAGCACACCTCCTCGGGTCAGATGTTCTCCTGATACCAGGAGCAATTTTCGACTTGAAATTTCAGAAATTCCTTATTTTATAAGCGACTGAGACATGCAGAGAGAGAGAGCGAGAGACACATCTATACGAATGCATGCTTGCTTAGACATAGAGTCAGGGGGTTTTCCCGCCAAAAATTTCAGCACACCTCCTCGGGTCAGATGTTCTCCTGATACCAGGAGCAATTTTCGACTTGAAATTTCAGAAATTCCTTATTTTATAAGCGACTGAGACATGCAGAGAGAGAGAGCGAGAGACACATCTATACGAATGCATGCTTGCTTAGACATAGAGTCAGGGGGTTTTCCCGCCAAAAATTTCAGCACACCTCCTCGGGTCAGATGTTCTCCTGATACCAGGACGAATTTTTCGACTTGAAATTCTAGAAATTCCTTATTTTATAAGCGACTGAGACATGCAGAGAGAGAGAGAGCGAGAGACACATCTATACGAATGCATGCTTGCTTAGACATAGAGTCAGGGGGTTTTCCCGCCAAAAATTCCAGCACACCTCCTCGGGTCAGATGTTCTCCTGATACCAGGAGCAATTTTCGACTAAAAATTTCAGAAATTCCTTATTTTATAAGCGACTGAGACATGCAGAGAGAGAGAGCGAGAGACACATCTATACGAATGCATGCTTGCTTAGACATAGAGTCAGGGGGTTTTCCCGCCAAAAATTCCAGCACACCTCCTCGGGTCAGATGTTCTCCTGATACCAGGACGAATTTTTCGACTTGAAATTCTAGAAATTCCTTATTTTATAAGCGACTGAGACATGCAGAGAGAGAGAGAGCGAGAGACACATCTATACGAATGCATGCTTGCTTAGACATAGAGTCAGGGGGTTTTCCCGCCAAAAATTCCAGCACACCTCCTCGGGTCAGATGTTCTCCTGATACCAGGACGAATTTTTCGACTTGAAATTCTAGAAATTCCTTATTTTATAAGCGACTGAGACATGCAGAGAGAGAGAGAGCGAGAGACACATCTATACGAATGCATGCTTGCTTAGACATAGAGTCAGGGGGTTTTCCCGCCAAAAATTCCAGCACACCTCCTCGGGTCAGATGTTCTCCTGATACCAGGACGAATTTTTCGACTTGAAATTCTAGAAATTCCTTATTTTATAAGCGACTGAGACATGCAGAGAGAGAGAGAGCGAGAGACACATCTATACGAATGCATGCTTGCTTAGACATAGAGTCAGGGGGTTTTCCCGCCAAAAATTCCAGCACACCTCCTCGGGTCAGATGTTCTCCTGATACCAGGACGAATTTTTCGACTTGAAATTCTAGAAATTCCTTATTTTATAAGCGACTGAGACATGCAGAGAGAGAGAGCGAGAGACACATCTATACGAATGCATGCTTGCTTAGACATAGAGTCAGGGGGTTTTCCCGCCAAAAATTTCAGCACACCTCCTCGGGTCAGATGTTCTCCTGATACCAGGACGAATTTTTCGACTTGAAATTCTAGAAATTCCTTATTTTATAAGCGACTGAGACATGCAGAGAGAGAGAGCGAGAGACACATCTATACGAATGCATGCTTGCTTAGACATAGAGTCAGGGGGTTTTCCCGCCAAAAATTTCAGCACACCTCCTCGGGTCAGATGTTCTCCTGATACCAGGACGAATTTTTCGACTTGAAATTCTAGAAATTCCTTATTTTATAAGCGACTGAGACATGCAGAGAGAGAGAGCGAGAGACACATCTATACGAATGCATGCTTGCTTAGACATAGAGTCAGGGGGTTTTCCCGCCAAAAATTTCAGCACACCTCCTCGGGTCAGATGTTCTCCTGATACCAGGAGCAATTTTCGACTAAAAATTTCAGAAATTCCTTATTTTATAAGCGACTGAGACATGCAGAGAGAGAGAGCGAGAGACACATCTATACGAATGCATGCTTGCTTAGACATAGAGTCAGGGGGTTTTCCCGCCAAAAATTCCAGCACACCTCCTCGGGTCAGATGTTCTCCTGATACCAGGACGAATTTTTCGACTTGAAATTCTAGAAATTCCTTATTTTATAAGCGACTGAGACATGCATAGAGAGAGAGAGCGAGAGACACATCTATACGAATGCATGCTTGCTTAGACATAGAGTCAGGGGGTTTTCCCGCCAAAAATTCCAGCACACCTCCTCGGGTCAGATGTTCTCCTGATACCAGGACGAATTTTTCGACTTGAAATTCTAGAAATTCCTTATTTTATAAGCGACTGAGACATGCAGAGAGAGAGAGCGAGAGACACATCTATACGAATGCATGCTTGCTTAGACATAGAGTCAGGGGGTTTTCCCGCCAAAAATTTCAGCACACCTCCTCGGGTCAGATGTTCTCCTGATACCAGGAGCAATTTTCGACTAAAAATTTCAGAAATTCCTTATTTTATAAGCGAGTGAGACATGCACAGCAAATAGAAAAATAGTTTGAGAGAGCGAGATAGAAATCGAGAGAGCGAGATAGAAGAAGCGAGAGAGCAAATAGAGAATAGAAAATCAGAGAGAGAGCGAGAAAAATTGGGCACCTTATTGCATGCAATCATATCATTAGTCGCAGCTAATTTTTCGATTTAGAATTGCTGTGAATAGAAAAATCACGCCTCCTTCTTACGATTACTATAATTTACTTACCTCATTCAATAGCTGAAATAAAGAGTGGCAGGAAGGGGGGTGTGGAAAATAACGAAGTAATTAATTATAGGTATGTCTGGGAATTTATTGCTGCAGTATTGATACAATATTTCCTATTGGCAATGTATGTACATTTATTTCTGATAAGTAAATACACATACCTATACGCATCGCAAATGATCGAATATATCTTTTTCTTACTGCTACACAAGTTCTTATAATATAAACTAAGTCGTCATAGGGCTCCCGTATGAACTCGTTGACGCTATGAGAAAAATCGCACGGCGATTTCTTTTCACGGGGTTCAATATTATGTCATGAACTATGGTTTCATGAAGTGGGGGATTCAAAAAAAAAATAAAGGTTTCTTTTGAGGCAGTCTAATATACATATCCCCTTGAATAAAAATTATTATTACTATCATTATATGAAAAATATCATAATTAAAATCTATAAATCAATTATTCAAAATAATATAAGAAAAATTGTATGAAAATATTGCTCATAAATATTTTTTGTAATTCGTATTTTTTCAGTATCATATTGTATTGTTTACTGTGTAACCTGATTTGAATATATATAAATAAATAAATACCTGTTCGGAGTATTCATATTGAATCTTGTAATCGACTAAGGTCTTATGAATGAAATAAATTCAATTGTACAATGTATCTACATCATTGATAAGATATATAGATAAAAGAAAAATGTATTTATTGTTTATTCAAGAAAGATACATAGTGGTACAGACGATGGAATATTATAAATGGTAAACGATTGTGCTGTTTCATATTTCAAAGGTCTTTTCGCACTGCACATTGAACCATGTACCCAGTCATTGTTACATGAAAAAACTGAATCCGATGAATAAAGTGTAACCCTATTTAATTGTCACGATAAGCCGATAATAAACACCCTATTGCTGAAACAGTTGTGGCGTACACATTTATACACCATTTATCCATAGAAGATATATAAATGTATACATTGTATGGTATTATTGCAGAAAAAGGTATCGCTCCGTTTAACAGTGTACAATCAATGTCAAAGAGGCATGGCTAACTAACGATTATTTGTAAGAAAAAAAAAACTAAAAATAAAAAATGGCAACGCGGTTTATAAAACCAAAGATTTAATATTATTATCATTAGGCAGAAGGCAATAAGAAAACAATAATTTAATTTCAGCCCGAATGAACAGAGTTTGATGGAACAATAAACAGATTATTGATAGTAAACTATCATTGCTATTATATTGTTCATTACCGTTTGATAATAAGAATATTATATAGAGTTACAAGCTTTCATCGAAATGTAATATAACATTTATTGGTTCAATAAAGCCATATCTCCAGGTAAGAAACATTGATTTGTCACACCAGTTAAACACTTCTTCAAATAACGGAATTTACATTTGATTTATAAGTAATCCAAATTTTATCTTACTTTCTTACAACGCTGGTGACAAAAATTCAGATTACTTACGCTTTTATACAAATACTTCTGTGTGTTATTAAAAATATAAAATTCAAAACTGACGTGATGGACTTTGAATTCTGAATGTATTTTAATTATGCCAGTTGACTAATTATCATCATCATTATTAATAATATTATTATTATTATTACTTACAGCAAGTTATTTATTTATTTTTATTATTTTATTTATTTTTTTTTGTTTTTTCTTCATTTTTTTTTTCTTTTTTTTTCTTTATTTGTTTTCTTATCCTTTTATTCCGAACATACCCTCGATAATCTAAGAAATCTAATGACAATATAATCACGGGTGTCTCGTCCCTAACGTACGTAGCGCAGCCGAAATATTCTAACTAGAGAAAAATTTTCAAAAATCTACCTAACTAATTGTGAATTATGTTTTTATTGAAATACCTAGGATCGTGACGTTGAGAGAAAAGGAAAAAAAAATCCTTTTATTTCTTAACTCAACTTAAACAATGGAATGTCTATTCAAATTGGTATACTTGCAGCATGCTACCCGCATAAATAATCCACTACCCACGCAGACTCAAATTATTCGGTCAATTTTTTATTTTATTTTTAAACCAGATTATAAACTGTATTCATTTATATATCTGATATTTATTCTCCGCACAGCAGAAACAAATTGAATCAGTGATTAATATGCAACAGATTTTCCTATCACTCTGGCCGACAAATTCTGGTACATACCTATTATAAAGGACGTGAAATATATGCTTGCTTAATTTTATTTCAGAAGCGCTAGGTCGCCTGACGAATAAATGGACACCCGTTAAGACAATACCTAACCAAAGTAAGAAACGGACAATAAATAAAAAAATGTTTGAATAATAATAGCTATTCACTATTGCTAAATACCTGCTATCCAAATTAACTGAGGGCAAAAAATTTTTACTCCACTCGCAATAGTTAATTAATACCGAGTTTGATTCCGATCAGTTAACGCTCATAATGCTGCGAGAATTTTACATTATTTTCGGCTCTGCTAATTCTCAATGTTCCATTTACGTTTGCCTAAAAAGTCCATCTTTGTAAACTGTTAGAAAAGAACGTATTGCACTTAGACATACCACTTGTCGCGTGGTCAAGCGATTGAAAGAAAAAAAAAAAAAAGAGGAACTTTTGACGGACAAAAATTTTTCAAAAGAAATTCATTGATTATTCATTGTTTCAAATAATTGAAAAAAAAATTCTTTATTTCTAACTTACATCGATTATTTTCAAAGCTCATTTCATCTAGCTAATGTATGTACCAAACTGCGAATACCTTTCTAAGAGCAATGAAAATAAATAAAACATATCCAAATAAATCTTACCGAATGTCTGAATCGAACCAAAATCCTAAAGAAACTTCGTAAACAGTGCGCCGGGAATTGATAAATGATAGTTCAAAATTTCTGCTAAAAACGACTTAGGTATTATGCGTGTTGTATGTATGCATATATGGAGAATTGAAATTTACCATTTTTTCTCTCGTATAGCATGTATGATATTCGTATGCCCAAGTGACTAGTACAAATAACAAGTTCGTCGTTATTTAGACTTGCCTTAATCTCAGGCAAAATTGTATCTAGATTCTAGAGAAGTTGTTTGAATAAGAAACAAAATCACCGCCTCAATTTCGAATGAAATACACGCATACAACGAAATATTTACTAATCTCATCATATAAATGCTCACGGTACTCGGGGAGTAAAGATATATATAGTAAATAAATTACTGATCTGGGAGCGTAAGAATCTTGTTTGCAATGAAACCAAACTTAAATATCTTATGAGTTCAAATAAATAATCAAATACTGTTGTTGAACTGATAAAATGTTTTATTTTGATAATTATTATGTATTTATTTACACAAACTGCATCTCTAATACGGAGATACAGGTACGTAATAGCAGTCACTAATCTTTAGATGTTAAGCTGTCTATACATAATACAAAAAGAGATCTGTTTTATTACTGTTTGTATAAGAGTACTGGAGATTGATAAACAAAGACGAAGGCTAGTGAGTCCTAAATAAGAAAAATATCTTCCGTTTTTATTCCGATAAAATTAATCACTCCACGAGCACCGTGCTGGCGGAATAGATAAAACGCCGTTAAATTAATTAGATCCTGAATTCACTTATATTTTCTTTGATTTAGATCTTAGTTTCGGTTTCACGACCGACACGCAACGATTCACCTAAATAAACTTACCTTTAATAAAATCCGTGCTGCCCTTCTAACGCTAAAACTGTCTCGGCAATTGGGGAAAAGGGGAAAAAAAACGATTGAACAAGAAATTTAGCTTTATATACTGAACGCAGTTATTAGAACGAATAGCCAATTCGTAGTATGACGGTGATAGTATTATAATTTTTTAAATAAACGAGCTGCTACTCACTTTCTGTGTAATAACTTATATCAACAATTACTTTTGTAATCTATCGCAGTTGTTTTTATTTTTTTTTTTTTCTATTAAGGATGATTGATAATTAGCACCGGTGATTCGTGGCAGCGATATATTACCAAAGAACTTGTTATTTTCGTTAATTTCTCTACCCTTATCGTAATATCTAATCTGTCGGGATGGTAATTAGCCTGAATTATAATCAATAACGGCAGAGAAAACGAGCAATTGATTTCACCAACCAATCATAGAAAATTACTTGGAGAGTAATTTTTATAATAAAAAGAAACCGAAAAATTCAAAGAGAGAAAGAGAAAGAGAAAAAGAGAGAAAGAGAGGTGTTAGGGAAATGCGCGTCACGTTCGTTCATAGCATTAACCATTTATATTATCGTTTGACGTAGATTTATACGCTTAATATCACTATATCGGTAACGAATTGAAGTGTAGTAATCATTTTAGATGGGCCCGCCTTTCTCCAGTACCATTGGGTATTTTGTTTTTACGAAACAAAAGACTTACTTAAACGGGCAGTGGATGTTGGTGCGAGGAGTGCTTACATTCTAGATGATCCTGATGACCATCTTTGGATCGGTGGAAGATAACAGCCGTGCAACGGTCAAGTGCACACGAATCCTTCCTGAACAACAGCCGTACCACCGGTCGGCCCTTCCTGAAATGTAAAGTGCACAAACAGCCACTCATAAGAAACTCTAGCCAGTCTAATATCCGGTAATATCAATACTAAAACGATAAAATAAATAAAGAATACAGGAAATTTCAATTGCAATTAAAGTATTATCAGATTTCTTACGTCCTTCGCAGCTGTTGTATTGTCTTTATATTCGTCAAGGCTAAATCCAGAATTGCTGTCCTCTCCACACGACTGTACAACGACCAAAGAACCGTCCTCTCCCTGAAATATGATAGATAAAAGATATTTACATTAAAATTTCACATTGTAGAATTAATGGTTTAACATTTCTACATCCCTTTAACTAAAATTACCTGTGTAATTTGATGCTCAGCGTCGTGGAGCCTCTGTTTTTTAACATAAGATTCTACGCTGTTGTCTGATATTCTTTTCTTGTTTGCCGAATCTGTTCCACCACCGGGTGAAACTGTTCCTCCCCCGATGCTTCCAGATCTTCCGTTCAAGATAAGTCCACTGGATACAGAAACCTGGAGGATTTTATTCAAGTAAATGATGTTGAACAGTTAAACGAATTTGAGGACAAATACCGAAAGTTCAGGGGACTTGATTATTCAGAGAGAACAAATTGTATACATAATAAATTAGCAATTTCTCAGGTCTCGTTTTTCCAGAATAACGATTCATTCGAAAATTTTAGTCTATATTTCAAGTTTTGTTTATATAAGTTTTGTTAATAGAAATAGGAGAACAACAATGAGATCTGAAAATTTATCCTCATCAAATACCTTGCGCTCGCGCCTTATAAGACTGGGAGAAATGTAAGTGTGAAGATCCTTGCGCTTGACATGCTTAGCTTCAATCCACATCCCTTCTTTCAACATGTTTATTTGCTCAGCTTGTCTTTCAACTGAAATATATTGGATAGATATATTGTAAAAGGATAACGGCTTTAAAATACACTTAGTATGTCTAAGAATTGAAAGAAAAGCACCAAGTATATAAAACCGGGCTGATATAATAAAGTTATAGCAAATAAAAAAAAGATTGAAGTCAAACAATATTGTAATACACAGATACAAATCATATTATAAGAAAATCATAAGACCTCTTTACCCGAGTCAGCAAAAGACTTGATATCGTATGTAAGATCAACTTTCAGATTCTCAGTTTTAGCAAATATCAAGCCGATGAACCACATAGAGCATTGCCTGTCCTTAACAGGCTCCAACGGCGGGAAGACCTCTGGGTTAACGTGGGCCAACGTGATGTGGGGATTTCTTTCCAGTATACCTGTGTGACACAGTCAGATTTTCGCCATTTCGGCATCCGAGGATTATTAGTGTATTCGTGAACAATTATCAATGACAAAAAGAAAGTAGATAAGAATTCGAATAGATCATAAAACATGATTCTGAATATAAATCGTTCAATTCATTTCAATAATACATTACCTATCAAGTGTCGAATTTTCGATTTAACCAATCCACACCATTCGAGCTGATCTTCAGGCGTCAAACTGCTCGTCAACAAGACGATATAATGTTTGTACTTGCCAAAGAAATTCGGTGGTTCAAACAGCTTGTCCCATGGTGCTGTACCGTTCATAATCTCATCTGTTATCGCTAAACCACACTTGAACTCTTCTTGCATTATAGTTCTTGTTGATGCGGAAACATTGAATGTAGAATTCTGTTGCGGATATGCGGGCGTGATTATTGGCATTAGATGATATCTGTCTGAAATATTCACCTAAACGAACAAAAAATATAATCACCCAGTTAAATGTCTGTCTTAGAATAGTGAAACTAAAAGAAAAAAAATTCCCACATCAGAATACAAGTTAAATATAAACTTACTCTCGGATCCCAGACTGGAAAACTCAAGTTTACGTTATCAGGTTGTTTCAGAAGAACAGGCTGTGGCCATTTCCATTGTGAGAATACGAGGAAAAATTTGTGTACGAGTGTAGCGGCCACTGCGTTTGGATACAATTGGCAAGTTCGAGCAACGAGCATCGCCCAAGAAACACCGCCCAGATAGCCTAAGACGTTGCTGTATATTTCGTGTTCTGAAAGGAATGTTTTATCAATATTTTATCTCTATGATCAGACATTGTGATCAATACACAATGAATTTGTATCAATCAGATGTTTCAAAGGCTTACTTTTAGCCCAGAGTTTTATTGCCCTAAGTGCAAGACGAAAATTTTCAATATTTGGAACCAAACGCAGTATCTCATCGGTAACCCGACATCCATTCAAGCTCCTTACACATTTCTGATCAAGATTCTTCAGCAACATATCGTCTTGGAGATCCTGAAAATGTTATTAATTCATTAGATAAATCTCAGAATAGAAGAATCCCAACTTTTCAAGCCTAAAATAATTACAATTTTGAAAAATATGCCTCAAAACTTACCATAGTGTCTGGGATTTCTTTTAGTGCTAGCCTAGCAAAGAGCATATCAATTTCTATCCCATCAAAGTTCATTTGTATGACTGGTACAAAAGCCTCTTCTACCGCCTAAAGAAAATTATATCATTTATATTACGTTTGTGTTGATTTTTCATTACTTAGGATGACTTTTGAGACAGCAAAATGATTTTTGATTCTAAAAGGATGGTAATGTTTTTTGCAATTGAGATAGACAATTTTTAGCCTCTATATTTAGTGATGTAAATAGCTGGATATGTTTAATTAAAAGACAATCATTATAATTATTTGAAAGTTTATTGCTCACCCTCAAGTCTGAAACTTCTGCTTGTTGTTTGAGCAGCTCAAAGAAAGAAGTAAAGTAATCGGACCTATGAATATGGCGAGGTACAACACAGAGTGCATCTATATCAGCTCCTTTGTGGTGTACACCTAATCTATACGATCCAAATGTGTAGATTTTACCACCAACAGCTTCCGCAACATTTGGAGGCATGTTTCTAGCCACACTTGTATCCCTTATCCACTGTTTCACCAAACTGTTCAGTTTGCTGAATAATAAATGAGTAAGAATAAGTAAAAATGTAGGTAGATAAAACTTTAGTCTCAAAATCGAATATACTTCTGTTCAGTAAAAAACTGAAAAGGGAGATTGTGAACAAAGTGATAATATTAATGTAGGTAACCTCAAGATTTCCATTCTGTGATTAAGCTCCTCCTCAGATTCAAAGACATTGTAAGGCTTAAGAGCTTCTCGAAGTTCGTTAGTCCTGAGCTGATCGCTGGGCTTAGGTCCCGCCAATGTAATAGCTGATGTCATACCCAAGGTGCGTAGATTCTGTGCAGCAGAATCGCCGCCAACGGCAGAATTGCTGCCCTGTGACGACCACATTGCAGTTTTTGAAGATCTGTTTAATTTCTGAAATTTAATGTATTGGGATAATTGAAGAGAGTGAGAATACTGACAAGGTCATGTTTTCATTTCCCCGTTTTTCGTGTAATTATTCAAATTATAAACAGGACTTTTGACAAATATACAGATTGAATCTGTGCACACGTGATTATTGTTACAGAGATGATGAAGGTATCGATAAATAATGTATAATTGATGTAAAGGTAAAAGAAATGCTGAGATGGTGGGAGAAACAGAAAATAAAACGGAATAAAAAAAAGAAACTAAAAAATATTCGGGTCAAAAAATGATAGTACGTTAATTTTATATAGCCATGATGAATCTTACCTTCAGCACTATGTCAAAAATGCAATAACATGTTCAGAATACAGAAGATTCAGTCAAGTTGTCAGGTTATAAAAATGAACAAAGACAGTTACAACGAAAAAACATTAGCACCTGTTATAGAAGGTAACCGGGCGAATACTCTGCAATGAAAAACACTTCAATTTTATAATATAAGTTGCGTAAATGAAGCTTTAAGCACGAGGTAGATTGAGACACTTTGTAAACAATACAATTTTCTAATAGATTAAAAATATCAGTCGAACGAAATCAAGTCCGTGAATTCTAAATTTCGTATTTTTTTCTTCTTTTTTCTTTCTTTCCCCCGATCCCTTATTTATTATTACGTGTTAAATTGAGATATAATTATCATGTCAATACAGTGTTCATATATTCACGGTTCACATCACAATAAACTTGCCGATATTATCAGATAAATAAATAATTAAAGAATGTTATTCGAAAATAATGAAACAACACGTACACCCCACACCACACCATCTACAATACAACATGGCGTCGTATGACGGTTCATGTATCGATCATTAAAATTATCGAAACATTTCAAAATCGATCTGTACTCGACAGATAATATATCGATATATCAGGGCGGTAAATTGACCGCTGATTCAAATCCTTTTCAAATGATGCCGCAAAATAAATAATCACAAAATATGATAAATAAATGATAAATGTAGAAAAATGATTTGAATTGCTTCTTATTATACCAAAATACATTCATACCTATTTCTTTACTCCAAATCCCATTATGTGATATTTTTACTTGTATTATATCAGAGTTTCAGATAGAATTTTCAACTGGGGCATGGAAAATGTTATTAAATATAATATTATGGGTAATTGTTATTGAGTTCGTTTTTTTTTCCTTTTTTTAGTTAACGCTGCTGAAAAATCTTTATTTACAATATATTGACAAATTTTCTATAACATAACATATCAGCTCAGTCGTCAATAATTAATCTGCAAAAATTGTTACACTGCAGCGTAAGATGTTGTATATGTATAATGTATATGTATATTAAATTTACGTAGTTTGGATAATAATTCTCAAAATTGGCAACCTTATATTAAGAATGAAATATAACAATAATGCCATCGGCCTTTTATTGGAGAGATACAATAGGAGAATAACGACCGAATCGTTTTTTTTGCCGATTAACAAATAATAATAAAATTAATACTAAATCTATCAACCGCTAATTAAACTAGGTTTTTGTGCTATCGATTTAGTAATATTTGATTAGGTTTCGTCCAAGCTTAGATTACGAGAATTACGGAGATTTAGATTCCGCAACTACATGTGTAAAGGGTGAACCTACGTTATATAAATTCCTCTGATTACCTAGTACACTACCAGATTGAATCACCGATTCAGTATTAAAGACTTACAAAAATATGTGAACTGTTCAAATCCGCAGATAAATTATAAAAGAATTGAGGAAACTCGTTGCTTGGAAACTTATTATCATCATCATTTCATATTGATCATGAAATAGAAATCGTCAGCTCAAAATAAAAATAAAAACAAATCCCAAGTGGATAAGTTATGTATTTTATGTAGAGAGGTGATAAATTTAATGTTTTTTTTTTTTGCTAAACCTATTTTTTTTCCAAATCACCTAAATATTCAAGGTACTGAATTATGTATAGGTTCTAGATCTTATAATAGATAACTTTTTAAGTCTAGGATTTTTTGTTTTTTTACAAATCTCACCTCACCGCCGAGGCTCAAAAGTGAGAAAGAATTCAACAATTGACTCAATATATATTTCGCTGCAACGTGTAACGCTTAAAATCATTTCTTTTTAGCTTCTTCCTCAACAGCTTCGTTCTGTTTTCGGAAGCAATCTCCCACTGGGAAAAAGTCCCAACATCTTTGTTGATACATATTCCAAACATACGTCTCCTGACCTGTGTACTCTGTATCCGGTTTATTGATCAGATGCATAAGAAAGAACCTGGAATGAATTTATAACCGTATCATCAATTCAAAACCGATTGCTATTCGTTCTGAACTATCGTCAGAGTAACGGGAATAAATATTATCAATAAAATCCAATTATGCAGAATCTTATGGATGTACTTACATGTAATTTGCTAAATTATGTTCCTGCTGTACATGTGTATCAAAACCATGCGGAACTGTATCAAAATAATCTTTTCCTAATCCGCATATGAAGCAGTTACTTTCCATGTTATCTTTCACACTTTCAAGCTGATCACGCAATTCTCCGAAGGCATCAATGATCAAACCTTAAAGACAAAGAATGGTTACAAATAATGATGAAAATTGAATAAAAATATAATATATAATTTATATTCATATTTTGCCATGCCTACCTTGAATAATAGCAAGCAGAATGACAATGACGAAGAAGAAGAACGTAATGTCGAACATAATACGATATACTTCGTAATCGTCGCCATCTGGTTCTCCAATTTCATCACCAATACCACCACCAGCTCTAACTCCTTTGTAAAGATGAAATACAAAGCACTGAAAAACGAAAAAAAAATGTTGAATATTAAGCCAAGATTCTGTGTTGGATTACACAATTTAAAAAATGAGTAATATAAGAATATTACCGTTAACATATCATGGCACTTTTTATCAACTTCGTCATCTTCCTCTTGAATATAAAATTTCCTAAAGAAATTAAACGCTATGACCGTGTATATGTAGACAATGATAGTCAGTAACATTACGGTCAAGACTAATTGTTTTCCGTTGTGCGTTACTGACTGCAAAATTGTTCGCAGTGTTTTGAAACCAACTGCAACATCCAATAAATGTGCAGCAAAGAAGAAATTGTTGTAGTTTCCCATTACGGAAAAAGTAAAGTACCACAAGCTGTACAGGAAGGCCTGAGAATAGAAAATTTCACCCATCAACATCCCAAATTTCTTTATGTAATAATTAACACAGAAAGTCATAATCGTTGTTCATAAATCTTACATTGTCGGTAATCGTAACACCAGCCTTCCACACCTGATAGCGCCAGTCAATATTTATGATACTAGAACAATAAGTAAACTAGCATTGGATACCTGAACTAATTTGGTAATAAAAGCGAACAAATCACAAGAATAAAAGAAAGGTTTGATTTTCAATGATCCAGAGTTATGCAAACTGCTTACAAGTGTAACAATCCAGAGCCTTCTTCTTCTTGTTGGCTAAACGATGTCTTTTCCATTCCAAGGAGGTTGCTGATGTAATCAAAGTCGTAAGTTTCGCTGTACTTTTGTCGCACCTTCTTTTTGACAAACTTATCCCAATAATTAACTGGGAAAGACTTAGCAGATATCACCATTTTATCCCAATGTGCCTTGATGTCATCTTCTTCGGGTGTTTCTGCTATGTATAAACCATCAAACTCAACACGTCTGGCGATTTCTTTCTCACGTTTGAAAATGGCTAGAGGTACCTAATTTGAAACAACACAAAACGTACGATTTTCAAAGCCAAATTCCATCAAATGAATTTTCTTTAGATAAATCAAGGCATCTACTCAATAAGTGGAATTGATTCTTATTCCTAGTACCTTGAGATGATAATATGCAACCAGCATAGCAAGCGATACAATAGAATGCATAGCTGCCATTAGTCTCATCACATGTGCCATATAGTAAAAGTCTTCGGATACTTCGACAAGTTCTAGAGGATCTTCCTCCTCTTCAGAACTACCATTGCTACCACCGCTTCCTCCATCACCACCACTAGCATCGCCATCAGATGAACCCTCACCTGAAATTTCTGCCAATAAGTCAGCCATATCTTCCCCGCTGCCACTTCCGCTGTCATCTTCGCCTAGAGAAGTGACCTGATCAAGAAATGAGCAATTTAAAGATAATCGATCAGTTAATTTGAAGATAAAGATGCCAAGTTTTTCAGAAATATGTTTGTGTCTTACCTTGTAAAAGAGTAACATGAAGTTTATACAGAAGGCCAATACCAATGCGACGTATTTTAGATTATAAAAATTTCTCGCAAGGAAAGACACGATACGGTGAGTGTATTCAGAAAGATCTATGCTCGATCCAGAGGAAGGTTCGGCTGCTGTCTCGTGTTTAGCTTCTGCCTCAACAGCTGCCATAGCCGCTTGCTGAGCAGCTGCTGCTTCCGCTGTAGCAGCTGCTTGTGCTCTCGCTTGTTCTCCGCTAAAAATTCATTTGAAAGAGTTAAATATTGTCAAGATCAAATGAATTATATAATATAAATGGTGAATAATGTACCCCAATAAATCTGCCAAAGTTACAGGTCCTTCTGATTCAGTAACAACTCCATCTACAGATCCCCTCGGATGATCCTCACCCCCTCCTTCGTCTGGAGTACTCTCACCAGTTTCTTCCATACTCGACTGAGGCGTAGAGGCAGCAGATTCGTGAGGTGCTATCTTTATTTGTCCACCTTCCTCCTTCGTTATATCCATTCCAAATGCTTGGACCTTTGAATGAGTGAATAATCAATTAAACAAGTATTTTTAGTAACGAGATTCAGTTAAGATCTTTTTTGTTGATTGGAATATTCTTTTGCATCTGTATTTAGTGGTAAGACAAACCTGCAAGTTTGATTCGTCAGGTGTTGGAGGTAAGGCAGGTAAAAGTCGTAAAGGTTTTTCTTCTTCCTCTTTCATTTCAACAATTGGTTCGTCAATATGGGGTCCCCTCATTAAGCTTAGCAACAATCGCATGAAGTATCTGATTACACAACCAACGCCAAATCCAGAGTAGTAAAATGCGTAGAATATCATTTTGAAAAATCCAACAAATAATTCTGGAATTGTCATCTGCTGCATTTCTGAAAACTTGTTTTTTATATTTGTGGGAGAGAACATTGAGAAGAAGAAATAAACTCCGTCTTTGAAAGCCTGGATGCCTCTTCTTATCGGATCTTTATTTCTTTCGTCATCGTCTTCTGTCATATAGGTGTAAGATGATTCTCTAGCTTTTCCAATACCACTGCTCTCCTCAACAGCCATCAAAGCACTTGCATGTTGCATTTCAAATATAGCATCTTCGCAAAAGTTTATAAACGTCTCAAGTTTCTCTTTGTCACCACCTTCTGTTACCGTATTGTAAAAGAAGGCTCGTTTAGATTCTTTAATCTGAGGTTTTTCCCATTGCTCGATGTTAGATTCCTTGATCTCAAAGTACACCCGTTCTATTTTTCTACTGCCGCCAAGAATTTCAATCCTTCCAAGGAAAGGTTCGAAGTAATTAAGCACAGAACCTGCTGTTTCCAGAAAACGCGCAAGTCTTGGCTCGTTTGGCATATGTTCTGACAAATTAGTCAACAGAACTGCAAGGTTGAAACCAATTTCCTTAGCAGGCTCGTGGAAACGATCCATAAATGCAACATAATCTATCTTTCCATCGTGATTTGTTTCGCAACATGCCAAAAGAAACTCGATTTCCTCACTGCGAATTAAAACGAACATTTTTAATCATGAGTAAATGATTTAAAACAAGTTTCTTATTTTTACCTGGTGTAACTCTTTTGCTGTTCCATTTTTTCTTTAAAGTCTTTGGGATACACCCAGCCGTCGTTATTGACATCAACTTCAAGAAAACTGGGAGAAGAAATGAGATCCTTCAACTTCAGGAACATATCAAAGTATTTTAAGATTAATTCAACATTGCTCGCAGACTCTACTAGCGTATCTACCATCTGCTTTCCAATAGTACCATTAACGACGTTTCCTGAAATGAAAGATTTCCAGTTATAATCATTTTATTTAACTATGTTTAATAGACTGTGAATTAGAAGATCACCTTCCAACATGGAGAGCATCATCGTGATCATATCCTTTTGTAGATTCAACAACTCTTTGAGAAGATCCACTTGGCTAGAATGCTTGGATAATTTATCTTGCATGTGTGAGAAGAGAAACAGAAATCCTCCCACGGCGTCCCACAGCCTGGAGTGAGCCAGAGCTTGTTGATTCTGAGCACAAGGACCCTGAATAACTTCAGTTAAGGTGTTGAATACTTGGCTCGCGACTTCAATGGCTTTAAAAAAATTAGCTTTTCCAGCCGGGTCGATAAGTTCCTTGCTCGAATAGTGCCAATAAAAATCCATAATTGATTCCTGGAGACGAAGCAGGTAATCAACAGTGCAAATTACCACATTTACCGTTGTTGTATTACCGGCTTGAGTTCTCAAGTAATTCTGCCAGTCTGTGTACAGAAAAATATTACACTTTTATTTATATCCAATCCTTGAAATAACAGACATTATATTTTCCAGAGGACTCGACGTATTACAGAAATAATCCTCACCTAAATTATGACCTTCACAAGTCAATTGAATAAATCTGAACAAAGCACAAGTAAATTCAGCATCGTGCATATTCTTTTCTCCGGCAGCACCTTCTGATCCAACTCCAAGACCCTCTGCCTTTGTATTTCTTTCAAAAGCATCCAAGTCTAGCACACTGCATGAATTCATCAGGCCAGCAATAGAAGTAAAGAATCCCACGTCTTTTTTTTCTTTTAGATGGTTCAACATTCCTTTTTGTATTTCTATGTTACCACCTCGTAGAATTGAAATTCCTAACTCTAGAGTCTTCATTACCATTTCGCTTGGGACACCTTTGCAGGCTGAGATGTGGAGTAAGACCATTTCGGCGACTCCTCGATTGGCAAGACGAGCTTGATGGAATAGCAGTTTCTGTTTCTCCATTTCTTGTTCCTGGGAAAATTACAAGGGAATGTTTATTCAAGTCAATTTTCTGGAATCTATTGTATCAGGAAAATGTTAATGTTATATTAAAAGTCAGTCGGAATCTCACCATGAGTTTATGCATAGGCCTCTGGTGTTAGCAATTAGAAGGATAGTTAAGGTTCAATTAGTAATGTTATCAACAGTTTTTTGTCATCAAAATATCTTAACATTTATAGTTACCATGCATTTCATAAAATATCAATCTTATTAGAAACGACAATCGTGGATCGACACATAAGACTTATATGAGAAAATATTTGTTATTCTTACATGAATAGATGCGCCGCCTTCTTCTTCACTTCCTCCTTCATCTTCACCTTCTTCTTCTTCCTCGCCACAAGATTTTGATACTATTTGAGCATAACTCATATAGAGAGGATCTTCTTGAAGAGCTCCTGAGCGCTCAGTCATGGCTCCACGACAAAATGTAGTTACTAGTTGCGTTAAGGGATCAGGTTTTCCTTCTTCTTCTGTCTTATCCATCTTCTTCAATTCTGCATCTTCGAATGATTGCTGTAAAACAAATTTTCCGTTATTTCTTGACAAATATACAAGGCCAGTTGAAGAAGCAAGCAGTTGCCACATTTTACTTACCGTCAGATCTTCAATCATAACTTCTTGTCCTACATTCTCATCTTGCAGCCAGAGTTCATAGTAAGTTCTTGCAAAGATATTGATTGCCCGATGTCTGAAAGTATGCGAGCCCACGATGAAAAATGTGCGAAGCAATCATTAAGTACATCTTAAATTATTCAAAAATGTTTCTCAGACAAAAACAAGCCAGTTGGCTTATTGTTGGTTCGCAAAAAAAATTTACCTCCTGAGTTTATAGAGAGGTTCGCTTCTCAGGCAAGCAATAGCTGCTCTTTTTCTGGCTGCACACAATACCCTTTTCCATCCATCCCTTGAAGGCGGTGGTTTTGTGGCCTGGGATTAGCAGCATGCAAATACCACTCGACTTGTTAAAAACGTGAGTATAATAGTGAGTTAAACGACGTCAGATTTATCTGACACCTAATTACATAAAGACACTAAACATTTCCTTCAAATATTAATTTGAGAAGATACCTTGATCCGAAACTTACGATCATGCTTATTCCGAGGAGGAAATATTATTCAAGTAATATAAAAACTAAGATTTATTTCTACGCTTTTAGATCTAAAAATACTAAATATGTAAAATTATGAATTTTAAACAAGTTTATGGGCAGAAATAAAAGTGAAATCAATGCTAAATAACAGCAAAAACAACGACAACACAGCAAATCAAGTAAAATACCAAATGGGATACCTGGGTAAGGAATGTAGGGAGGTCTGACGGAAGCAAGCAATAACTGCTCGCTTTCTCTGAATAGACACCACCGAGCGATAGCTACTCTTGCTCTGCTGCTGGGGATGGTCTATCTACTCGTACACATAGAAATAAAAAAATTATAGGCAAAAGAACAGCAAAATAATGTTTTTTTTTTATAATTTACCACTGCGTATGGAAATTTAAAGCTGTATAGAAATATCTTAAATGCAGATAAAATGATGTAAATATGAAACGATGTGTGATAGCTACTTTATGCAATAAAACTTCATATCTGATGTAAAAAAAATTGATTTATATTTAAAATTATCAAACGCTATTGTATCTTACCATATGAAGACCAAAAAGTACTTTGGCCATTGCTACAATTCTAGTAACTACATCATCTAGTTGTTGAGCCTTGACTGGTTCGGTGACGTCCTTCTTCTGCCCAAGTTTTGAATAGAGATAATGTTGCCAAGACATTTCATCGGCAGGATCAATTTTGTCAGGCAAAGTTAGCTGGGTTGTGGCAAACTCTGTTATCTCGTATTCAGGAAGTTTTTTCAAAAATCTATCCTTACAATGCTGAACCAATTCCTGTTCTCTTCCAGCAAACAAATTCAAACCAACTGGCAACAAACGTTTGAGGCAAGCAACCATCAAAGATGCTTGGACTTCCTTATCTTTGTCTCGCTTCTTGTCTCGATTTTTTTTTTTTTTCTGTACAAGAAATTTAATCGGAATTAATCAAGAGTACTTACTGTTAGACATGCAAAAAGAATTTGAATATGCTTTTCTGGTAGAATTACCTTTCCACCTCCAGATGGTGCCGTGCCATCTGAAACGGCTGTAGGTCTCCTCGTAGCTGTGGGCATGATTAAAACCATATTGTCAATTTCATTAGCGGATATAAAGTTCTGTTCTTCTCGTAAAAAGTACTGAGACTTTGACCAAGTGTTGAAAATTGCTGCTACATGATTGTAGAGATCTTCAGCTTCCGGTATGTTGTTTCTTAGCCAATGATTACGTTGTAGATCTACGTATTTGATAAGAAGTGGATAAAACGAGTATATATCTCTGACAAGAAGTTGCCAATCTTCTTGAATTTGTGCTTCTATCTGAGAAGTATCATCCGTCGAAGACTTAATAAAACCGCGCAATGATTCTTCTTTATGAAACATATTGTCCGTTCGTTTTCTTACACGTTCAGCTAGCGGTAGGAAAGGATCTTTCAGTAATTCCTCAGAAGAATTGATAATAATCTGTTGAGTATAAGCTGCGATTCGTGTCATCCACGGAGCGTTTTCATTTCCAATATTCTTTTTAATCAGTTTCAAAACATTTTTCAACAACTGATTCATGTGGTCGCTTGTAACCATGCTAACGTATGTTCCTTCGTTTGGATTCACGTTGTCTGGACCTTGAGCCCACCAGAAAGGCAGATATGAACACAGCAGTGGTAATATTACGTCAATAACGTGCGGAGCATCGCTGTAAGTTTTCTCGGATTCTACAAACTGATCAACTTCAGCCAATATAGTTTCTAAAGTAGGCATGCTCGACTCCATCCGAGTCATTATGTCCTGAGCCTCCAGCGAATGATCGGCGATTCGATTTAGGAGAGAAAATTGGTTGTGCTTATTCAGATGAGGCTCTAGAAATGCGACTGGAAAACAGCTGGAGAAAGCACCAAGGCACGAGCCCAAATTAGGCTTGTTTCGTTCGATTTCAGTTTTCAAATACTTTCGGTCATGAGTTAAAGTTGCATCGACACCCAGCGTGTAAAGAGAGGCAAGCATTTTGTATGAGGCTACTTGAATTTCGTCCACTGTAAATTAAATATACAAACGACTTTGGTAGAGTGTTTGAATAAACTATTAAACAACAAAATTCAAGATCTACAATATCATACTTACATAATAAATCACTGCCGTATTCGCAAGCAGCTAAATGATCGAACATCGAAGTAAGTACGGGTAAAACAACGCTGTTTACATAGGACAAAGAGGTCGAAGTTTTCAGATGCGTCCCCCTAAGATGGCTGTATTTTCCTTCTTGCAAATTGAGTATAGTGTGTCCCAAATCGTCCGCTGTATTGTTGAAGAATGTTAACATGGACGTTCTGATAAATTCCGGACAATTTTTTACCAATGATTTGGCGTCAATTCCTTTTACTAACACTTGTAAGCATCGAACAGTTATTCTTACATCAGCACCAAATGCAGCTAATCTTGAACGCAGCAAACTAGCTAATTTGCAAAATAATGCAGCCACCATTTCTTTTTCTTTTAACGATGCAGCACCTATGTTATTTGTTGCGGTGGCTACAGCAATGAAATAATTTCTATGGGTACTGAAATATTTTTCCATCAATGGAAGGACGACTTTACTAAAGAATTTTATGTCCCGAGTTGAAGTCTTGAAGCTGTTTCTTCTGCTGAACGTATCTGAAGGCTTCAAGAGCTTCATGTTAATAGTAGCTTTATCCAAATAAGCAATCAGCTTCTCGAGCAAGGAATATGCAAACCGCAACTCTACTGCTGCTCCCGCACCAGCAACTTCGGTATCAGTTGTACTTCCCCGAACTGGCTTGTGTAATTTGTAGCCTTGATATTGTAGATATTTTAAAAACTCTTGTGATCGTTCTCGGTCTTTACGCTTTTCTTTGTCAGTCAACAAGTCATAAGGCACTAACTGCGGATGAATACCGCCTCCTGTAAGATATTAAATTAATTAAGTCAAATATAATCGTCCAGATTTGTTAATTATAATTTAATCTAACTGACCGCAAGTGATAAGTTCCTCTTTTTTCTTCTTTGCCCAAATATCATGAGCATTATCAGCTAGACGTTCAGCCATATTTTGCATTTCCCTGCTCAATGTCAAATTGGTCATATCAACTGGATGAGGATTGTAATTGAATGGATTCGCCGTATCAGTCTGAAATTGTGTGTCCTCAAAAACACTTGCAGTTAGATTTGTGTTGTAGGAATAGAAAAAAAAAAATTAAACAATTAAGTAAATTATAGCTTAGAGGTGGCTTGCATGTGCTTCTTTCTGAACTATAATTTCGAGAGTAGTATTAAAATTAGCTAAGAAAACGGGGTGAAATTCTTCTAGTGCAAAAGTGAAGATATCTAAAAACAACTTAAAATCAAGGCATGTAAAATGTTCAACTCACTTGGCTTTTAGACGATCTTCTCATAGAGTTACGACTTGTAGATGGTACATCAACTTCGGAGTGTTCTACACTCCAACCGATAGCTAGCAAGGCTTTCAAACTTTCCCTAACAGGTTCTTTGTAGCGTTCTTTCTCATAGTCGTTCAGCATATTGTAAGGTTTTAATCTAGGATGAGTTTTATTTACGTCAGACCACTGTTCTCCATGGGTCCAACTGTTTTCTAGCTTTCTATTAGCCCATGCATCATGGTAATGCTCAGAAAACTTCTGTACAATGGAATTCAAGTCGTTGTTCAATACCACGCTATCAAAAAAATGTCAAGATTATTATTATATACATGAAAATGTATTTGTCTCATGATACATACCTAGATGTGTTAATTGGCTGCGGATTGTATGGTCCATCTGGAGATTGAGTTGATGCAGATTTACTGCCGTACCATTCGTCGTCGTAATTCTTAGAAAGAGAATAGTCAGGAGGTAAAGCACAACCAATTGCAGTCAAACAGGGCAATGCTTTGCCAAATAATTCTGGATCGTAATCCATTTTAGACAATGAGTCGAATATGTTGCTGAATAAGACCATAGTCAAACGTTTCTCTTCATCGCTAGAAGCCCCGTAAATTCCTTGCCCGCTTGTAGACCCGTAGTATTTTGCACAGCGGTCGTAATGCAAAGTCAGCAACTGTAATACAAAAATATTCTTGTAGAAAGTCCAAGTAAAAATAAAAGAATACAACATAGACTTCAATAAATTTTGATAATAATTAACAGCTGAATATTTTCACACACCCTTAGAGCTACAGTTGTGTATTCTGATAATTTTGAAACATCCACAGTCAATTTTCGTAGAAGCTTCAGTAACATACTTGGCTGCATTTGGCTGTAAAAAGTTCAGGCATTTATTTATATACACAAGAGAATTGCTAAGGTTTTGATAAATTATGCAGAATTAGATTTCTACCTGGTTAACGCTACAAGAAAATCAGAAACAGCTTCACGCTGACCCTTGGTCAGCATTCTGTTTTTACTAAGACGATATACGGTATGAAGTGTGGCATCCAACAAGCTTGCATAATTATCAGCTTCGTTATAAAACTTAGAATGTTTAATAAGCAGTGGTAGAATGCTGTTTCCTATGTATCGATTCATGGCTAAAGCCATGTCAGATTCGTAGCCATCGTTCTGAAATTATTATGGATATTTGCTTAGTTGCGGTAAGATAAATTGAAAGTAAGCCTTGAAACGTTAATTTCGAATAAAGTTAGTCTACTAACTCTGTCCAGCATAGTCGCAGCTCTAAGATCAGGCAGAAAAGCTTCTTCAAGTAACTTGAAGAAAAGCTCCTGCGTCTCAATGCCATAGACACGTTCCAAAAATAGAACAATACTCTGTTTGTGTCCAGGAATTAAACCAGACGGCATGTCGCTCTTGGGTCTTTCCTCCCCAGCAGCTGGATTTTGCAAAGTAAATCGTAACGAAAGAACACCTTGAAGATCGTCTAAGGGCACGAGGGAACGTAGAATAGCTCTTGCTCGCAGGGACTCGTTTTTTCCTAAAGAAAAATTAATGTATTGTAATGAAAAACAATCTTCATACAATTCAACTCCAAAATCGAGGTCAAGATTAAGTACCTTGTTCTATAACAGAAGAGTCTGGAGCACAACGTCCTAAAAGATCGACCAAGGTGCAATAGAAATTTAGGATGGCTGCCCCAGTGTCAATGTAATCTTCATCATCGTCTGACTCCGGAAGGGGGTGTTCGAACTGAACTACCATTGCTGTGCCTTCTGCCTCGTCTTGTACCTGTTTATAGATCTAAGTTGATAACAAATTAGTATACAAATCGTGCACATGCCTTGCAAGGGCTGGGTTTTTTTTTTCAAACAAGTGGGAGTTCTCTATGATGTGGTGCGAAAGAACAAGAAGTCACAAGTATTTTTACATGCCAGGAGGCTAATTGTTTTTTTTGCTAATCTTTAAAGTCTTTATAAAAATACAAATTGGAAGAACGATTATCAGAAGAATGAATCAATGTTATAGAATCTAGAAAATCATTTGAGAAAAAAAACCAATCGGAGTGATATTTACAATTGGATATGGGTGATAAAGTTTCATATTCAAATTATCAACAATAAATTACATGCATAGAGCACAAGCCTCGATTTATTTGTCTGATTTTGTTGATATTTTGTGTAACTTACCTTTCTGCGATCTGCAATACGTTCAGACATTTTATTTGCCTCCATAATTGCTCTCAACAGACCTTCTCCTTCTCCACGAAGAGCAGGACCTAAGCATTCCGGTCTACGAATGAGCAGTCTGATCACTAAGTTGGCATTTTCTTCAACACTTTCACCTTGAAGGAAAAGGAGGAATTTTCTTGTCGTGAAAACATCTTTTGATTTCAATGGCTAATAGTTTAGGATTTTCATATAAAACTCACCGTTTACCCAAACGCAAAAGCGCAAAAAGTCTAGATAGCGTTCACCCTCAACTGGATCCCACCCCAGATCTGGATACCCTTTCTCAACTAGCTCAGAATTCGACTGTAATCCACATCGCGATAGATAAATGGCAATTTTTTCAAGATAATGTTCTCTAAGGGCAAGAGCAAGTTCGGTATTCTCCATAAGTGAAGAATAAGCTACGTCAAGTGGTGTCGATCCTCTTAGCGAAGGTCTTGATAATAAAATGTTACTGTTCTCCAATAAGAAGTCAAAATGATCGAACATAGCTTTTTGATTTTGCCTTGAAGTCCGACAAAAGTAGCAAAGAAAACGGCAACAGGCCACGACCATTTCGTGAGAAGTATCTTTTTCCTTAGCCGGTGTTTCGCCTTCTGCAACCTGACTCTGTGCCTGGGCGTCGGACTGGGCCTGAGCTCGTCTTCCCAGTGTATTCATCATTATTGCCATTACATTTTCGTGGATTCTCAATACACGGATTAAGTCTGGATGTTGGAAAAACGTATGGTTGTTCACCAATTTCCACAGACGTTCCCGAACCAGTTCTTCTTCTTCTTGAGACATTTGCACAGGCAATAATGCACGAATTTGGCTTAGACCAACCCACATTTCTGCAACATCCTCCTTTGTCTTACTATTTATTATGTAAGTTTTTTCTAACGCTCGAATTAATTCACCAACGGTATCGTATTGGCGTACCAGAAGGCTGAACATCTCTCGCACCAGCTTAGGCGTTTCAATCTGAGATTCCTCTGCCCATTTTACTATTGTTGCTATCAGCACTTTACGGAATACCTCTGTAAAGAAGCATAATGATTAGCAAAGACATAACAAATTGTGAAAAAGCCAGTGATCAAGTATTTTGCCACAAACTTACCTTCTGGGGTTTTCTTGATTGGTTCGGGTTCCGCTTTGGGTTCTTCTTCGAATTCTTTGACAGCATTTATGAAATTGAAGACTCGTTTCATAGCCCCAGGCTTTTCAATTTCTATAACTTCGTTCGCAGCATCAGCAGCTTCTTGTAGTGCATGAAGAGACACATAGGACATCAAATCATCGTGAAATTCGTTCATTTTTTCCCGCAATTCGTCCCCGCAAGGACAGTTCTCTTTCTCTTCCTCTTCTAAATTTTTGAATCCTAAAATAGCATTCATTTGTTCGCGAGGCGGACACCTGAACTCCTTAGTTTTCTTTGCAGCAACTGCAGATGGAAGATCGGATTGCTTGATGTCAATATAACGTCGAAGCTGATCCGACTGAAGATCTCCAACAAAATCATGGCTGAAAGAAATTATCGACTCTACTCGATGGCGAAGCTGAATGTCATTCAAATGGTGCAAGAGATAACACATCTGCAATTTCGCACCTTCTGCCATTTTCATATGCAGAAGTCCCTTTTTATGCTCATCTTTACCTTCTGGAATAATTTTTATTAGTTAATAAGTTACTTGGAATATTCAAAATTATTATAAATCGTTTTTTACCCTTTTCAAAAGTGGGATCCCAGGTCTCGGGATTTATCATAATGAGCAATTTGAAGATATCTTCATTCCTGAGCATTCCAACAAGTAGAAGTCTATCCACGAGCTTTAGAAGTGGTCTGCAAAGTACAGATTAATTATAATATAATTGTTTCTAGAATAAAATGAAATATTCAGACGAAATTCAAGTGTCGAGACTTACAAAAATAGGTTTTCGTTGCTGCCCCCAATTGGATCTCGATTGTGGACTTGATTAACTTCCACTGCCTCGTTAAGAGCCATCATGACATAATTACGAACAACATCCAACGGAAAATAAGGACTGTACAGACTACGGATATTCTCGATGTTCTGGTTTTCGCTAGAAGGAAGTACGCTTGATGCCGAAAAATTAGTAAAAGGGTTCACATCTATACTGAAAAATTGAATACTCACTTGATGTCCGTCATTTTCATCTGTGGTCGGACGGATTCAGTTTCCAAATACCTCAAGCTATGCTTCATTTCAGGGTCTTCATACAAATCCTTTATTTCTTGCCCTTAGGAAATAAGACACATTAAATTCATCATCTATACGTTTGAATGTACATGAACAATACAGAAAGCACACAGATAATGATGGCTTATTACCTAATGGAATAATAAACTCGTTTTTGCAAACTTCCATAGTCGTGGCATGAGATTCTAGATGCAAGGCAATCAGAAGATCGTAGAATCCCTGCCTAAGTGGACCAGACATATATTCCGACCTAATAGCATAAAGCAATTGCTTTTGATCTACATGCAAGCATAGAGCATGTGCCGCCCGGTAATTTGATTGGTAACACAATGCTGCGTAGAGTGTGAGCGTATGGGCGTGAAAACTGTAACATAAATATGAAATATAAATTTTAAATCCTCAGAATATGTAAATAATAATTTAAACAGATAATTCTATCGATAAAAACCTTAGAAGTTTGTCCATTTCTATAAGTTCGAGAATATCAATACATCTATCCTCCTCTGGAATATGTAAAGCTAGCATAGAAATAGCATCTTCGCAAAGCATGGACCAGCCCCTGATGTCGGAGAGCTTAAGCGCATGTACTTGAAGAGATTGATTTGGAACTCTGGCCCATTGATGGGGCTTAAGACATTGTACTTTTAATCTGGGTGGGAATTGAGGAATAACATGACGCTCTGAGTTTTGTAAAACAGCAGCTGACAATGGTAAAGTTGTAGACGTTCTCCCCAATTCTATTTGAAGTATTTCTTTGCTAGTTGCTTCGACAAAAATAGCTGGGAATAATTTTGTGTCTGGTTCCATTTTGAATTTATGACTCGTCTCCTTTCCTTCGCAGGTAAAGGATACCCACCCTGTAGCTATGTCAACAAAACACCCAACAAACATGCCTTGGGAAGCACCTTTACCAGATGCATCTTGTGTTACTTCGTTGTAAAGTTCGTCAGCTCTCACCATGTAACAGCTCTGCCGATCGACCCTTAAAATCAAATCAAATTTCAGCTTCTAGTTTATTTCGAATTAATTCAAAGACAAATAAGTGCATCAATTAGTTATTTCTGTCATCGCTTGAATAATATATGTTACAGTTTCAACTCACTGGTCCATTGGCCGTTCATAATCATCCACAATTACAATAGACGATTTTCTAACTCTTGAAAGATTGAAATCTTTGGTATGTAAATGATACTGCGACGTGACCCATCCAACATAAACATGAGTCGGATCTTGACCAGGGAATATTCTAACTCCGTAAAAGTATTCGTTCATCAATTTCAAACAATCTGCATCGTATATTTCGTTTCCAATTGCCTCAACCCCAGTACCAGAAAGAACAGACATTTGTTTTGGGGCATTACGTTCTGGAATTTGTGGAGGTACCACTTTCAAATCAGTCTGAAATAAACAAAAAATCAGTTACATTAAGATTTTGCAAATAAATAGCACATAATATCAATTGATATGTTTTATATTTACAGTTGAGACTCGAACTTGAGCTGGTCTTGATCCTACTCTGATGAGTGGTAAGGGCTTGGTGCTCCGATCCGAAATATCTGATCTCATCTGAGGTTCCGGAGTCTTCGATTTTGCTTCAGGTGATTTTGTCTTACGGGAGAAGAACCTGGAAATATATATTGGTGAAAAATTATTGGATCAAGTATGGCTTTTGATTTCAAGGAATATAGATTTATGAAATCGTTTTTGTTTAGTTAACTTTTGCCCAAAATTAGTATCAACAATGTGACATTTAAGTTTAATGCAATCTATAAATATAGGAGAAATAAATCTCGGTCAATTTATAGCTCAAGTAATTGATCCAAGTTGTTCGTTATACACGATTTTCATTTAATTTTATCGCAAGGAATATTTCTGATCCATCTCTACTGCATGCAGTTAAGAATAGATCGATTGAAAAAATGTATCTGATTATAATCAAATGATAATATGGATAATTAGTTACAATTAAAAACTTTTCGAAGCTTTGATTTTTCTGCATTAAATATCATCACAGAGCAATACTAGAGACTTTATGCTACTAGTTTAGACTCTGAATAAAGACGATGACTCCTTTGCTTAATTCTGGGATATCATTCTCATAAAGTTATTTCACTTACGATACATCCTCCATTTCTTTGCTAAGCTTGCTAACAAAAACAGAATATCATGATTAGATATTTAAAATGTTAATAAGCAGTGGCTCAAATTTACCGGAAAGGTGATCGTCCCCTTTTTTTCTTATCATCCTTAGCGTCTCCATTCATTTCTCCGTAACCATTTACTTCAGCTTCACTTGTAGCTCTTTCTAGAGTCCCGCCTCTTGATCCATACATGTTAGACCGAGACAATGAACCTTTTCTTGGCGGTCTGGATGGCTTGTTCCTTTGCATTGGAAGTGGAGATTCTTTCATCATTTCATCAGCCTCAACTCCATCTTCAGAATAATTTCTCTGTAGACCTGAAAGATAGATATACGAATAAAGAAAGGTATAAAGATTATAAAATATGAGTATCCAGAGATTTGTATACCTTTAATATCACTCATACTGAATCCAGACTTTATTATTTGCTCCATATGCGCAGACTGAGTAGTTTGCTGAGCTTGTTCAGCTTGCTCAACAAGAAGTCTATTCTGACGCATTTTAATGTCTTGCCATCGCCTCAGCTTTTCTCCTTCCGTAATGAAATTTGACTGACAAATAACAGGCAACGACAGTCTCAAGAATTCCCAATTAGCTTTTTCCATAGTCTCAAAGGTGTTGTGCGAGATTTTTAGACAGGGCGGTGTGTCAGAGCCAGCTGGGATTCGAGCTACGTCAATTTTCGTATCAGTCATGTCGTCGGTGTTTTCAAAAATTGGTTGATCTTTGGTGTACCAAAAGGTAACAGGGCGATTCATATTTCTGAATAAATATATAGAAGAATAGTTACAAGTGATTGACAAACGCTACGTTGGGAGTATGTTAAAATGGTAAATTACTTACACACAAAACGGTTCGTAGCCTTCCTGTAAGCCACAAGTGGTGAAATATTTCAAGGTATTCACATCTTGTCCAAAAGTTAATTTGGCTTTTTGTCCAACACCGAGAGTAAAGGCGGGGACAAATGAATCGCCTTGAACATCAGCAAATGATGTCTCTCCACCGAGAGCGTCCATAAGTAACTCTCCGTTCAACGAAAAACCTGAAGAATAATAAATTTTTGTATGGTTTTGTCACAGAAATTAGCTAAATTTCTGATTTAAATGATGTAGGTATATTATTTTAGCACGAACAAAAAGTATTAAGCTCTGGTAAAAGATTCAATGAATTGAAATAATATTCGAAACAAGTACATTTAATTAAGTCTGAGTTCTCGGTATATTATCTATTGCAATTATTGAAATGGAAACATGTATACGATTTATTTTAGAAATTATTCATCATAATTGAGTGACAACTAAGCGATAAAATCAAGCTGTATTCAATTAACTGTTTGAATGTTATAACAAACTTATCGCAAAATAAATATTAACACAAAGTGTATTTATTTAATCCCATGCAGATGAATAAAGTCTTATTCAACGTAGTCATGCAAAAGCGTCATTCGACACAGCTTTTATAACAGATAATTAAAAAACTGCAACATAACAATCATTATTTTACAAAGCGCAAACGGAAAACCATAATCTATTATATTTTCCATTAGAGAATCAGAATTGCTTAAATTATACATATATTAGCAGCAATGAGTAAAGTATTAATTCTAGTATTTGCACTACATTTTACATAGCGTTCCCCAAAAGAGTTCCTAATAGTATTTCTAATCTACGTTTATCCTTGTACTATTTTAGTCCTATCCTGTTAAATTTTCTATTAAATCTGTTAAGAAAATCAATCTTTGGGGTCAACTTGAGTCAGCGATTAGTTGGTATGAATTAAAGCTTGATTAAAGTTGAGAGTACAGCTCAAGGAAAGCGTACTGGAAACCAATGAAAGTATAGAATGGAAAAGCATCTGGATCAGTGAGCCAAGGGCCATTTAATATATTTATATATTTATCATGAGCGAAGGTACATACAACGTGCATTGGCTTTGGTAATATAGATGGACTTCTCCAATCGAAACTCATAACTTAAATCTGTAATTTAAGCTTAGGCATAGATGGAAATATACTAATTTTAAAAAAGAAATCAATTGCAAGGAAATAATTTTGACGTGGGAAAATGTGTGATTAAAAAAGCATGGATTTGGTGCACTGGTGTCCAGCACTCTTCTCTTATACTCTTAAATTATAGCTAGTAATGGCAGCTAAAGCGTTTGCTTAAAGATTCTGCCTTACTAATAGTTCGGTCAATAAGATCCAGGAAAACTCCGACAACGTCTCCAACCTGCCATTGCTTGCCGAATGACTCGGCTGTGCCTGAGTATACTTTTTCCTCCTTGAAATAAAATTTTCAATGATTCAATATTTAATTCAAGAAATAGATAACAACCAAAATCGTCGGCTTTATCAATGCGACTTCCAAGAATAAAATCTGTTTCAATAGCCCCTGCGTTGATTGTACACACAACATAATCTTTTGAACAGATTATCATATAACATTTATATTACTTTAAAAAGGAACAATATTTACAAGATATTCTTATGCCTGGGTATTAAAAACATGGCGTCAAAAAAGCTCGCCACGTGTTAATCATCATATTGTTAGAATTTTTAATTTTAAAATTATGTTTTACCCTGTATAGAATAGAAACGGTCCTTAATTGGGAAAAGTGCAAAATCAACTCAACATATATAAACATTCAGCGAGACGAAGACACGTTATAACTTTTCAAAAAAAAAAGAGAAAAAATAGAAAAATGAAAAAAAGTTAAAATAAAATGGAAAATAAACGATGGACGGCTATTGGGAAATGGCTCTCTTACTGATCGTTCCGTCTGGTACATCAATGAAACAGCCAACTACGTCACCCACTTGATATTTGTGACCAAAAGACTCGTTCGAACCACAGTGGACTTTGTTCACCTAACATTTTAGCATCCGTTATTTGTAATTAAGAGTTATCATTCGATCCTCGATACATTTATTATATTTCAAATAAATAATATCTATACATGATAATTATTGCCACTAAAAACTTATTGTTCCGTGAACATTGAAAAAAGATAAAAACACAACTCGATTCTCTTCATATTAAAACCAATAATCTAAGTTAATAGTTCAAAGATTCTAAAATATTACTTGATATGTGATCAAAAGTACTTGATTCAACTTATATGTTAAGTTATACATCAAATTGCGCTACTACCCCAATTTAAAAATTCTATACTTCGTAAAACTCAGCTATATCTCCTTTTCCCACTTATTTATAATTATATCTTTGGGAATTTTTACTCAAATAAGACTAAGTGGCCCAAAAAAACGAATAACTGGTCCGACTAATGAAGAAATTTTGAATTTAGGCAGCTGTTCACCCAGAGAGAACGTTTCTTATGCTATAAAAAAGTATCTCACCAAAACAGGAACAGATATTGGGTAGTCGAGATATTATTACATCGAGGATTTACACTTAGTAGGAAGAAACAATGATCAGTTTCTTCGGGCCACTGTATGTAAATTTTTTTGGGAAAAAAAAAAACGAAATATATAGGTACTGAATTAATACTGAGGTTTCCTTACGTTGTATCCGTCGAAAGCCCATGTATTTTCATCGCTACCAAGCATGCTACCAGGCATACAATCGGACTTGGCCCAACCTACTCGCATGGGACCAGCTGTAAGGACTTCAAATTCGAAATACCACTTGCCGCTAGTAACCGCATAGTTTTTCTCGACTCTGTACGTCCTGAACAATAATTGACGCAGCCTACTGGCTTCCAACAGTAAAGCTGCAAAAATATACACAGATTTTTATTAAAATCCAACGGATTCCTGGCTCTGAAAATTATCATTTTACCTTCGTGTTGCTCTCCGGTTGGGGGATCAAGCATATATCCATAAACAAGCAAAGTTCTAACTGTTTCACTAGCTGTATCTCGATTTGCTTTCTTTATGGCTTCGTCAACCTTGAGATAAGGTACCAGATGAGGGCTTCTCCTCATTTCCGAATCCTCATTCAATCCGTAAGTCCATCCTTGACTGATCCTTTCCTTTGCCCACAAATTGTGAGTGTTTTCAGCCAACTGATCTACCAGCTCTTCCATCTTTGGTGTTAATGTTATTGCGCTAAGATCTAACGGGGCTGGTTTATACCCGTTTGTTTGCATGAATGGTTCATTTGGCAATCTAAGAGTCTTGATTCTGGATGGCGGATTATCCATAGTTATGTAGTAACCCAAAGCCAAGATGGTTTTTAATGTTTGTACAGCCAACTGAGTATCGTAACGTTTCTCTGCCACAGGTAGTCTTTCAAATTGAATAATACACGGATGTATTTTTCTAAGATCGTCTCTTAGTTCTCCAAATATCCAGCCAGCTTCAACCTTGTTCATAGCCCACATTTCGTGGATATTTTCGGCTAGCTTATCTCTTATCTGTTCAATGTACGCAGGTAAGTTGATCATAGAGGTATCTACAGGTGCTGGTACGAAGGCTGTGTCATCTTCGACTAACCAGGGTCCGGCAAGCGTAACTTTATTCATATTACCAAAATAGAAACACGGATCGAGTGACAGAATTTGTTGCGGTAAGAGACTTTCAACTAAAGGAGAAAATTCTTCAGGTGGTTGAAATTTCAAACGACCATGATCACCGCCTAACAGAAATCTGCAGGACAGTTTTGAGGAGCAACTTATAGATGGAAAGAACATTCCATCCAAATTGAAATTCCGGAAGGAACCTTTTATGTGATTTCCGTTAAAGGCAAACGTTATTACAGGAATTGTCAAGTCCAATGCACAGCCAATTACATCCCCTTTTTTTATGTAAGGTTCTGTTGCATCCTGTACTACTTGTGTCTTCCTACCACCAGACCAAAGAGAAGCACCGTCAAATCCAAACGAGTATAAATCATCTCCAACTCCGTTGCCTCCCCATTTTTCACCGCCACCAGGGTATGGCATGTAACTGTGAAATAAAATTACATTTTTTTTATATTAACTTTGAATAAATGCTGTTAGTTAGAAGAGGGAAGTAGAATTTATATTGCATACCCAGCTGTGTTAGCCCAACCGATTCTTAGGTGAGGCATCATGTGAGTAGTTTGTTCTATGTGATCAACGGTTACTTCAAAATACCATTTCTGGTAGAGAGCTGAGCCTTCGACTCTCCCGACAAATATATTCGGTCTTATGCTAGCCACATGATCGACCAACTGAGTTTGTAGCAACAAGTTTTTTCCTGGTAGTAAAAAGTCGCAGATATTATTCTGAGATGAACGTACTGCTACTCCGTTACCAACGCACAAAGAACACAATACATCAAGGACTTTGGGATCTCTTCCGTGTTTTTCAAGTAAAGAAATTATTACTTTGATGTGCTCGTCCTGTAAAGAGTTTAAATCATTGTTTAATTATTCTTCAAACAATATAATAACCATCTTTGTATTATAATATTCAATAGCTCACTCTCATCATATTCAAAGCCTCGGGCGAATCTATGAGAACGCAATGGAGCACATCGAGCATTCCTGTTCCTTCGCTGGAAGCCTGTGACCCAAGACGACTGAATAGCCAGTTTAGACGATTACTGTTTGCAAACTGAGCACAGTTTGTATGATTTCCCTTAATAATAGCAGCTAGCAGTTGATAAAGATAGCCAGAAATTTGATCCCAAGACTGTCCGCTTTCATCCCCGGAAAGTGCAACCAGAAAACCCTGCGAAGTTATGACATTGATCTTGTCTATTGCCTCAAGAATTAAGTTTAAAATTCCTTCCTCCTGGAATAAATCTTGACGATTTCTCAACGCTCGAAACTTGTTCTGTTTTTCTTCATGCTCTGTAAAGGAAATGATTCATTTTTGAAGTTAGTTTAAATTGCGTTTTGTAGAATAAAAGTTCAGTTCTAGCAAAGTCATACCCATATCTTCATCCGGCTGAGCGAAATAGTTGATCAAATCTTCTAGGCACATGACCATTTCATTGAGGTTTACATTTTGAAAGAACATCGAAGCTCGTCTGTCCAATTGCAGAGTTTCTAAGCCACTGAAAAGAATGAAGTCATGTAATTATTTGTACAAGATCTTTTACAGGAATAAATTCGATTCAGCTAAGACAAGAGACTTACGTGATAAATTGAGTGAATAAACTGCTACATTTCCTGATAACTCTAGCTGTCCGCGATTCTTCTTCTTGAGAACGAGAAAAGTCAAGTCCGTCATCCATTTTTCCTTCTTCGTGTAATACTGCCTGTTTCTCTTCGACCTTTCCCACACCTTTTTTCTTCGTTTCGTAGGACTGAGAGCATAAAAAAAACAGAATTGAAGAGATTATCTGGAAGACACAGAACCAAGGAACAAAATAATTGTCTACCACTATTTATTTACCTTGTATGATACCCAGAGACGGGTCGTAGCATGCTGCATGATGACAGTCGAGTCACCGTACTTGATAATTGGAGTACCAATTATCTCCAAATCCTTATCTTCGAGGGTCCCTTTCTGGTCGTCTTTTTCTTGCCGAAGCCAAAAGGTTGAAGTCTCTATGGTGCCCTCGTTCCTTCAGATGATAAAATTGAAAAATCCTCACTTATTTTTGGCAAATAATTAATTAGATTTGAAAAATCATTCGTATTCTGCCAATCATTTACCTATCAACTAAGTACAATTCGTTATTTTCATTAACACCAAGATAACGACCCGTGGTAAGATGTCTAATTCGCATGGGATGTAACCAGTTGATAAAACCACCGGCCCATTTGGTTCTAGCTAATTCCAATCTCCACAGAGATCGTGCTTGGCTCATGACACTCCCTCCCTCGTAAATTACCATGCTGAAATCGACATAAAGAAATTAATTATCTAAGAGAAAAAGATTTTGCAGTTAAGGAATGCTTCAGAAGATCGAAACCTACTTTTGCCCAGCTGCAGTACTCCATGTCGATGGTATAGTGAGACACTCGTCACCTCCGTGAAAAAATCTGAGTACATCACCGCCAAAAACATAGCCAACATACTTCATTCGGCTGATACCAGTGCCGTAAGGCTGTACGGACCAGTGAGTGACGTGGAAAGATGCATTTACGACGGATAAATCGTTTTCTTTCGTTGTGTGCTGAGGAGGAGAAAAATGTTGATTAAAAAAATGCTGCAAAAGCCAAAACTAACAAACTAGTAATGATTGAATTAGAAACTTACTAGATATCGTTCTGTAGCAACTGATACTAAGATGAGATCGTCACCTACTCGAACCTTCTCACCCTCCGATCTTTGTTTAGAAGCAGGATGTACCGTCCACCAGCAAGCCTCACCTGAAATAGATTATGAAAATTGGATTGACGAGTTCTTAACGGATTATTATTGATTATTTAATAGGTAATTGGTAACCTTGAGAGTGTTCTTGTAGACCAACATCAAATGCAAGTTTGTCATGCGACGAACTGGTTGACAAACATGCCAGGTACTGAAAATTGTATCAAATCAAATCTCTTTAGTGATTTCATTGGAGGACTTTTTGCCTTTATTATATAGATTATTGTTTTTTTCAACTTACCATGTCACTGTTCTGATGTCTGAGCAAGATTGCATTGCCATAGAGTAAAGTTCTATGACCAGACCCCGTACCCTTTCCCTAGAAGTGCATTAAGGTCTAGATTTTCTCCTTGAATAATAGAATTCTACATAATCTCTTTCATTTAGCTTCCAGTTAATAAATTTCGATTTTTTTACAAGTATAATCTTTAACTATGTAAGTCTCTTTGAAACCTTTCTATCAGATTTGAAGATTTGTTGTATATTATTTGAAAATATTAATGGTTTTGATTATTTATTGAAAAGTATTATCAAAACACAATTATGACTAACTAAGAATGTAATGTTTTATAACTTTCATTAGCGAGTATTAAGTACACGTGATTCTCTACTAATGAAATAAATTTCTGTTTTTGTGTTTCAAGTACATCATACTTCTATCGATTAGTCTACTGATAAGAGAAGGCCATAATACGCATTCAAGTGTTACATATTAAATCAGCGTTAGTTGGTATCACAAAGTTACAAACATCCAGCTGGTACCAATGCAAATATAAGTATATTGAAAGTCGATACAGCTCTTTTACAAATAAATACAAAATATAAAATGCAAGGATATTACCATCTGAGAGGATGACTTTAACCGTTATGACGTATCATTATTGTTTTAAATGTTATCATTAATATGAGCATCTATGTAATTGACCTAAGATAAAATTTTCTGTAAAACATAATGTTAATTTTGAAAAAGCCAAAAATAACAATGGGCAGCGAAATAAACACGAAATACGTAACGAACGAAATAAATAAATAAAGAAAGAAAGAAAATAAATAAATAAGTTTTTGAAACGATAAATTCTCAAAAAAATACTTACTAAAGAGTCTTGCTGCTGCAAATAAAAAAAAAATACAAATCGACTTAAATCCTTCTGATCTACTTGCCATTTGCTATTTTTTACTACTTGCTATTTTTTCTTTTTATCGTCATGCTACAACCAACAGCAGCTCGATATTTGTTTTATTCAAATAATTCACACAATTTTTGAATTTATATTTAAAACAAGGTCAATCTTATTTAGACAAATTTTAACAGACTTTATACCACAGGTCAGGGAAGAAAAATTGTCTTTTATGTATTTATAAACTTACGTGAGGATATACAGGTGCATGCGATTGACCGGACAAAAAAAAAAATAAACAATAGAGATAGACAAAACGATGTATTCAGAAATGGTCGTTTCTAAATTTGGTATCAAAATAATAAAAAGGAGACAAAACTATTCAGAAAATATTGAATAATATATTATAAAAATAATAAAAACAGTAGACAAGATGGAAAAATAAAATTTCATTGTTGAATAAAAATTGAAGAAAATATTTTCTGAATACATCCATAAATTTTAGTAACATATAGAGGAGAGAGCAACACTCTGTTTTTAATTATATACTTTTCATCGAGTGAATAGCATGGATTCTTTTTATGGCCTACTCCTATTTAAAAACATCAATTTTTATCTTTAGTCATTTTTCTTCTGTAAGTGTAACAAATTTTTTCATTTAATTATTCTTTCTGCAGATGATATTGTCTCTATGTAATTTTATAATGATGTTTATTTGGATAAAGAATTATTAAAAAAATTATAATACCGTCTCTGAACCAGCTGCGGTGACCAATTCTTGTAAGGCTCGTACGGACAAGGCCTGTTCTATCACAAAAACGCATTGCGATAAATCGGGTGGTATATTTTTGTCAGCAATATTTTCTAGAAAACAATGCCTGTTGCCAAAACCCTCCGCAGCTAAACAGACCCTTTCTCCGGTGGCTGTGCAGGACAAGCACACCATGTCCTCCTGTAAATTTCAACCACAATTGTTAATATCAAGAATTTTCATAGAAAAATCTGTATTAATAATCGAACTATTCAAATTGTTCAATTAAATCCAAGATCGTTATCATTTCAGGGTTAAAAAAAAATGGCACGGATTTTTTCTTTTTCAGCTATCACAGAGACGGATTTTAACATGAATATTTATTTATGTTACAGAATAAATTGTATTTGTAATTCCCCTACCATTTGTATGGATTACATTTTGGTAGATTGCCTCGAGGTAACGATAAACATTGTATGTTCAATATAGTTGAAGAATTTTACGAGGTTTCAGATGAATTGAGAAATAAAGAAGATAAATAGTCTATAGAATAGTAGAAAAAATAAGAATGAGAAGATATAACCTATATTTTTCCTGTTTTTATTTAATAATTATAAAAGAATAAATTAGATACAGTTCAGAAAGGGAGAGAAAATAAATGATAGTTTTTTTTTTATCGAGGTTAGATAGAAGAGAAAATAGATATAAGTGCTAAAGAGTCTAGAATAAATAAATAATTGTTAACTTAACCTAAAATGTTGATAAAATGATCATTGCTTAAATAATAAATAAACATAAGTATTCTGATAATGAATTTTAACAAAAACGAACCCAACATATTTACGTGGTAACGATAACTGAACGAAACGAAAATAAATCATCCAACTTAATAAACGATTTTCAATGACAAACAATTGTAAATAATTAATAAACGTCAAGAAGACCGGGACACCGGACACAGATGACAGATCAGCTGTACACCCCCGATTATGTCTGACAGGAGTCTATTTCTTCTCCAGTTTGAGACGTTTCCTCAAAGATGGCAATGCTTTGCTTACACGCTATAGCAATAAGTGGTAACATACCGCACTTTACCCGGCAGCCTCGGTGGCCAGGCAAAACTAGGCAGTAGGCAGATCCCGTAAAGGTCAGACTGCCTTTACGCGACATGCTTTTATCACTGCCTGACTACGTACGACTTCACCACTGCTGTCGGACATATAAGATATGCTACTACTGTCGGACTGATATGCGGATGCACTACTTGCTGTCTAGTGCATTTCTTGCGCGATCAGTAGTTGCAGTTATATTTATATGGCATGTTTATGATATAATTAAACGAAGTTATAGTATAATTGCCGTGACGATAGTAGTATAGCTTGATTAGGTAATATTTAAATTACGATATCGAGAAACAATTGTAATGGGGAATTTATTCGTAAATGTACTTCGTGACCTAGGGCACGTACGGTATTGCACAGAAATGCATACATTAAACTATAATTATCAAAGATTTGCGTCACACGAGGTCAAGTTTTGATAAACACGCGATTCATGATCCGCTTAGCATACTGCAATGTCATGAAATACCTGTCGTGGAAAGTCGATCTATACATGTATATTAAAATGTAAAATATTTAATACTGTACACGTCGAGAAAAAGCATAATTTGTTTAAATAAAAATACTTAACGAATTTAACAAGCTAATTTGAGAGCTGGTAATAATTTGAAAAAAATTGAAACTAGTTAATAATGCTTGCTGGAAATTTTTTTGGTATAATTTAACTTGTTGACGAAAATATTTGCTTTAAATTTAACTGACGGATGTTAAGGGTCGCGAAAGCAAGCTGCAGGGGAAACCCACCCACCCCCGGATCGAAACGAAGTCTTTAAGCCTATGTGTGCGGGTCAAGGCTACGAAGCAATTTCTATCCCTTTAACTATAGTATACCTTTATACTTATACTATGAGCCCCGTGTTCTCTTGGTTTCAGAGCATCGATCTTAGTCAATTTTATATGGATTGATAAATGAACCAGGGGAAAAAAAACAACATGATTTTATTACTCGATTTCCTGTATGCACGCATTATCGAAATTATATGATAACAGAGATATTATACAAGTTGAGACACGTTCTATGATGATTATAATAAAAATTACGACACGTGGATTTCATACTAATTAATCATTTGTATAAATAAATGAATCTCCCACAAAACTTGTTATTCACAAAATTACCTACCATGGCTTTTAAATTGGAAGCAGAGACTCTGCTCCGAATTAATATCACGGAGCATTCTGTCGAGATAAAATCAAAAGAAAAGTTTGCTTCTTCGTTAATAAAATCTTGACTAATAATACTATCTGAAACGATGGATTGTGAATCACTTTTTTCAAAATTACGAGGAGTACTACTATTTTTTCTAGATTTTTTTTGACTGTTACACTTGACATTTTTTATCCTCAATAAATTATCAACACTTTTATAACGACTCGTACGAGTTTTGACGTTGCCAATTAACATTTGAGAATTTAATTAGCCGGGGGTAAAATTCGATACTTGGGATATAGTAAACAGGTGTAAAATCGCAGCTATACGTATAATTACGGGGACAATTAGTTTTACACAGGGGAGTCGCGGGAGCACTACTACGCGCGCTTTGTGACTCGATAGTGAATATTACGTAGTCAGTGACCATTCAAGGTATGAAAGAAATCCTCAGAATCCCTAGAACTCGAATTTATTTGATTATCGTAGAGTAGGAGGAATCAACTATTTGTTGTATGAAACCTCAAAGGTCAAAGTAGCTATACACTATAAATAAGGGCGATCATATTTCTACCCGAAATAGTGTAACAATATTCGATTTTGCCGTATTATGGAATAGCTTCGGGCCCGCTTCATAATTCATATCTTTTTAAGCTACATTTATACCGACAAAGAACTATCTACGACTATCGCAGCTTTTTCAAAAAAAATATACATCACCTTTCCTCAGCACAATAGTGCATGCATAACGGAGTAAAGCTTTTAAAAATTAAAACAAACCACGCCGCGCCCCCACGCATATAATTCCACCCCCAAAACCTCGATATACCTACACCTTTACACCCTCCATGCGGCAGAGATTGCGGCAACAGTTATTTCACTTTGCGTTCCAAGTTTTACATACGTATGTATGTATGTTTCCTACGGTTTAAAATCACTAAAACCGAGAAGCTGAGAGACACGAGCCGCAGTCTCTTTTAACGAGCAAACTTTTAACCGAGGCTCATTTGATTTGATGTTTGAATCCTAAAAATAAAATTTATGGCTTTCAAACCACGTATTTATAAACGTACGAGCTGTATACTGCCGTTTTTTCTAGTCATTTAATTATATCTACCTCTCTAATTACGAGTCCTAGAGCTGTCTAGTTTGGAGAGAACGCATTTAATCTACTTTCGGCTTGCTCTTCAGCATTTTAAAGGTGAACTACGACTCGCTGTTTACACGTTAAACCCTTCTCTTTTCAGCCCTCTTTTTCTCGCATTGTTTTCCCGCTTATCTGATTTTCTGTTTGCACGGTAAAAGGGAGCGGCGAGAGCTGCGCTAAATTTTTATCATCCACCCTATGTATGTGATATAGGTATACATGTTATATGACAAAGAAATGCGATTAGAAAAATGAAAAAAAAAAAAGAAACCAAACGCGAAATTGTTTCAATGCCAAACGCGCGAGCGATGTTTATTTTTTATACGCAGTGTGCCAATACTCGTCAGCATAGGAAAAATTGTCAAGTAAATCAGGGTTAAATTTTAAAAAAAACTTGGAATAAGGACAGGGATAAATATGCAGGATAATCACAATAAAATATCAGGAAAATCTAGCCACAAGAAAAAATGTTTTTATCGCAAAAACTGCTGCAGGTGAGTGCCCTGATTTTCTTTTTTTGGATTTCCTCTGTCCAATTTATAGGTAAACACTAAGACGAAAGATACTTTTGACTTTAGAGAATACCGTCAGAATGAACGTGGCGGAAAACTAATTGGAACGAATTACAGATCGTCTCGTGGGATTTCTCGACGACTTAGGTATACCAGCCGAATGTCAGACCCGCCTGTTATCAAATGCCACAAAAGGGGTAGGAAAAAAAATTGTCGACTTCAAAAGGTGGCGAAATCAAGCAATCCTTTCATTCTATTCTACCTAAAGATGTTATACAGATGTTCAAAGTTGCCAATAACAAAGGTTGCACGTTTAGCGGGTAAACGATGGTGTTCAATGAGCACATGCGAGAAGAAGAAGTACGTTGATTTAGCCAAAAAAGAACGTAAACGTAGAAACTGCGCGAAAGTTAAAGGAGAATAATCAATTTGTTGACTCTTTATGATATACCTATATGTACTGTATGCGATTATTCGTTATACTCGTTTACTAAAGAATACAAAAAATAACCAATTTCCTTTCGTATATATAATTTCGCTAATTTGGAGCAAGTCGATTTATTTCGAGATTGATTAACATCGAAACGAACCCAACTCTGAACCCCGCAAATTCTTTTAACGTAATTAAAAGGTGACACGTATAGGTAGATATGTACATATAACGGACACGCAATTGCGCGGGTCTAATTACTCCAACCGTCCATAGAAAGTTGAAGACGATCCCAATACAAGGATGATAGAAATACATGATTCAAGCAGAAATTAAAAAAAGTAACCGTCGTGAAAAAAAAATCGTGCAAAATAATGAAATACGGTTTTGCATAAGAGTCTGGGGCTTGGCTATCTGCCAAAGCATCTCATCCACACCATAAACTGTCGCTACAAGTAACGACTATGAAATCCACTTCGAATTTTTTCACAATAAACCATCGAGGCTACGATTGGCCAAACAATTATACAACATGTGTATGTATCATATACATTGATACACACAAACAACCAATACTATTATATACGGTATATAGATACGTCCTACTCTTATCGAACACGTTAAATATCGTAAACATAGAGACGCGCGCGTACGCAACGTGTCGGTATAAGGGTTGAAAGTACGCCTGACCAAAACAGTCGATAGAATCTTAAATCCGGAAGACACTGCACGACCCCATAATAATAATAATAATAATCTAGTATCGCTAAAAGTGATAAGTTTGGGGCTGATTTTTATATCGAAATTGTTTCAGGGGGTGAAATAAGGGCATATTAAGTTATTGAATGCAGTTTCAACTCACCGTTCGAAGGAATGAGACATCATCTTGCTCGGAGCCACCCTCGCTGTCCGCCATCCCTCACAGAGTTTTAAACTGTTGTTCGTGAAAAATTTTCGGGTTGCTAATATTATTTTAGCGATATACATAAATTCATCTATATTCATTCGCTCCTATATCAGTGCACTACCACGTTACGAGTACAGGCTACGTTCGAGCATGTTCGTCGCGTGGTCGATGCGCGTGTCCGCACCCTGGCCGATGCTACGTACGCCCCGACGCCGACTGACGCATTCGTTGTCTCGTATTCTGGTCGCGAGTTTTCAGGCTACAGGTAGATGCAGATTAAGATTTAAGCTGACCACCCACGTAGACCAGTTGTTTTTTTTTTTTTTTTTTGTAAACTCCGAGGGTGTACTTGAAACGATACAAACAAAAAAAAATTGATTTATGATTATTATTATATTTAGGATTGTGTAATAAATAGAAAAGTAATTTTCATTTTGTTAAGTGTGTAATATAGTTTAAAGAAATGAAGATATATCCGGGGAAAATGGTAATTATTCAAATTTTGAAAATAGAGTTGACATATATAAGAACTAGAGATTATTTTCCTTATCATTGTATAAATTGAGATTATTTCAAATTTTTTATCATAAATATACATTTGGTATATATTTATTTACCGACAATATAATTATAAGGAAAATAAAAAATGGATCAAATTTAAGGAGATCGAGGTTGCAGATAGGTACCAGGCGGTGATCACTGATCACTGTCACGCGATATAAGAGTATAGAGAATGATTGATATAGAACCTGGAATGAATTTTGGCGGTTCACTGAAATAAGATGAAAAATAGTTTTCGAAATATACATATAAGCTGTTTCGTAACACCTTTGTATAATATGTGGTCGTGTAGGTAGACCTCAGCTCGACGACACAAAGAGAAATAAAATTTGACTAGAAATGTAAAATCACCTTCTAACCGCACCACTTTTAACGATATGTATATTAATACCTCGCAGAACTCACTCGCGTTTATAACTATAATATAAAATCACTCAGAATTTCGTATTTATTTTTTTTTTCTTAAGTATTTTGATTATAGTGTAGAGTGTGATGATTATGTTAATTCGTTCGTGTGTTTATCGAGTTTATTAAATAACTGACAGAAAAAAAAAACAAAAAAATAAAAAAATATTGAAATGTAATTATTATTCTTACGAGCTAAAATAGCAGCGAGCCGAAAATTTCTATCGAAGCTATGAACCGAGCTCTGGCTCTGGCACTCAGAAGAGGACAGATCCGAACGGCCGTTTTGCCTGCTCTCGGCTATTTTTGGTATCGAGATGGTCTCGGCCCTCGGTCTCCCCCAGAAAGTGAAAAAGACCACAATTACTAACTCACGATGTTGATCCACTGTATTTACTTCCTCGGTACACGGGTCTCTCCAGTCACGAGACTTTCAGGGTCTCTTCTTTTTTCTGTAAAACTAAAATCCTCCGACTACGTTTTGTCCCCGGAATACAAATCTCCGTGGTTCAACTTCACAAAGAATAAAACAAAATTTCCATATGACCAAGAAAAACCTGATCTGTGGATTCCTTATTCTTTACACATGTCGCAGTAATTCTGAAACAGACCAAAATATAGTGATTCGATGTATAGGTACATGCATATACAACCGGATGTATTACTCAGCGTTACGTTAATACATGCGGTATATGTTATAATTTTTGGATGACTGTAACTATTCGTCGTTGCCTTAATACTTACGCCGAACACGCTGGCAACAAAAATTTATTATTTCTTTTTTTTTTCACCCGGCCTGGTAACTATTTTGGATCAAGAACTGTTGGAAGGCTTATCGTTGGAAGTAACAATACGAAGTCAAAAGATATGTTGCTAGTGTAATGGACACTACAGTTTAATAATAGGTCACTCCGATTCTGAAGCCAAAACAAAGTGCGAGACCAGTACAAATAAATTCTCGACCAGTTCCACTTAATTATTTTAATATGTATAATAATTGGGAAACTTTTTGGTCGAATTACTTCTTTACTATAATAATTATTATTTAAAGTTACTAGTTATTATTACATCGACGTAAAGTTCTGATTTATTTATATCTGAATTATTATTTGATTCAACGTGCGTTATTTTTGGGGGCCGGGGGGGGCGAGGGGCATTGGGGTCGGGGGTAGATGATTTTAGTAGATATTATACGAGAATACAGCTATTTACACAATATTATATAGTTTTGGCTAATCGGACTCAAAAGTTACAACAATTTTAAGTAAAAATATAATATGTACGTAATAATAGTATGTCTATGTATATATAGTACGTAATTATACAATATATGTAATAAATTATTACACTTAATTAATAGATATAGATTCATATTATAATATAATTTATGTATGTGTTACGTAACACATACATAGAAATTGCCATTTAGCAAAAGAAAACAAAAAAAAATAGAACAAGTAATAGAAAAGAGAAAGAAAGATTAATAATGTACCGCAAAATGAACGAATAATAATCATTACCCCAACTGAAATAGAACTATGTAATATGTATGTTATAAACATTATATACAGCTGCGGTATTTATTCGTTTAAATAGTCAATTATCATTACTATTTTTTATTTATTTATTTATTTTTTTTACCATTTTTTCAATTGTATATTTAGTTCTAAAATTTATAGAAATACAGGGTAAGAGTTTAACTGTACTTGTGTGTAGCCCTTAATCCAGGAGTTTTACGAATGTTAAGAATAAATTAATTGCTATTACATATTTATATTATTGGGGCGTTTTTTAGCCGATTTTATTTATTTATACATACCTAACTCAACCCAGCATCCAACTAATGATCGTCTTCCAATATTATCTAAAAAAAAAACAAAAAAAAAAAAAACATGGTTACGATCGTTTGTTTTGCATCGCTGCAAAATTTCTTCCGATCTTAATTTTCCGTTTCCATTAATTTTTCTTTTTCCCCTCTTTTTTATATTACTTGGTAAATTTTGCTCGGATTATTTTTATTACCACATTATTTATTGTTAATCTCATATCGTTTGTTCACTATTTAATTTTTTTATTTACCTCGTATCTGCAGCTAAAGTCTGGATTGAAAATTCGCTATTGATCCACGTATCGAATAAACAATTACACTTATAATATTTTTTATAACATTTGAAATATTTCTATAGAAAAAATGTTCATCGTTTTTTTTTTTTTTTTTATATATATTATTACTTTATAATGTAGGTAAAGGTATTACTTTTTGAGTTTAACGACTATATAAATTAATTTCTTTATAATTCGACATGTTATTAAATATAGAATCCTCTTTTTTTTTCTTTCTTTTTTATATACGCTAAGGTTTTGCCTCTGAAAATATTCTGCATATATCTTTACAATTTGTAATCCTGCAGACATCGATTACGAAAAACAAAAATTCGATAAACATAACGAAATAAAACAGTAGAAAATAAAAAAATTACACAGACATTGGTTTCATTTCATTATTTAGATTTGAAAATTATTTTTCGTCTAACGATAGTATCTAGGTATGTACACATTGATCAGTAAATAAGCTAATATCGAATTCGAATTGGTAACAAAGTAAAAAAGAATGAAAAAAGGAAAAAAAAACAAGCTTTGAAAATTGATGTGTCGAAGCAAAACCAGCTATCTGGTCGATTTCGGACAGGTACGTTTCAATCGCTGCACTAATTGTCCTATCTATAATGACCTATAAATAATCTACCAAGAGATCTATTTTAAATTGCTATGTGTCGACTATTAACAGCTTTAATGTTGATAATTTATGAATAAATGTGTTTTTTTTTTGTTTTTTTTTTTTGTTTTTTTTTTGTATAAGAGAATACATATTTTCAACGTTTTGTGGTCGTATGAGCAAAATATGGATATGTTTGACGCGCATGCACGTAGAGCGTCACTTAAAAGTTGACAAAATATCTTTTTCTAATTTTTTTTTTTTTTTTCTCACCCCAATTTTTCAACTACTATTTTCGTATAAAATATCATCATATTTTAAACGACAACTGCATTACAATATTAATTTTTTTCTTTTAATTATAATATATACGGTACTATATGTACGAGGCGGCAATTGGAGATATCTTTCTATTATTGGTTTTATCTAGATTCAACTTTTAAGTCAAACAATCAATACATGTCTTTTATATGTGTGTAATTCAAATGATTATTGTCTTTGCGATAAATGAGGAATTAAATTTAATGATTTAGGAATAATATGTTTGAAAATATTTTTTTTTTTTCTTTTTAACTCAAGTGATGTATGTATAATAGAATAGATAAAACAGAACAGCGTTGGATCGTTTTTTTTTCACAAAGAAGTAATACTGCCAAAATAATGAAGCTGAGAATTGACTTGAGTATGAATAGTTCGAAAATGTGCGTAAGAATAATTGTATAGGTACACTTTGGAATTGTACATGAATTTAATAATGAATCATTTTAATTTCGTTAGAATCGCTTAAAATTAAACGAATCCCAACGCTTTTCTCTAGAATTTACTATTCCCCGATATTTCAAATTTTTTATTATGTATAGAGTACTACTCCTAAATATATATAAAGCACTATTTTTTTTGCTTAAGACGAACGTTCTTATGGAAACAACAAACTCCAGAATTTAATGAATAAGAATTACGGTTTCTACATAGAAATTTCTCTCAGACAAAATACCCCAAGTATAAGATCAAGAGGTATATAATACAATATAGATAATAATATAGGTAAGTGAACATTTTCAATAGCCGAATTCACTACGTCTTAAATTTTTTTTTTTTTCATCTCTTTTTTCTTCAAAATTTAAACATTTAGGAAGACATAGTTTTTTTTTTTGGATTTTTTTTCAATCTATTTTTTAGGTTTTTTTTTCTCTCTTTCGTTTTTTTCGCTCTTTTTTTTAGTTAGTTTGTTTTTTCAAGAAAAAAAAAAAAAAAAATACAACGTTTCGCCGAATAGACCCGTGTTGTTTCTATAATAACACAATTTACACTGATTTGATTATTGCAAAGTTTGATTGAGTATTTTTAATTTGGTGTTTGCGACACGAGGTAAGTTACTTCAGTTATTATATTACAGAACTATTACAGTTTACTATCTCTTTCTCGTTTACAAGTCTTTACCGTCAAACTAATAGATCACGTTATAATTTCATATAGGTATATGAAAAGCCTTAAAAGCCTCTTAAGCACTGTGATGTTTCAGAATACATAGATAGATATAGGTATATCCATATACCATCAATAATTATTCATTTAGATGAAAAACAAAAATTTCAACGTGCCGAGAACGTGATTTATTAGTTTTTAACTTTATGATAAACAACGAGTCATCTAGATTATAAAATATTTCATTACTAATTTTAATCGATAGCTAGTGTCTTACCTCAAGAGGATCAATCTAGATAAAATTTTTCTCTGCAAATTCATTATACTGCCACACTAGACTTTTTAAAAGCAATTGTGGCTTGCAATGCATAATCTATATATGTTACAGGGACTTTATAGCTTAAGTGGTGTAGGTAACGAAGTTTTTTTTATATGTATTATCAAGTTTCAATTGAATATACAATCTACTCAATGCTTTATGTACTTTACTCAACGTAAGGGCTAACTTATACTTTTTTTTTTTATTCTTTTTAGATATTTTTACGATTATTAAATCTTTTCTTTTCTGATTGATTATTATTTTTTTGTTTTATACGTATTTTTAATATCTCTACACCACTTGTATCTGCATTATATATCCTATAATTTAGCATGAAAACTGTAAGCAGTCAAACCTTACATACAATAAAATGATTGAAATGGTTTAATAATATAGATAATACTTTCTTCATTTTCCTTGCATCCTATTTACATTGAAAATTGTCATCTGGAGAACCATGAACAGTTCTTTACTACTTATTAATTCCTTTCGTAGGATTCAATTAAATCGGCAAATTTTGTATTTTAATAATAAAAACTTTGGTTAGCAACAACCTAAGAGTACAAGACTAGACTAAAGAGCATCTGACGACAGGCCTATCTTTCTTTGAGCTTAATATAATCTCTTTATACCCGGGCCCGTTTTCTCATCCGGTACTCTTACTTTGTCTTATTACTTTTTATGTACTTACTTAGCAACAACAAAATATACCTTCAATAAGGATCTTACGCTTATCCTCCAGTCTTGAAGCCGATCACATCACATTACTTTGATCCACATGTTTTGTTTTTATCAAGAACATGATCAATCGCCATTAATTTCACTACACAATAATAATAATAATAATAATAATATGTATGTATGTATGTATAATACAAAACACTCCCAGAAATAAAAATCTGTAAGATTTTTTCGTTAATGTTTTTCTCATTTATTTGAAATTTCGCAATTGATTGTTTAATGATACTTTTTTTTTTTATTCGAAGGAGTGTTTTATTTAGTTAATAATAACTATGCTACTCCCCTAGCAATTGAATACAGTATACCATAGAGACTGCTAAGGAGTTAAAAAATTTTCAAATATAAACGACCCATTATTTTCAATAAACCACAATAATAAAGAGCGAGCTTTCTTTATTTAAGAATTCAACAAAAGGCATAGAAATAGCGAGACTTTATGCTGATATACATACTATGAAAAATTATGTACAGTATACGATAAGCTATTAACTTTTTTTATTTTATTTTAGTTTTTTTATCAAGCGTTTGTATAAGTTATTACAACTATATCAGAATCACGACAAAAAAAAACCTGCTAAGTTGTGCCTTCTTATTAAATTGAATTGTTGTTTGTATAGAAACAATATCTCTGCTACAGTCGCTATGGTTTACATACAATCCGAGCAAATTATTTGAATAAATCTTAGCTCAAGATAATTACTTATTTACGTGCTATAGGCGTGCTGCTTTGAGCTAGAATAAATTGTCTAGGTGCTAGGCTAATAGCTGGCTTCGTGTCCCGCGAGTATGTACAAGTCTGCCCCTTCGGACTCGGTTAACGTTCCGGTGTGAACCAAATGGCTCTCCAGCATCACAACCCTGTTTAATATACAGATTTCACAGTTTACTTTTTATTTTTCAGTTCTTGAATCTTAAAATTAGTAAAGAGACATAGATTTATACGAAGTACAGAGCTTTGTGTGGCTGAAAATCAAGAATGCAGCAGTAGACGAATTGAAATTTTTAATCTTTGAGGTAAAAGAGAATTGTAACGACTTTGATTACACAAATTATGATATTTTTTACTACTCACTTGTCAGAACCAAGTAGCCTATATGTTCTACTTGGGTCGATAATTTCTTGGGTAATATCGCCGTTCTTAAAACTTCTTCCCTGCATGCCGTGCTTATGAAATGCAAGTACACTGTCCGGCAAGCAAACTGTAAATAAATTATCGTATGACTAGACTGTTTCAATTTCTTTTTCAATAATAGTCATCAAATTTCTCTATACTTACTGATAGAGTCGATTTGAAAGTGGAAATGGAGTTCCGAGATCTGTTTTTTGCTTACTCTCGGTTTACCTTGCATCGTAACGACCTTAATTAAATCTGAAACGGTAAAGAATAATATTTAACAATTGACGTCACGGTAATTTTTAAATTGTTAAACACAAACTTACTGTCGTAGCATACTAATATTGCGTCTTTTTCAAGCTGTGTCACATTGATTACTTGGAGATTCTCTCTTCTTGGAATAACAGTAGCTGAAAGAACAAATAAAAATACAATTCACAATTACTTTTACGAAATGAATGAAATATTTAAAAAAACAAATAACGAGTTATTTGAACTTCTACACTTACCCGATCCATCCATATCTTCCAGTTCATCGCTATGAAACCAGCTTGCTCCAGAATTCATGTTTATAAGATCCAATTTTAATTTATTTTGCTGATAAGCCTGTTTAACAGATACACAAACCATTGGATATTCCATCTCCGGAGTGATTACCATCTCAAAAACATTAAGCGGCGTTGGTAGGGAGCAATCGAAGTGTTTCAACAGCATAAATTTATTCAATGGATCGTACCACTGCATTAGGAATATCCCAGCGGGCATTGCTCCGCAGAGATATTTGTACCTGAATCAGATATAAGAGTTATAAAAATTATATTTTTTCAAAGAAAATTATTCATTAGAATAATATCACATAGTAACATTTACCCATTGTAGGGATTTCGTCCGACACAACATTTTGTACACCCTTTTGTGTCAGGAACTTTGGTTGTAAGAGCAAATTTCCTTGGTACTAATCTCTCTGGTATTTTGTTCATGTGCAACGAAAACCTGTGGGTTTGTTTGCTTTGCATTGCCAAAAGGTCGTGCCTGTATAACTGAGGAGTTTTACCTGAAATAAAAAACACATCAAAGTATTAATACCTACTTTGTGAAATATTTCTAGTTAATAATGAACTTCATCACTTGATACTGCCTCAATTACTGACCAGATAGGGACATCAGGACATCCTTGATAACGTACATCCATATAGTTCGTCTTGGATACAATTGATCTATTGCAGTTTCGTGCAATTCGTTCAGGTTCAAATTGTAAATTCCTTCTTCTGCGGCTATAAGTAAATGCTGATCTCTTGTATCGGGATGAATCCAACTTGCTGTGCAGTGTATCCTCAACGGACAGCCGTTAAATACCTGCTCAAAAATAGAATTATTTTTACCTAACTGATGAATTGAATTATAAAAATATGAAATAAATTACGGAATTGTCAATTTCCCACAGACCTTGGAAAAACACGCTCCCATGTGAACTTTCGGTGTTGGGGGAAGTCCGTTGCTAACAGGGCGTGGGGGTGTGTGTCTCTTTCTATCCCTTCGTCTAGGCGGTACAGGTGGTGTGTCAGACAAGAGATCGGGTCCCACACCTTCACCATCTCCATTTCCAGGTGCTTCATTATCCCCTAGAAGTCGAATAGATAGATTAAAAAATAGGAGGTCAAATCAAAGTTTGATGAAGCAAGCTTTATTTGGCTTTTAAATAGTACAACACAGAACAGACGTTGCTGGTTAATCTTTGAGGAAATGTAAGTTAGAATAGAAGCAATCAAGCGGGAAGCCTGTTAATAAACTTAAAGGCGTTCTATCTGATATCCACAAAGTCTGAATTATATACGAACGAATGAGAACGAATTATATATTCAAAGTTTTTGTTCCAGTGTTTTAATTCTTATACTGATTGTGAGACAGACTTTTTGGATTCATTTGATAGCAACGTTACGTACGAGGAAATACTACACGTGATTGAAATTCATCAAGCGTGCTCCTACCATTGGATCGTGGCGCCTCATCTCTCGGTCCACTATCCGAGAGGGATCGCTGACGTTGCCCATTGACGGCTGCCAAGGAGAGAGTGCCACTCACCAAGCCATACAACTCGTCCACAGAGCTGTGACGTCTAGGACTCGCTTGCAACCCTACGCACCCAACCTACTCTGTACACTACTACCTAACGGTTATAGTTATGATACAGGAGGATATGCCTCCAGTGGTAATAACATGAGATAGAATTAAGCAGCCCGAATCCTGTTCCATGAAAATATGTATTAAGTATTTACAGTTTGGACAAAGAATGTCCTTGTTATGGTATCAGATATACGTTTTAGGAATGAATGCTGTTTGAGTCGTGTGGCTCTAAATTAAATATTTGGTTTCTTTGATCTCTAAGCTAAACTGAACAGTAGTAAAATAATACTGTACCAGAACCTTCTTGTGATCCAGAACTCTTACTGCTACAGCATAAGTCTGACCTCCCTTCTAACATTCAATTCTTTGGTATTAGCTTTTTCATAAAATTACTATTTCTATATTCGCGATGACTAATTTATTTGTTTCTAGCGAAATTTATTTATTTTAATTTTTTTTTCTCTAAAGCAGAGATTAGTTTAATGTGTTATTCTTAAAAAAAGAATTACAAGTTTTAGAGAATTAGTTGGACTTCTTTAACAGTAAATAAAAATTATGAAAAAGCTTACCGTTTGTTGATTTGCAACAGTGATTATTATTACTCTCATTTCTAGTCTCAAGACAAGCTAAGCAACAGTAATACAACACGATTTCAAAAACACATATGTACAATAAATCAACTAACATCACATTACAAAACTAAACACAAATAATAATAGTAGTTATTAAGTCACCCATTAATTTGGAGAAGCTTTATCTATTCTCCCATCTTACATTATATACTGTTAATTATTATTTTATCCAAAATAAATTGGGACCAGTTTGTAAATAATTATTACTAAATAAAACTGGCTCTTTGAATTTGTAGTTCCAATTCTAATATCCTAATTCCTATTCGTTGGCTACAATCGTACGAGTGGATATGAATGTTTTTATGCTTACCGGTAACGTTGTTGTAGTAGTCTCTATGTACCTCACAGTCACCAGACGATTCTCCGAGGGGTAGAGTGGCTCTGGAATTGAAAATGTAAGAAGCATGTGAAATATACAAAATTTTATGACCATTGTTAATCGGTGTTAATGCACAGCTTGCGAATGAAGAGTAAATGTTAATGGAAGAAAAAGAAAGAGAAAGTACTAGGTATAATAAAAATGTAATGAAAAATGTACACCATGATAAAAGTGATCGGGTAAAGAAAATCAAAAAGCTAATAAATATATGTAGGCAAGTGATACTCATAGTATTGATCTCAAATATTATTTAACAGCACTTAGACTATATAAGGACGTGAAAATCTTTTCATTTATTCTCTCAGTATCATCTATGAATACCAATCTTTATCGGGTATGGTTGTATGATAGCATTTCAGTTACTTACTGCAGGGAATATAGCTGATCGCAATGCCCAGCAACCATCGACATTGCATTCCCCCTGCACACAGGAAATAGGAAGTCACACACGGAACGGAAAGACTATCCGTGATCTTTTTTTTTTTTGTTATTTCAACATCTTTTGGTATATTCATTGTCCATCACCAAACACTCAAGTCCTATTTCCTGCTTTTTGTTTATTTAGACTACTTCTACATACTGTAAGACTTTAAGTTGAGTATAACGGTTCAAGAATTGTTATAAGATGTATAAAGTAAGTTGTTCTAATTCAACTTTAAAGCCTGGGATTTACTCTGGATGCTTGGTATCAAATGTTTTAAACGATTCATGTCTAGATTCATATAGATCTATTGTTTTTTAGTCAAATAGAAGCAGATGATAATAAAAAACAGCCACTTAAACGATTCAACAAGATTTTAAGCCTTTGATTTGTTCATGTCCACCACCAACACAAATAGCGCAAAAGTTTTCAGATGAAAAAGAAGAGCTAATAATCGTGCGACAGGCAATGTTAAATATACTTTAACAAAAATACTGTACCTTAAATCAAGCTCACATTTCATCACTATTGTACAGTTTCGAAATTAACTACCTATGGTAATTTAATTAGTTTAAAAAATTCATCATAAATGCTGTAAAGAATCTCTGTCTATTGTCTATAAGTCAAAAATTAGTCTAGTAACTACAGTTAATCTTTGAACAATGTAATTGTTTTCTAGTTCATTAAAGGAGAAATTAAATTGCCCAAAGCAATTTCCTGGAATTATATTATACATGACTTATTAATAATGATATAATCTTCTCGCTCTGACCAGCGTTGGAATCTTCCAGCCTTTGTGGATTTTGTACTCTCATTAGTAACTAGGAAATAAATCTTTTTCCAACTGGATTTGTGGACAAGATGAAAAAATATCCAACGATTGGTCACGCGAATTGTTAAGTTAATATGTGAAGGCGAGAAAATTGGAGATGCGTGCGAGGTGCAAGATGCAAGGGAAAAGGTTACCTGCCAATACCTTAGCAACAACTCCTCATCAATGTACTGCAATAGACTCCTGTTGGGAGAAATTATTACAATTACAAACTGATAAAAAGAAATTAATACGCTACATTGGAAACCACTGAATTTTGATTATAAATTAATTAATTAATTTATTAAGTAATTTAATTAATTAATTAACGTAGGATTAAGAGCCGCCTGAATGATAAAGCATTATTTGAACCGATTTCTACAGCTTCAATTTTACAGACTTAAAAAATTCAATTTGAGCTATAAATGGGATTATTCTACGGGATTAAGTCAATACTGAGGAAATATTATAAAGCAATTAAAACGACGTCTTGATAATACTTTTCTACACTACTTGAGCAGCTTATCTGGTATGCGCAAAATAATAACAAATAAGACTAAGTAAAAATTTATATTAAAATTGTTTTAAATTTTACCCAATAATTAATCATGCTTGTGCACATGCTGTGTGTTGTAGGATTATTGAAATTGTCTATTTTTTTTTTTCTCTTTCTACAGTAATCGATATTAATGTTGTAAAAAGCAATTCTAACTACAGGAAAGCATTCTAGGTGTGAAACTGTACTTTCAACAGATCCTGTATTATGTTATCGTTTTAAGTATCATTTGAAAGATTCTTTTAAATTCCATAAATTAAATATACCTTCACACCAAGCAAAACTCTATCTTGCGAATTACCTGAGGCTCATATGTAAAATCTCGGTGCCAGTTTTGCTTCGACGTGACAGCCTACTATCGGTTGTATCTCTAGCTCCATGCTTACTATTACAGAAACAAAGTGCTTAGTTCTGATACATAATTTTTTTCTCGAACACTTTCTCTCTTCTCAGTTTTTTTTTACTTCTACATAAAATCGCGGAAGCAATATTCATTGCCGTTCAATACTTCTCAGCCTGTAGCATTTTACGTGTGTGTATATTACATCTACAATACAAAAAGCATAAGCAGGCGTGCTAATTTCAGTCTTTACAGCATTCAGTAGAAAATTAAGCAAATCGACACATTAGCCACTAAGAATGTGTAATTACTGGCTCGCCGTTGAATTGGTGTACATTTAAAAGTTTTCAATACTTTCACACACTTCCAAGATTAGTGTGATGTCATTTACATTTAACGAAAAGGAGGCAATGATAGTAATTTATGCAGGGAAAATGTTAACGAAAATTATCGCTTTATGAAGATGAGATGTGTTCATGTGGTTCGAAGATTTAATGATATTAATGATCTGATCGATAGAGTGCAGGAAATGTAAGGATTTACCCCATAACGTATACAGGGTGATTTTTTTTCTAGTGCCCCAGGCCGATATCTCAAGAACTAATCACAATATTATCAACTTTGGAGAAAAATTGCAATAGACAAAGAGTGCGTAATTTTCAAGATTCTTGGCATGAAATTATGCAATTTTCGTCTGTCGCAATTTTTCTCCAAACTTGATAGTATCGTGATTAGTTCTCCAGATATCGGCCTGGGGCACTTGAAAAAAAATCACCCTGTATACACCTAGAGAATATTCTATGTCAAAGGGATATAAGCAGCTGTATTGTGTAAGTGGAAAACAGACATGTAGTTAAACCCTGGCCAAATTTACTATTGTAAAATGTTTGTCAAAATTATAATATGGTATATATCTTTGAAAATATCATATGTGAATAAAAATAAAAAAATAGCTCACTTTTCTTGGACATCCTCAAACGCAGTTCCAATTCCACAATCCGGATGCACGTCACAATTATGTACACTCTGTGAACAACAAAAGGAATATTCAAAAACATGCAAATCTAATTTTAATTTACTCACAAGTTATTATTACCGACAAATAGGTAGATAATTTGAACACAAAAACATTCCATTACCTTGACGTTATTCATAATGTCTATGATATCCCAGGCCGGGTTACTGTCTACCGAAGGTGCAGCAGAATCTCTCCGCAATGTTCCTTCCTCTAAATTTATTCGATCTGCAACAAACAATGCTAAGATTTGACCAACTTGATTCTTAAATCATTTTTTTTTTAATTGAAAAGCTCATATTATCAACAGCTTTAAACTTTACAAGATCAATATTATTTTTACCATCGCTATCTAACTGTGGAATGGGACTTCTTGTTTTTGATCTGGCTGTATGACGTGATGCTATTCGTTGTGGAACGTTTGGTACGGCGCCATCATCGTCGGGTTCTAATTCGGTAAACATGTGACTTGGGTTAGATACTTTTTGAAGCAATTCCAATGCCAGTCTTTTGTTCATCTCGCCTTGAAAAAATGCGTGCTGCAAATATTAAACAGATGATTAATTTTCGGCATTGAATTATGTGTATTAATAATTTTTGTTTTTAAATGTTCTTCAATTCACCTGTAGCAATTTCTCAGCAGTTGGTCTTTTCTTTGGATTTTTAGTCAGAGCAACTTTAACGAAATTGTGAAAGGTCTGACTCCATTTATCCCTGTCCTTCAACGTCGGTGGCTTAAATCCTGATTTTGACATCAGAAAAAGAGCTCGCATTGGATGTAGATCAAACATCGGTGGCTGGAGCTCTGCTAATTCAATCGATGTTATTCCACAAGCCCAAATATCACAGAGCTGATTATATCCGCCCTTACGCTCGACTGCTGCGACCTGTAGAAATTATAAATGTTTAAGCAAAAAATTTGACAAAAGTTTAAAGGTTTCTCATTTATCAAGAGTTAAAAAAAAAAATAATTCAAGTTTTAAGTCCAGAATATCACTCTACCTCAGGTGCCATCCAGTAAGGTGTTCCTATGAAGCTTTTTCTTTTGTTAATCGTGGCCGTGATTTGAGCAGAAACACCAAAGTCCGCTAATTTAACATCCCCGTTTTCCGTTAGCAGAATATTGGCTCCCTTGATGTCCCTATGCATTTTTCCTTTCTCATGCAGATAGGAAAGTCCAAGAAGTGTCTCTCGACACATGTAAGCTATTTGAATCTCCGAGAGGGGTCCAGTGACTGAAATAAACATGGAAAAATAAAATAATTTCGTGAAAATGTGATATTTTTCATCGTTCAATTTCCTTCATCATGTATTGAATGTTTAATATAAATCTAAACCAAATATTTTTATTTCATCTATTTAAAAGTGGTTGTGAAACTCACTGTGATATATATCTTGCAAAGAACCACCGCCGCAATATTCCATACAAATCCATAGCTTATCCCTCCTAAGATAACTTCCGTAATATGCGATGATGTTTGGATGCTTGCAATCTTTCATCATCAATATCTCTTGTTGTATAATGGCAAAATCATCACCTAGATAATAGTAATAGATTAAAATTGAATGTAGGTAGAGATAAAGAGAGTGAGAGAAAGAGAGAGGGAAATATTAAAATTTAGATAATCAGAATTGGTAGTAATTTTTAATAGCATGAACTGTTAAAGCCAATTAATAATTGTCGGAGAAATTGAATATTCTTAGATGAGTTAATGTACGGCGGTAATAGAAGAAGAAGCAGCAGCAGCAGCAGTATAGAGATATGAATAATCTTGAATGTCATATTGACCTACCTGGCTCGAGTTTGATAACCTTGATAGCGGCGAGATCATTCATGGAAAGTCTTTTAGCCTGAAATAAATATGCCTCGGTTATATATTTGGATTTATTATATTGATCAATTTAGTGGAAATATCGCCGGTAATAACCTTATAAACATCGCCGTAGGTACCACTGCCTATCCTCTGAATCAGCTCGTATTCATCCTGTGGATTTCGTCGACTTATATCACTGGACAACGCGTTAGCGTTACCCGCCATCTCGATTTATGATTGATAATAACACTAGATATTATAAATCGTACATAATATCTACGATAATCATTAATATTACGAAGTAAAAACACATTTCATTAACAAGAATGTCACTTCTGTCGAAACGTCGCCATTTTTCACAACAGCTCTGAACTAAGCTGCAGTTGCGCACTACGACAGACTCTCGCGATGGACTCTCGTTACGAAATAGGATCGATCGTATACCGTGCAGAACGATAACAACTAGGTTCAAATGTACGGAAGCCCGGTGGGGACATCTAGAATCACACACAGTCGGTCTGCCGAATGCGGCCGACATAGTATGTCTGCCGTGGATTTAGACGCCGCATGGGGGCGCAGCTTCGGAGAGCTGTCTGCATATTCATTATTCTTCAGTCAACGTTGGGAGGAACGATTGTTAGGATGGCATTTGGATTGGCTAATATAATAAAGTGTAGAAATAAATAATTTGTTCTCAAGTTTTTTATTTGCAATAAAATAAAGAAAAATTTGATACACAATTGTCTATTCATTACTATTTTAGAGTGATCATTGAGAACTCAAGGCGTTGCCATATTATGTTCTCTTACTTTGAAGTCATTGACTTATGTAAAAGGTACGTAAATTATTAACTTAGATCCAGCATAAACAGCTGTCGATATAGTTTTGATATTAGCGTAGCTGAGTTGAATTTCTGAATCATCAACTCATGAAGTTGAAAATCTGAAAAAGAACGAAAATAAAAGTGATAAAATCTTAATAGTGATCTTTATTCAAGTCTATAGGTATATGAAGTGATGATATTTCATATACATTTATAAATACATATCATTCATTATTATTACTATTTTTGTATTTAATTTTTTTACGAATTATTGAGACCTTTCTTCAATTGTTATACTCTTGTATTTTTTGAGATTCAACTCCTAACGAGCGAATGTGCTTTAGAGACTTCTCCAGATTCGAAATCAAGTTTAAAACTATCGATTTACAATTTAATATTCTGTTTGTAACTTTCCCTGAAACATTTCCCTTGATTAAAACTATTCTGTACTTTCCTATCTATTTCGGATTTCTTTTCGATCTCTGACCCAACTTCAAGATATTTTCATTTCTCACTAAATCGATCAAAAACCTCTCTCGGAATTTCCGTTTTACCTCAATTATATGGATCACTTTTTCTCTCATTGGCATTTTAACAATAAGAATTTCTTCAAAAATTCATCAGGAATCAAAAATATTAATAGGAAAAAATTCACAGGGAAGAAGAATTACAATATTTACATCTCAAATCTTATCGATGATTTTAAATAATTTGTCATGAATATTTCTCTATACTTTTACAAATACTAGATACAAAAAATGACATGATTATTGATATGATTATTAATATAATATTATAGAGTTAAATAATCTTTATTATACACATTTTAATACAAATTCTTCCAACAAATTAATTATACAGAATTGGGAAGCTTTCATTTTCTCGTTAGTTTCTTCTTCGATTCAAGATTAATTATTATTGAACGGTGATAGACGGACGTTTTTCACCTAGTAGTTGGAATCGTTATATTTATAGCATTTTGAAAATACGCCTATAGTATAGTATTATAACTACGTTAGTTAGCAATAACTATTAACACAAGGGCATCGAATTACAAAAAGGATAATTTTTTAGGATCCTTTACGTGAGCAATTTTGCTGTTTTTTTTTTTTTTTCTTTTTATATAGTCTGATTATTCACAATGACATATATAGACTGAACAGAGGTAGTGAGAAAATAAAATAAACAATATATTATACATTTTACAAAAAAGGAAAGAATTATCCGTGCATTGTTTCAACTATTGTTTCAGACGAAATACTGAAACTGATTACCTATCTATATATGTCAAAAGCTTATTAACTGTGATAATTTACATAAATTAACAAATATTAATTATAACTGACAGGGTTTATTCCGATTCCAATACGAATCTGTGAATTCGTATTTCTGTTTAAAAAAAATTAATAAAAAAATTTCAAATTCTGTTTGTATAAACTTGAAATCAACATAAAAATAATGTCACATCGGTGAGAATATGTCTTCAATATCAGCTGTCCTTCAAAACCTCTTTCAGAATCGATCCAGTATTTCGGGCAGGAACAAAATCTGGGAATGTTGGCAGTGCGATGTTAGATAGTAGTAACGTTGACTGATTGTGAGTTGAGGACGAGGAATGTTGTCTGCTGTGACCCGGCCGAGGTGGAGGCTACAAGAATAGAAAAAACAACATCCAAACTAAAATCCTGTGTCCATCAATGCTGGAGATAATTTAAAATAAAATTATTATCCATTTATTTACAGTAGTAGATATCGGTAGAGCTGGTAGCTGAGCTTTTGGCTTTGATTCGCTCTCCAAGAATCTGACAAATGCCGCAGATAATGAGGCTTCTTGGTCCTATAAAAACACAGAAATTTTACATTTTTTATAATTTAAAAACATTTTTATAACTATATTCGCAGTTAAAATGCCGAACTGAAACCAGACGGCAGTATATTTTCAATAAGACTAAAATAAATGCTTTTTTACTTTAGACTGAGGTCCAGCACCGCTTCCCAACAGACCGGCAAACCAACTGCTACTTGCTGCTGGGCTGTTAAGACCAGTTTTGTCTCGATCCGATTCGTTGAAATCCAAAACTGTGGCCAGTACTCGGAGAACTGATAATTTATCACCAGCTGATGAGGATAGATAGCCGAGTATCAAATTCTTTACAAGTGCCCTGTACCAAGTAAAATTAATATATTATAGTATAATACAAATATAGCCATTAGGTTGAACGTGATAATTTTTACAAACCTGTCCACTTTTCCCTCGCCGCTTTTGTTTGCGCCTTGTATTCGGTCGTCGGCAGTATTCACTAGTTCTGTTAGCCGAGCAACTGTAAGAAATAATGCAGAATTTTTAGCTGAAGGTTTATGGAAGCTGTTCAGATAGAGGAAAATTATAAATCCAAATCTGAAGCCTTATTTGACTGGAATTTTTTTCGACTATTTCTAATTACTCAAAGTTTACTCGCTGATATTTTTTACAACAATGATATGGACATTCTGCTTTCTTTGTTTCTTATAACATGTGCATCCTGCCGTTGCATATTTGCAGGCTGGTAGGTATTGAGACCATAAGCGCAAGTATAACACAAGTACTGGTCGTCGTGAAGCTACACCAGTACCTGATGTAATACTCACACCCACAACTCGATAAAACATGCCGCATTCTTCTCTTATATCATGCCATTCCAGCAAACTATAATTATTCACACATGCTGCTAAAAATAATAATCTCACATTAAACTAGCTTAACTCTGTTACTCTCAAATACCTCAATGTATAAAATGATAACGAAGGAGTAATTTTACCCATCCTATAATGATCAACTACTCTCAGTGTAAAATAATAAAACATCTACGAAACAATTCTTTGATAAAATAGTAAAAAAGTTTGAGTTTCTTTAATGTATTTGGAATGTTGAGAGTTAGAAAGTAACTTCGGATAAATGTGATTGAAAATATGTACTGAAATGTTTTTTTTTTTTTTTTTCTATAAATATTTGTAGGATAGTGGTAGCGGGTGGGAAATCCCACGAGGTAATATGAGCTCCTAGAATCAACACGCTCACAGTTACCGCATGAGATTACCCACTCTGACGTTACCAAAATGATTATTGATATTTTTTTTTTTAAACATTTAACTCTACATGGAAACTGTAAGGTACAGTTTGCCTCTGTTATATGACTTTACATGATCTTGCGAAGCAGCAAATTACTTTGTTAGTTTAAAAATCACGTTATGAAAGTATTATTTCAAAAATTTAATAATATTCAGGTACGATCCTGTTCCACTAACAAACCAGGAAAAGTCTATAGCAATTTCTGTTCTGCAACAACTTATGTAAATTATATTTTTAAATTTCAATCAGTCAATGTACAGTATATACTTATTTTCCTAATGATTAATTAATGTTGTATATAAAAAACAAAACGTTCATGCGAACCAAGTAAGTGCATTACATATTATTTAGCAGAAAAAATAATAATCTTGTATTGTATGTACTTTCATTATATTTTCTAATATTATATACTATAATCGTACTACTCTTATATAAAAATTAAGAACATCAAGGGATTATTACTAATTGTTGGAACGTTAAAAGTAATTCAAGTATTAGTAATGCTTCAATTTTTTTTTTCCTCGTTTTTTGTCTAACTGAATTATTTGAAGTAAACTTAGTTAACTGAATTATTCAAAGTAAACTTTGTTACCTTCGGCCTGGCGTTGGAATGAATGCTAACGTACATATATAGTTCAAACTAGCCACTAAGTCCTTGAATTACCTAACAACCTGCTATCTTATGTATGTGCGTTGGAACTGCAACGCTATTACATAAGACTTGATAATCATATGAAATTGCGGTATTACCAATATAGGGCACAATATAACTTGGAGTAGAACAAGACTGTAACGGTCAATTAAAGAATACTAATGTTTGGTGTGTCACATTAGTTGATACTCCACAAAGATTATCATTATCATTGTAATATAACATGCAGAAATGATGGAAAATGATTCTGAAAAAATATGAAATTCATGCTATGTCTTTGTAACATTGAAAATATATATTGAAAGAAATTTTTATTTTAAACCACAAAAAATTTTCAGAAGCAAAAAATTGTGCATTTACTTAACTCCAAGGATAGAAGATTGCGAATAGTAATTTTATTAAGTGAGCAAATTATAATAAGTAAAAAATATGATATAAAAATTGAACATATCCTTTTGTAAAGTGAAAACGGAAAAAAAAATTAAAATAGGTAAAAATGTGTCCCTGTAGTATTAATTACCCTCTAAGAATATACCATAGAAATATACGATGTAATGATAACTTATAAGTATGTAATATAATAAAAAAAAAGGAGAGTAGGAAAACCAGCACCAATGGCAATGCATGAGCCAAACGAGATGCTGTTTTAGTGTGCAAAGGCGTCGTACCGGTTCGTAGCCGGATACCAGCAAGAATCCTGGGCTAGTATTAACAATCCCAGAATTACCAGCTGATATTTGACTACGCCACCGGATTGTTTATGTGCGTTTTTTCATTTTTGTGTATTAGTCACAGGCCACAGCCGATTTGATGCTTTAAATATGTTTTTTTTTTTTTTTTCCCCAAGAAAAACCTTGCTAATAAATACGTGTGTACGTTGGGATTTTTAATTAGTGTACAGATGGTTTGATGAAACTTAATGCAGTATCGAATGAAATGTTAAACGTTCCTCAGTTTGCTTTACATTTAAACATTTACAAATATATACCAAGTTTAGTAGAAATATAATTAGTGTAATTAACTTTAATGTGATAAATGGTAGAGTGTGATAGAATAAATAAATAAATAGTTTAGAAAATCAAAAATTTAATGAAGTATCAAAATTGAAAAGAAACAATTAATTCTCACAATCAACACTTTATCAATTTTCGAATATATTATCGAATAATATATCAATTGATATACTCTACACTCTACAGTTTACAATAATATGCTATTAACAATATTCATGCAAAGTTTAAAACCAAAATGCAGCCATTGCAGAATAAAACGTGAATAAATAATTCCAAGACCAAAAACCAAAATACCTTCAAGCTTGAGTTCCTCAATCCTCTCAGTTTTCTTGTCCAATTGTTCGCTAAGTCTTGACGCTGCTTGCAGACACTCTTTAGCTTCTGTTAACTGATCCTATGAATGAAAAATAGAGTCATCACAAAATCCTCTGAGTTTGTTGGCTTATACCAGCATAGGTATATCAATGAAATTCTCATTAGCAAAATACTATTTTATACTATACACATCAAAGAAACAAAAAACGAACCTTAAGATTAGAAATTTCATTGGAAAGCTCCGTTTGAATTCCGTAAGAATCTTCTAGCTGTTGACGTATTTTTTCTGTAGCTGATAGAATGTCCTTGTCTTTGTCTGAAAAGATCATAATCGTTTGGCAATGTGATTTGATTATACTTGGAATCAAGTTATAAATTACTGGGTAATTGTACCTTCTGCCCTTTCAAAGTATTAACATCAAGCTTAGTATAACGATGAAACTAGGTTTTAAATTTAAAAAGAAATCAATGAATTCAGGGGGAATGAAATGAGATAAGTGTGTAAATGGGATGAGTCATTGGTTGTGATAATGAGAAATGGGCTAAACCGATTAGTTACTAAGCTTATCTTAAAGGCATGATAAAATAAATCATTGTAAAGATAACGTAATGGCGATAAATATCAGTTCCCTAAAACAGGCATACCTCTTTGAAATTGTTCCAAAACTATTTGTAAATTGGTGAGAGAAGCGGCATGGGCCAAAACCTTATCTTCAGATAATGATAATTTTTTCTGTATTTCATCTCTTTGTTGAACAATCAAAGCCATTTGTTGTTGTAAAGTTTCGACTTGTTGGTTCGCCCTGATACTCGCAGAAGTGTAAACTGTAGAACTATTTTTCACCCGTTCTTCGGCCTGTATTAATTTAGTTTCTAACTCTTTTTGCTTTTCCTCAGCCAGCAGAGCTTCCTCTGTATAACTCGCCTCCATTTCCATCAGGTGGGTTCTCAGTCGTTCCAATTCTTTACCAGCAGCTATTTCTTTCTTCTGACTTTCGGTGAGCTGATTTTGAAGAATTCTATTACTGGATTGTTCCTGGACCAAAGCTGCTTCCAAAGCCTTACATTTCTCGTTAAGAATTCCTGCTTGTGCAATTTGAACAGAATGCTCAACCACGCCGCAATTTTCGCCGTAATTATTTGATTCCTCGAAGTTTTTCAATCTCTGACGTACAACTTGAAGCTCATTTTGCGCCCAAAGAAGATCACTTTCCTTTTCTTTTACCGCAGTCAAAACCAGCTCGTGCTCAGCCTCAAGTTGTTGATGATTGAACAATTGTTCGTTCAACAATTGTGTTAATCTTTGTATTTCAAGATGATATTGGACGCTCTCGTTGTGCTTTATTTGCACAAGATTCACCAGCTCGTCTCTCTCTTTTTTCAGAGCAAATAACTGCTCATCAACTTTAGTTTCCAATCCTTCTGACGCCGATGAATTTGATTTAAAATTCTGTAGCTCTGAATCTTTCTCTCTGACAAGCTGCGTCAAACCGTTAATAGTTTCTCTCGCCATTTCTGCAGAATCTTTGTTATTTTCCAACAGCAATTCCTCCTTGTGGTGTTGCTTGGCTATTTCAGCCATTAAATTCTCATTTTCTCGCGTCTTTTCTGCCATTGTTTCAAGAATTTCTTTATTTTCATTTCTGACCCTCTCCAATTCTTCCAGAGTAGGACTAGCCGCTTGATTCAACTGTAAATTTCTCAATTCTTCCTCTAGCTGACTGCATTTACTTTCACTCGATTGTAATTGTTCTTTCACAGTTATCAAATCTTTCAACTTTGCCTCAAGTTCGCTAAATTTCTTCCCAACAGTTACCAGTTCTTCTTCTTTAGAATGTAACGACAAAAGCTCAGTTTCCAGTCGTCTACGTTGTTCCTCACTTTCCTTCAATTTCTCCTCCACGTTTTTCAAATTTCTCAAATCATCTTTCAACTTTGTTGACTCATTTTCCAGCTCAACAAGTCTTCCGTTATCTGATCGCAGAGACTCCATTTCGATTTTCAATCCATCTATAGATTGGTTGTCAGTTTGTAACTTTTCAGTGACTAACTTAGACGTTGCTAATTCGTTTTCAATGCGAACACATCTTCCCTCGTTTACATGAAGTTGTTCAAGAGCCTCGGCGAGCTCTGCCTTTTTACTAGCAGCTTCTTTTTCCAAGGCATTGTATTTTTGCTCAAGTAAAACCATTTCTGTATTCAGAAGTTCTATATTATCCAAAGACTCGTCTTGAGTTGCGGTCAGTTGATCAAGCAGCGAAGAATTTTCCTTAACTAATCTCTCGTTATCTTGACTCAATTTTTCTATTTGACTTTGCTTGAGTTCTAACTGACTCAAAGCTTCGTCCAATTCTTTTCTCATGTTCAACAAATCGTATTCCAAGTCATTTAATTGATTAGAAGTGCTGAATGAAATTCGCAGTTGTTCTTTTTCCTGCAAAGCAGTTTCAAGATCATTCTGAACCTGAGCTTTTACATCCTGCAACGCTTTCATCTCATCTTCGAATCGTTTTTCATTAGCTTTCGAACTTTCTAGCTCCTCCTTTGCCTTTTCAACATCCGATTTCAATCCCTCAATGCATGCATACCCGTTCTCTAACTGGTCTTCGTAATATCCTTGAGAACTTTGAAGTATAGAAATGTGGTTACGAAGTTTTGTATTTTCATCCAAAGAACTGTGCAATCTGCGGCTCAAGTCCTCAAGCATATTCTCATTGTTTTCAACATTTTTAGAAGCGCCAGCCAGCTGTTGTTGAGCAATGTCAAGCTGCTGCTTGGTATTTCGTAATTCAGCTTCAAGATTCTCCTGGTTTCTCAGCGTGGCTTCAATATTGTTTACTGCAATTACTAAGTCTGAATTCTTCTGCCTAGTCACATCGTTTTCTGTATTAAGGCGCTCAATTTCTTCCTGTAAAGACTCAGTCTCAGTCTCCAATGAAGCAACGCGCTCCTCGCTTGCCTCGGGAATTGAAGGCAAATTAGATTTAAGATGTTGAATTTCTGTAAGCAATGACTCGATGTTAAGCTGCATATCATCGCCCTCGAGCTGAAGAGATTCTTTTATTTCAGTAACTTCTTTCAGCTCTCTACTTATCTCTGTAACCCTTCTCTCAAGCATGTCCTTCTTCCATTTTATTTCGACATATTTTTCGGCGACGGCCTCAAAAATCGATTTGTCTTCTTCGACTTGTATTTCATCATTTCGCAAAATGTCTTTTACTCTTTTTGTCGCATTTTCCAATTCTCTATTAGTTTCTACAGAAGTTTCAGGATCTTTTGTCAATCTATCGACTATCGTGTTGTTGTTTGCCTCTGCAAATTGAAGCTTAGATTCGGCTGCGATTAGCTTACTCTGGGCGTCGTTATACTCTGAGTAAAGCTGCTCGTACGCATTTTGAAGAGTTTGATGCTTCGTTTGCATCTCTTCTTTTATTGATAACAATCTCTCTGAAATCATACATTGAAAGAATTTAAGAAAAATTATATTATAAGTAAAGAAATAATAATCTTAGAGATATTTGCTTCCGGAAAATTTATATTATACCTATCGATTCTGAATGCTGTTGGTCTAGTTCAACGACACTGGTATTAAGTGATGAATTTTCTTGTTCTAGATCGTTGATCCTCCTCTGCAGTTCAATTTCTCTGTTTGATTGATCCCTGTTTGATTTCTCCTCACTTTCATCCCCAGCTTTCAAGGAGATAGCTTCGAACTGGCCCTCTTCAAATTGTATGGTTTTTTCATTACCATCAGACTTCTCGTCACGCTGCCTTAACTTTTCTTTCTCATTTTCAGTTTCTAGAGACTTTAGAGCTGCTCTTATCAGATCTTGCTGCTCCGTTGATCCCAGCTGAGATATTATAGTTCGAAAATCATTTACTAAAACAGCTTCATCTAATTGAAGACGTTTCATGTTTCTCTCTGCCTCACGATTCTGTAAAAAATCCATTATTAAAGTATCGAAAAAAAATGATTCTTTTTGAGAAAAAAGAAAAAGGAAAAATTTCAAAAATTAAATGGAAAATCTATTATAATTATCCTTGGACTGAATTACTTTGTGTAGTTTTTTTTTTTTGCTATTTTGCTTTTCCCTTTTGATACCGCAAATTTCTTCTTATGTAATTCTGATATAAAAATGATCGAATATAATATTTCAACTCTTTTAAAATCCTCGTGATGAATAATAATAATAATAATAATAATAATAATAATAATAAATTTTAAATTTTTTCAAGCGATGAAATTTTTTTTTCAAATTATATTATTTCATTCGCGTTTATACCTTTTCACCCATTTGAATGATACGATTAATCATGTCCTGTTTCGCGCGTAGAAGTTCTGTTCTTTGATGACCATCGAGTACTTCTTCTTTCGACGTTTGGGCGTTCATCTGTGAAACATTAATATGAATCAGAAATTATTTATTTATTTATTTTTTTCTGTTTTCTAATTGAATAGAATTTAATTTTTTCATCGTATAGTCTTACCCGTTTGACGGTTTTTAATTCCATTTCCAATTCTCGTATCTTCACGGTGGCCTGGGATAGTTGTTCCTGAAGGAGCCTCGTCTGATTATCTTTTTTCGTATCCCGATTTTTGACTGGCGGTGGATCCCAAAAGAAAGCTGATCCTTCGTCATTCTGATTACCTCCATCCTGAAAAAGATATTACAAAACGAGATGGTTTAGTTGATCATTTGATAAAAATACTGTTACGTATAAGAGGAATAATTATGATAAAGAAACGGATATGAAAAATAATAAAAATGCAAGGTAAAATTGGCAGTTAATTTTTTCTTTTTTTTCTTTCTCTCTATTTATACGCACGTTACGTTATAGATATCTTAACAGCTTTTATATAAGTTCGTCGTATATACTTATAATTAATCGCAAGATCTACTTTATTTAATATACCTGTATACAACAGGTGAATACTGAAGTGAGTCTAATCGCTAAAAAATATCGCAGAATACGCGATGAAATACATAACAAATAATCAAGTTTTACGATAATTATTTACGATTTCATTCCTCGTGAAGACTATAATAATCAGACTTCTTACAATACATGTATGTAATAAAATCGAATGAATTATTTCGAGGCGTAAAAAATCATACAAGTTATAACTAGGGCATCGGAAAAAATATGTCATCATCCACATCTCGTATATCTATACCTATACCGTTTATATTTCGCGTATTTTCTATACCTAGAATTACGTACAGCGAGTAAATATTCAAACTCTGCAAAGTAAGAGAGAGAGAGAGAGAGAGAGAGAGAGAGGAGAACAGACGTTTGAATCGCGGCCTATTTAATTACATATTACTGAGTACTTACATTACATTACATTACATTACATAACGTAAGGTATAAGGCAATTTCTTTCGCCACGTATAAGCATTATGTATAAATTATATATTATAGTTATACGTAGATACTTAGAAGCGCTAGAACAGATTTAAGTGCAAGATTTATTTTTCTTCATTCCCCATTCGTGGTGTATGACAATATATTTATGACAATATTAATTAGGATCTTCGAGGACAAAAGTTGCAGCGGGGTCATTCGAGGGGAAAACTTCATGCAGAAATTATTACATAAGATCTCGTGTCGCGTATTATAGACCTATACATATAAATAAATTGTTGAACAATGCTTTCTACCTGTAGGTTCATACAAACACTATAAAAGTCGAGTTATATCTATGAACACGTATGTGCAATTATCATTATACTATATGCTGCATTAAAGGAACAGTAACATTTTTTACCATCTCTATTTGTAATATACCCAAGAACATGGACATTTTTTTTGTCTCAATACCCAAAGCCTCCTGATAATTGATCCTCGATTATTTGATTTTTTCTTTACGTACCCAAAATGTATATCTACAAATCTCGAATAACTCGATCAGCATGAGATTCAAGTCTAATCGTACCTATAAGTATGTATAAGAAGGAGAGATATAGACAATCCTTATCCAGAGCTATCGCATCTGAAGGATCGTTTGAAAAAAAAAAATAAGAAAAAAAAATAAAAAAAAACGACATATAGGTATACGTGTATCGTATAATACCGAGGCGATTCGAATGGTTATGCAAAGATACGTGCGCGCGCCGCGCCGCACCGGCGAGTATAAGCGAGTTTCAAGCGGACGTGTTCAAAAGAAGAAACTAAATGGTCGCGGGTAAAGACTGATGAATATGAAAGGAGGTTTCCTTGGGTCAGGTCAAGGAATAATGCGTCGTTTGACTTGCATGACGAAGTAAGGAAGGAGGGCCGTCGCCTTTACACCGGGAACTTCGAGCTCGGTATTAAACGGACGAAATTATGACCGCAAACAAAATAATAGTCGGTCCTGTGTAGCCGCCTGACTCTAGGCAACCAAACGCGCATAACTACGTTATAAAAAAAAAATCTTATGTAGTTAGTATTTTCCCTCAGTATGAAAAAAAAAAAAAAAAAAAAGGGAAAAAATGAAACATAAATCCATCATCTTGTTATGTTAGCCTCCGGTTTTACGATTTTATCATAATTGGCAACAACGATTCGTACATACGCGCTTTATATACTGCGGGCAAATGCCTCGTATTTAATCCTCTTACCCCCGCATATTCCTCGGCAGTAATAAGGTTCAGGTTCGTATCGGTATCACGTATTCAAGTCAAACGCGGTAGTAGCTACTAAAATGACAAAGTGTTGAAACCACCACGAGCGCAAAAGCGAAACGTACTAGGTATAGTAGGAAGGAGAATCTAAGGCAGGTGACCCGAAGCGCCAGGCTAAGTCCGTTGATAGCGAACGTGGGAAAGGAAGTTCCTATCAATCTAGGCGGGTGCATATGCTCGGTGTGGTCAGGTCAAAATGATTATCCACGGAATACTTCTCCTTCTTCATTTAGTGTCCATAATAATTATATTCAACATAACTTTTAACGTTATTTGAATTTATTCAATTCTATATCCAATTTTTTTTTTTTTTTTTTTTTTCTTTCCCTTTTACACACCCTAAATTCACACACACACACACGGTTCTTCCCTCATCTCTAAAATGTACCCGGAGTATGTAGAATATATTGTAAATTATAGTCGTTAGAATTTTTTTTTTTTTTTTTTTTTTTTTCGTTTCTTTTCCGCCCTACAAAATATATAATGTCCCAACGTTTATATACACCGTATACACTATATAATACAAACGTCATTTTATTGCCGGTTGTGTGTTTACACAGGCCGCGTCAAGATATCGAAGTAGGTATAATATAACGTGTGTGTGTGTGTATATAAGTATGTGTGTATATTCTACCAGTTGGTTATATGTTAGTTCAGTTTTACCAGGCATACAACTTGACGACAACGACACATATGCGAAGAGTCAGACAGCCGGAGCTAAAGGAGCTAAAGATCCCTCACCTTTGTGTAGTTTATACAAGAAATTCGTCTCATTTTTCTTTTTTCTTTTTTATTCTTATTATTATAGATTTTTCGGATCGGTCTCGGTATATGGCTCGATGATCGTTAAAATGAAATAATTCCTAATTAATTAACGATTCGTGTTGATCACGTGATACATCACGATATACATCATCATATACTTATATATTTATTGGATAGTATGATATGTAAATTGCTCATATAGTATAGGTATACATATATATTATCATTTCCGTTCCGTTAATTCGCGACAAGACGTTATAAAATGCATACGTATATGTATGTACCAATATGCAGTGGTCGCGGTCGCAGTCGCGGTCTCCACGACATAAACCGACGCCTAAGAATATAAAGGCTGCAACGGGCTAGCAGCTAGTAAAAGGCGGCAGCGATAAGGCAACCCTCTTACTCCTCGTCCTCCCCTTTCGTACCTGTAGCAGTTGAGGCCCCAACGTACCTGAGTACGTCACTTCAGGTATCAGGAATAATAACAACGTTCTCTCGGAACACTGTGGTATTAAAAGTGAAAAAAAACAAAACGAAAGATGTTCGAAAACTGATTTGAAATATCATGATTTGATATACGAAAATTGATAATCGAGAAGTTATTCAATTATTTCATTAATTTATTTATTTATTTCCGGATTAGCTCCTTTAATATGTATTAGAGAATCCAGAGGTAGATCCGGTCATCGACTGCACTCGAAGGTTTTGTCCCCCGATGAAATATTTAGTCGCTCAGGGTTTACAGAACTCGCGATGAGATAAGCCGAGGTAGGCTGTGATTGGCTCGTTTCTTTCCTATACCTGCGCCTACGTATAATATTATATACCAAGTGTACCTGCAGAATTTCTATTCCCGGTTTAAAAAAAAAAAAAAAAAATTATCATTGATTAGAATTGTGTGAAAAGCGAAATTCTATACACGATATAATACGATCGCATGGATTAATTGTTATTGGAAAAATCAGTCTACGACGAAAGAAGGGGAAAGAATTAAAAAAGAAAAAAAAAAAAAAAAAAAAAAAAAAAATTAACGGATTTGCGGTCACGAATTAAACACGTCGCTGTACCCTATATACGCGTATAATAATGCCGCACCATTCGACATATGCATGTGCAATATATTGTTTTTTCATCCACATTCTCATATCATATTCACGTATGCAACGTGCGACGTTAAAACCGCGGAGTTCACCCGCGCGTGTATCGTGCGTGCTCGCGAGCCTTGGCCATTTATTGTAGGTAGGTAGGTAGGTAGGTAGGTAGGTAGGTAGGTACGTAGGTAGGTTTATCAATGTAATGGTTACATACGGTGGTACTACATGCTGCAAAGAGTGTTTAATAGTAATAATGGTATAATAACGCGACACGACGCCCTACTGCAGTGACGTAACTGGTGAACGCGATGCACATGCGGGGCTCGAGGTCTCAGTTTTTTTATTCTTAGTATTCGCTAGTAATACTGATACTGCTACTGCACTGCCAATGAACATTACATTATGTGTCGGGTACCAAGGTACTATACTTACACCAAGTTTCGCATACCTACTAACATCATTTTTGCACGTGGCAATAACGGAAGGAGAGAAATATTATAATTATTCTATTTTTCCTTTTCTCTTTTTCTCTCTCATCTATAGTTCTACTAATCCTTACTCGCACACACATATTACATATGCATATATGCATAATATAGCTACACGAATACCTTTACGGATATATATGTATTAGGAACGCAACGCGACTCGGAGCAAGAGACGTACGACGACGCGAGTCTAAGGTGATATTCGGAGGAGTCAGCGCGTTCCGACAGATAAGCTCATAAGCAATGCCTCGGACTCTTGAGCTCTGAGCCACATATTGCGAATGAGTCAAGTCCCCAATGCTATACATACTACCTGGGTTATACGATAAGTTGAATAAAAGTTTTTCGCACATGTATACATACACACATATATACACATGGGTACGCAGCTTTGACTATTTGCGATGGGACAATAGGTGTAATATCTATATATAGTAGAATTCATCATCGCTCGTTGTCATTGTACTTTTTTTTTTTTCTCCACTATACATACATTTTTCAATTTCTCTCCATTTCCTTCGCGGTATAGAAGGTGTCTAATTTTTTTTTTCCCTTTTTTTCTTACATAAAAAGAACTATTACAGAAAATCTTTTCTCTATTTTGCAACCTTGCGCCTCGATCTATAATATATATAATGAATAAATTCTGCAATCGAAGGTTTGCCTGTTACAAACAGTTTACGTATATACTTAGAGCGTACGTACGATCGGAGCTGCAGCATCATGCACGCACGTTTTACGCGCGACTTATTATAACTTGTCGTTCTTGATCTTTGGACAAATTATTACCGCGATTTGTTAGAACGATTCTTAATAGTAATATATTACTATGCTCGCTACATTACTCTCTCTCTTTATCTGATCAGCGCTGCTTAGCGCAGGCGGAATGGTAATAGAATACCGTATCCTATGGGTAGCTATATACGTGCTGCAGTTAAAGAAAAATGGTAATGGAACGAGGCGAAAAAAGAACTGAATCGGAGAAATAAAAAAAAAAAATTAAACGCCTTGAATCGAGAGAGAGGGAAAGAGAGATTGCGGATGCGATTAATTATTTGATTCGTATTTATATGCAATAATTCTGTTTTCGAAAAATTATAGCCATATAGTATAGGTACACATGCATATAGGTATACCTCTGCACGTTATTATTTCGTATTTCGCTTATCGATATTTGACCTCGTGTAAAAAGCTAATATATCGTGCTACATATGCACGTTTTAATATGTGTCACATATGTACATACCTGGTATATACGTCCCCATATATTATAACATGCAGAAGCTGAAGCTGAAGCTATATAGATATGTACTATACATACATATATACTATATATATATATAGGTACAAAGCTTATGGAAATTTGATGAATTTATGAATGGATTAGGTATATACCTATATATGCATGCCGGCTTCATATTATGCTTTGACCTGTTGAATTTTACTTACTGAATATATGGTCGCGATCGCGCGGGCCGGAGTCAGAAACTTATCTATACCTATATACGTGTCACATATATATACATACAATATATTCTATGTACCTATATTTAACTATAACTATGATATACGCGGAAAAAAAAATTGAGAAAGAAATTAAGCGAACCATTGAGAAATTTTCTAGTCCACCCGAGCCAATTTTTTTATTTCATTTTTTTTTTTTTTTTTTTTTCGTTTTTTTCGGTTTGACTTTTTGTACCTCAACTTTTAGATCACATATCGAGCTAATTCTATGCGGTTCTATGCGGTGCATACGTGAGCGAGCGCAACACTTGTAAACGTTGACTAATGATTTTTATAGTGACTCGGTTGGAAGAAAAGAAGAAAAAAAAAAAAAAAAAACAGCTGTCCTCAAGACTTGCCTATATCTTTATTCAAATTTTCTTATTTAAACTACAATATATGGGTATATAAATAAGCAAGAAGACAAAACATACCTTTAAATAATTTTTGCTCTCAACTTCACGCGGTGAGATTCTATTTCCGGATTGCGAAATAAACGATCATCAGTTACGTCGTCGAATCGGGTGTTCAGAAAAAAAAAAAAAAAAATCAATCAACGTCGAAAGAAAGTCAGCAAAATAAACAAAAAAAAAAGGAAAATCTTGAATCGATAAAAAAATCAAAGACGAACGAAAAATTTATAGCGGAAGTAAATTTCTCACACTCGCACAATAACTATATTTCTAGTTAAACCCGATGGAATCGTATATGTAATGTAATGCGTTGAAAAAGAAATAGAAATGGAAAAAGAAAAAAAAAAAAAAGACGCGGCGAGGTAAACCGCGCGACGCTTTCGACGCGACTGAGGATCCGTGAGTTTCTGTCGTAATGTCGCGGCACAGACGACGACGACGACGACGCGGTTCCTGCAGAGTATATACTATATATATAGGTATATACGTAATATCCGTTCTCTTCGTCCATGCAGCGGGCCCCGCACAAGCGACAACGACGAGGAGGAAGCCCGCCGGACTTGCAGAGGTATACGAAGAAACTGAGGTCTCCTATATACGTTATACTGCGACTAGGTATAATACGAATACGCACAATATCAGTAGTTTTTATGTAAGTGTATATATATAGGAGTACGTAGTAGGTATTTGATTTTTTTTTTTTTTCGTACGTATATAGGTACATGTATATGTAGTGTGTCGGTGGGTAGGACACACTCTCAACGTGCGAACGAAATAGGTATATATATGCAGCTATCTTATCGAGATATTTGTCATTCCTTTTTTTTTTTTTCTTTCTTCTCTATTTTTTTTTTTCCACCGAACAGTGACTCCGCGATAATAATACCTTATATCTACCGCGCCGCGCAATCTCCTAAATAGTTTCGAAAAATTTTCAAAAGACGGTATACTGCAGGTAAATGAAAATATACATATATGTATAATATAAGAAAAATTTTTTTTTACAATAATTGGTGTACTCAAAAAAGTCGTTCGAATAATTATAACGCGTGTCAAATTTTGAGTAAGGAAAAAAAAAAACAACAAAAAAAAAAACCGAGGAAAGAGGAAAAAAATTCTTTCGGTGTTTTTGTAATTCGTCTTTTTTTTTTCTTTGTTTTACGATGGATTAACGAGAATATTGTCAGCGTCGTCGTGAATGCGATACAATCGAACTTGTCTCAAAAGGCTGTTCGAATTACAATCAGGCTCGTTATTCAACGTTCAACCCATTTCAAGATGTGGTGGCCTGACCCCCGCTGCCCTCCGCTTTGCCGTGTCATTAGAATTTCCATTAATTTGCGTTGCTTATGTATTTTATGTTATGTTATGTATATAAGCGTACGTATGTCGTATACCTATATATATATATATATATATATATACGCGACTGGGCCGGAGGTCCGGGGGATCCGGGGTGAAAAGAAACGTTATGACAGCGACAGAGTATGTTTTTGTCTTTTCCCTGGGTATATTATACCTATATACCCAACATGTATAGGTATAACACTACACTACCTATGTATACTTTATACAATTTTATTTCATTTCAATTTCATTATACATATATATATGTATGTATATAATACAAATATACGCATATATATATATATACTTTTTCCTCCTTTTTCTCGCTCCTTTATCGCCTCTCAGCCCCCATACACTGCACACACGCGAATATACACACACGCATACGCATCATATACATATATACCTTATACCTATTTTATAAACGCGCTCGACAACTTTTCTACCTAAATACTGCGGGCGCAGGTGATAGGTACCGCAGCAAAGACGAAAGAAGAAAAAGTAAAATATATAAAAAAAAAAAATTTTTTCCAAACCAAACTACGTAAGTTTTCTAATTTCTTATTTTACTCTACTTACGTATTTTTTATTTAGATTTTTTGTTTTTTCGGAGATCAATTCTTCTCACTATCCGCGACCCAGCAGCGGCAACCAGTAGCAGCAGATATGTACGCACAGTGTATAATATATAGGGTCAGAGGTCGGAAGTGTTCTGAAAACACTAGCGATCCTAGACCTTGGATAGGCAGGTACAGGCTCAGCGCTCCCTGAAGCGGGCTGCATTTATAGCCAACGAACTAAAGGGGTAGTCATAGTCACTATCGAGATAATTTTTTTTTTTTTTTCAATACGATACGTAATGTACGTTATAACTATATCGACAGCCGCGTTTCAACCCCCTCACACCCTCGCACGGATATCATAAAAGCCTGTACCTATAACATGATACATGTATGTAATACGTTATCGCGGGGTATAGAAGCGGGAGGGGCGGCTAAGGCTAAGGCTTCGTAGCGTAGAACAACGGACATCAAACTATAAAACCCGGACAGCTGCTGTCTATACCGAAATGAATACGCCGATCGATTCGATTTATTTGAAGATTTACGGTTTTTTTTTTTTTTGTTAATCCGTTTCATTCCACGAATATTAGGAGACACAGGTCAAAAAACGCAGAGTATAACAACGATTAGTTATACGAGAAAGCAGGTGAATGTTTCCTTGAAAAAATAAATTTACGCTGCTGCACCTCGCAATCTCTTTCATGATAACCTTAAACGGAAGTTTCGGATAAAAAAAAAAAAAAAAAGGTCGCTGAATTAACTTCCGCCTCCCGCTATAGCTTGCGCTGCTGTTACTGCTGCTGCTGCTGACGCAATTATAAGGGCCGTATCGTTTCCGTGGTATTAATACCACGCAATTATAAGCGGATCGTATATAAGAGTTGATGGAAAATATAAAAATCCAAAAATCCGACCAAAAAAACAAAGATACGACAAAAAAATTGTATCATTATTATGGTTTCAAGCTTCATATGTACCGTAGAACTCCTAATACATATGGGAATAGACGCGGAGAATGTCGTGGACCCGCCTTTGTTGGCCGAAGATACGAAACACGTATCTAACCGACTTTTAGTCGCGTTCCAGTCTAACACTCCCTTCGGTTATGGCAAACAACAAATTGATGTCAACCTATACTCTAAAAAATTTCTTGTACAGGTAAATTTTTAGGCTCTGAGCGCCGCGGTCGTTTCGCGAAAATTTTTTATCGTTAGTTCCTTTTTTTTCTTCCGAATCCCGAAGTTGATGTCGTATATCAAAAAGTTAATACGTCGTAATCCGAGATGGAAAATGTACGAATATATATACCAAATGCTAAAATAGTCGGTATTATGTACGTACAATTGTACGTATATACATACTTCCATAATTATATTCGTGTGAGTGTATGTATAATCGGGTGTGAATAACCCCAAGCCCGCATATTTCGGAGTAAACGAGCGAGTAAACGGGTGGCACGTTACCGTACGTTGCAGAGCACGGTTTGTTTCGTGTTTAACATTTAGCTTCAAGTTTATCAGCTGCCCCGAAACCCCATGAGTGTATGCAGAAGCTAACTAGAGGTCTAGAAGGCCCGAATGTTGAACTCTTATACATATGCATATAGTGTATTTTTTTGTTACAAGAAATTTCGAATTCAGTATATAAAAAATTATTAAAATTATTAATCTACCGAATTCGAACGGCGTAATTTTAAATTGATATTTTGTATGAGAATCTAGATACATATTATCGGATTAAACCTATACACATAGGTGTGATTACTTAGTTCTGTGCTTCAGGTTGATAGGAAATGCGGTAGTCGACTCAAAGCGCGTTGACGACCGCCACAATTTCGTCCGATATATTATTATACATGTATACTTACGAGTTATGAGTTATAAGTTGATATGAGAGAAAAGAATAATTTTCGGGGCAAGGTTTTCAAAATGAAAAATTATTTTCGTTTTTTGTTTCAAGGTATAATAACTACTCACCGTCTGTGAATTCTGGGCGTCGTATTCCAGGACCACCTTTTGCAGCTCGCTGTTCTGGCGACGAAGGAGAGATATCTGTGCCAACAGAATAAAAGAAGAAACATAAAAAAAAATTGTGGTGATTAGAAAAATGAAAATTATTGGAAGAGAAAACAACTGGAAATACGATTTCTGAATCTCTTCAAATAAATTTGGAAATACAATTTTATAACACGTACATTCGTGTTCCTGAAAAAATTCCAGATCTTTTGACATTTTACTTTTAGGGAAATTTCATCGATCTGAAAGACGTTTTTTTTTTTGTTTTTGAATAATATTCACGCTATTGGAGCAAAAAAAAAAAACTACATGTATACCATATACCGAATAAAATTTTTTGAATTCTCATATCTCTCTGAATCATTTGGCATTTCACAAGAAGAAAAAAAATTATATAAATCATTGAATACGAAAAGTCATTCTGTACCCCCTGTTGAATCTGCAACAGGCTACTTCATATGCTTAAATATATTTGAGCGTCAGTACAGACGTTGCAGTTTTTTCAAAATTTAGGAATTCACGGATCTATGAGGTGCGGAGTGCAGAGTACGGAAATATAAACTATGAAATGGTGTACGTATAAGATAATGGAAAAATAGAACAAAAAAATGAGCATGACGCGCGTGCGGAAGGCTGAATCGAAAATAGTACAAAAAAAAAATTAATGGTAAAAAAAAAGGAGGAATAATATATTCCTGTCGTCGTCGACTTAAATATTGGTGTCCACAATCAGGAGGAAGTCCGGTAGAGGTAAAACGAGCGAAGTGCCATGCGGCGCAGAGGTAGGTGGGTATAGGATAGGTATAAGGTAGGTATGCTTTCTGTTTGCTCGCTAGCGTTATCTCAGGTTTGTACTGTGATAAACTCTCCGCTTCTCCCCTTATACCCAACTACCCACCTTCTCACAGAGGACCCTCTTCACCCCACAAGGTGCACGAGGTGTAAAGGTGTATGCGTGTACCGCGAGGCATAGCACATCTATTTCCCTTTCCAAATGGGAGACAATTTTCGAGTGGGGATTCGGTCTGCGTCGGTTAATTTCGTTTTTCAGGAAACGTTAAACGTTCTTCGCTCGTCTTTTCAGAGTTAAACGATTTTTCCGGGAATTTTTGGGAATTGCGATAAACTTTTCTCAATTTTTTATTCCCGAAGGAAATGGAAAATCCATCTTTGTCATCGATTTCGTTATTTCTTTTCTTTCAAATGCTTCTTTGATGAATTATTATCCAGGTATACCCCATAAATTTATCCATAATCGTGGAAAACGATCATCTTTTTTCTTACGCTCGCGCCCGCAGCCTAGGCTTTAGATATAATAATTTATTGATTGGCATTGACGGAGCACAAAGCTTATTGGGGTGGGATGAAATGGAAAGGGGTGACGATAGATAGCGGCTGATAAACGAGCGTTTGTTTGCGTTACACTCAGTCACGGTTATTAGGGAAAAGGACATCTGTTAAAATATTTTCTAATCACTGAATCACCCCTCTCCTCATCCCTTATCTAAGGGGTGAGTTGGACGCATATGTTAAGAAAAACGAGAAACAAAAAAATTAAAACATTATCAGCTCTACAGTTTCAAGATTACAGGCAAATCGTCCTACAGCTTCTTGTGTTTCAAAGTCTCATTACATTATTAAACCTCTACTAATTAATTACCAAAACTCTTTCAAAACCAATCGAAAATAAAAATCGTAATCAAAGCTGCGACAATTTTTCTATGATATCTGGTGAGCGAATATTTTCTTCAAATTTTTGTTTTACGGAAAGGGGAAAGTTGTACATTTATCATGGGCATCGGGCAATCGGTTATACGCGTTATCTCTCGGCCCCCAAAGAATTATAGGCGAGGTGGGTACATCAGATTACAAAATCAATATTTTAAAATAGATTTTAACACGATTTAAAGCAACCTGAATCTAAAGTTTTACTCAAAAATATTCAACTGTATAATAATTATAACAGTGACAGAGATGGAAATTTTTCTAACGACTTGAGTGAAATGAAAACTAAAATCTCAAGATAGAGATGTCGTTATTTGACCCTCCTACGAATCGAATTTTTATTTATAAATTCGCTGTTTCAAACTTTCGGAATTCCGAACAAGAAATATTTGTTTCTAATTCTCGTCTAGAGTTTTGGTAAAATTTTTGATATAACGGGATAATTTCATACCTCGGCATCTTTCGAAACGAGAAGTTCTTGAAGTTGGATACATTTCTCGTTCGCATCGTTTAGTTCCTTCGATCGTTCGTCTGAAAATATAAAATATGAAATATTATATAATAATGAACCGACTCAACCGTGCAGTTTGTGAAAAAGTTCGAAATTTTCGGATCAATTTTTTGAATAAGAATTTAAATTTTCCCGCTCAGATTGAAAATGACGTGACCACGATGTTTTCATCGGTTGGTAACGCAGAACGGTACTTTGACAGTAGACAATAAACGAAAAATTATCATTAACACACTAAAGGCGGTGTATAAATGGGATTCTTTTTCCCCACCATATATTGCCTATTAATTTACCTATTTCTTCGACGATCCCTTCGGAGAGAACCTCCTTTGTAAAATTAGTTATTTGTCCCTTCAGATTCGAGAAGGTAGACAGACCATCGCCAAACCACGCCATTTTACACGTCGACAGTTATAGTTAGCGATATTTATAGCAATTATTTACTATCATTTCACGGTTAATTGATAATTCGTCTTAATTACAATCCATTATATCAAAGATATTTACACTATCACGGTTCCCTCACGTTTTACACTTGAAATCGACAATAACACCGTGGCACTCTTTACCACCACAGTCTGTGTATACACAACCTGCTGATCCCGACAAGTTTGCCAGTTACTTATAGTTAAATACTAAACTCCCTAGCACACCGTGTATACAACATGACCACGACTTGCCGAATGACGAGTCATCAAATTTGTTGAACTATTCAGCAAGAAATTCGTCCCGGAAAATTTGAACACTGTAATCTCAGGACTTTAGATTCTACGCAAATTAAAGTGAATTTATCCTACAAATTTTGGAAGGAACAGATACCTCGTATATTAATACCCAGAAATCGTTGACTTCCGGCTAACTTCATTCGGAGTAAAAATTTCTACCGCCTATCAGGTGGAAATGTTTGAAATAATTTTGAAATCATGTCGGATTTAGGATCAGAAATATTTGTTCAATTCGTGTCCTGCGATTCAATTTCCTTTAAAGATTTTCTTTAATTTCCTATCGATTTTCCAGGCAATTTGAAATTATCGTTGATTTTGATAAAAAAAAAAAAAATTGAAACTTTGTTCTAATTCGATTGATAAAAGCAACGAAATTTTTTTGAATGACTATACTTTTTTTTTAATGGAAAGCTGTAAAATGTTTCAATTTTCTTGAAAAATTCGTTGACATTCGTATAGGAGTAGAAATTTTCAACAGGGTGGGAACAAGTATTCATTACAGACGACAAATTCTTGTTTTTATAAAAAAAATATAAGAAACGTTTATTGATACGAAACGATACTATATGTATACGTTACAAAGGAAATAGAAAACCTATGTACTTAAATTTACAGTATTTGAGCTTAAATTACATCGAGAGTTAACGCTAATAGCTGTAAGGATGTAATATTTACATACATAGATGGTACAAACGTGAAACGATTTATAATGTGAAGAACATGAAAAATGCCGATGATAATGTGTATTGGAATTTTCAGTCTTACAATTAATTAATAATTAAGTAAAAAATAATGAGAAAGAAGAATAATAACGATGATATTGTTATCAAGCAGCTGCAATGCTCTTCTCCTTTTCCCCTGCATCTGCAGGCTGCATATCTTCTTTCTTGTTCGCCTGTTCGATCGGTTGTCCTGGTGCTTTGTTGTCTTTTACAGCTGGTTTACCGGTTTGTTGAATCTCGATAATTCTCTCCTTATTTTCAATAGCAGCTTCCTGTTTCCTTGGCGCGGTTATCGACAGGATTCCATCCGAGGATAAACTCGATTCAACTTGATCCACGTTGCACTGAGATGGGACGAGGTATTTTCTCAAAAACTGTCTGGACACCCATCCGTGGTCGTCTTCCTTTTCCTCGTGTTTTCCCTCTACGACGACGTTGCTGCCGAGAACTTTGACCGTGATTTCATCGGGACGAAAGTGCTGAACGTCCAGAGTAACGTGAAACTTGTCTTTATCGTTCTTTACGACTGAGGCACCGTGGGATCTGTTGTCTTGCATCTCATAGGGCTGAAATCTTCTCGCAAATTTTCTGAACGGTCTGCATACAAGCATATCTGAATTCCTCGACGAGTGGCTGTCGAACAGGTCCTCAGGCCTCATAGTAACTCCGTAATGTCGGTCCAGAATACTGCGAGGACGTTCGAATTCATCCCAGCAATCGGATAACAGAATCGGCAGCAGAGACATTTTTCACAATTTTCTTTGGTTTTATCTTTTCTATACTTTTCTTAAACTCAGACTTTTATTCTTACACTCGGAATTTTGAGCTCTTCGCTTTAAGGAAGTCCGGATTCAAATATAGTCACGTCACGGAACTCACGTCGTATTTATATGCGCGAAAGGCAGCTGCTGCTGCTGCACGCACCGTTGGTGGGGATATGACCGCAAGCGCAGTACAGCGGGGCGCGTCTAGAATTCGAATGACCGAGAATTTACCTGAATCGAGTAGAGAATTCGAATAGATTCGAGAAGCTCATATATCTATACACAAAACGTAGATATTTCGAGATACGTAATGCAATTATTATAATGGCAAAATTTCGTTGTCTGATCCCAGCAATTTTATACGCCTTGTCGTGATGGAGATAAAGAAATTTCACTCGGTATATAACACATGAATAATGAGTTTTTTAAATATTAAACAGAATTTTAGGTAGATATTGAATGCAACTTTTGGAAATTATTCGAGTTTATCCTCGGTTTCAAAAATTGAATTAAACTCTATCTTGTTTCAATTTTTACTTTCTTTCGTTCTTTCTTTCTTTCTTGGAATCGGGTTTACAGTTGTAGACCTAAGCCGAGTTTCTTCGAAAATATATCCCTGAATAATATAATTCGCCAGCTGTAAGAAAGGTGGGTTTTGAAAATCTAGCAGCTGTTCTGCAGGATAATATAAAGCAGTTTGTACCTTATGAAAAGGAGACTGCTTCAAGTACTCAAACTAGTCGACCGTTTGCAAAAGGATCTAGAAACTGCGGGTCTGAACTTGAAATTCAGCAACCTGAATCATTCTCGAAATAATATTCTTCGTATTCTATTAAACAGCTACAAAAAAACTTGAACATACATATCGATCTACAAAATCTATAAGTAAATTTAGAATTCTACAGAAATTATTAGAAGGTTATCTACCTTCGAAAAAAAAAATCAAAATGAATTAAATGAGGGGATTCAAAATGCAATTCCAAAAAATGAATAATTATCAACAGTAAAAATCAAGTAAGATTATTCGACCCGTATTTTTTAAACTGGTATACTCTTACAGTACGTTGCCTAGGTCAGTGTTTTTTGTTAATTAAATTCTGTCAGCAACTGCGAAACAAACAAGAAGAAAAATAGTACAAAGGGTCCAGGGCTGTAGGTATGATGCGTTCGGGTAAATTCTCGAATTTTCGGGTCGCGCCGAGAACCGGCCGGCCTTTTCGATGCATTTAGCAGGGCGATACGCAGGAGAGACGGTAGACTCCCCACCCGAATTCAGCGTCGACGCCTTACGTTTCGATCGCGTATAAATACGACGCAGGAGCCGAGGCGACAATCAGAAAAGTTTGAACAGTCGGAGAGTCAAGTTAAAATCGTCAAGCTACACAAAGCTAATATTCTCTTATCTATTAAAACGCATATACGAAGTTTGTGCTAAAAGCATTTGATTACTCGAGTGACTTTCGCCAATACCTGAGAAGAAAAAAAATATATCAACGATGTCTCTAATTCCGATGCTGTTCTCCAACTGGTGGGAAGACTTGGACGAACCTCACAGCATCCTGGACCAACATTTCGGCCTGGGACTTCGCCCTGAGCAAATACCATCATCTAGTCATTACTCTGCACCGGGTTATCGCCATGGACATGGACGAAATTTTCCAGCAGCTCTCTACTACAGACCATGGGGAGCTGTTCTGCGTAGCGGAGACGGAGGCTCGTCAGTTGTAAAAGCCGACAAAGATCAGTTCAAGGTAAACCTCGACGTGCAGCAATTCAAACCTGAGGAGATCAACGTTAAGGTTGTCGACAATTGTGTAATCGTCGAGGCTAAGCACGAGGAAAAACGCGACGAACACGGATGGATCTCTCGTCAGTTTGAACGGCGATATTTGATCCCTGATCAGTGCAACATCGAACAAGTATCATCGAGCTTGTCTTCGGACGGGGTTTTGACTATCACCGCGCCGAGGAAAGAGCAGCCAAAGATCGAGGGTGAGAGACAGATCAAAATTCAACACACCGGCAAGCCGGCTGTAAAAGAGGCTCCGAGCAAGGAACAACATTCTGGAAAAGCCGTTGCGGAGCAGAAGAAGAAAACCGATGCCAAATAATTTGAGTAATTCGTATATTCGACTGATTAATCAATATATCTTTCGCTAGCTATTAGAAATCATGATACCTACATATTCACATTTTGTAGCTTTAAGAATTTGAAAAAATCTTAATAATCATTCATTATTTCATTATATTGTATACCAAATATCCTACAGTTAGACACTGCATATGATCACTATTAATATAATAATACAGATATTCACCTCTCTTTGTAATAAACTTTCCATTCCTTATATTCTTTGTAATAAATATATATGAGTAATAAATAAATAGTATGTAACTGAAAATTTATTTCACTTGTTGAGTCAATATTTATTAACCTTTCCCGCCTGATCCCAAATTATATATATATATATAAATATAATATATTAGATACACAACAGCTCGTAAGTTATACGAAAAAAAAGGAGATTAGGATTAGACAGTATTGTTTTGAGTTTTTCCATCGAACATTCGAAAATAAACATCATACCTAAGTAGGAACGTTCTGTTTATCCGTCTCGGCAGTTGAGATATTTTCAAAATCCAGAGCAACAACATGTTATGTACGTTCTGTTGCCTACAGTGAGACGTACGTCAGAGTTAATAATTCAAGTTTTATTGTTACCTTATGTAGTATGTATTTTTAGCAGCATACATCATCAACGACAATATTTTCAGATAGATTCATGATCTGAATTAATGAATTTTTTGGAGATTGATTAAACGATCGACCGTTATCGTACTACTACAGTAGAAACTAATACATACCTAGAATATATTATAAATGAGGTATATGGGTATATAAAATTATCAGAAAAAATACTGGAATATTCTAACAAATAGAATTCCCGTGACAAAGTATTGTTATATGTTTCTGTTCAAAATTTGCACACAATGAGAGTAAATTGTGATGCGTAATACAGATATTTCCAGTTTTGTTAGGTAACGATCGATGCCAAATTCTCCGAGAACATTACGACGCAATATTTGCACTCGGAGCTAGCTCGACGAAGGTCGAGTGCGAAATATGCCAATTATAGTGCAGAAAATTTCCAACGAACATAATTGCCTATTGAAAATGTTTCATTTGATTAGAAAAGAAAATTAGGCAATAACAAGTAAATTTGTCTAATAAATTTTCTATCCTTATTCCTTGCATTTTTTTTTCTTTTCTGTTTTTTGGAAGTACCGATATGAATTCTTTGATCCCATATTATAAGATTTCAATTTATTCGATTTCTGAATTAATTAGTAAACGTAGTACGCCATATAATTATTTTTTTCCTCCGTGGAAAAGGCTAGAATATTCTCGCAATCACGATAAACGAATCGACAGATTTAAATCCCCGCCCTGTTTACGCCGAGCGTTTATCACAAAGGCACGACGGTGTAGGCGGCACGGCGTCGCGTCGGTCGATGCCCGAGAACTCTCTGGATGCATCGCGACGCATCTCGTCGCGTATGATCGAAGCTTGGCGAAGGTGCCAGAACCGCGCAGCTATACACGCACCTATACATACATATGTATACTTATGATATGAGAAGTATTTCCAGGCGTTCATGTATATGGAGATGAATCGTAAAAATATTCAATTTATAGTCCCATCGTTCGATTACAAATTAAATTGATACCTGACGTCGTTAAAAATCCCGAAATATACAGACAGAAAATTCTCGATAAAGAAACCGAAATAAAAACTCTGCAGAGATCAATTTTTATGAATTTTTTTGAATATTCTGGAACACAGAAAACACAATTAGCCTGTAAGCGATAGCGTACTAGGTAATTATTTTATTAGATATATGGGTACTAAGAAAATTTACCATATAATATTGAATAATCGATATTGCATCTGTATAATAATGGGCAATGCATAAGAGCAGCTTCCGAAATTTCTCGATCAAAAAAAAACCAAAAAAAAAATCTTAGATCTGAACGTGACGATCAACGAGAATGAAAAATCGAGAATATTTAGAAAAAATCGTGAAAATTGATAGAAGCTCGTAATAAATAACGAACTCCAAGAAGACCAAACAAACACATTGAAGTACTCGACAATATGAGATAAAGCTCTAGAATGTTTCGCATTGTTTTTCGACGTGAATATTCGAGACTATTCTAACGTATTTGGAGACAATATACCATATAGGCCAATCACCGATTATTATTTCGCGAATATCATCGTCCGAAAAGTATCTGCGGAACGCCTCGAAAAATCCTGATGATAAAATGAATCATTATAAGCTAAATTTTTAATATTGCATCTATCAATCGAAACTCTAACATAGCCGAGACACGTCTCTACACAGTGCGAGAGCCTTCTCGAATCTCGACCCCCACCACCGACCAAGCACACGCTGCGCCGGCTCGCTCGGATAAATAGCGGGCCGGTCTGAACGTCAGGCATCAGTTTGACACAAACAACCGCAAGATTCAAATCTGAAGTGCGAAGAAGTGTAAAGCCGAACGAACCTACATCGAAGCATCGACCTTTGTAATAAGAGAAGAATCTATACTGAAGAGTTAATTTTTTATCATCGAAAAGTACGAAACTTTAATCGAAAGCCATGTCTCTGATTCCGATGCTGTTCTCCGACTGGTGGGAAGATTTGGAGCGTCCGCACAGTCTCTCGGATCAACACTTCGGGCTAACACTGCGCCCTGAACAGCTGACATCGCCGAATTATCTTCTGCCCACGGTCTACGCTCTTGCAAATTCTCCGGGGCGTTCAAATTCTCGACTGGTACCTTCCGCCTACTACAGACCGTGGGCTGAATTTCTGCGTAGCGGAGACGGAGGCTCGTCAGTTGTAAAATCCGACAAAGATCAGTTCAAGGTAAACCTTGACGTGCAGCAGTTCAAACCTGAGGAGATCAACGTTAAGGTTGTCGACAAGTGTGTAATCGTCGAGGCTAAGCACGAGGAAAAACGTGACGAACACGGATGGATCTCTCGTCAGTTTGAACGGCGATATTTGATCCCTGATCAGTGCAACATCGATCAAGTATCATCGAGTCTCTCTTCGGACGGGGTTTTGACTATCACTGTGCCAAGGAAGGAGCAGCCAAAGATCGAGGGTGAGCGACAGATTAAAATTCAACACACCGGTAAGCCGGCTGTCACGGATGCTCCGAGCAAAGAACAGAAGGAAGAGAAGATGGAGCAGAACGGTGTCAAGAAGTAATTTTCGAAATATGTTATTATCTCATCATATTTATATGTTCCTATAGCAATTATATATGTGCTATTGATATTCTGATGGATAATTAAGCCATTATTCTTTCTTTAAACTTATATTATTGCAGTACTGATACGATGTTTAACAAGTCTGAATATTATATAATCAAAATATATTAATTTTAATAGATCGTTAAGATCGTTTTTTAAAATGGTCAGTAATTATCATATAGTCCATTATGGTTTTTTTGTATCTTTTCATACCTTCATTCATGATGAATAAATAAAATATACAGTGTGTTTAGATTTGAATGTGTTTTGTTACTCGAACTCTCGTTACTTCCTTCCCTCTCCCTATCCTGTCCTTAAAATAATTAAATTTTAAATACCTAGGATAATTATTAGGTTTCCTATTAAGAGAACTTCATTTTTGATTTATTATAAATTATCAGGTTTTTACACGAAAATTTTTGGTTTTATGCTTCACTTTTAAATCGCCTATGGTAGAGGCTATAAATAATATTCTCCTATCTACACATGCGTAACTAATATATACGTATCTAAAGTATCTTGTAAAATCTCGAGAGGAATTGGGGCGTGCCTGTATTATTATTGCCTGCGTCTACTATGCATACCTAAATATTTAAATAAGATTTTTAAACGTACATATAATGTGACCTACAATTTATGTACCTAACTTAAATCTCGACTCGTTATTCGTATCGATATATCCGGTATATTCAATCGTTCCAACGACCCGTGCGCTAATCTTATATATATGTATATATATGTACGTATATTATTTTTATTTGATCCCATCATACGCGAGTCTACATTATGTAAATTAATTCACTGATTCATTAATTTATTATTAATCAATTGAACTGACTAGAGGATTAGGAGAATATATAGCTTATAATCGATCATATATCGGTTATTTTCACGAACGAAAATATTTGATCCCTCTTTACTAATAAATTATTAGAAGTGATGGTGCGAGGATCGAAAATCTGTTAATTTCTTATTTTTTTTTGTTCTACAATTTAGGTAAATAGCTACCTGGCGACGATTTTTAAGGAACTAAAAGTGATTCGGCACTTTCGAGTTCCGACAATGAGAAAGTTGGCGCGTGCGTTTAATTGCGAGTCCAGCTAACAGCGAAAGAACTGTTATTACACTATATGTTGCAGAGTATGAATCAGCGATAAGTTTATAATAAATTTGAATATATGTACATTTATGCAATTTTTCACAAACAACGAGATTCATTCGGAATAAGAATTGGAGCGTAATTTTTTTTTTTGTTCATTCATATATAATTTCTTATTGGTCGGTCTGAAGAAACTTAGTTTGCAACTGTATGTTGCATAGATGACGTTCGACTCCGTATATATACGATATGATATAATTAAGGATTTGTAACCATTACAATTCCTTGAAATTCTAAGCTATTACGGTATATCATTCGCAATTACATTACGATTACGGTACTTCGCTGCCTCCGTAAGTATAAAGAATTAGAACAACGTATCCGCGTACATATACGTATATGTATGTAATACATATATACATATACTATATACGATATCTGTACATAAAAATATACAGTGTAAATGTAAAGGACGATAAAAATATAAATAAAACTTAATTCACAAATAATAAAAACAAGTAATGGAAATTATTAAGCAATGTACATACGTATGTATATGGTATATACATTAAAAACCGCGCGCGTATAATAAACTTGTAACACAATAATCACCCATACAACATAACTTAACATAGGTATGGATAATTCACGCCTTCGTCTCAAATTTCTCTTCTCTTCAACGTGAGAGGCGTCGCGTAATTATACACCGCGACTCGAAAAAATGAAGAATAAAATTCAAAAATTAAATAAACGGAAAATGAGATTAAATAATAAAGGGAAACTGATAGAAAAAAAAAATGCTAATTAAATTATGCCCACGGGATGAACAAAGGGGCGAAATTTTAAATGAGCCTCGATGTATATAATACCGCGCGATTATTACGTATTACAGAGGCTGCGATTTTGGAAAGACGTTCGGAATAGGCGGATTTCTACAGAATTGATAGTTTGATATATATTTTTTTTTTTCGTTGCTGGGAGTGGGCCTTGCGATTAGTGGCACGGGCTAATGATAACACGGTCGACTAAGGAGGAATAGGAAGGAATATAGTAGTCGAGCGGGCATCGCGCAGAGGAGACAGGGTTGGATACGCACGCATGGGTTTGCTGCGCCAGCCTTTGGGGTCCGAGCCCGAGTCGTTCGCTTTTACAAACACAGTCCGCAGCCAACTGCAGTCAACTTTATACGCGCCACGTTCGAGTCGTATCACTCGGTCACTCTTCGCGGACTTGGTTTCCTACTTCCGCGACGTTATTTCAACACACAAAAGACGAGAATACACAACAACAAAAAACCACCCAGAAAAGCAAATCTGAAAAAAAAATATTAACGATATTCATGTGCAATTAATCTGACGACATACGTGATCGATTAGTGATTAAGGACTGTAAAACAAAAATGCAAGTGAATGTGCGTTAATTTTTGTGTAGAAAATTGAATCATCGATTAAATTTTTTTCTTTTATAACTAAAAATTGTTGACCAATATTATAGAGTACTGTAACGCTCCCAGGACATATGGCGAAGTGAAATTACATCGCGGGTATGGCAACTGGTAACATAAATGTACGCAACAGGTGTTATCGTCGGAAGTACGCCGCTCTTTGAGTAAATGGAAGGCTAAAATATAATCGCGTGCCGCGTATATTAGCGTCCCCTTCAGCGACATCATTTTATAACGCGGAGAAAATGTTTATATTAATTGATGATAATTTTGTGACGAAAACGACGAATGAGAATGAAATATAAATAATATTTTATTCATATGAAAAGGAAGAAGAAGCTATAATAAACCCATATACCTATACATTTTTTTCGTTCAACATATATAAAGAAAAAATGAATATTGCAACCGGAAGTAGAGGTCTGATTATTTTAATAATTACAACGAATTATATGGCGATAGAAATTTTCGGTGTTGAACAAAGATTCGAGGAGACTCCGGCCCTTTATCAGGAAGTATCGTCCGGAGATGACGTACGGTTAAGATGCAGGGTCAAAGACAAAAGAGGACAGTGCATATGGCAGAAGGACCGGAAACCAGTCGGCATTCATCCCGACAAATACGAATGGGCTGGTAATCGAGAGGGGGACTGTTCCCTTCTTGTGAGGAGGGCCTCCCTAGACTTTGACGATGGTTTGTGGGAGTGCCAGGTTACCCCTGGGGACTTTGCGCGCCAGGATGCGCTCACCTCACTTCCAGCACGCCTCTTAGTCAGAGGTATAAGAAGACCGCATTCAAATTCAAATTAGAATCAGAATATTTCATTATTTTTTTTTTTTTTTTGAATAGTCAAAAATTGAAAGGATTTGAAAACTGATTCAATTAAATAGTAAGAGTGCAAAAAAAAATACATATATATATATATATTTTTTCATATTTCTGATGAGTATGTATCTACAAAATTGTGTATTGCAGTTAACCCGAGAAAACCACGACTCGAAGTCGAAGGCGCGCTTCTGAACTCCGTCCTAACGCTGCGGGAGGGTCAAGAGGCGACTTTGTCTTGCGTATCAAGATACGGAAATCCACCCGCGTTGATCAAGTGGTAAAAATCTATACACCCAGAATTTTTGAGTCAAGATAATTACTCCCAGACTGTTTGAAAAAAAAAGTGTCGATTTTCGTTGTCATTAAAAATCGAAAACTCGAGAATTTATTTCAATCTCCTGCAGGAATAAAAATCCAATCCTTTATCATTTTCAATTTTTTTTATACCCCTATGTCCCGTATCCAGGTACATAGGAGGAAATGAAGTCGCGGCTCTTAGGGACCAAACAAACGCGACGGAAGTAGACAATCCGCGAACTTGGGCGGCCCACAGTCTCCTTCGGATCAGAGGAGAAAAGGGAAACCACGGATTGCACGTTAGATGTTTGAGTATTCATCCAGCGGCCGCTTTGCCAGCGATCGCGGAGTCGAAACTCGATGTGCATTGTACGTTTTGATTTCCCGTATATATTTACAAAGTTAAAATTTTTTTTTTTTTTTTGTTATATTCATGTATAAAGATCTTTTATTTTTTTTATTCCGATTCAAGACGCACCGGAAGTCAAGCTTGAGACAATTCCGAGTTCTCTAGCCGCCGCCTTAGAAGACTCTGAGAGTTTCCTAAGCCTGAAATGTCTCGTAGATGCAAACCCACCAGCTGTTGTAAAATGGTATAAAAACTCCGAGCCTCTAACCGAGTTGGAGAACTCCGTTTCCCTCAGGGAAAATCTAACGAATTCCAGTTTCCCGGGACTAATCGGTTCGGAACTACGCTTTGAACCCGTCAAACGCACCGACGAGGGTCTATATTCTTGCAAGGCGTTAAACAACATAGGCGAAAGTTCTCCGGCTCATTATCGTTTCGAAGTCAAATGTCAGTATAAATATATGTACACAACAAAAACCCTAAATTACCTCAACCCTTCTCTGTTCTTTTATTCAATTTTTTTACACGCAGACGGTCCGAGAGTCGAATCTACAAACGACCGCGTCACTCCGAAGGTCGAAGAAGCTGTAGTCGCCCTTTTAGGATCAACCCTGGACACGTTCGAATGCGGAATATTCGACGCGAATCCATCGGCAAAATACAGATGGGTACATCTCCGCGGAGGAACAAATACCGAGATGATATCGAACCCGAAAGGCGGTAATGACGGGCGTAGATTACGCTTAGAAAACGTGCAATGGTCAGACGAGGGAGAGTACAGATGCGTAGCCTATAACGTGATTAACGGAGTACGTAGAGAAGCGGCTAGCGACGCTCGCTACGTTCTCCACGTAACTGGACCACCCGAAATCCAAACGGGACCATCTTCTCCCGGCGATCTTTCGGACAGTGGCGAATTTCGGTCTACTGGATGGGTCGGGGAACCCGTTCATAGGCTGAGGTTAAGATTTTGCGCCCGACCTCCGCCTCGACTCGTCGCTTGGCAATGGGGAAGCTCTCATATCAGAGCAGGTGAGTAATTGAAGAAAAAAAGGAAGGGAAATTATTTAATAACCGATGAAAAATATTTTCAATAATTATTACAGGAGAGAGCATCCCCCCGAAATACGAGGCGCTTCCGTTGGAGCCGATAATCGAGAATAAGATGGTATCACATTGTTACTGGGCAAAATTGGAGATAAAAGATTTGCAGAAAGAAGACGCTCGGGTTTACACGCTTTTAGTCGAAAGTGAAAAGGGCAGAGATTCGACGAACTTTCGTTTGCTAGTCCGAGACCCAACCGAAATGCGTTTAATAGCCGCAGCGGCAGCGGTCGGGACTTTATTTCTCCTCGGTTTATTTGCGATCGGTCTATATGCCGCACTCAAGTCTAAACGCTCGGCAAATTACAGCCAAGAAGTAGAGGAGGGAAGTATCGCAGCTGACGCTTTCTACAGCCCGACGTCTACGGTCGATAGGCAGAGAATTAATCCCGATAATAATACAGACATTGAAACTAATCAGAATTTACAAATCAACAAATCTTTCACTCGGAATAAAAGCCAGACCACCGAAAGTCCATTGGCTGTACTTTACGGCTATGATCATCTTTCTAAACAAGCTTCGATTACTAGATCACCGATGAGCCCCGAGGCTCTCAAAGTTAGGAGAGCTCCCGTCGTTTTGCAAGCCCCTACGATAGTTTAATTATTTATATTTAGGCATAGCTGTATCTTATGATGCGATTTAAGATAAGAATTGGTATTAAGATAGTACGCGAAGTTATTATTGTTATATTATCGCGATACAGGGTGTCCCATCTGAACGTACCAGGTAGCTTAATTTTGTTATTTCAACTCTCAGAAAAAAAAGCTTCGGGCAAAAGTTGAAGGATTTTGAAGGGGCAATGAAATGATATGACTTTGATGATCTCTTTTTTTTCTAAAAGTTAAAATGCAAAAATTATTCAGCCTGGTATGTAAAAATGGGACACCCTGTACAACATGTATTATTTTTTTACAACAAATTCTTAGTTTTAAAAGAGTCTGATAATAACCGTTATTCTGTTAAATTATAATTTAACTTTATGTTATTTTAATACAACATGATTATAACATGATAACACAAACCTATTATGCATAATCATATATTTTCTAATACATAGGTGATAATTATTTTTTAACTATTTATTTGTTTTCATTGTTGTATGTAATTTATATGAACGAAAAAAAATAAATAATAATACTCAAAAAACGTCACATACCACAAATATCGTTAGACAGAGAATAAAGTGGATATACTCGATGCTAAGAATCTGGTCCCCTTTACTTTCTACAGTATCCCTTTATTCTATGGCGATACGTGTATCTACAATCTGCTGTTCCAGTGTTTCATTTCATTCAACGCGTGGAGACAGGTGTCTCTGTTAAACTTCCATGTCAGAGCTGTCAAGGGTCACTGATAAACGGGTATCGATGTTTGGTTTAATTTCCGAGCGTTGATGATATCGTTTAAAAGTACTAAAGGGGTTAATTAATCTTCGACAGTATACACACGAACGCGTGTATTTATAGTAGTAAGTTAGTTGTTAAACCCCGGAGCAGTTTCAACGATGACGTACATGAAATCATGGGAAGAATTCGAGAAGGTTGCTGAGAGGTTATATCTTCAAGATCCGATAAAGGTTTGACAAAATATATATATAAATTTTTGAAATTAGTTTATTTCTCCCCCCTCTTGTTTAATCACGTCGATTAAATATTCGCAACATACCGCGAAACGATTACGATATATTCACGTTCTTCGTACATAACCTAAGAATCCTAACCTCAATCCGATTTATTCAATTTTTACAATACCAGCTGGCTAATAAACACCGCGTTAAATTCGATCTTAAAGTCTTTGAAATGATCTATAGATTATTTGGACGTAATATTCCAACGATATTTCCTAATAAATAATCAAATTCAATTTTTAATTCATCAAAAGTTTCTAATACTTAATTTAATTTAATCCTCTATTTTTCTTATTAATTTCAGGCACGCTACACAATGAAGTATTGCCACAATAAAGGCACCTTGTGTCTGAAGCTGACAGACAATCGTACGGTGGGTAGAAAAAAAAAAAAAAATTAAATTATCTTATTTTATGTTCAAAAAAAAAAAAAATTAAATTCGTAAAAATGAGTAAAATACTGTTTGAATAAAACCGTTATTATTGTGCTTTCAGTGTTTGCAGTACAAAACAGAGATAGCGCAAGATCTGAAAAAGATGGAAAAGTTCATTGGGAACCTAATGCGACACATGGCATCTAAGGATAACTGATATTTATTTCAATAGGAATATATTTTTAAAATAAAAAAAGAAATAAAAAAAAAAACATGTTCATAACGAAGATTTTTCGAAACCAGTTTTTACTTTGTATATAAATCTGGATTGATTTCATCAATTCATTGATCAATTTATCTAAATTCATAAATACATACATCTCCTCTATTCTCTCTTTTCTTTTCTTTTCTTTCATAATTTTAATTGGGTAGACAAACGAGAAGACCAAAAAAAAAATCTGTTATTATTCCTTTCTCATTTTTTTTTTTTTTTCTGTTTTCTCAAATATGTATACAATTATGTGCATCGAATATTATATTCATCATATTTATTTGAACTCAAAGTTCTGTGCTCATTTCGGTCTGCTTCTGTGTCGGCGAGTCAGAGTTCTGTAACAATAGATAAAGATTTAAATTAATCATTGTGTTACACTTTAAGGAGCTGAATCATTTGGGGAAATAAATTCTGGGATTGGATAGTCTCCACATACATAGAAATAGGAAGAAATTAATAAAGAAAAGCAGAGGGAGAAGAAGAAACTTACGATATAATTGGCTGAAGAACAGCATCCAAAGTTGCATCAGCAGGAGGGTAGATTTCTTGATTTGAAGACATATCATAGCGTCCCTCTCCCCCAAATTTCTTTTGTTGCTACACCAAAGAAAACTATTTTTTTACTAAACTACTACCACACAGAGAGAAAAAAAAAAATTATATATAGGGTAGTATACTAAAAAGTTGAATGAGTATTTTATTCAGAATTATATTTACGTCGCATGCTAATTACAGGGTTAGTTTTTATTTCTCCGTTTGTTATCAGAAAATATTCTCTGTGTTCTTTTATCCTTTATTCAAAATCAAAAAAACTGGAAATCTCGCCTCACATATCAATTCACTTTCAAGCCATAGTATGCAGGAGACTTCAGAATCTATTCAAGATTAAAAGTATTGTCAGAGAATCGCTTTGTTCAAATTTAAATGCATAATTTTTATGGGTCGAAAAATTTCAGCAACTGCCTATAACAGAAAGAAATATACGGCGAACAAAAAAGGCAAGAAAATTTTTAAATCCCGATGACAATCTTTCAAATTCGTGATAAAACTATTCATAGTTTTAAACTCGGTGAAATTGAAACCATTTTCATAAACTTCTGGAGAGTTTCAAATTAACAGATAAGAAAAAACTAACAGAGATGAATGAGAATTGAAAAAAAATAAAAAAAAAAACGTAAACATAATTACGTACAACTCTGGTGAGTCTGGTGCTGCCTGCAGAGCTTGAACAGCAACTTGAAAAGTCTTGAGGAGTACTTTCCCCTAGTCCACTGTCGATATTATTGCCTATTAATATCCTGCCGTTACGACGATAATCAAATTCCTTCCTTGTATTATACTCGTTCCTAGCGGAGAAATGTTTTGAATCAATTCGACCGGTAGACCTCGAAGAAGCTAAGTTATAACTTCCATCGCGACAATGATGAGCAGTTCTTCTTTCTCTCTCTCTTAATCCAACCGAGCCGAAGTTCGTTCTGAAAGTGAATCCTTGACAATCTAGGCCTACAGGGTCTTCGGATGTAACACTTAGGTGTAATGACATAAAACACACAACATTCTTTCGCTTTGTCTAATAAAATATCTGGATTGGCAAAAGGTGCCCGCAGCCAGGTATGTATACGTATTTAATGTATGTAATAATAATAATAATAATAAATAAACATGTGCATCAAGCTGTTAATCAGTGATTTATTAACGGACTCATGCTTCGAATAAATAGGGGGCATGCTTAGACAACAATGTATACATGCTTGAAATAAATAAAAATTAAAAAAGACATGCAAATATCAAAATCAAACAAAACGAGATTAAGTAGTCTACACAATGTTTAAACTTTAAACAATGACTACTGATCCCGTCTCGTCCTCGAGAGGGGTGCCGTGGAGTACGCAGCTTGTCTTGATATCATCGTACCTAGGGAGGGCTGTTGATTCGATATCCTCAGATCGAGATAAAGCTGGAATTTGTGATGATTGAACAATCGATTGTGACTGAACAATGGTATAAGGAATCTCTCGTCTCTGTTGTTCGCTCATTCCAGTCGTATCGATTAAACCAAACTCCAAATGCCTGGAAAGAGAATTCAACGTCGTCTTGTCTTGCTGTTTAAAGAAATACGGATAATATTATACAAAAACTTTTTATTTTTAAATCTTACTTTCTAAGCTCATCAGGTAAATGCTGCTTGTGTGAAGATGACGGACTTCTGTGCCTACTTCTGTGCCTTCTACGCGGTTCCGTGTGACTTACGACCTGGTAAATTGCAGAAAAAAAAACACAATTTCAAATACTCTGCTCTGCTCATGATATATTGTATTAGAATTTTTTCGAAGAAATAATTACTGCTTACCACAGCTCTTTGAACACCCTCTCCTTTTCTTCTCTGCGCTTCTCTCCATTGAGGCTCAGAATCGACCAGTTCATGTCTATAAATGGATAATATAATTTAGTTAAGATGCATCTAATTGATGATTATAATTTAATCAGGTAAAAAACAGGAGCTACCTCGAATTACGAGAGCTTCTATGCTTCCGACGATGTTTTCGATGACCAGATCGAGAATCAGAACCTCTAGAAAGCTCTGATTCGCAATCAGAGTGTCTGCTGTGTCTCCGATGACTGTGACTGTGACTGTGACTCCTTCGTCTATGACCACCTCGGCTATGACTGTCCCCTGAACTCTGGCTCTCCACCGAGCTACTCCTTCGCTGGAGTCTACTCAAGAGCTACATAGACGAATAAATCATTGAATGTTGAAATAATTTAGAAGAAAAAATAGAATTGAAAGACTTTTCATGTCTTTCTGCCTTTCTTCAAGGCTGAAAATTTTAAAAAAGCAACTTACAGCAGGGGCAGTTCCTGCTGATCGTACAGAACGAGGACTAGATGAAGTATAGAGTCCTCTGGGTTGGCTCTGTGTCCATGGAGCACTTCTTGTGCTCCTGGTGCTTCTAGGACTAGTGTTATTTTGCTGTGCAGTATTATTGAGGTTTGAACTAGAAATACTGGATACTGGAACAGGGTGAGAAACTGGATTTGCCGTAGATGAGACCTCGACGAATGGTCCAGCCATTTCCTGTCCTTCAACAACTCGTCTTTGAGCCCGTCTACTAGGTGCTCTCTGAAATGCAGGAGCAGGATTTCTGATCCTTATACCGCCGTGTTTTTCTGAGCCCGAAGATGGCGGGCTGTACTGTCGAAAACGAGAATACGGACTGAGGGGAGGCGGCCCTGTTGCCATAAGCCGAAAAAATGCCTGATGCTCGAGGCAACATTTCCAAAGATGACGACAGGCTCCTCGGGAAGGAGTCTCAAAACCGTGTGTTCTCTCCTCAGAATTCTTCTCGCTTACTCTCAGCATGAAGTACCTGCCCTACGTGCCATTATTTTAATCACGATACTTACATTGTTATAGGTACATTAAAAGGTGTACATGAATATTACTCAGGTGGGTATGTTTATGGTTAGTAAAATGGGAGAAAAAAAATATACGAATAAAAAATTAAAACTTGCCATCAAGATATATGGAATTTTATCGTATTCAAGGTCTTAAGATTACGGAGATTAAAATACAGGTTTTCTCAAACATTAATTACTCTGCATCCCATACCTTGTAGTAAATTTTGTTGATACGGGGCCAGTAATAGTTTCCAACTTTATTTTTGTTTCTTAAAACTATGATACCGCTCGGGGTGAGACCAAGGAAATAATCAACGTTGTCTTCCCCCTGAGATTAGGAAAAAAAAATGAACTAAATTAATGAAATTTAGTATCTTAGGGTATAAAATAAGTCGAGAATCTTATACTAAGAGAGTAGAACGGCGATTACACCTCAGATAAAACTTCACAACCTCGTAAATAATTTTTTGCCAATACCATGGCCTGATTTTGTATGTTTGAAGTTTGAATACAGTGAGAGAAGTCCATATGTACCTACCAGAACTGGATGAAGATCAACTCCGTACATTTCGAGCCACTTGACTTTGTCAAGATAATTTAGCTCTGCAGCGGACGGAAGTTGTCCTCTGGAAATAATTGTATATTTAATCTTTTATACAATCAATTTGATAAATATTAGTTGAACTATATTGATAGAAAAATATATCAATCTGAGATTACGAGTGTGAGAAAAATTCCACCTTTGATTTCTTAAATTTCTGAAATTTTATTCATAAAAGCCAAAAGAGATTAATTCAAAAAATTAAATAAAATGAAAGTAAAGAAGAATGTTATGTACAGTATTAAATAAATATGAAACTCGCGGAGAGAACTGAAATATACATATATTTAAATCTGGAGAGACTCATTAGTATAAATAGCTGTATTAAAAACATTTTTTTTTTCTTTATTGGAGTGTTTATGGTTCAGCTTCTTTTTATTATTTTTTTTTCTGAATTTTTTTCTCATTCAAAAAACTTACACTAGACTTTTGTGAAGTTCAGCGATCCTAGATTCAAGTTCCGTAGTTTGGTTTGCCAGGAATCGAAATTCCGTCACGTACCCCGTCGAGTGTCTTCTCATGTCGTAGTCACCGAGTTCAGCTATAATAAAGATGAAAAAATAATAGAAAAATAAAAAACTAATAATGATACATGTAATTATACGTGTATGTTGGTACAGGTATCTATATACGTATATTAATAAATGTACGCCCATATCCTGCAATTTCTGAACCAGTTGTCGATACCTATATCTATGTTTTTTTTTTCTTTCTTTTATTCGTTTTTTGTATTTTCTTTTTTCTTCACTTCTGTTTCTTATCTTTCCGCCTATCCGTGCGCATCAACCCGGAGATATAATATACCCGTCGTATATATAATATATACCCCTCCCATCCGTGTTGTTATATCTTGCTCGCGTTAACGGACCGGTTAATTTGTACGGTCACGCGTTCAAATAAGAAATAATAAAGCTAAAAGATCTTTTATAGGCATACTTATGCTATCTGGATACTCAAACATATTAAACAAATATATTATCTAAAGGTATAATATACAGAACGCGATATCTTCCGGGTATAAACGATGTATATAAAATATAGCTAGGTAGATACTCGTTCATTTAGTATGATACTAAGACCAACGACTTGTCATTATAATTAACGTCCGTGAAATAGGAAACTCAAGGAAACTAAAAGAAAATCTATGAAAAAAAAATAACATAGCACCATGCTTAAAAATATTCGAAGGTTTCCTAATTCGGAAGTAAAAGACCGCTAGAAATTTAGGTAATAATTATTGTTACGGTGATAAGTGAAATGAAGAAAGAAAAAAAAATGATAATAATAATGGATAAATATAATTAGAAGGGTGATCACTTACATTGTACAACGTAAGCTCCAAGCTCAGCGGCTAAATCGAAAGAAACGGGAAGTCTACCTTGCAGGATATCCTGTTTCACTTGAAGAAAGAATTGATACCTGAAACGAAATGGAATTTGATCGATTTCGGTTGTCGCTATAATAATGTATCTGATATATTAATATAACCGTGTTACATATAAACGTTACACGAGCAAAATAAAAATGTCTATCGATAAGATACCCTATATATACCTATGTAACAATTATTTTATTTTATTTTCATTCCATCATTATTATAGGTTTGATTAACGAAAACTGTTTCGTCATATACGTATGGTTATAATACGTGCGTGTCGAAACTGAAAAAATGTAATGAAAAAGAAAAAAGTTCAAAAAATAAATAACAAATTTGAAAAAAAGTGCAAAAAATTTTGAACTGCAGAGACTACGAAGCCTCCGGCTAAATTCTAAACTCTAAACTGTACCGTGAAAGGATTATAGGTATATAGTTATTCTATATATGTATATGTTACAGCGAAGTAGTGGCGAGCCCGAAGCGTTTAGCCCCGTTGAGTTGCGTTGTGTTGTATGTATGTATTAAGCTGAAGTATAGGCGTGTGTATATTAAATCGAGGTATTGTGTGCGGGATTTAAAATACGTAGCAGGTTGTAATCTCGACTTCTTTGTATGTAGGAAAGACCGAAAATGTTAGATTTTAAAATCTCCGGAATGCAAGGGGGTCTATAATTTTCATTTTCGGGTCAGTAATTGGTCTGCGGACTTAATTGCTAGGGTCCGACACACAGGCTCTCCCATGAGTAAGCCTTTAAGCCTTGGGCCAAATACGAAATATTTCTTCCCCACTTGACCCTCCCTCCCTCCCGCCCGCCCTTCTACCTTCCTTCCTTCCCTATATCTATAACTACATCCAAAGCCGCTTTGCTACACATTCGTTCCCCAAAATTTTCTCCTTTCTCTCTCTATCTCTACATATCTCTTATTCGTTCAACGAGTATTATACCTTGTACGTATAGGTATACGTGTGAATGTGTATTTCTGCTATATAAACGATTTTATTTAATTCAACCAACAACTGAATCAATTTACTTTTTCCCCTATAATATGAAAACGTTTGAAAATGTTTCTAACGTTCTTGTTACATCTTAGTACATGTGCATTGGTAGTTAAATACGTACATACATGCACACATACGTATGTGTAACACATATGCAGCATCGAGTAAAAGCCACAGCACTCGCATTTGCATATAGATAGACTTTAGCCCGCGCTTTCGAGAGGAGTCTTTACTCTCCTTTAATTTTTAACCAATTTTTAATAACTTTTCCGTTCATCTCGTCTTTATCTCGTTTTCGTCTCTTCGACCTGCTGCTGCACGCGTAAGAAGAGTACGTATAGATATAGGCATAAGTATAGAAGGTTTTTAGCATAGCTTAATACTGCCAGAGAGATTCCCCACCACCCTCACTAAAAACAGCTCCGAAGCTGATGACGTCGCCTGGCTGCTTTTATCGCGACAAGTCGAGGAGAGCTCGAGGTATGACGCTTTTAAATAATGATAATAATAATAATGGTCATGATAATAACAATGAAAACGGAACGGTCTTCATTACACCTGAAAAACTGGTAATGGACCGAAAACTTGACCCCGCGCTAAACAATTTGGAGGTAGGTATATATAAGGTAAAGGTATATATAAAACCGCGAGCTAGGGTCTATATAACTTTCCTCGTAAAATATAATTCTCCCCGCTGCAGCATAAGTTATTATATATTCAAATCATAATAATAATGACGTGAATGAAAATAAAAAAATTTGAAAAAAGTTAGGTATATATAGTTTTATACCTATGTGTAGGGTAATATGTATATATATATATATGTATAGATACCTGGTTATTTCCTCGATAAGTTTGCACGGATCAGCAGCGTAAAATTTCACACCGAAATATAGGGTGTGTGTGTCCGGATTAGATCCCTCTGTATTACCAACTTCGTTTTTCAACTGTTTACCGATTTTTTTGCTCGGGTCCAGCCATTGCTAAACGAGGCATAATAATATTGATGATAATAATTATATAATAATAATCATCGATGATATAATTTATATACATATATGTATATAAATATAATTACAAGTATTTATTATTTATTATATAAGTCGAGGAGATGAACCTGTCTTACTGCATTGCAATTTGCATATAAGTAATACAGGGTATAATACACACACACATATGCACAGGGTAGGGTATATATTAGTAACGGATATTAAGCCCCGGCAGACCATTTCCGGTCAGATAATAATCTACGATCTGGATTTGCCCGCGGGAGTAAAATCGAGGATTAAATCCTCAAGTTGAAGAGCTGGTGGTTCAGGTTATAGTTACGGGTTTTATAATCAATTAAAATGTCAACTGCAGCATCAGCGCTGCAGCAGCATATTATATACGTATAGGTTATAGTCGGGTAGGTATATGAGATAGAAGATTTATCCGATAATAATAATAATAATAATAAAATGTAAGAAATAAAAAATGAAGAATAAAAAGAAGGAAGATCAAAAGCTTGTGAATTAATTTATTATGTATATTACCGTTTGATTCTCGTGGTCCAGATAACGTAGACCGAAGTATGCTGTCTCGAGAAGATTCAGGTGCCTGAATACTCGGTCGAGAAGCTCTTGTCCAAGGCTCGAGTTCTGTGAAGTTAAAAAGGTTGGAAGAAATGAAGATTCGTTGCTGCTGCTGCTGTTGCTGCAAGGGCCAAGGGATGAAAAGGACTCAAATACATTTCCCAAAAGTGCTGCTCGTTTCATATTCCCTACCGTACCTTATACCAGCAAAATGTCGGTCGTATCTTTTTTTTTTTTCTTCTTCCTTTACTCTGCCTCAAAATTGGCAATTTATACCTAGAGGTCTCAGCTGACTTTAAACTTTTTAATATAATAGAGAAGATGAAGAGGATGAAGATGAAGAAGAAGAAGAAGAAGAAGAATATGTTCATCGTACGCATATATGCAAAGGAAAATGCATATTTTGTGGCGCATCGCATTTTTCCGCAACAACAATATATCCTATATACCGTAATTATATTAAAGCGTCGCCAGCTCGTTCCGCTGTGATACTCTCAGCGATCTAAAAAATGAAAAAAAAAAAAAAAAAAAAAAAAAACTCGTAATTCTCTATTCAATCGCGTGTTTCGTTAGCTCATGGCTGTTGCAGTTTATACATATACGTATATAGATTGTATAGGTATATGTATATCCATCTACGTACTCTCGACAGTGTGCCGGTAGTTTCTGGTGTAGGTTATACTGACGATGAGATCGAAATCGGTGGTTTCCGGTTCCCACAGAGCGAGGGCACGCCGTGACGCACTTTTATACACTATTCCTTAGTTTTTTTTTCATTTTTCTTATACATATACCTCATGGATACACCGGCCGATTTTTCAAATTGCACGTATAAGGGTGCTTAAATAATATCGAAATCAGGGATCGCAGAATTTTATACGAACTGCAATTTGATAGAAATTTTATTGAAAAATTCCAAACTAAATCCTTAAAATATCTCGTCAGTTGATACCTCCGAAGTCTCGATAGATCCGGTTTACAAAATTTATATACCTGAGGAAGTGGTTATTTACACCTACCCCTGATCTGAATAAATTTACGCGGAAGTACGGAAGCCGTAGTATAATATCTATTAAACTTGAAACTGTTTAAAACCGCTGAATTCATGGGACATTAAAAGTACGCCTCATCAAGTAAATAATTATACCCTTGATACATATCCGAAAGAAGTTCATGAGTAGGTAGTATTCAATCTGATGAACGAATGATCGAGATATAGGGTATATTTGCGTACACAAATATATATCTATCGCTGTAAAGTATAATAAAAAAAGAACGGATGCTATTTTCTTTTTTTCTTTTGCTTTTTGGCTACATATACTGAGTGGCGTGTGGTGGCCCGTTCTCCAAGAGCGTGAAAGAGAAAGAGAGACAGAGTATAAGGGGGGAAAAAGAATGAAGGAAATATAGTGTCAACCCTCGTCGATCGTTTTGGCTTTGTTTCAAGTGCGTTTCTTCTCGAGACTTGAAGTATCCGCTTTCGATCGGAGATCGGTACTCGCGATTTCGTCGTATCTTAAACCCCTGTATACGTATAGTATAGGTATATATCGACGACGCGACGAAAGTCGACAACGAATCCGGATTCCCGGTTTGCAAGCACTATACGCACCGTCATTTTTTCGCTCTTTTTTTTTTCTTTCCTTATTTTTTTATTCCTCTCCTTTTTTTCATTCTTCAATTCTCTCTCTCTCTCTCTCTTTCTCTCTTATACATGTATACCTTACTCACATAATGTATTCCATTAGACATACATACATATATATATATATATAGGTATATGTATACGTTCGTTCTTACACGGACCTTTACTTCACGTACACCCACCCTGTATAATGTACAATATCTACGTATACGGACATACCGCTTATACCTACATAATCCCCCCTCCCCCTCCCCCGCCCCGCCGTCCCGCCGTCACTACTTCCCTCCCTCGAAAGAGAGGACTGACTCCACGTCTTGATATCCACGTACATACCTACTCTATAGGTAAGCCATAGGTATGTATGGTATGGTTTGGTTGGCTGGTTGCTCCCTGGTGGCTGCCTGAACGCGCGCACTCGCGCGAACGTGACGAAGGAGCGTCGCCTCGGAATACATATAGGTAGATAGTTGGGTATAGATACCGATGTAGGTACTGAATTTACTTACAGGAAAAGGTCTTACCCGTAGCGCGTTTAACGCTGCGGCGTACATACCGATGTGTGACTCGTGTTCATGACGAAGAAACACGAAACTCCGACTCGCGGACGTTCACGACGAACAACAATTCATTTCATTTCAAATTCAAAGTCAAGAGCTAAGGCTATTGTACTTATATACTTATATATACGACTCGCTCGCGCGACACGTCACTTTCCCGGAAATTTTTTGTATATAGGTATATATACCTTTACATACATAAGTGTATATGTATGGGTAGGTATGGATCGTATCTGAACTGATTTTTTTTCTTTTCAGTTCTTTCAATTTTTATATCTTTTTCGCTAATTTCTGTATACTTATCGATAATAACTATATAATCACATTAACCCGACTAGTTTTCTTTACGTATCGAGAAAAAGTGAACCTATAACTATAACTATGGAGTATAAGGTAGGTATATGAGAATTCAGTAATATACCTGCGGCTGCTCGGTTATACTACCGTACTTACATACGAATCCTACTTGTATAGGTGTTATACGTGCATACGTAGGTATACGTTAGATAGGTACCTTGAGGCTCGCCGTCGGGGGTCGTTCGGCGCGCCCCCATAATAATCATCGTGTACCGGTACCCGGCTCGCGTGCGGCGAACAATTTGAAGATGAGCGTATATCTCGCTTTCATTTTTCACCTCTTTGCGCTCTCGCCCCTCGCTCCTCGCTCCTCGACCGCGAGTAGTGGTAGTAATAGCTCAGAGGTATATATCGTAGACGCGCGTATGTATGTAGATATAACTCTAAAACCATGTATATATACGTATGTATCATACGTGCGCGTATATATATACATGTACAAACACACTTCCTCTACGCCTCGGTTCGCTTCGCTTCGCTTAACTCGCTCGGCTCGTTCGCGTTCGTTCATTCGTTCGTTCGTTCGTTCGTTCGTTCGTTCGCTGCACCAGCAGCAGCAGCAGCAACCGGGAGCAGCAGCAGCAGCAGCAACAGCAACGCGGCAGTTCCGTTTATTTAGGCATTGCGAGTGCCCCCGTGTGTATAGGTATACACTGAGAGCACGCTTTATAGGTGTATATATATCGTGGGAATCGACCTGCTCCACCTCCGCCTCATCCCTTTCTTTGGACTTAATTGAGCGGAGGAAATATTTGCAGGGGTCTGTTATAGAGTTCGTCAGACTTTTCGATTCCGCACCGAAGGCTCCGGGCGTTTTTAATTTACGAATATAATTGTTGCATCGCCTTTTTAAACTTCTTTCTACACGTCTTTTTTTTTTTTTTTTGCTCTTCATTTATCTATCTATCCTATTCTCTACATCGTTTCTAGATCGTTTCCGTTATTATACCATTTCACTAATTCCGAATAGGTGTATAGGTAAGATAATGACTTGTATAAACACCGAGGTGTATACGTACAGCTACATGTACACACTACACATCCGCTCATTAAGAGAGAAGGCGTTTTTTATCTCTTAGGTTTATTATAAAAGACCCCCCGGGGCGGTGTATGTGTATATATATACATATATCAGAAGATCAACATCTCTTGAGATAAATAAATGACCGGTGTCTACTTAACGCGTAATTATCCGTTATTCTTCCTATATATATATACATGTTATGTATGTTGTACATATTTATGTATTACAGTGCATGTTACCGAGCTCGTTCAATTTTAGACAAATTTTTCTATAGCCTGTAATATATGTACCATAGAAATGTGTGTACAGGTATAACATATGTATATATATTTGTTAATCTGCAGTACGACTGTATATCTACTCGGGTACATAAATGTATATGTAAGACAAGCGAGCGAGAAGCGCTCGTCGGCGCCGGGGGCTTCCAATTTTGGTGTATCGGGTATAATAACACCGCGAAGCGCTTTTGGAGCTCGCGGGCATTCCGCGTGCGCGTTCTTCTTCTTCTCCTTTTTTTTCTTCTTCTTCTTCTTCTACTTCTTATTCTACTTCTTTGGGAAAAGACGAATAAACGTTTGGTAAACCTAATTGCGATATGCACATAAAACGAAAAGTACAAAGCGTCTCGCGTTTTATATACCAATATGTATATAGGTATATCCAAGTATATAATAATATATACTATATACTCATATATTTATAAAATCGTAGATTTATACGTTAGTTTAGAATTTTCCTACACCCACACGCAGATATATATGTATCTATGTATAAATTATAGACTTCTTCTTCTTCGTCTCTTTTTCCTTCACAAATAACCGTTGAAAGGGATGAATGACTGATGGGACCGGCCATCGGCTACCGCGGCGCGGTATAATACGATCGACAGGGTTAAAAAGGAATTTCTTCCTCCCGATTTCGGGGGTTTATCGCGTGCGCGTAATTGGAGATATACGGTGGGGTAATGCGGTATTAGCTTACGCGGATCTTTTCGGCTTTTTCGTGGTATGTGGGTCCACGTCATGATCGTGATATATAGTAAGATATTTTACATAGTCATAGATAAAGATAACAAAAAAAAAATGACCCAATAAGAATAAAGAAAGATGACCAATTTTACGAAAACGATGCACTTTTGGATATACAACCCATATAGATGAATAATGTGACTGGATATGGTGCAGGGATAATTACCCCTATATAGTGTTGTTATAGACTTACTAGTACGTCCTGAAGTAGTTCATGTTCATCGAGAAGGATCACCTTGCAGTGAAGGAGGCGAGGCCTGCGGCGACCAGCGGGCCTTAATCCCGGACACAGCCACTCGACCACCATCTCCTCCTCTCTTATCGTTTACAGTTCTCTCCTTAGATTTTCGCTTTCCACGATTTGTTTTTTTTTTTTCTTCTTCTTTTTCTTATTAGTATTATAAACTTTCTTCGAAGATTAACCCGGTTCAATATCTCGATCTATTCATCATCCTATAAATTAAAATAGAAATAAAAAATTTCTTCATTAAAGAAACGTATCTGTATATATTTAAACAACATCATTAATTATAGATTCAATTATATCATTATAGACGCGGGGGATTCAAATGACCTAATTTCGGTGATTCAAATCAAAGGGATTTCAATTTGATTTTTTTTTTCTATAATTTTTTTTGGTTTTTAAATTATTTTCAAACATAAATATATATATCGAGCTTGATTCAAGTCTCCGAAGAAAAAAAAATTCTGCAAAATTCTTTTGATTTTTTTTTTTTCTTTCTCTCAACCACGCAGAGTTATTAATATATACCAACACAGATATATAGGCTAATGGTTAATGTCGTCATATGGTAGGTAGGTATATAGGTACAGCCCCGACTCCCGCAGCAGCAGACGGAATGATCGTTGTCTGCGGTCAAAAAGTGAAACCGCTTGGACCGCGGCGCGGCGCACGTACGTACGAACGTACGCGTTAGCTCTTTGTTTATTATTATATTTTTTATTTTTTTTTATTATCTTCCCTCCTCCTCTCGTCATCTTTATCTTTTTCTATTTCTCTTTTACGCCCGAGTATAAGGTAGCTGCCACAGTTCACGTCAGACTCACCCAGTCGACGGTATATAGCTATCATATGTACATAGGTATATAAACAAATACATCATACATATGTATATACATATATACATACTCGCGTACGAGCTCCGTATATACTCGTATCCTATCTATATAATACAGAGATTTTTGCAGACGCCTGCTAGCCAGCCTCCGGCCTGCATCCACCCATCCCCCCATATGTATCTTCGTTTTTTTTTTTTCTCAACCTTTTTATCACTCGACACACTCTGGACATATCCAGGACGCATATACCTCACGCATATAACGCCCTTATTCTTACAGGGAGTCTGTATATAAATATATAAGGAAAACCTCACTTTCTTCTATATCGTTTAATATTTTCTCTATATCGCGATGTATAAAATATCTAACATTTTATAGTTTATTGAAAGAAGCGTATATAAGTATATCGCGAGGAGATGCGCGGAATAGCTAAGGCGAGAAGGGGACCGCTGCAAACGCGAGAGCTACTCGTCTTTACCGTTACTTTGCGTCGCCGGGCGTACTGTATTATATACGTATACCTGCCTAGATTAGGTATTTATGTATATATGTATGCAAGGTATACCTAGCACGCGTTGAATAGACGTTATAACGCGAAGTGTACATTAGTACGATATACATAGATATAACTATACACTATACACACCTACATAATATGCATATATCTATCTATGCGTATATGTACACAAAGTATATATTTACACACGCGAGGTGTATATGTATGTATATATGATTTATGTATGTATGTACAAGCAAATCGGGAACTGATTCTAATTTCTAATTTATAAAATGATTTTTTTCTCATGTTCTCCGGTAGTTATAGTGGGCCAAAGTAATTCCCTGAATTTTCCCTGAATTTCCCAGACAGACAAAAGTCCCTGACTATTCCAGATTTTCCCTGTTTGTCGCCACCCCTGTATAACTATTACATCGAAGCGGTATTAGTCTTCTATCCCTTTACGATGTATACGCGAACATATTGTATTTGCGCGCGGAACTATCTGCAGAGCTCTTCGAAGTATACCTACTCCGCGTTCCGTCTATCAAGCTGTAATCCTGTATTATATCTTTCTGTATATGTATACCCATAATATACCATTGTACAGTGTAATATATAACATTCACCTACGCGGATCTATAAATTATTCATGTTCAACCATATATTTATATATACCTATATCACACGTGAGATTAGATTAGATCGAATGTCAGGCATTTTTCATACGCCAATTCTTAGATGCGGGGACTATATATGGATAGCTGCAATTAGGTTCTTGTTTTTTAGGATATTATTTTTCTCGCTTTGAGGTAGAGAATTATCCTACTTCTATGTAATAGCTAATTTATAGAGCTCATTTGTTCTCTTCAATTGTGTTCGCGTGCAGTGGATTATACAAACTGCAGTATAATAATGATCTGACGACTAATTATAAAAGTGAACTGTAGGCTAGGTGAGCGCAAACGAGGAGTTAGTACGTATATATAATATGAATATCTATAAGCGACGAAGAGTATATATAAGGGAGTATATATGTATATGCGTGTACAAACTGTAGTTGGCGAACTATATAGGAATGAGAGCAGAGTAGGTACACTTCCGGTTTTATTTTCCCATGACGGTGTTTTAAACTTTTTTTTTTTTAATATATCTTCACCTTTTGCCTCGGTGGGTACAATTTATACAGCTTCGGTGATATACATAGCTATATATACGTGTATACATATACGGGTATATATATTCTGGTATATATATATATAAGGTATGTACAATTAAAGGGCGAACGCGTCAATTTGAAAAGAATGCGTTTCCGTGAATCGGCCGATTAAAACTTGAGACACGAACACCAAGTTGCTGCAGGAAAACAACGTCTAAGGTATTAAGGTTAAGAAGAAGAAAAAAATATACATATATATTCTAAGAATACAAAGAACGCCGCCGGAATTACCGGAGGGGGATTCAAAGTTTTAATCGCGAAAATGCGCGCGGGGGAGGTGATTCTTTTTTTTTTTTTTACGATTACAGTAGGTACATGTACATACATAAGTATGCGTATATATATCTCTTCAATAATTTCATGAGAATAAGGAAAAATTTATTTTCTTCTTTTTCTTGTTCTTCTCTTCAGTGTGAAAATGATTATACTTCTTTCTTCAATTCTTTATTTGACACACGGGAAATTGCGAAACGTGCGCGGGGATAAAAAAGCGAGACGCGTGAAAAAAAAAAAAGAAGAAAAGTGGAGAGAAGCGAGAGAAGTACAACTTCATCGAAGGGCCTCGTTATACCTCGACGAGATACATAAATTTGATTTATTTATTTATTTATATATTTATTTTTGCGTATATCGGTACTTATTATGTACTTCGAGGCCTTTGCAGACAATCATCGATATACACCTATATGTATAATATAACAACTCGAACCGCACCGCGGTGCTGGATAGGATTGTTAGAATCCCATTATTTAATTTACCGCATTGCCTAAGGGGCGGCGAGGGAGCGATACTTAAGAATATCGCTTAAATTATTTTATTTATACTTCTTTTACGCCAGAATGATAAATCAGTCCCGACCGATATGCGAATTTATTATTATTATTTTTTTATCAATTTTTAATAATTTCAATACACACGCCCGCGCATCGGCTATTCGAGAACTGCCTCGTATTAAACTCACGTTCAACATCGTGTGTATATAGGTATATGTATACATACCAGAAACACCCGCCGCGTCGGTGATACCGGTTAAGAAAAACTGTAAATCTTATATACCATATATATATATATATATATTATACACGTGTATATACCTATGTACGTACGTATATATACACACAGCTATGTATATACAATACAACGGCGTTTAAGTACCGTGAACGGATCGCAGGCGAATTCCCCCGTTTTAGTGGGTAATTTTGGCGAGCGTTAAAGCGATTATCAACGTCCCATAAAGCGCGGAACGCTTTGGTAATAAAATATATATACATATATATATATATATGTATAAAAAAAGGAAAAAAAAAACAAGGAAAAGAAAAGAGAAATTGAATGAAAAATGGAGAAAAAAAAGAAAATTTTTTTGGGTGTTTGTATTTCGTAATGAAAAGCGGAGTCGTGTATATATATATATATATACGTAGAAATCGTACCTATCTATGTAATACCTAAATCAAAGCTAGACGGATATCAAAGGCCAAAGCAAGCAAAGTCCTCGAACCTCGAGTCACGCGGGACGCCAATTAGCCGCTTGCTCGCGTAGTAGTATAGGAGGCTGACAACTTTATACCATTCTATCCTTCCTCATTCCTTCTCATCAGTGAATGGTGTAATAATATATATATATCTATAGGTATTATATAGTCATAGATTATACACGCCGTGATCTTCAGCGGCGTATAGCTTACGCCGATATATACATAGGTATAAGAGTCGACGACGACGGAGGAGGAGGAGGATGTCAATGTATTATCTTCGTAATCACCGAAGCGAAAAATAATAAGAGATAGTTAGATATATGGTAGGTATGGGGTATGGTGAAATACAATCTCTGACGCGATTTAATTAAATCAGCTTCCCGCGATCTACGGTGGCAAATGGAAGTGGAAGTGGAAGTGGAAATTGAAATGGGAGTGGAAGTGGAACTGGCTCGTGGGCGCACTTCATTAATTGACTCATTAAACCGCGCGTATACTACGAAAACAGTTGATATTCTATTCCTAACGGGTTAATTATCTTTGACAGAAAACATATGCTTCTTTGAATATGTTTTCGTTTTTTCTCTTTCTTTTTTCTCAATTTAGGATCTATTGCCCTGTATATATCTGTTTATCTCACTAACTAACTAACTATGTATTTACGACCTGGTTAAGTTCAGTCATAGGTGTGTGTTAGTATATGTATATACATATGTACCTATAAACACATATTTATACCGCACGCATACATGCGGGAAATATTATATCTGGACCCTCGGGGAAACCCGGATTTACTCGCGATCGTCGAAGACAATGCCTTCTTTCTCCTCCCACCCTTTGCAGCTCCGGGCCCATCGCTTACGTTAGAATCTCGCGCGGAGCGCGGTAGAGTCAAAAAAAAAATCAAAAGTAGGAAGTGAAAATTGATTGAAAATAAAGTAAAAAAATAATGATACCGATGATGATGATGATGATGATAATTATAATAGCAATGATAAAAAGAAAGAGAATTGAGAATTTGAATTGATCACTTACCTGAATACGTGAGCGATCGCTCCTTATTCTTCTTCTATGTTTTTTTTTTTATCTCTATCTTTCTCTTTTTGAAACTCCCGAAAGTAAGAATGAGAGTTGACGTATGATCGTGACGAACAAAAAATATAGAAACTGTCGTCGTTAATCAGACTGTCAGAAACCAGCCTTGCAATATGAACGGTGCGACGACTAATATATACCTATATGAGTAGATTTATATCATCTAATTTTTAGCACTTCTCTCAGATTAAATAACACGAATATCCGAAGCACGCCGGTAATAATATATCTATACAAATAAATAAACGAGAGTAATTAATCGGGAATTTGAGTAACACAATCTTCACACGTAACGAAGATAAATATAATAATAAATATAATAAGATAATAATAAAGATAAAGATAAAATATAAAAACGTCAAAAGCTGGGGAGCTAAATACGGTGAATAAATACCGAATCAAAAGCCCGCAATAAATTGTGCGCGCGGCTAAACACGAACAGGCTTCTTTCAAGTCTCGAGTCAGAGTACGGACTGATTCGACGACGCTCACCGTGGCTCGACGGCCCAGTCGCCGCGGAGTCGACGATCCTCGAGGAGCCGAGCGTACGAGGACGAAGGCGAAGGCGAAGGGTAGAGAGCAAGGAGGAGGAACTTCAGCTCGGAGGACGAGAGGATTGGTGCCGCGGCGGTGGGGACAGGGAGACACTCACTCAGAGGCTACGAAACTACACGCATTATACACACCTGCATAGCATGCGAGGAGATATTTGAGTGTGTTGTTTGCCGGTTTAAGAGCTTCCTTGCTTTTCGTTTCTATTACATGATCCCGAGCTATTACGGTTCTATCAATTTTCAGACTATCTATCTGCTATGTATTATCCGTCGTTTATTCATTGCTGTATTCATTTTTAAACCATTTTTTCCTATTGTGTAAAAGATGTTCGTACATTCTGGATGAGAAATTGTCCAATTGTTTTTTGAATTCACGATTCCGATTATGCGCACATGCAATGCATGGCATGGGTATACCCGTAACAGGACTTTACTCTTACGCAGGAGAATAAAACTTTGACTACTGCACTCTACAGTTTTTCGACGTGATCCAACAGATGTGACTGCTGCCCTTGCAACAGGTGCCTTTCCAAACTGGATATACGCTTGGCCGGTAATATACTCGCCATGAGTAAAGTAAAATCAGTAAGATAACGTCTCGGCGGTGGTAATGGTAAAGCTATACCATTCATTTCCGTACGTTGTATGGTCTTACCATTTACGCTTTACCACTACACGATGCCTTTGACTGAATTAACGCACGATGGGATATGGTTTCATCGTAATATTGTATGTTGGTAAAATGTGAATAGAAGTATTACTACCGACTGAATCAGAGAGTGAAAAAAAATAATAATATTCATAAAAAAATTGATCATATCAAACAGGTATCTATCGAATTCCTAAAACTGTTGTATTTAGTCTGATTATAGTTTTGCTGACAAAAAAAATTTAAGTCTTTCCAGAAAGAGAATAAATAGATATATAGATAATGAATTTATTCGCATGTGAGACTCACCACTTTGGCTGGTACTGATCCGGAATGTACGGGAACGATGAAGACGTTGGTATATTTCATTCATAGATCTTTGCATGAAGACGAGGGTGGGGGCAGAATCGAAAACACTGCGCTGCATTTTCACAGCTGTTTCGAAATATTATATATGCATTTCGCATGGGGAAATATTTTAGGCAACACTTCGATGGCAATTCACTTATTTTGATATTATATATGCATTAGGCATGGGGGTAAAATTTAGATAACACTAATCAATGGCAAATCACTATTTTGATATTACATATGCATTTCGCATGGGGAAAGATTTAAGGCAACACTTTGATGGTAATTCACTCATTTTGATATTATATATGCATAAAGCAGGGGGGGGTGAATTTTAGATAACACTGATCAACGGCGATTTACTAAATTTGATATTATATATGCATTTCGCACGGGGAAAGATTTTAGAAAATACACGTCAATGGCGAATCACTATTTTGATACTACGTAGGTCTCCTACTACCGCGATTCAGAATATAGTGGGCAAAGAACAAAGATTATATTCGATACGAAATAAAACATCTAGATATTAAATGACAATATTATTCTCACCGTTCGCTGAAAATTATGTATATTCAAGCATTCAAACAAGAAAATAGAATAAATGATCTGACTTGTAGATTAACCTAACCACTTATTGTAATGGGGATGTGTGTACCGAGATTTGAGAAAATTTGCACTACGGAATTGAGACAGTTTTTACTAGACTGATAATTGATAAACACGACATCGGATAAGTTCTAGAGATAATGTTCACTCCGAGACAATTATTGATTTTGTACGAACAATGAAAACTTGTGGCGATAATTACCGAGAGAAAATTTTTGGCGGCAAGACACTTGGCGATCGTCAACTGTCGGCACTCGAGTAAATGTATCCCTCCGCCGAAGGACTATTTATCGATAGACAATGGCGGATAATCGAATGTCGTTATCCCGCGAGAATAATTAATGGTTATGAGATGAATATTCCGATAATTGTCGCGAATATCTTATTCGTAATGAATTTTTAGGCGATTAAAAAATTATATACCTGCTTATTGTCTTATCCGATTGAACTTACGGCGATGAGAGAGAATCAGAAGGAAGTAAAATATGATCAGCATCAACTTATCGCATCGAAGTATCAGCCCGCTAGCCGATTTCACTAACCCGAATTCATCACACGATTATTTAGCTAAGCTAAAGATTACTACGAATAACTATACCATAAATCGTGTTGGACTGGTAGCTCGTATCGAGTAAAAGCACTTAGCGAAATGCTGACCGTTAACAAGCAACGAATTATGACATCGCCAATTTGAATACTCCCGATCGCAGGGGTGCGGCGCCACTTGTCGATGATACATACATATATCCATCTGGGTGACCGGATGATTGAGTGGATGGCATAAAATAAGCCGCACTGATTGCATATAATATATATTATAACTATTTTCTCATGATTTCTTTCTGTGATCTCATATTAGGGTCAGTACTCGTCTTTGTTGGGCTCTTACCGCCAACGGCCTCCGAAATAGTATCGCCATCTCGCGGACGAGTAGAGAACCAGTTTTGCCGCAAACATACACCTTATTATATGCAACCCAATAGACAACACTGACATGCGGGTTGTATATAACAAGGCGTACCCATTTCTCCGGCAAAAGGATTTCGTCAATTAAATCGCGAGATTTTGTGAATTCCTACTTTATCTTACATGCATTATTATATGCAGTTAGGCGTGCCTAACAAATAATGGTTTTGATCTGATCTTTGTGGAAAAGGATCGTATGCACTATTATAAACCGATAAAAATTATTAAGGAATTAATGCAATATAATTTAAGTTATCTATGACTTATACTTGAAAATAATATCTGAAATTGTACTCGAATCGCACACAGGCGATGAAAAAGAGTCGAATAACTGAATTTTAGGTTTCAATACTATTTTTAGTAATTCTAGAATTAGACTTATGATGAATGAGTTTAGACTATGGATGTAGAAACTGGGAAGAGACAATAAATTCAGTACATTAATCTTTAGTCTGTTGTAATTTTTGCTCACAATTAATATAACATGATTTACATATATTGTCGATTTAATGTATAATGCGTTATAGAATATTTGGAGTCAAAGCCCGTATATCTTCACCCATCATTGGAATCTGGGAAAAAACAGAAAAATCATTGATTTTAGAACAATAAGTTACGAGTTTAATGTATCGAATGGGTGAAAGTTTTTTTAGTACATCAGCTTAACGCGAGTATCTCCCTAAACTGACATATATATTTATTCCTAGCGTTTAATTAATTTGAGAAATGGTAACAGCTGCTGTTCTCATAGTCAGCAGATTCAAATAATGGAAACGAATTTATTAATCTAATATATATAAGTACACGTTGCCAAGGGCTAAGGGCTCTTCTCTTTAACGGTAGGTCTATGTATACACGAAGAATAACTGAAACGAGGTAAATGACATGTGCGTTACTCTCCGCGAATTACACACTGAATAAGTTGTATGAAAATCTGACAGTAACGTGAAATGCAACCAACTGTAAGTTTTTTCCCCTTTTTTTTTCCTTTTTTCATTACCATTGCGGACTGCATCACTCTTTATGTCGAACAGTGAGCTTTGATAATAATCACACTTTGTACGACGAGTTTGAAAATAAAAAAACAAGTAATTCCCATCGTATAAAGGATTGTCTATTCGTTGTTTGATCCTATTAACTCACAATAGGTATACCTATATCGCGTACACATATATTTTCACATTAATTACAGACACAATATAATGCAATCCCGCGGTTATGATGTTTGTTTGTTCATGAAAAGGTTACTAATACGTCCATTTGTGTAATATTATCAGAGAAATGGACATTTGTATTGAATTTTCAAACGTTCCACTCCGCCATATACAGTAATTATTATCTGCTATAATTTCACCAGATAAGCGTATCAATTTACCTGGTGCAGATTGTCGAGCTTGTATAACAGCTATACCGACCATATATGTATAGTGTGGTCGATGAAAAAACAGCCCTGGTCAACGATCAGCGAGCTATTGTTTTATGAATTATTACCCCACAATCTGCAATTCCACGTATAATATTATACTCGCGAAAGTTTTTCATCGAAAAATTTTGACCGTCTATAATTTTTATAGTACATCATCGTTACGTTTGAACTCTGGACGATCCGAATGTATACGAAGGGCCGTAGTAATCCTGGCTTCTTTAAGGGCGAGCTCCCTTCTCGTCTTACGCCAGGTACCTACTATTTTCGAGTTAAGAAAACGGAGAAATGAGAATTAACATTGCGCGCGTTCTTGATAAATTACAATGAGTTATGCCTGAGAAAGTTTTCTCAATGTTATGTTATACCAACGTTTCGTTGTAATCGCAGCAGTGGGAGTGCAGTAGGTACGAGCTGGAACCTCATTAAAACATAAAATTGCGGAAGAATTTATTCATTCGCGAGAACCTGTACAGGTAGGTAGGAAGGTAGGTAGGTATGTACAGGTATTTCATAATTGCGATTATTCAGTCTAAAATTCGCGTATCTATAGGCATCGCGTATCTCAGATATCAACGAAACTGCCAAACTTTCTAAAAGTCGAACATTAAAAACGCCGAAAATTTCTTCAAATCAGTTACGGGAAATCTCTTAATCGGCCAATTAAACCCCACCATAAGATTTTAACAACGATATAACATTTTGTACAAATCTGCGCAAGGGTTGGTTCTTCGTCGGGTTTGGATTACGGCCGAGCCACACCCCGAGGGTGAAATTTCTCCATATACGTATATAAAGGTATACCTTTACAGGTATTCTGGTATAATATGCGTATAGTATGTAGCAGAGATAGCTAAATTTGTGATCAAATATTAACGTCTATGTGTTCGATCGGCGAAATGATTAGAAAAAAAAAAAAATTTCTTCTTTCCATACTTTCAATAAATAATCCAGATCTCTATGAGTGTAGCAAATTCATTTCATCCCAGCATCACAGGAGCTTAAGGTTAGTCTTTGGAAGTAAAGGTGGAAAGTGGGGGCAGCCCGTAGATAGGAAAGGGCGAGGGCGAGGCGACGAGGGTAGATATCGCCTGGGTTCGCGGAGTAGCCGCCCGAGGCGTTCAACCAATTAGCTAACTCCCGGTTCACCCCCAAAACCGCTAACGAAGAACGAAGGAGAGAGAGAGTGAGTGAGTGGGTGAGGGGCCTATGCCTCTCTTCGGCTCACGGCTCACGGCTCATCGCATCAGCACCGCTGCTTCTGTTACGGTTCTGTCTATACAGTCGCTGCGTACTGCCTAAGGCAAGGCTTTAATTTTTTTTTTTCTGTCTTTTTATTTTTCTTTTTACCTTTTTTTTCTTGTTTTTTTTTTTATCCAGGAGAAACCGGGAATAAGGATTTGGTAAAGCGAACGAAGTGAAGTCTAACCGAAAAACGACAGGATATAGGAATATAGGTATATACCTATATATTTATTCAGGAGTTGAGTAGACGTGTATAATCCTAACCGCGCCGATAATCGCTACCCCTTATTTCACCCTACCCCGTTGGGGGTGCGAGGAAAATTATCGTGAAAAAAATAATAATGGAAATAATATAATACTTCGCGGTAATTTCGCGGCCGTCGCGGTTAGAGAAGAATAGTCGTAGTTGTGATAATTGAGGTAATGCGCGGTATAGCAGAAGACCGTGGAGCTAACTCGGAATAATGATGATAATAGGCTGAATATAATGATAATAATTAGTGAGGCTGCAAGGGCTGAACGTAAGGCGTGACGCGTCAAAGCCGCGCAACACCTTGAGATTTGAAAATTTCACACTGGGAATAAAGAGAATTCATTATTTACGGATTTTAATCTCGTTCCATACCGCAAAGACAATTATATATGTATACGAGTTGATTTCTAAAAGGTCGTGTATGTCCTGTGTATGAGTATCGGCTGTAAACTTGCGGTACGAGAAGCTGTCGACACCCCACGTCCTTGTTTAACATCAAAGGAATAATATAAGTGTAGAAAAACGAGGGAGGAGAACAATAGTGTAGTTCGATTGCCACGTGCGGTTTCTTTTTTTTTTTTCATTCCTCTTTCTCCCCGTATTATACTGTATTATATTATATTATCGTCAATTTTTAGCGTAATGTATGTATATACAATTAGGCGAATGATAAAGGAACGTGGGGAGCGAGAGAAAAGGAATCGGTAGGGAGCGAAAGAAGAAGAGGAATTGAAGGGGAGAAAAGCGAGAATCGCGTCCCTTATTCCCGGACAAAAGACAAACGGGAATCGTGAGTCATTAAAAGCCAGGAGGTCCCTTAAATAGGAGCAGGTATACCTAGGCAGGTATACCGCTTATACCAACCTTCATATACAAACTCCTCTGCATGCCTTGCGGGGGAGAGACGTGCGACTTCTGCGTAATGTACGCGCGGGTAGGGTAGGGTAGATATAATGTTGCTAGCCTCGAGGAAACTTGCCTGTCCAATCTTACGATCTAAACGTAAAACGTTTCTTTTTTTTTTCTTTTTTCTCTCTCTTTTTGCTCCCACGGAATGAAAGAGAAGGGGGATGATGGGCCGTAGGTTCGCAACTCGGTCAACATTGATATATTCGTGTAGGTATCGTAAAATGAAGGTCTCTTCCTCGTAAAAGTATAAAACGTAGGAATCAGCTATCTATCTGCTATGTTGCGGAGTAGGCGGTGGTTTTGTCTTCGTCAAAAAACAAGAAAAAAAAAAAAAAAAATCGATCCTCAAAACTATGACGTACAGCTATTTAATATTCATGTGTGTCTGTGCTTAGGTATTCGCGAGACGTCGCGGTTAAATGAAAACCGAAAAAAAAGTGACCAGAGAATGATAAAAAAAAAGGGGCGACTCGTTTGTTTTTTGGGTTTTTTTATTTTTTTTTTCCTCATTTTAAGTACTAAAATTCCCAAAACGAAAATTCTCGGGCGTTGAACAGCTCTAAACCCCGAGCGTATCGTATATCAGTGTTTTATTGTTAGTTGGAAACGCCGCAGCGCGTCGCGACGCGTGACTGACAACATTGTGCGTCGCCCGGTTCTCCCTTTTTTTTGTTTTTTTTTTTCGACGGTGAAAAACCCTCCCTAGATATATTCGCGGTGGTCAGGACACACCACGATGCCTTTTTTCGTTTTTTTGTTTTTTCAACTTTTATTCGAATTTTTATTCAACGACTATAGGAACATTTTACTTGTACACCTGTACACACCGTCCCGTTGACAGCGTGCAACGGAGGAGGGTTAGCCGTGGGTCGCCAGGGGTCGACGGGGGATAAATTCAAATTAGTAAACGCCATTAAAATGAGTTGTTAACTCTCTCGGCTATGTATGCGTATATATGTGTTTACTCCTGCAGCACAATTCTGGCATACCGTCCCCATGCTCACACTCGATCAGTATATGAGTATACGTGTGTATCTGCCTTATACCTATAACGTACGCCGTTCGAGTCCATTTCGTATCGCACGGATCTCCCGGCTTAAAACACACACGTAAATGTTTATATAGGTATATACCTATATGTATACATGTATACTATAGCTATGTAAAAATAAAATAAAATAAATAAATAAATAAAAGCTCTGCGAAGCCTTTCGCGAAGCTCAAATTTTACTGTACGTTTGAGCTTACGTAGATTTTTTGTTTTTTCTTGTTTTTGATTTTTTTTCACTTCGAGGCACTATCAACTGCACCGTTTGAAAAACAGAAAAAAAAATATCAGCTAGTTCTACCTTCATTCGGACAAAATTTTTAATGAATTTCAAAATCTACGTACGTCGTTATACGTATAAATATTAATCCTATATGAAATAATGACTAATTAGTTATTGATCAAGAGACAAATACATACGATATGTATATAGTACGTTTCGTTATGCGAAGAGAAAAAAAAAAGAAAATTAGTTTTAATTATATTATAGCGAGATATATTTTCAATCGTTTCGTCTCCTTATGTATCGCTTTATATGCTGATACTTTACTGAAATAAATTATTCAATCTCAGCAAGTATATAATATAGGTATATAGGTACAGGAATAGATATAAGAGTCTAGTAGCTACATCCTAGTGCGCTTGTCAAATCTGAGAGTGGAACTTTTCCTAATGAAAAGGAATAATTAATATCAGTTTCCTCGCTTTCTCAACAACCCCATACCTATAATATCTTACTATGTACTACATATAGGTGATGCAAGTGAGCAGATACGCCGTCAATGTCGTAGTTCCAGTTGAGCCAAGAAGATGATAATATAACTATAATAATAAAAATGATAATGATAATGATAATAATAATGATAATCACGGGTACGGTGAAGAGTCGCCTCGACTCGCCACTCGTCATATTCTTCACCCTCGACATGTACTCGCTCGCTTCTTTCACCCTTCTTTTAATTATCGAAACGCTAATGATGTATCGACTCTGCACACTCACGAGCGTGTCTCCTCTTTTGAGGATGCAGCACCTAGCCCTCAGAAATGATTATTATTATTATTATCATTATTATTATACAAGATATATACCCATATATATATACATACATCCCCTGTACATATACATCGCTGTGACTAGGTACGCTAGGTACTTCTTCTCGTCCCGGTTTTATAAGTGGAATAAGAGTGATTCAAATTGAGACTGAAGCTTCCTTTATAGAGTGTAAAAATATTCACGCGATATATAGACGTATGACATTCTTAATTAAATAATTAGATTGACACGAATCTTCGTACGATTATTTCATCTCAGAAGATACACGTGTATCGATCATAATTTATATAATTTCACCAAGTTTTTGTACTATATGCCTATCCCGCATGTACTACTTTACCTCCTTTCTTTGGTTTTTTCCTTCCTTTATTTTTTTTTTTCTTTTTTCTTTTTATAGCAACGAGTTTCAAATCTATGAGGTGCTGAGAGGAGATAGGTGGGTAGGTAGGTAGGTACGTGACGTATAAGACGTCAGTTGAATCTGCAGGGATGAGGTGAGAAAGCCAGATAACCGACTACACGAAGAGAAAGAGAGTGAGTGAGGAAGGGAGCGAATGAGCGAGAGCAAAAGAGAGAAAGATAGCGAGAACAGGGTGTTGAGGTAACCGAATTATCCTTGCGTCCGCCCGACTTATCCTGACGGATTGGGTTAGCCGAAGGAGGATCCCCCGTCGCCGACGCCGCCAGAGCCGCGACGATGCTACCCGCCGTCGCCGTCGTTTCTAAGGAAAGGAAAGAAAAGGGGGGTTCTTTTCTTTTACCAGACGCCCGAGCTTCCAAAAATTCCCGCCAATTTATCTCACCCCCGTATATATTCCCTCTTATAACCATTTTCTTCATTCTTCTATTCTACAATCGGGAGATGCGAGGGCCTGAAGGAGATGCTTACAATCTATGTATCAAAAAGAAAGAGAAAAATCTTTTTTTCTTGTCTCTTGTTGCCGTTGATCGAATCACACATACGCTATGTGGTACACCCGCGGAGCTATTGGTTATCTAGTGCGAATGCAAACGAAGGTAGAGGCAGGAGGGAGGAAGGGGGTGCGATTTAACGCGGGCGAACGCGCGCTGTGCATTTATTTACTACGCGGAGAGAAGAGAAGAGAAGAGAAGAGAAGAGAGGAGAGGAGAGAATGGGCAGAGGATAACACCACAATTCGCTAATTGTTTTTCAATTTGCGACAATCCATTCCCGGAAGGTACAATACGAGCAGAAATTTTTCCTTTTTTTCTTCCTTCTGTTCTGTTCTCAAATAAAACCTTATTCGTTAATTAATGTAATAATTGTATTTATTTTGCAATATTGATTGAACGCGCGCGGGCCACCACCACTCTTCTATATAACAGGATTATTTACGAATCGATGTACAAGAAGATCCAAGGGGTTTCAATCACGAATTTCGAAATTTGTATATGACAAGAAAAACCCAAAATAAAATAAAATAATAATAAAAGTATATAAGAGCTGGAAGTATCAGTCGCTATCAGTGATTCCAGCTTATCACGATAATACGTGTATGATTTATGACGGGGGTGCGATGATTCGTATAGGGTAACTATAATTATTTCAACGACCGTTAAAATCGTAACCAAAGCGAATCGGTGCAATTTGAAAAGGGAAATATATGGGGTGGTATAGTTTAGGTATATGTACGTACGTATATACCTATATATATATATATGGGGAACCGTGAAAGTTAGAGCTTCTTCTTCGCGCTCGGGGGATAAATTATCCTACGTCAGATTAGCTACATCCTGACGGCGTCACGCCAACAATTGAACAATGGCTAATTTATAACGTACGCTTACATATATACACACATATATATATATATATATATATATATATATATATATAGATAGCTACATACCTGTATATGTATACATAAAATCCATATACACGTGACTATATACTAATATATGTACAGTATAGCTGCGGGCAGCGAAACCATTTATTCGCATTAGCCCTGTATCCGTTTTGCGCCTTGGTAATATGGCTAACTCTCCCCTCCCCACCTCGTAGGTATCTGCAGGGTACGTGTACCCTTCCGGCGTTACGCTTGCGAAAAAGAAAAAAAAAATGAAAAAATAAAAAGATAACAATAAAAAATACAGCAGAAAAAAAATTTAAATTAAAAAAAATGAAACCTGCGGCTGTAGACTTTGAGAAGAGGAAAAAAAATTTCTCCCTGCGCAAGATTTTAAATTGAGCAGAAATTAATTTCGACTCAGGATATCTCCCTCTCTCTCTCTCTCTCTTTCTCTCTGTGCAGACGGGGTAAGTAGGTATATATAGGTAGAGGTAGGCAAGTATAATGCTCGACGGTAGAACCAGCCCTAATCTATTATGAATCGGAACTGATATTAGAATGCCCCTGCACACATACGTACGAGTACATTACGAATACTGCGGGGTGCGGGTTGGGCCCGATATAGATTCTCTTAGCATATTTTAATATTTTCTAGGTTTCTGATTTAGTTTTCGATCGTGCAGCCGCGCCACCGGGGCTCAACTCTTGACGTGAGGGCTGAGATTCGTTCAAAGAATACTTTTTTTTTTTTTTTTTTTTTTTTTTTCATCAGCTGTATAGGTATACAAGAATACACACGTTGAATAATATTGGAAAAAAGAACAAAAAAAAAACGAGACGTAGGTATATATAGATCCTTCGCTGTTTAGAAAATAAGACTCACTCTCTCTCTGTATTTTGTTTCAATTTTTTCTTTTCATTTTTGTTTCCTTACCATTTTCAAAAGTTTAATTATTCAAATCCAACCTCCCGTTTCTGTTCTACATCTTATACACCAAGTTCGGATATACTTACGACAGTTTTAAAAAGCTTGCGGGTTAAAAGGGGTCGATGGGTCGGCATTCGCCCCAGCTAAACGGGAAACCCGAGTTTCTCGAACAAAGATTCGGACTTTGAGCTACTCTCCGTGATTCGCGCTATTTTTCCCCCTTATCTTACCGTTATCTCGCAAACGGGCAACCACTTAGCTCGACCGGCGACGGTCGGGTTAAGGGTGGCCCTCCGGGCGACGTCGGGCGCCACCGAGTCAAGGCTGGGGGTTATGGCGGGAAACGAGAGGGAGAAGAAGACTGGTTGTACAAGCTGTTCTAATGAGATAACTTGGCCCATCATGCCTTACTTTTAATATCTCCTACCCTCCGAGAAGCTTCTCCAAACCCCTCGACCACTTTCGCCTCACTTCGCCTCGTATACCCCCGGAGTCGGCCGTCGAATTGTCTAACAATAAATTCCGAAATTTATCTTGGTCTATAATTTTTCGACTTTCGGTATATACCTATGTATATATCTACTCGTAACGTTGGATACATATACGGACGTATAAATTCGAGATTTAAAACGCGACGATTTTTCTACCCTGATGTTAAGACCGCGGAGACGTCTCGCTGAGGTTCTGTAAAAAGATTCGAAATTCGAATAAGTTTGGTTCGTTACCCGCAGCGAGAGCTTCGAGGGCGAGAGGCAAGGGAATAAAATAAGTAAGGGATGAGGAGGAGACGAGGGGGCACCAACTTACAGGGTACATCGCCCCGATTTTTTTTTTTTTATTTTATTTTATTTTATTTTTTTTCTACCCTCGTTTATACGTATTGCGCGAGCGACTAATTCATCGAGGATAAAGAATGAGCTCGATGTTTGAGCGCACAGGGATAAAGAGAATTATATACGGGGGATTATAAAGATTTTATTTTACAGATATTACGATTTTTGATTTCGTGGGAAGACCGCACATTATTTTTTGCTTTTTCTTTTTTACCTCTCTTTCGAAATAATTCAATTACGTAACGATATTGTATATGTATCGATATATTTTCTACATATTTTTTGTTCAAACCAATAAAACGATCAATATAATAACGCCGATGAGAAGAGAGTTTAATGGTACTCGATCGTTATGCCTCATTACGATTATCGAATCATTTATTTTACCTTGCTCCGACGGGCCTGCCAATGCCAGTAAAGTTTGCCGCGTGACCCGCGACCCAAGTAGCGAAGGTTCAACTTCAAAGTGTAATAATAACACGTCGTTGAATTATCGCAGAAAAAAAGTATAGGGTTCATGTGCCGCGGTGATTGACGTTATAGATTCGTCTTACGTACCTGCCGATCTCCCAAAAAATGTCTGCAATTTTATTTTTGGTTTTTATTTCTGTCGAAAGTGAAACATTTTCTTTTTTTTTCAGATAGAAGACTGTACTCCCACAGATACATGTGGATGTAAATTATCATGTTCATATAGACACGTATATAGTGTAAACAAATAATTTATCGGTACGTGCTCCGTCGAATATCGCGTGATGGACACCGCACCGCACACATTGCACCAGCTTATACCGCATCGTAAATTTTTACCGATTGCGGTTGTGTATTATACGCCGGGCATCAGAGGATGTCCGTCACAGCGGTGGAGGGGTTTGTAATTATTTACTAAAGCAGTAATTTTCGGGTTGAATGTTGTTATATGGACAGTATATGACCCACGATTGAGGGAGAAATAGATAAATGAAAATCGGAAACGTGTAGAAATAATTTCTGATCGTTATGAAACACGTAACAGCTGAGAAGAAATAAAAAAAAAAAAAATGTAACGGAGAAGGAACAAAAATTTTTTGTTGAACGCTGATAAAAATTCGCCTATTCGCCTATTCGATTAACCCCAATTCCCCTGGTTCCCTAGAGCCCCGAGGGCCAGACGTGAACACTTACCGTGAACTCATGAAAAAAAAAAAAAGAAAGAAAAATTTTAAACCGCCGACGGCCAGGACTTCGATAAAGTTATAAGCGAATCTTCGAATTAAGGAAAAATGGACGCCGCGGATTCAGCGGTGACGTGTTCGGCATTTTAGTGCGGAACTCTTGCGGCTCCATCATTCTGTGTATTTCGATTCGGGGAGAGGTCGACGTGGAGGTTCCTTTTTTTTCCTATTTCATTCGCAAATTGGATTTTGTCGTAATTATCAATTAAATTTTATTTCTATGGTATATTCGACGTATTTTCAATTTGAATTATACCATGCAATTTGAAAAACCGAAAACGTCAACATTTTGGATGAATATCCAACGTTTTAACGACGCCGAATTAATCCGTACAAAAGTTTCATTGCCGTTTTCAATATATATATATAGCTGTCTATGAAGTTTGTCGGGCGGAATCAATCAACGCTGTTCAAATTCGTATATACGTATGTGTATCTAATGTAAATATATTTTGCTGTTGATTCAGCCCTTCATTTTTCTGTTTACGTTTATATACCCATTTAGTTCAAATTGATTTTGTTTCCGCAAAATAGAAAAAAAAAAAAAAAAAAATAGAAAAATAACCCCTTCGACGAACGATCCAGCTCCCATCGTTACATATAATTACATAAATCCCTTTGGTTCCGGATCAATCGAGATAAGTATTGCCGCCGTTATATCAGAGAATCGAATGGCCGCGAGATAATTGGCTAAAACTCATCTCGTCCTCGTCGTATAGTCGTATAGTCGATCGACCAATCTTCCTGCATTGGATATCGACAAGGTTTTTTTTTTCTTATTTTATTTTTTACATTCAACTACCGCGGTTATTTTACCATCAGAATCCTACTGCTGGTGGTCGTGTTGGTGGCGGTGGTTAAAACCCCCCATACATCTACATACAAGCTGTATAACGTATTAGCGAAAATTCGTTTTGTTTCAATTTATCAATTAAGTTCGTCAATTAAACCGCGACGTAACGCTGATGGCGAGTGAGGGAGACAGAGGAATCGTTTATTTATGTTCTGGAACTCGTTAGTCTATGAAGAAAAAAGCCTGCCTGTTGGTTGTGCACACGTCGCCATGATGCCCACCAGCTGGAAAATGGAAACAAGGTAGACTAGAATTTATTGACGATATGAACGAGGTATGAAAATCAGCCGTAACACCTACCAAAGGATGCTGAAAAAAAAAATCAAAAATAGAAGAGAGAGAGAAAAAAAAATGGAAAATAAAACGGGGAAAAAAACTGTCGGGATAGCCGATATAGCCCGTCCCGGGATTTGGGTAGAATTTCATTTCTAGATCTCGAGTCTACGGTATAGGCGACAGGATCGAATTTCGCGATGCGTTGATTCGATAAGCGAGAGCTTCGCGAGACGTATACCGTATAGCGTATGTCGTTGTGAAAAATTTTCTTCGCTCGACGAAAGAAAGAAAGAAAAAAAGAAAGAAAAATCAGCCGCAGGGGTTTTTCGTCAGACTTTTATATAAGGTCCTGCAGCTAGGTTTAAGGCAGAGCCTATACCTACGATTTTTGGTTAATGATAACACGAATAGAAGGTGGATTTTTTTTTTTGTTGTTGTAAGATCTCGCAAATCCGGGATAGACGCGTTCGTTAAACGAACAATCCATACGTGTAATTATTATCTCCTCTACGTTCAGAAATGGGAGAAAAAAAAATACGTTTTATAAAAGTCCAGGTGCAACGCGTACCGGGGATTAGATTATTGTGTATTTGTTAGCGATATTCTAGCTGCTAGTGACACGCTGCAGTAGCAGTAGCAGTAGCAGCAGCAGCAGCAGCAGCAGCAGCAAACGCACGCACGGACGAGGACTGACACACACAATGCAACATCCGTATCCAGTGTGCACGCGCTTCATTTCCTCGCGGGGAAATTGTGTTTCGAAAATCCATTTTCAATCCTCACACACCCCGGTCGCGTCTCTACATACCTACCTACCTACCTACGTACCTATTCGTCTCTTCGCGATATATCCTCCACCTTTATACCTATATTACAAAATTCGTACATATGTGTTATGGCTGGCTATCTGCAACGCGGTGTAGGGTGGTTTCATGCATTTTTTTTTTCTTTCTTTTTTACAAAGTCAGGCTATACAACGAGCCGGAATCCCCAGCGAATTATTATACCAACGAATATGAATTTATACCGTGTAACGCAAACTTACCGAATAAGGGATATATATTCATATCGAAGGGACTGGTGGGCACGTGCTTCAAGTTACAATGCGAAAGTCAGACCCGCCAGGGGTTGTTGGCGACGCGCAGCTCAATAAGCTCCGCTGTTTGTAACCGTTTATTTTGTGTTTCTATACGTATAGGTATTATTATAGGGTATACCTATATGTTACACTACCTATGTAACGGATAAATTATATAATAGTTCGGGTATATGTAACTTAATTTTCGATTAATTAAAATGACGAGAAAATTTTTAGGGGATGAAAGTATATCAGCCGGAGTTTCGGGTGACATAATTTTTATCCGTTTTTAGGGTGTATTCAGATGCACGAAGTAACTTCTGAGAAGTTTTAATAAACATCTTGGGGTTTACCGAGGTTTTCCTTTTTTTTTGTCTCTCCCTCTCTCTTTTTTTTTAAAGAATATACGTCTTTAGTGAATTTATATTCCCCACTTTGAGAGAGAGAGAGAGAGAGTGAGAGAGAGGCGAGGTATTGAGCTTTTTAGACTTGGTAAAAGCGGCCTCGGTTGATTCAACAGAGAATGTTATAAATCGTAAAAAAGTTTCATTCAGTATTTTCATCTCGTTTTATCCTCTCTTCGCTCCGTCCTCTTTCTTAATTCTGTAAGGGGATAATAATTATCGACGTAATTACGTATCCCTTGGGTAACGTCGTTAACTTTCAGGTAAAAAAAGCCCTTTGAGGATTTGGACACGATTCCAAAGAACTACTCTCTCTCTCTTTCTCTCTACTCTCTCCCTCTTTCGTTTTGTGTATTTATCGCTTTTCGGTGTATAAAAAGAGCGAACGTCAAAGTAGCTGGTACCACTTTTCGAAAGAAGGGTCCTATAAGCAGCTTGTAGTCTTTGTACCTACTTTTATCTTCGATATATAGGTCTAGGTCCGCGGTAAAACTTTTCAAGAATAATTTTTACATGAGAACTTCTTTAGGCTAGCAAAATACGGAAAAACAAACACCAAAACGAAGAAGGAGAAAAAAACAAAAATCAAATACACAAAGAGACTCGTTTCTCGCGTTCAACAATTATTCTCCACAAACGATGAAACCAAGCGCAACATACCTATGTCGTAGGTAAGAATTTTCTCTTCTTGAGAGAACCGTGAAAATTCTTACGGTTCGCTGTTTTCACGGTTTAAAAATAAGGCGAGTGGTAAAAGTCCGTAGAGCAGAGAACAGCTTATGTTCAAAAGTTGTTTATTTTTTAATTTGAAAAAACCTCGACGAAACTGGGATTTAAACTACCAGCAGCAGCAGCAGCAGCAGTAGCAGCAGCTCCCTTCGCGTTTCGTTTCGTTGCGTTGACGGCCTCGCGTCGTTCTATTGGATTTGTAACGAACGACGACCGTGACGATGGTAAAACGAGGTGAAATTAAACAAATGGATGAACCCGGGGCCGCAAAAAATCACGTATAACGTTATCGAAAGCTTCGTACTGTAAAAGAAATATACAGCGAGCTTATTGCAAAACGGATATAGCATATTCGAGGAGCCGAAGCGGTAATAATCATTCCGATTCTACGCGATTTTGGAATTCCTTCGAATTGTTGTATTATACAATTGTACATATTTCGAGCACCTGCCCAGTGGACAATTTCTTGATTCTTGAACCAAACACTTCTCGTTAGATTCAACCACGAACAAATACCTACCAGATATGGATGGCGGGTACGGCCAGCCCCTGCACTACAGCACGTTTCTACCACCTAGTCGCGCGATCCAAACTTCAAACTCCTCGAAAGTTGCACCGCAAATTGGACTCGACGCAGTCTGCATCCCGGTCCGGGGTACAGTATATACACCCATCCAGCTAGCTAGCTAGCTACTAGAACTCGTCCCTTACTTATACACGGGATGTTCTCGACGGGTAGAAGTAGAAAAATAGGCTTGTACGTACGCTATTATAATTGGCATTCGTAGTTTCTTTGAACAAATATAATATGTACTTTGAGTTTCTCAAGACTTCGTTCGAGCTGCAGGTATACCCGATGATATTTGTACAGGTGATCATGACGTCGAAATTGACGAACGACTGCGTCGACGTTTTGGTAGAAAGAGAATCACAAACAGGATGAGAAGAACTAGGGAAGAGGAAAGGAACGGAATGGAAAGGAAGAGGGACTAGTTTCGTGGGGTGTCGCTGTCGAGACTCATCTCGATGGGGATCGCCTCTGCATCTGACTGTTTCATATTTAAAGTATATTTTCGTCGTATTAAAAGTATTGACACGACCGGCTAGAGCCGTTACTCAAACTGTATCGACAATTATTTTACCGCTCTTCCTGGGCCGCATCATTTCCGGTGGCTCCTCCGATGAGGAAACCTGCCAGTCAGAACCGCGAGCTCGCAGGGCTTATAACTTACTTTACCTCGATATACTATGTGTATACGTAACAACGTAGAAATATATATTCATTCCTTACGAGGTATCGTGATACGTGCGATGTTTCTGCCTTATCATGCTTTCTAATAAATTTCGTTTATGAATTTGTTCGATTTACTTATATTACTCGAAAATTATCATCGTTCATCTCGTCCGCACGGTACAGGTGGCGATTGAAAATCACGGAGTTATATTTTCTCCACGGTTACTATTATATACTCTCTTGCCTTGGGGCGATTCGAACAAACATTCGCCACTGCAGAGAGGCAGGTATACCTATGAAGGCATACAGACAGTTTCGCGGCGAGTTCCGCGAGCCGCAATTCCTAATTCGCGAACGGAATACCAAACTCACCTAATACAATCAATTATATCTAGCCAAACATTTCATTCTTCTGTTTTACTTCGCGTAGGTATACCCGTAACCATTCCCGCAAGCATCGCGCTGGACCTGGTTAGAGCTTCTCAGAGTTTTCCCTCCATCTCTCTTTCTCTCTCTCTCTCTCTCTCTCGTTTCTATTCTATAGATTTTATCCACACGTATATCCTATCCACCGCAAGTACGCATACAACGATACGTGTAGTAGCTACCTCGAGAACACCGACCATCCTCTATCCCTTCTTTTCATCGAGTTTGATATTAGTTAGGGGTTGGGGGGTTAGAACGAGGCGAGGAAAGTCGAGGCGAGTCGAGTCGAGGCGAGGCGGTCGATTCGGTCTCATTGTTTTAGGGTAATTGGTGAACAATAAAGGAAACTTGCTTCATTCAATGCTACATTTCTATTTATCTTCCGTTCTCTCTCTCGCCCTGCAGCTCTGCTAACCGGATACGAGATCCATAGTTTGCAAGAATTATCAATCCGTCGTCTGGTCGATTTTCAAATTATATTCGTTTATTATTACCGTCTCATACTATATACGTGCGTGAAATTCGTACGTGTCTTACAATGAGGTTGATCGAGAGACCGTAGGCGAATGCAATTATGCAAAGACAAAGGTAACTCGGCTAGATTTCAACAGCTATATAGTTTCTTCTTGTTACTATTCCATCTCCTTGGTCGAGGCTCAAAGATTCACTAACGAACTCGCGAAACTCGGTAAGGAGAGTAAAGGAAAGGGAAGAAAAGCTGAGGGTAGGGTAGGGTAGAGTTTTAATTCTCATATCCTTATACCCGTCTCGTATACCTTATATATACTTACATACATATATATTCTCTCCGAGAAGAAGTATAAAGAGAAAGAAAAAGAAAAAAGGGGGGGAGGATATATAGAGAAGGATACTCTATTCTATGGGATTGATCCGTCTTTTTGGAAGATATAGGGACAGAGATGGGGAGAGGAAAAGGGAGTGGGGGCAGTCATCGCTAATGAAACTGACGGACGGACACACGAGACGGCCTATAAGCGCGATTAGGAACCGAATGACGAACGCAGAACGCGTAGAGAGTCTTTTCCCCCCCGATCTGTACCCGGCAACCAAGCGCCGTTGAACAGACGAGTAAACTTTTTCGTCGATTGCTCGATAAGAGAAGTTAAACGGAGTGGCAAAAGTAGTCTGAATTCTGATCCTGCTCGAACTATCGTAATAAAGAATTGGCGGAGGGAGGAGGTGGGTTACGGTAGCGGATAGAAGAAGAAGAAGAAGAAGAAGAAGAAGTAGAAGAAGAAGAATTAGAAGCAAAGTGAAGAAAATAGAAAAGGAGAAAAAGGGAGGAGGAGAAGAAGAAGAAGAGCATCCACGTCGGTCGCGAGGCTTGCTCGCTATATCGCTGCAAGAAAGGGGGGGCGAACGCTCGTTCGGCCCCAATCTTCCAGATTGCCGTGTCCTAATTTATCTGTTTTGTATCTCCTCTAGCGCGATCAGACAGTCCCCCCCCCCCCCCCCCCCCCGCAGCAGTTATTACGATTCGGTTGTAAATTAAAGAGGGTTGGCTAATTTTGAGCTAATCATATTTCTCTTATCGTTATAAACAAATTTCAAATTATTACGAGAAAATTTACCCAGTCGTTCTTAGAATTATAGATATCGAAACTCGATAGTTCAAACGTAGATATATAGTTTGAAAACAGATTCCAATACCTAAGCCACTGTTATATAATATTCTGGCTTATATATACGAGATGAATGTATGTATACGTATGCACGTATGTACGTGGTGTAAAACAAAACCGCGTCGATTCCACAAACTGTAGAAGAAGATAATAAATCATAAAGTTTATACGAGTATTTGTGCAAGCGGTCATATACGTACATATATACATATATAAAGAAGTATAGTCCGTAGTTTGGTCTGCGGGGTTACATACAGGGGTAGGTATACCCTGTATACGTGTATCTATATACCTATACAGGGGATTTTATGTATTCCATATAATTACTTTCTTCGGTGAAATCTGGTGCGATCTTTCCGCTGAACGAGTCGAGGGGGTAACAGCTGTTACACAGTCTAACATATATATGTATACATTATACATATACATAGATTTCTATATGTATTATACCTGGTACAGTACGAACAGGTGGTGTTGCGCAGGGGAGAAATAAACCATATATAGCCTATGTACGTATATATATTCTACCTATGTAGCTAGACATATATACATATTATATATATATTTTACTCGAAAACGTCTTTCAAACTTTACCGCAAAATTATTCGCCGTCTCTCTCTCTATCTTTCTCTTTGCCGAGCAGCCTGTTAGCTAATTCTACTTTTCACCCGAAATATTTCTGCTCATTTAGTCAGTTACTTTTTTTCTTATTTGGATTTTTTTTTTTTTTTTTATTTCTATCTGCGAACGTATACGTTAGGAGGATACTCATCTCCGCAATCTCTGTACAACTTCGAGCTTTTTTGCCATTTTTAGTATTCGACGTCACGTACTAAGAAAAGGAGAAAGAAGACAAGGAAAAAAAAAGGATAGAAAGAAAAAGAAAAAGAGATAAACTCGGTGTTAATAATCAACGGATGTAATCAGAGCTTGCACACATACTACAAGTGTATGTACATACATGTATACCGCGGAGAAGATGGAACGAGCTTTTTAAGACGAAAAATTTACCTCGCCGCAGGGAATAAGTTAACTTCTGTATAACTGTGTAGAGAATTTTTGTCAATGATTGCTAGCTTTTCTTTTTTGTATTTAAGGTATAGGTATAGCCTTCCGGTATATAGGGGTTAGATTTAGAGCCGAGGTTTCGGTTCTAAATTGGCCGAGGATCAATTAAGCGATCCCAGTTCCTGTAACGGACGTATCAGTAACTGTACATCGTATTCGCGGTGGTTGAGAACGGCGTTAAGGAGTCTCACAGGAGTCCGCCGTTGTCCCGTAGAGCTTCGAAATCCTTGCCACCCCGCACGAAGATTCACACCCCAATCAACGCGATGCGAGTATTTACGAGCAGAGCCATGACTCTCGCAATTTCTCAAGGCGTCGACGTCGTTGTCCTCCGTTGCTTCCTCTTTCTCTTTCGCTTTTTATTCTTCTTCTTTTTCTTCGTCTTCTGCTTCAGCTTCAGCTTTCTTCTTTCTCATTCAATTTCTATTCCCATTCTTCCTCTGACTCTCCTGTGTACTTATAAAATGTTCACGGATCCACTTACGTGTTTCTCCTAACATGTACACCTACGTATGGGTTTGTAGCTAAACCACAAGCTTTGAGATATCGCCACGCGAATACTAACTACTACACCAATTAGCGACAACAAATGTTTGAGCGGATGCCCACGACCCCAGAGGTCTCGGAAAACTTTATAGTAGTTAAAGCTATTGTATCAACTACGTAGGGTAGGTACGTGCATCGTAAGCTGCAGCGTAGTAGCATTTGCCTAACTGTTAATATACCTATACCTATACATAACGTGGAATTTTGGCGTATTATAGGTATAACAAAATAATAAACGAATAAAAAAATAAATATATAAATGCATGTGTTAGGCATTGGTAGGATTGGTCATCCCCTGCGACGCGACGCAGCGTCTTGTCCGAGGTAATTGCATAGGGTTTGGATAAAGTCACGTCCTCCACCGTTTCAGGATTCGACATTTTCGCCGATCCGTAGAAGTTGAAAATCGCCTCTCCCGCGTTTCGACGATTTTCTACAGCGTGGTAAGAAATCAAGAAACGAGAGAGGGTGAAAAGGGAAGAGAGGGAAAAACATATAAAAATTGAGCAAAAAAAAAAAAATAGACGGAATATGAAAAAGAAAAATAGGAAAATAAATAAAGTAAAAACGGTCGAGCTCGTATGATTTTTAGTCGAGATAAATTTTTGGCGACTATTTCCCCCGCAAAATAAAAAAAGGAGGGGGTGAGAGTGGGAGGGAGGGGGCATCTTCCCTTCTTACCCTTAGTACATTTTCACGTGGTGGCGGTTATATACCTAAAGTTACTATACTGGTGCTGCAGGAACTGCAGATATAGATAACAGCCATCTACAGAAGCTACCCCTACCCAAGGAAAGACGGGATGAAGGTGGGAGTCGGTTGGGGGTAGGGGTGGACGTGATCTTTCATCGTTGCTTGATTGGCCGGGGTTAGCTAGCGAATATATTGTCAATTTCGTATATCGGTGTAGCATCTGACGACGTGACAAAATATTTAAGGCCTCCATAAACTGGCAACAATAAAAGGAAACACCGTTGATGAAATCAAGATCGCGCGCGCGAGAGATAGAAGTTGTGTGCACCACCGCGCCGGACGGCCACATCCACCTTCTCTTAACCCCCCCCCCCCCCCCCCCCCCCCGCCCCTAACTCCCACAGAATTGCACACATCTATATGCCACAGCTACCGAGAAATATCTCTGCCAATGTTTTACCTGTGCCAAGGAACGAACCAAGCCGGTGTTTTTTGGTAAATTCGGAAGTTGGAAAGAGGAGGAGGGGAAGTTGAATTTGATGATTATAAAATTTGAACGTTGGATGGGTAGGACGAAGGATACGATGATTTTCTCGCGTGTTTATCTACATGTAAAGTTTGAGCCGTGAAGTGGATGGGTGGTTTTGGTTATAAGGTGTTGTACGTACCTGAGCGTGGTAAATGCAGGGTTATATGGCGTTAACGCGTTAGGCCTTCCCTAAGGCGACCGCTAGGCCCTCATAGGCCTACCAATTCGCGAAGCGACACGACCACTAAATTCCTACGTTGGTCCTCGCCCTGCGCTTTAAGCCTCGGAAAATCTTATGCTAATATATACGAGAGGCCCTTCCTCTGCGTGGTTGCGGAGCCTCTCTCTACGGCTACCAGCCCCTTTGCCGTTAAAATAACCGCTGATTTCACGGCTATAGCGATGCCGAGGCGGTTGATGGTGATGGTGATGGTGGTGACTGCCATGTCTCGATGTTTGCACTCCACAGGGATGCCGAGTGGCCCTCCTCGTTCTCCTCCCCCCCCCCCCCCCCCCCCCGTTAGAGAGGTGAAAAATCTTTCTCAAAATATTATCTCTACCTTAACCGAAAGGGAATATGGGGAATGGGGAAAAGGGAAAGGGGACGGATGTATGTACATACATACGCATAGGTATATATACGCTTTACTACGTCGTATACAAATCTGCGCAATTCGGGAGAAAATCATCCATTAATTCAAGGGTTGAGATGCCATATTTTCATATGATATGCTCTGGAAACAGTAATCTTGTTATGTATACGTCATACCATATAGGTATATGTACGGGGTATTCCTGCCAGTTAGAACACGGTCTAATCTAATTTATGAAATTTTTTTGTCAATTAGTCTAACGTTTAGAGTTTTTCAGGAAAGTCTAAGAGAGCTGCGCTACTTTTTTCTATTCAATGGTTAAAGACGAATGCCGAAGAGAAGAAATAAAAACATCGACTGATTCTCTTTCGATTTGCGTTATAAAAAACGAGTGTCTTCGACTCCTGACGCTTTTACCGAACAAATTGCAAAATTTGAAGCTTTTCACGATTCATTTATCGGTTCATTTAAATCCGGAAATGTGGGTTAATACTTCGGATATGAAAGCAAAATTTACCACGAATTGCTGGATCCTTTTAAAAAGCCTCGACTAATACATTCCGACCATTCGGTTAATTAATAATTACTTATAATCGCGCATTTGCGTGACACGTAGTCACATCACATAATGATAGAGTAAAGTTTATTATGTTAATATACCCACGGTCGTATGGTGGTGCTGAAAAAAAAAAACTGGTCTCTCCTAGCCTGGCCCTATATCCTACCAAAATCTAATTCCCCCATATCTTTATAATTGTCAGAAAATGCCCTATACGTTTTGACTCTAACAAATATCGCTCGTATACCATCCTGCTTACCTTACGCGTAGAAATTTCCCCTTCACGACAACGTATATATATACGGATCCGTGTATCTGTATCAGCGTATTATCTTTGTATTGTATCAAGTGAGGGTGATATATAGACTTAGGCCTGCCAAGGAGCGACTAATTATTCACAGCTAGAGGGAATCCGTTGAATCATAGAGCGCGATCCCGAGACGTATACGCGTTGAACGATACTCCCATAAAACGTTATAAGCGTATGTATGTGACGTACGTGGGTACATGGACTATGGTACATCGTACCGTGTCTAAAAATTTATTTTTCTTTCCTTTTTGTGTGTCTTCTGGTTTTTGCATCCGGAAGATTCGTCCTCACAGTCTGCGAACACATGTACATGTACACGGGGAATCGCGTGACGGATACGTACGAGGGTATAAGGTAAATAGCAGGGTGACGCGCAGGATCGGGTTCAGGTTCGTGACATACCCTGCAGTGGATGCAGGATGGGATCCTATAGACTTTCCCGGAAGAACTCGACGTAGGTACCTACTACGGTATAAGGTAGAGGAAGGAACAGGGCAGGGAGAGACCCCAAGAAGAGATACGAGGACGATGTCTATACAGACGGTGGTGTTGCCACGGTGTTTTCGTATTCAGCTAGTGACTCGGGCGGCATGACGTCACGTACAGAGCGACCGACGATGTAATACAGGTCGCCCATCGTAGGCTCATATATACCGGCAATACCTCGACACATACAAACACTAGCATCGTATGTAATACCAAGAGAGATACGTAGGTATACAGTGTGGGGATGAATAAATTTTTTGAATTTGGTTTTTTTTCGTCCCTCTATCTTTCGGAATTTTTCAGGGTGCAGGACACTTACTTGGATGACCTTATAGGGTCTTTTCGACGAAGTATACCAGCTAGTAAGGAAAAGGGCGAGAGCTGGTGCACACACACGGTAACGCGTACACGCGTCCTGTCCACTGAGCCACGTGACAGCTAATATCCGGTCAGGAAACTAACACCGTCCCCTCGACCCCTGTACCCGATTCGATGCCCAGTATATAGTATATATAAATATATATATATAGACGGCTAACCGTAGACCATACACGGGGAGAACACCCCTTGATATTAAAGCGCAAAGTCGATTAAGCTTTTGGCTGCAGATTTCTATGAGTTGGGTAATAATATTTGAAATTTTACGATAAAATTGCAATTATGAAATACGTTTCAGTCACTGCGGATGATTGGTCAAGAATTGAATCGCACGGTGATGGTGAGAAGGGGAATCGATATTTTCATAGAAATTTTTGGAGCGACTGAATTTTTTTTCTTTTTTTTTTTTTTTTTCTAAATGTCATTTACTTATATAAGATGAAACGAAAAAAACGGTCTAAGCCTTGGAGCGATCAGCATCAAGTGCCGAAGAAAATGATTATACAATTAGAGTAACAAATTGAAAAGCTACTGAAAAGAAAAGAGTAAAAAATTGTAAAAGCCTAAGCAGCTACATGTATATAGCCTTCGTCGCGGCGCCTAGGTCTCACAGACAGATTACACCTGTCGTTGGTATAGGCAGGGTGGAATGGGGAAAGAGGGAGGAGGGGGAGGATGAGGAGGAGGAGGAGGAGGAGGGAAACAGGTCGAGGGGAAGAAAGACGGTGCAGGGGGTATGAGGTTGAAGGTTGAAGAAGTAATAACCGAATCCAATATTCGTTCCTTTCAAACGACCGCCCGTTGACAAAAAGTGAAATTTGCTTTCGAAGACAGGACTGTCAACGGCAGACCTGCGCCTGCCCCTCTCTCTACCCCCCTTGCGCATACCTCTGTTCCTTCTTGGCCATCTCTTACGTTTCACTTCGAGAAGGCAAACTCTTTTTACAAATACAGAAACCAGTTGGCCAATATTACCTCGGAGTATTATAATGGATTTTTATTATACATTTATGTCACAGTTGATGATCGGCTAGGGAGGTGAAGGACTCGGCCAAAAACGTATGTTTTAACCCTTTCAATTTTCAACGCGATTTTTTTTTTTGTTTCCTACAAGACGCGTTGGGATTGGAAAACGTTGATAATAATTGCTGAATGAAGAAAGGAAGATTCAAATTCTTGTTCGACGTGGGGATTAAAATCTAGATGGTGGTTAAAGCCGGTGGAGGTGATGGCGATGGGTGGAAGATGCATTTAATAAAATTCTTCGGTCCTTCGCGTACTTTTTGTAAGAAACTTTCTTTTTTTTTTTGCTATATCGCATTTTCATTTTTTTTCTTTTGTTTCTTATCTTTACCCTCTTCTTCTTTTTTTTTTTTTGAGTTTTTCTCCCGGTGGACGAGAACGCTCGTTAATCATACGCGAGAAGTATTCCTGAAATAAAAATCCGTAATTACCTTCTCCGCAAGGAATTTCACGAGGGAACGCCCGCGGAGACTGAAGTATAAGCGGAGTAGGTAAGTATGGGAAAAAGAAAAAGAACAAGAACGAAAAAAAAAAAAGAAAACGAAAAATGAAAATGGAATAAGAGACGAGACTTTAGCAAAACGTCCCAGCCCGTTAGCGATGACGCTCCTTCAGACATGCATACCTATACATTCGCAAGAATTAGAGAGAACGAAAGCTATTGTCACCGTTTGTTAAGATTCGAATGAATTGATACCTTATAATAGGTATACCTATATATATGGTTGCAGAATGTATTGTCGAATCAGACCGATATATACCTAAAACGTTAAATAATTATACAATCCAATTCTACCTCGCTGAGAGAAAGAGAGAGAGAGAGAGAGAGAGATTTGAATAGTGAGTTTCTCATTGAGTGTATAAATTCCCTTCGTCGTCTTCGTCGTCGTCTTCGTCGTCGTTGGTGTATTGGCTCGTTAATTGGCTCGCGAGTTTCAAGTCTTTGGATTGTCTCCAAAGAGTTTTGTATCGGGCCGTTCGCTCGCCTGCCGAAGTGTAGATAATCCTATTAGCGATTGAAAAAGGCCGCGAGCCGGAGCGGGGGAAGCGCGTGCACGCGCTATATACATATACAGTTTTACTGGTAGCTTCGTGCTTTGTCTTCGGCCCAGTGTAGTCTTCCCTTCACTTCGCTTCCCAGTTTCTTCTTCTTCTTCTTCTTCTTCTTCTTCTTCTTTTTCTTTTTCTTTTCATTGGGAATAAGAAAGTCTTTCCCGAGGCACAAGAGGCAAAAGCCTGCGGGACGATGAAATCGTCGCTCAAAGAAGCGATCGCACGTGGGACACGAGCCCAGTAATTGACCGTTGCTCGTCTTCGTCTCTGGGGTCCGCTTCTGGTCGTCAGAAGGCAGGAGGAAAAATTTGAAAGGCTCGAAACGAACAGATTTCTACCTACATAAAAGGGAATGGGACGTAGGGAGGCGGAGGCAAAGGAAGAAGCAAAGGGAGAGGCTGAGGCTGAGGTGGAGTTGGAGTTGGAGACGGCAACCCTTATCAGACTTGGTCTGTTACTTGGGGTTCAAGAAATCATTTCACGGAGAAAATGAATATAAGAGTCCAGCTGTGACCGAGGAAAAACTCTTTTCCGATTGTCACATCGTCGGGGCGGAACACCTCGACCTCCATATTTTTATCCCCCTTACTTCGACCCCCGGGCCTATCTATCTCCCCGTGCCGCACCGGAAATTGTAAAACGCACTATATTCCGCGTTCGCATCCATCATTCTCACCATTTGGCAACTGACCTTTTACTCCATACATATTATGCCCCTCCGAACAGCCCGTTACGATTTCGCGCGTTCTGTGAGCTCCGATAATTTGCTAAAATAGGTTTCGGCTTTCAACGTTTCCGCACCGAAGGTAGATAGGTGGATAATCCCAGGTAAAAGGGGTTAGAGGTTGGCTGGCTGTGCCCGGGAGCAAGGCCGTGGAGATATCAATCAACCATCTAATTCTTGTAATAGCTCAAGTTTTAGTTAACGAGCCAAGTACTAAAGCCGAGTCTCTCCCCTGATAGAGACTTAATTGTTCCACGGGAAAATTCCTCGAGCGATAAGCAGATGTCAATCTCGCCTCCAGCTGGTGGATATAAGTTGCTGGGAACTAATACCGCGCGCGCTGAAGAAGACGCGCACCCGGGACTCCTGGGGCGTCGAACGACGCGTTCTGCCTCAGGGCCTTTGCGGACGAGCCGGGATGCGACGTCTGTCAAACCTTGTGAGCATCGGAATCGTAAAAAGAAATCTTCGAACTGGCCTGAGGTGAACCAGACGAGGATGACTGGTCCGCCTTCGCCTCTCGATTATTTCCGATTCATCTCTCCTTCACGGAGGTTCGGATTTTTGACGAGTTACACGGAATAAGGGTATACACAACGTCGATACGACGTACGATTCCTTCCATGGGATGTTTTATTCCATGGGTGAATATATCACGTATATATTCTAGCCTGGTTTAATCCTAGACGTACGAGAACGCGGAGAGAAAAAGTTTGGCACTTATCACGAGGAGGACAGATTTTTTTTTCTTTCTCTTTTTTTTTCCCTAAGAAGAGTTTTCCAAGCAGCGAGGAGACGAGAAGATCGGTTTCTTCAATAATTCATTTTGTCCTTTGATTATTAATTAACGAAGCTGATGTCACCTAGACCTCCAAATTTACCATGGAAAGCTTTTAGCTGACAATGAGATTACCAAACTGCGGAAAAATTGATGATTGTATTATCCCTGTACCAAAGAGATAGCTGCGCAGTGGATATAGTCCGGCATAGGTCAGACATGTCCAGAGTAATAAATCTTGAATGGGATCTACCGTCTCGCGCTTATCTTTTTGGTAATGTAAATAAAATCCATTGGTCCAGCAGCATGGATTTTGTTTTCTGAAATTATCAGTTAATTCACACGATTGTGCAACGAAGAGCCTGTGTTCTTTGTTTTTTTATATAAATGAAGTAAATTATCTCCGTGGCTGATTAGTCGTATCTTGAAAATGTTATTGGATGGTATAATGAATTGTGGAACTGGTCGGCCTCCCCTCGTCGTCGAGGACTGTAAAATCCGTGGTGCAATTTCATTGTTGGACAGGGTAATTAGGAAGGGACGTACCGAGGGTAAACCCCGGTCTTCTGCACACCGTGCAATTAATCTAAATTCAAAATTCTCAAGTTATAACAACTGGCTCCCTTAGGTGGTGCAGCGGGTCAGAATCGGGTATGAGAAGTATAAAATATGAAATATGAAATGTGAAATATGAAATATGTGAGACATGCCCAGGGCGAGGATTTAAAAATCATCGAAAGTTAAACAATGCCAGGTGGTCGGGGATCGGGGATCGGGGATCGGGGATCGGGGATACCGGGGTAGGTATGGACTTGGGGTCACGTGCCGGCGGCAGGTCCCGCGCGGACGCTAAGAAAGTCGAAAATCTTAATTTGAGAGTCCCGCCTCCGGAGTCACGGGGGCGGCCTCTCCTAACAACCGATTGGCTTTCCCAACTGAGACGGGAACGGGGTAGAGGGTGAATTTTCAACGGGGGTGGAAGAGATGCGCGTCGTCGCGGGCCGACGCTCCGGGGAATCCACCGGGTCGACGCCAGTCGACGCCGGGCGTCCCGACAGAGCGGCCCGCCGAATATTCGACGTCTTATTTACCGCGAGGAAGCTATTGGCATCGCGTGGCTCGTAAGCCTTCGTACTCCTCCTCGTCATAAGGACGCAAGGGAGAGATTTCTACGGCCGCAACGGACGATACCTTATATCGATTCAGGAAGAATAACGAAAGCCGGATTTAACACCGTCTAAATTAAACATGTCATGAATTGAACCGTTCGCGATTTAACCAAAATTGAAAAAAAAAAAAACGATGATCAGAACGGACCTGATTTTTTACAAAATTTTGACCTAAACAATGAAAAACAGAGGAAACAAGTTAGTGTAAAGGAAATAAACTAAAAATCAATAAACAATCGATTGATAAACCTAAAACATTACACCGCGCTTCGAAAGTTAATATCGTTCGGTGTTGTTCCCGTTCATCGATGGTCACCCGTCCAGGGAAGGAGAAAATACCCTTCAGGGTGCCGGTTTCCGATCAACCCGCGCGATTTACTTCGACGAGGGCGACGATCTACTTGCGATATGCGTGAGGAAAATATTCGCGAAATTAAGACGAGGCGCCCTGCCCAGGGCCTGGGACTCGTTATCAAAGTACCGAAGATGGCCAAGGTCTGCTTCGCCGTTAGTATCATCCTGCAGATTCTGAGGCTCGGACAATTGGCCGCCGCAGCTACCACTGGTAAAATTTTATTTTAATCTATAAAAATTCGCCGTTGCAAATTCACGTTCGCGATTCATCGAACAAGGTGAAATGATCTCTGTTCGTAGTTCCGCGCGCAGGTATATGATTGCGAGCATGATCGATCCTCGAACTGATTAGAGAAAGACCAAATTTTGATCACACTCCTCGAACTGATCTGATTATGTGTAACTCATCGCCATTCGCTATTGACCTATTGCATAAAATATTGAAAACCAATTAAATTCTGATAATTAGCAATTTAGTACTTCACTGATTCTCAGTCAGGAGAAAACTGATATAGAAAATCGATAACTAAGAAGAATGATATCCGTTTCATAATCCAGGTACCAAATTTTAGGTCGTTGATTAGCTCGATTCGGGTATAACTTACGATGTACTGAACAGAATCTGATGACAGAGATTAAATCAAGTCTTAAAATGATGACATCAGGGTATAAGCCTGATTTGTATTCGTCATTTTCGTTTCTTCTTGATTTGGGATTGGGGTCTTAACTATGAGAATAACAGAAATCGGCAGGGTAAACAAGAAGAAGGCTTTCTTGGAGTAACTACAACTCCGAATTAGATCCCCAACGTCGATATCGAGTCTGTGCAGCCGGTAATCTAATCGACGTGGATGAGTTATTAAAGGCGGTATGATAAGCGGTTAGCAGGGGTTCCATCCCCACGAATTCACGGACGGCGGGGGCATTATCTCGTAGCCGGAGGGGTGCCATCTGTTTCAGTCGTAGAGTCCCTTAATATCGTTAACCAAGGACTCGGCGCAGAGTGCAGGATGGTAGATTGGTAGCTAGCAGTCGGGGTGGAGGTGGAGGTGGAGGCGGAGACGGTGGTTTAGGTAAAGCTACAACCCCGGGCCCCCGAGTCGTCGTGTAGATCTACACGTGCAGCAGCGGCGATACGTGAGGGCCCGCGAACTAATATATCTAATTTCGCGGGGTATATTTTTGGGAAAGACGCGTCGTCGAGTTCTACCCCTGACTTCTGTCCCCCGCCCACTTGCCTATGTAAGTAAATGCCCGAGGCGTACATATGTTCCGGACCGCGGGTATATTCTCTATCTTCTCTTCTCTCTTCTATCCTCCCTTAGCGTCTCTCTTGCCCCTTCTTTTTCTCTTCGTGTTGCCGCAGGGCGGAGGGTGCGGGCGAGTATTTCGGGGTGGGGAAAAACCCCTGGAGATTCACGCTTCATGCATTTTATATTTCGACAGACTTTGATTCTTAGCTCCGCTACTGCTGCCCTTACAGAAGCTCTGCCACCCCTAGCCCCCTCTACTCATCCTCGTCCTCGTACTCGTCACTACCACCCCTGATCTTCGTCGTTGCTCGGGGCATCAATCTTTAAGCTTTTGGCAAGGAATTATCTTTGATCATCCTCCGATCTGTCTGTCTGTCTGGTCATCGAAGGCTTCGTGGATCATGTGTATACACATAAAAACTGTGGATAATAATGATGAGTAAAAAAAAAAAGCTCTGAGGAATTTCAGGCTCATATTTATGGACTTGAATATACAGTTTTGTATCAAGTTTTCTTTTCGAGAAGCTGCATACATACACCTACATTTATACAGCTATATACGGACGATATCGCGCGGGGCGCCTAATCTGTTCGGAAAAAGATTTGGTCTCGGTAACGCCCGCAGAAAAGTCTTTGCGGGTAAAATCCCAGCGATTTTCAAAGTTGGCTTACCAACTTGGCGAAATACTTGGGGCTAGGGGGTTGGAACCTCTCGCACCTCGACGACTTTTTCTATACCAACGCTGTCCTATAACCGCTCTATACTCCTCGTCCACACGCGTTTTCCTCCCCCGAAGTTCTTCTTCTTATTCTTATTCTTCTTTTTTTTTTTCTCTTCTCTTCTTTATTTTTTTATCCTTTCTTTATTTTTTCTTCTTGCCACGAAGATCCAGGCCCCTGCAGGACCCCAGGTTTGGGGTTAGTTGAGTACGTGTTAGGCTGCGACGCGGTGTACGTGGGGCATTAATATTTTAGTTGCTAACCCCGGGATTTCGAATCACGCGAGAGAAAGAGAGAGAAAGAGAGAGAGAGAGAGAGAGAGAGAGAGAGAGAGAGAGAGAGAGAGAGTAAGAGAGATACGGGGAGTGAGATACAGAGAAAGACGAGGCGCAGATCTACCGCGAGATCTACTTCCCACCATAAAGGACGAAGAAGGCAAACCAGTAAAGGAGTTGGATGAAGTAGGAGGGCGTGGAACCCCTCGCGAAAGGATTACAAATTTGGCTTTCAAAGGACGGACGGAATTTTGTTGGCTCTACTCGGAACATCCCGCAAAATCTCCTTAGCCCTTCTACATATATACCTATACACCACTTTCTCCTCTGCCCATCCCCCGGTACCTCTACCCTTACCTCTTATTTCCAACACAGCCTAACCGACGAGGGAAAGGGGGGGACATACCCTGGTGGTAGCCGACGACGAGACAGTTTGACGTCACCCCGACTAACGTTGTTTAACTATTCAACAACTTTCACGTCCACTGGGAAACCTTGAAAGTACTGCCAGAGACTTAATAGGCGAGAGAATGAGGCCACGTAGTGATGATAAACAAGTAAAGTCAGTTAACGATGAGGGATGAAATCGACGGAATGATAATATCGCCGTGAAGATTATATTTCCAGTTTTTTCGATATTGAGAGCAAAAGGGATTACGTCGTTTCTCGTTCTCCTTGGGGATACCGAGAGAGAGAGGGAGAGAGAGAGAGAAGAAGAGAAAGAGAGAGCTTCTCCTTGTGCCTTTTTGCACTTTCCCAGTAGGTATCCTCCTTTGAGCCAGAGTTCCTACCAGGCGTCTTTCGCCGTCTTCCGCAAAGGTAACAAGGCAAAAAAGTATATTAATTGCGCTCTGTGTTGCGGTGTTATTAAATTCTTATGGAAATGCGCGGGAACCTCCGCCCCCAGCCCCTCATCCCCATCGCTATTCCCATCCTCATCCCATTCCCATTCCCTGATCCCCCATTCCCCAGCCCACATCGTAAACTTGGCTATTGTGTTAGAAAATCTAAATAATTTCAACTTCTCGACCTTCTGAAAATAAAAAAAATAAAAAAAGGGAGAAGAAAAAAAAGTAAGAAAGAGAAGCTTCTGTATATATGTATACATGTACATACATACGTACGTTACATACATTCATACATAGGTATATACCAATGCGGAGGCCAGTTTACGGAATTTAAAGAGGGCAATCAGATATTCAGATTATGTTTACCGAATCAGGAGATTTCCTGATTTTTTCTTCTCGCGTAGAAGTTAACGGCCTTCATCTCCGCCTCCACCTCCGCTTTCATCTCTACCCTGTACCACCTCATCTCTCTCACTCTCTTTCTCTATCTCTCTTTCCCTCGGCAAGTTGACAATTCGGTTAGGAAGTTACCTGCTTCTACTTCTTTTTCTTCTTCTTCGCCCATTCCCTTTTCCCTCCTCATTCCCTGTCCCACGGTCCAAAGCGTCGCGACGTCTTGTATAAGTCCCGAATGAAGAATACCTCTTGACTTCCTGGCCCGGTCCAGGCTTCTCCACAGACTGACACGTCACGTGAGACTAAAAATTCGATAAACACCTCCCTGCTCCTTGGGGAACCGAACTCGTGCAGGTAAAATTCACTGCACAGCTCACGTAATGCTCTAATTATTATTAGAAATCGGTTCAATCCGTGTTACTGAGGTTCCAGATGTTGGAAAATCGTCAGATTTAAACAGTATCTACTTACACGCCTACAATAGCCACGGTTTCCGTATACCGTGTCGTCGACTCGTTCGTAATAGCTAGTACGTGACGTCACGTCCACCCCCTTTATTATTAGCAAAAATTATCTTTTGATTAATCTTAGCGGCTGTGGCTTTCTCCCCATGGTATGGGGGGCAGAGGATAGCTCTCTGTCTGTCGCGAATTCATATATATACGTACACATATACCTACGCGTGTATTCATCCGTATACGTATGCATATACCCATACATATATATACGTGTACAAAGTTGACGGCGGGGGAGACATTAGGCAGGGTGGTTTGTCATGCCCAGTTACAACTTATTAACTTGCATTCTGGACCACGTTGTCGGTGGGCGGGAGGCCCGGCTAGTACCTATACGCGAGCGTCTGTTGTCAAGCCACGTCCCTAGATCGTATGGACCGAGGGGTTATATAAGGGTAAGGGATGGTGGAACCCTCGGGATGGACGACGCCGACGGGACACGACTGACTTATAAATATGATAATGTACGAAGCTGAGAGCGTATGGTGGATATAGCTTGGTGGATGGGTGGTTGGTTGGTTCGGTATACCATATATACGCGCCTCTACTACATATGGCTGAGAGATACCGAACTACGTTTCCACGTTCAACTTGATATTGGAAATCTGAGAATGCGAATTAAAGCGGCTACGGAAAAATAGGGAGGGCAAGAAAATGTATGTAAACAGGGTACGCGGGGTAGGTACCCAGTCCTATTTATGCCTTCCTACTCCTTCTCGACGACGTTCAGGAAATCGAAAGGCCGAAGTTACACTCTTCCTACATCTCGACTCTTTTCACGTCCAACTACTGCACCGGGGGATAAATTCCTATTTTCCCCCATCAGCTGGCGGGATAAGGAAGAAGACAGGAAATGTACCGTTCCAAGAGCAGAAAAGAACTCTATAATGCAAGTCGTAGAACAACAAAATAAATACCAGAAAACTAGAAGCCCAGATCCTTATCCCTGTGTACGCGTATATAAAAGATTTCATATAATATGAAACAAGTCTCGAAATTTTCAACCCATATTATAAACCGAGTGGATTCTGAATAACTCTAAAGCCACGGTTACCGCGATCATTTAGGTTATCTAAACAGAGTTAATAAGCGGCCATTACAATGATTAACGTGATGTAGAATGTGTGTTCCGTAGCGGGTGCAGAAGTCGGGTATAGGTTGGTAGGTAGGTAGGTAGGTATCCTATTCTACCCCATGTATATCCCCATTGCCAAAGGGAGTTAGTTGCTGGTGCCGGGGGTGTAGTATCTAAAGGTATGTTAAACTATAGTCAGTCGGACTGCTCTGCCCAGGTGAACGAGGATAGCCATTAAATTCGTTTTCACCTGTGTTTTAATTATCTCTGACTACAGAGCACGCGATAAGCCTGAAATTAATACCCAGCTCTGGTCGACTATGCGTAAAATGTACAATACCACTTCGGTGGCTGCAGCGGTATTATATACGACAATACGAATTACAGGTACAGGCACAGGTACAGAGGTATATATCTATATCTATATCTATGATTTAACACGTTAGCCCTCCACGATGTATGTGCGTATGTACAATCTATCCAGCACACATACGAACGCGTATGTAGCTCTTTGAACAACGAGTATAGAGGATTGCTAGATAGGTAGATATCCAGCTAGCTAGCTACCGCGTATTAACACTCGGGCCCTGCACCGTATATACCCATCGCCACATAATGCCGACTCGGATAGAATACACGTACAGCCACCACCCCCCCATACACCGAGTAGCTACCTGTGTCCTATGCAGTAATCCTTCCTTTATATTACGGCGCGTGGTTCATTTCATTAGCCCCTTCCTTTCCTTTGCCAACGACACACATATATAAATAGGTACCGAGTACCTACGTACATACATTCATATGCATATACCTATACGCGTACAAGAGTAGTGCCTATTTGTTCATCCGAGTAATTTACAATTGACCGGAAGTACTCGCGGAACGGAAGCGTGTTAACGGATGTGAGGCATTGTTGTTGGAAGAGTCGGTATAGAGACATAGAGAGAGAGAGACGGAGAGATCGCCTACTGCTGAGGATGTCTACAGGGGTGGATATTACAAGTGGCTTGACCGCATAAACCAACCCCGTGTATAGAAAAATGATGAAAAAAAATATATGAAATTTTTTTACTTACACTTTACCCATCGAACATGATTTTTTTTTTTTTCTTTTGAAAGTGATTTACGGTCGAGATGTATCTTCCGAGGAAATTTTCTTAGTCATGTTAAATGCGGGTATCATTGAGCTTGCATACCAGATTTATTTATATATAACAGACTATGGCAGAGGCAATGTCCTCCGGGTGAAAACAGCTGCAACGGTTCCTACAGGCAGACACTAATTTGGTTACTTGCTTTATACTCCCAGTTCTAATTTTAATTTGGTCAAATTTTCCAACCTCCCTGACGTACGCGATGCTGCAGCGCTGCAACCAGACCGGGAGATGGTGTGTTTTTGTTCATTGTATGTATTTCAACAGAAGTCCTCAAATTTTTGTGAATCTGTTGTTTTTCAATCTCTGCAGGTATATAGCGGTGTGTGTATAGGTAGACGTGTTATTACATACCTCGAAGCCGAGAGTTTGTAATTTTTTGCTTTTGTAATTGATTATTTCGATGTTATATCGAAGGGATGATTTTCTCTTGTCCTCTTGTTGCAATTTTTGTGTTTTTCCTTTAAATTCACAATGAATCTGAGAAGAGGCTTCTCTTTTACCTGGGTGAATGTACCCAGGTAAGGATGAAAGGAATTTCGTCAACGGGAGGGTGGGTAAATAACATCGACTTTTAATATACCCGGTATATTATACCTACGCACAATGTATATATAAAAGTATACGTATAGAGTTGGTATTTGCTTTAAGGTGGTACAGAATGTCGCGAAAGAGCGAGTCAGTGATAGAGCTACTGTCGCGTAAAATTAACTTTCCATAATTAAGGGTAGTCAGGTAAATTAAAACAATAAATACCGTAGCTTCGCTGTACTGTTAATACGTATGTACGTACATACATACGTATGTATATATACGTATACTATATATATATCTACCTACTGCAAAAGTCGAGAGAAACAACGATAAATAAAATAAAAGTTAAAAAGAAAACCAAAAAAAAAAAAATTAGAGTAAAATAATTAAGTAAACAAAAACGAAAAAATACAATTCATCCCCTCTCTCGCGTATGTATGGGTAGAAACCTATATAGGTATACCTATAATGTGCTCGCGGCATATTTTGCGAAATTTTTTTTTTCATCTCACCCCTGGTTGGGGTACTTTTTTTTTTTTTCATCCATTTCCGAGTTTCATTTTGTTATTTCGTTATTTTGTTAATTTTTTTCATCTTTTTGTTCATACCAATTTTCACACTTGCCTGAAACATTTTCTATAACCGTTTCAAAGAGGCGAGCGGGAAAAACATTGACAAAGGGATTGACGGACACGTCTGACCCAAACGAATGAACGAACGAACGAACGAACGAACGAACTAACGCCTCGGTTAATGAATCCCTCTATTAATACGCGATATATATAGGTATAGGTATATGTATATTGACTACGAGGTAAAATTGGTCGTGGGAATTTGCATGCCAAACAGAGCAAAGCTTTATTATACTTACAAATTAATCAACTCTACGGTACACACCCAACGATCGCGTTCGTATTGTATATATGTATAGCTATGCTTAAAAAAAAAATTCTTTTTTTCCGAATACCGGAAATCAGTCCGGTGTTAGGTATATATATTGCGTTTATTTTACCTAAATCTGAACCTCCTCACTTGGTACATACAATTATGGTTATTTACATATCGTCCTGCAGCGATATTACGTCGGAAGGAAAAGGAAAATGAGAGAAAAAAAAAAAAGTAAAAAAGCTCTTCCCTCGAACTTCGTAACAATTTTTGATAAATTCAAGCGAATTAGCCAATTTACTTGAACGACGATTCCAATAAAAATCATATGAAATAAATTCAAATTCTGGACATAGTATATTAACAGTTAAAAATTTACCGCTGCCCTTCAATGTGGGACGAGGTATATATATACATAGGGCTACAGGGCAAGGTAATGTTTCAAATTGGCATTATTCGGAGCGGTAGGTACTGCATTCAATTAAGTGGCAGTAAACGCTATTTGTTTTCGTTGCATAAATTAATCGTCAAACGGTTTACCCAATAACCATTTGTTTCAAGTAGGTACGTAGCCCGTGGGCGCACAGTATGGAGTACCGAGTTTACTATACATATAGCGTCAGTTGCATTCGCAGTGTAAACTGCAGTGCACTGTGCCACTGTGCACCGTTCGGGTAAGTTGTGAAAAATAATTTCCACGTTATACAAAACCGGCCGTTGAATGATGTCACTAAATTTAAGCCCGGAACGACCGGCCGTAATGCCAGCTAAAACGTAATAAAAAAAGAATCCAAAAAAAATTTAATAAAAAAAAAAAACTCACCTCCATTCCTCATCAATAATTAAAACTACGAGTCAAACGCGAAAGCTCTGTACATATAGTTTCAAAGACTGCGAAAAAAAAGAGAAAGGTGCGATATTTTATACTCTTGGAAGCTTAACTTATCGCACCACTCAATTTTACTTACTATTCATATATTATACCGGCAGCACGGTGCCCGGTAGCTATGTTACGTTTAAATGTCGAGGTCCTCAAGGGTGGCCGTTTACACCGGCCCCCTGTGCTAATGCAACTCGTCGGCAACGATATCGAGGTCCGTTGCAGCAGCAGGGTGAGGGATTTGGATTCCCTATAGCCTATGCCTATTGTCACGGATTTGCTTTCTGCTGTTCGAAATCCGCCGATAATATCCGCCTAGCTTTGGCGAACATATGTGAATCAGGCATACATATATACACAACTCTATACACGTATACACATATATATATTTGCATGTATAATTCCTGCCGCATATATCACACCCCGTATATAAAATGCAAATACATACATAGCAATACGAATATGTATAATTTCCGGAGGTAGGCAGGTATATGTATATAGTACATAAAATACATCAGGAGTATAGGGTGGATTCGTAATTTTGATATCATTTCAGCATCCGAAAGGACGGCTTGAAAGTATAGGGGTTCGTTAGTTCGTCAGGGCCCTCGCGTTTCGGTCCCAAGTTCGGAATAATTTATAGTTTTATTTAGGATAGATGGACACATCCGGGTGTACTTAGGGCTACACCTATCCCAACCATCTAAATGACTTGACGAAGTAGACGGGAATTAATTGATCGAGACCGTCGCGTTAATCGGAGTAACGTTTATGCGCCACCACGAACAGCTTCGCATGGTCTCAAAGGACCGACGATGGGTTCTCGTTGGTTACGTAGTTGTACATACCCACCACCTCGTTTTAGACCTGGGTTTTCCAGCCGCACAACCAGCTCTTCTCTGCACAGTATATCCCTATACCCGCACTAGCTCCGTAACGTATTGCACCCACCTAACGCCGCACAAGGCTTTGCGGAGAATCATCGCGGCGTGTAACCTCTATCCAGAGGGGTTTATTGTTAGTTTAAGTTTAGTCTGTTAAACGGGGAAACTACAAACATAGACGCCATAAATGTATGCTCGCGGTGTGGGTTTAACGGGAACGACAATCTTCAACCGTGGGAGACGATTTGGGTTAGATTTTTTCGGAAGGTAGACGATTATTTTATTCCCTTATATTCGACGCCGTTGAATAAGTACGGGGAAAATTTGTATCCATGTATGCGCATGGGTGTTGGTAAAGGTCGGTATAACGTACAGGTATACGAGGTAACGAAATCACCTCTGAAAGGGACTGAGCCATGGACGACGCGGAAGTTCTCTCGGAGATAACCGCGGCCAACACCCGCGTTAATAATCACGCGCCTAGGCCTCTAATACAAAGAGAGAATCAGGACGAGGGTCCAGGACGAATCACCCTGCAGGTCTCATTGTCAGGGTACACCCTACGTGACTGTCTTTTCAATTTCATCTGTAACGTATATATGTATATATGTATGACGGTATATATCGTTGGGAATTAGGGGCGCGGGTTATTCGTTCTATTACTTTTTCATCCAAGTTTTGGCCTTTGTCGATTTAAATACCTGTCTTGTTGAATCCAAAATTTTGCATTCAGCTTATAATGGTACAAGTATACGTTGTGTAAACGTGATTGAATAATTATTTGATAAAGTATAATAATAGTAATGACGATGATGATGATGTTAAGCCGGTGCAATTACAGCGATAATCTCGACGCACTAAAATTACGCCTTTTGAAATTGGATCGTTTTGTGCTGTGCTTTGGCTGTACTGGGGGCTGTGGGTATTACGTCGGTGCAGATGGCCATTACGCGTAGGCGTAGAAATCGCCTCTCGAAACCCACCGTTACCACCACCAGGGACAATTAATAATTATCCCAGATCGCTGATAACATCGCCCAGAGTCCATTTCGCCCACAAATACACACACACACACACACACACACAGAGAAAATCTATACCCACGACACGCATACGCTGCTGTACGGATGATTTTCGACGTTACCTATATGTATACGCCCTATGCCATTGCAGCTGGCCGGGAGATATACCTACCTGATGCAGTTTCCATTTTGTCTGCGTAACCACGCGTGCGTTAATCGACTCTACGTCGGGAATTTATAACCGATATTCACATTATATTATATACGTTTACCCAAATCCTCCAGTCAATCCGATATCCATGAATCAATTTTTTCATGGGGTTGTAATTTCTGAAGGAAAAGAAATCTCTCCTAGTCTGTAATTGATCGGGAAACAAACGGAGGGATAGATTAACGTCTGCCGTATAGCAAAATTGAAAAATTCTTTTCGGAAATACAATGCTTTCAAAAAAGTTTCCCTCTCTTTCTCTCCCTCTCGTGTATTGCTATTTTCGAAAGACTGAAGCTACTAACGGTAACCTTATTACACGTTGAAACGAGGCGTCGCGGTCGTTGGGGGCTGGTGGATGATTGATAGTGACGTAGTAGTGTGACGTCAGGGTTAGGGCCCATGATTTGTTGAACGAAACGGGTTCGATGTGTGCATAGGTGAGCGTGTGGGAAACTTTGTGTATGATAGAAACGGGGGTGGGGTAGGTTTCGGCAAGGTGTATTTGTACATCGGAAGCTCGTCAACGCGATGTAACACAACAGCGTGAGCGATTATACATACGCATATATGAGAGAACAGTTTTACTCCTCATGCCTCGCATCATTTTTTATTGCCATTTTTTTTTTTTTTTTTTTTCTATGCTGTACCAAATTTTCCGATCGAACGGGAAAATTTGTAAATTCTCTACCTCCTCCCCCCAACCCTCAATATCGCTATATACTTTATACGCCCTCGTTCCCCGTATTCGTTCGCCCACCTATTGTATTATTTTATTGTTACATGGAAACCTCATGTTAACTCAGGTTTACAAATTATACGTGTTTCTGCAGGGCGGGGGGAGGGTTGAATTCTGGGGCTTTAATTTTCGCCAACTTCCTTGAAAAACAACTTTTCAATCTGCGATTTATATGTGTATAGTAGTATACTTTTACACGAGACGAAAAAAAAAAAAATCAGGGGTAAAAAAATGTATTACGTTGCTGTTTTTACTCTGCGGTTCCTTTTTTCTTCTTTGCCATTTTTTTTGCTATACGTTTTTTCAATTAACTATAGAATAATATCAAATTATGAGAACAGTGAATTTTTATTGCCAATTGTCGAGAATTCTTGTCTCACGTTTTGTGGAGGAAAAGTATGAAAAGTGTTGAAATTGTGGAAATTTTTCCAAGCTAATACACGTTCCCTCGTGGCACAACTGGCGAAAGGACTTGACGAACTGTAGTACTGCAGGTATAACGTCATTTCTAATTTGCAAGAGAATTTGCGAATTTCGTGGAAAACCTGCCACGGGCCAACGATTGGAATTAAGAGAACGTCAGCAAGGACGATTGTCCGGCGAGGATCGAGTAGGTACCCATGCCGTCCCCCTCCCCACGGTCATTACCCAGACAATGGCGTATTAATGGATTAAATCGAATTTACGGCCTATACCACCTCATCCTTTCCGAAACCCAACTCGTCTCTCTCTCTATTTCTCTCTTCGTACCCCCTTATTCCACCCCGTATACTGTGACGACCCTTTTCCCAACGTAGACGTAGTAGACGCTGACGCTGACGCACACGCGGTCCCCACATCCTGGTGATTTTGATTGCTTTAACCGAGAGTCGGGGTGGATGAGCGTGATTAGGTAATCTGCTCGTCTCATCTGACCCGGTTGCTACCGACGGAGATATACCTATGTTCATGAACGTACGTACGGGAACACCAGACCAGACCAAACCACACCATACCACACTATGTGGTTTCAGAGGGTAGCCCTAAGTACGGACTGTTTATTGACGGTGTAAATATCAGCGGGGTAAAGAAAGGTATCCGATGATGATGGATCTGGTGGTGTTTTTGCTCGTTTTTTATCAAAAAAAAAATTGAAGAAGGACGTTCTTTTCTCCGTTGCTTTTCGCGCGAGGAGTGTGAATTCCAACCAGATTATCAAATACTGTATCGTATACGTACGGGTAGCGATGACGGTGCAGGTCCTCTCGAGACTCGGGGATTTTGTTTGGCTAAGGATAATCCTATTATTGGGTGTCCTCTGCTTAGGCGACGCTCCTGTTTTGCTTCGAGACCCTTTTATAATTAGCTGGCTGATTGGACAACCGTTGTAGTAGGTACACGTACGTACGTACGTAACGTACGTACCTGTAACCTACCTTATATACGTGTACACGTGTATCCACAGTTATTATGATGGCACCGAGCAACTCCTACCCGAAAACCTATATCTATATGTATTTATGCATATATACCCCTAACCGTATTACTACCTAGCCGGACTTATACCAGACCGCAATGCATACCGAGCAGCCTGACCACCGCGATTATATCGTTGTGCGAAATATACGGATTTCGGTATCCGTGTAGAATATTGGTACCTGTAATACTCGGTGATAACCAATCCGTCGAAATTTGTTATAGGTATTTGAAAATTGAACGGGGGGCTTATTTTTTTTTTTTTTGATCCGTTGAAATTTTGGGAACAGGGGGTGAGTGGAGTTTGACGAAAGCGGTAAGGCACGTCTGATTCGCCGTGAACATCAACCTCGAGATTGTAATCCGAGGGCGGGCGGACAAGAGGTAACGTACCGTCTTCTCATCGTTCCGTCTGCTTTTAAGCGTGTCTGAGAGCAAAGAAGAAAGAGGAGGGATGCAATATCAGGAAGTCTGGGATTGACGTGAGAGAAAGAGAGGGATGGTGGCGCCGGTCGGTCTTTCGTGTTGCTAAAAAATTTAATAAAAACGAAGCTTTCTTTATTCTTTATACTCTTTACAACGGCCGTTTCGTTCTCTCGTAAACCGGCACAAAACACCGCAGAAATGGTCTACCCATACCCAGGTTATGTATGTGTATATATATACGTATATATTCATCCTTAAAACTCGTCTGGACGAAAATAACGAAACGATGAGAGGTACCTACCTACCCTGTTCCTACCCTCCAGCGGCAGACTGCGATAATAATTAAACCACTAAAAAATCTTGTTATAGGTATACACGTGTATGTTATAGCATGAATGTGTGCAAGTCGAGACGGAACTTCTTTTGCATCGGTAAATTCTATGAATATGAAGAATAAATTACTCGGGAGTCTCCGATACTCTGTGACTGAAAAAAACAAAAAGAAAAAAGAGAAAAGAAGAAGAAGGAGAGAAGAAAAGAAAAATGGTAAAGAAAAATGAGAAAAATAATAATTCTCGATCCGTATTACCGCGTGTCATGCAGGGTTATTGTTATACCATGACGGAGAGTTCCGCGGTGGAATCTTTTATTCATCGTGGCGATAATTAAAGGTAAACTCCTGTAGTTGATATATTGTTGGTTGTACTGGGAGGCACCGTTGTTTGAAGAGCTTCTTACAAATTAGCCGTGAATATTCATCGTCCTCGCCTCGCCTCGCCTCAGGGAAGGACCAACGGTACTCTCGGACCTCGACCAGCTTGCTGCACATCCCTTTCGGTAACGCGGAGGTATCGAAGCGAATGAGAGAAGATACGCGGCTTTCGAGGGATTCTCGACACCTCAGAAATCATTTTCTTATTTATTGAAATCAGCTAGTTTTTCCTTCTTTTGTTTGTGCAAATCTGTAAGGAATAGATTGAATCTGCGTCTATGTAGTTAAGGGTGAAAAAAAGGGAGATAAATGATTTGGCAATCGGTGTAAAGTAGCTGTTGCTCTCCGCGGGCTGATCCTTCTTGAATATACCTGCTCGGAGGGGGCCCGGGACAGTAGCTACCCTCGAGGACGAGAATTTCCGTCAATTTGCAAAAACTACGTTATGCTAATCGTAAGACGCGCTTTACTCACTCCCGCGACTAAACTTGAGGGTTGTTTTCGCCAAACGAGACCTCGGGTACCACCCAGCTACTCCCTCGATTCAGACAATCTCATTATTACCTACAACACGCGTACGCAAGTTTTTAGACTGAATAAAAAATTTAACCGAAGAGTTTGGAAACTGAATCGTTACCGTCTCTTCTTCTTATATATATAATCTCGCATACTTTAACTCAGTTATTTCTAATCTGCGAAAGAAATAGCATTGAAAAATCTCTCGTGGCTATATTTTTTTTTCTTCTTTGCCGACCCCTTATCACTCTCTGATTAAAATAATAAACTCGGAGATAAAATTAAAAAGTAAAAATTTTCAGTCTTGGAATTCCTTCTTTTCCCTTTTCACATTTTTATCTGTAAAACAATTTTTTCATCAAATTATTGTATACGGTGATAAGTCTGAGTTTATAATCGTATAACTTCTTCAATAAATTTCTTACGGTATATACATACACCTATATACATATTTTATATGAATCAGTTCAAAAGGGGGAATCTTTGAGCTGTCTGTTGCTCTCTTTGATACCCCATCACGATTTCTTGTACCCAAAATTATAACTGGGGTGGAAAAACAGCCCGTCGTTTTCAGATGCTGTTCAAATCCGTAAACGAAAATACGATTTAGACGAATATATATATTTTTTTTTTCTTTTCATTTTCACTCGAAGCGGATATATTTCGAGAGCTTCGATCTGAGGGCTAAAAACCAAATGTTCAATAAGGTTCGCAGGTAAAGAAAATGAAAGGAGATTAATCAGAGTTGAAAAATGAATACAATGAAATGAATAGAACCAGGAGTGTTTCACCTCACGTTCTATTTGCCATCCGAAAAAGTGTATTTTTACACCAAAACCAATTTGTTTCTCGTTCTTTTTTTCGAAAGACCCTGTAACATTCGGGCGAATTTTATTTGGAGGTAAAAATTGGGCAGGTGTATAGGTCCCTTCGGCAGAATGCGGTGAGCTATCCCTATCCCTATCCCACCTGGATGACGAGGGTATGTCGAGGTGTATAGCGGGCCTGACCTCCCCAACAATACGTATAACGGGGTGACGGTATGGCACGGTGGAAAGGCACGATCAGCTTTAACGCGGTGTATGATTCTGCGTAAACAATTGTATTGTGTCGCGGGTTCCCGCGCGCCACATCGCCGATCCTCCTCGTCCTCTTCCTCCACGTTTCCGCACCCCTATTCTCTCTCCCGCTCTCTATCTCTCTTTGTCTCTCTGTCTCTCTAACCCCGACGCAACCGGATTGTTGTACGATGTTCCGGGCTGTATTTCCAGCCCCCTGAAAGTACCCAACCCCTTATACCGCGGAGCGACGACCAAGCGACCGTGTTGTATCGGTGTATAAACGTTTGCATACATTCTCTGGGCTGGCTGCGAGGGGTGATTCAAGGGAGCAGCAACAGCAGCAGCAGCAGCAGCAGAGGTTTCGAAGAGAGGGATGGAGTAGGGCGAAAAGCGAAGTGGGAAGAGGGAAGAGGAAGAGATTTACGAGCTATGCGGGGCGGTCGCATACACCGCTGCTGTGCACGAGCGCATCGGGGCTACAAGCGCGGCAAATGCTCTTCCGACATACATGTCCATGCACCTGTATGTATGTACGTGTACGTGCACGAAACCATACCCTCCATACTCATAGGAACCATACGTCGCTATACTTTTTCTATACACTCTATAGCCGGGTGATTAAACTGTTTAATATCGCAAATATCTTCCCCGCAAATCCGCAATACCTACAAGAGGTGGAGTTCGGGTGCAGGCCCGTATGCGAGTCATGCTTATTCCGCAACCGCAAAAGTCGTATGTTCTTTCACACGTTTCTATTCCTTTTTTTTATATCCTTCTTCTTTACTGCGCAAGTCCATTACGGCGAATAAATTATTTGGAAAAATATTTTCCAACCACGTAGTGAGAAAATGAAGATTGATTCAAATTTTGGCCAACTTAAGTCAAACCGGTAACGATTCACGAGCCTCGGTTATATCTACCTTCCCATTTGGTCGACGAGGGTGAACGCGTCGAGACCCAATGACCAGCTCCAATCAGCCTCTATTGCCGACCAATCGATTTTCGTAATGAATTGTGCTACCCTCTCTTCGTCTACGGTGGTTGTGATGTAGGTGGGTATCGCGAGACCCCCAACTCGAAGCAATATTGCTTCTTCGGGTTTACAAGTTCTCTGATATTGTATATACGCACGACTATGTATGTGGGTGGGGTTCTAGCTGCCACGTTATTTTTTCCGATCAAAAAAATGTCGCTTAAAGTTTTAAACTTTCTCGATTAAGTGTACATAACTATATTACATGTATATAGGTATGTATTATCGTTATTAGCCCATGATATATGTCTGTATATTTTTTTTCTTCAAATTTTTATACCAACGTACACGCGAATTTTTATATTTTTATACATACTCGTACCTACACAGAGACGCGGTACGGCGTTAGACTGCGTGTACGTATCTATACATACCCGCTTTAGGGACAAGCTGCGGGTTTGTTTTATAGTGGTATGACGAGTTTATGACGGGCATTAAAAGGGCGATGTTTTGATGCGATGTACCGACCCCGTGACGTTAACCCTTTTGTGTTACAATTCGTAGGGAATATTCCAATTTGTATGTTATGGAGTTTAAACTCGGTTATAAGCGGTTTCGCGTCCTATCAAATGTTTCCATTTCCATTTTCATTTTTTTTTTTTTCTGTCACTGCGTATTCATGCCTTTTCTGCTATTCAAACGATGGGGACAAAACCGACGTTCATATTCGACGTTAGAATGAAAAAAACCGGCCAAAAAAAAAAAACCAATAGCAGCGATATATTCAATAGCTAATCATGAATTGAATTTTGTCCTTCTTTTTATTTTGGTTACTTTTCGCTATCCCTGTGAACAAATCCTTCGGGAATTGTTTTAAGTGGGAAATCACTGACCGAAAGTAGTGTCAGAAATTCGTGTGAAATCCGGTAACGTCAATAAGGAGAAGTCCTGCGATTGAGAGCAAAGAAGTTGAACCTGCAGGGATATAACAGAATATCGTGAACGTCGAGGAATGAGAAAAAGGTTTTGATCTCGTCACCGAAAAGTTAATAGCCAATAAATATGCAAATACGATACCGTTCCGCGTAGTTGTCAATCGAGGCCCGATATTTTTACCGCGGGACATCGAATTCGCACGAGTTCGAAACCGCGAGGGAGAGAAGGACGAGTGGGAATAATAATTCTTGTGTAATCCTTCCTTCTTCTCTCGCTCTCTCTCTCTCTGTTTTGGATAGACTGCGGATTCTGGAGGGGAAGAATAAGAATGGAGAAGAAGAGAAGAGAAGAGAAAAGGAAAGAAATGATAGAAAGAAAAGTTGAAAACACGTGAAAAAAAAAATATAAACTGCAGGAAGAAGGAAAGTGAATCAAAAGACTGCGGTAGCGAAAAGTGACAGGTAAGCGTCGCGCGGAGCCAGTTTTTGCCTGGCTTCTTTAGCCGAAGATGAGGCGAGCGAGGGTGAAGCTTTGAGAGAAATAGAACGAGGGGAAAAGGAAAGGAAAGGAAAGGAAAGGAAAGGAAAGAGGGTCCTCTTCCGCCCCGAACAGAAACATTTTATAACCTTATCATCGCTCGCATATTCCGCATATTTTCCGAATTCCCGAGCGAAGGCTTCGGATTTGACGCATGGCTTCGCGAGTGAGTCCACCTCCGCACTGTATCTTATGCCTTTCGAAAAGAAGAAGATAAAAAAAAGAAGAAGAAATACGTAAAAAAAAGATCCTCTATCCTCAGCGAATATCTTCGCGAATCTGCAGCGATTCCTACATCACAGATTAACGGGGGAATCGATTTATATATCATATCACATTTTCGAAAAACCCTGGCGTTTTTTCTTTTTCTTCTTCTTTTTAATTCACTTTCCGCACATCTACCCAATTTCTCCTAAAAATGACTCGAGTCTTATCAATTTACGTAAAAATGATACCGACCAGTAAAAATGACAGAACAGTTCATCGATCAGTACAACGTACTCTGATTCAAACCATTGCGTTACTTGGTCACAGTGTCAACAGAATCAGTCGACCGCTACCGCCTGCGGCAGTAGTAGGACCAGCAGCACCAGCGGCGCGGCTCTACCGCCGTACCATACCATACCATGCCATACCATGCCACTGCGAGATTAGTTTTGTTCGAAGCAATTTGAATTTAGATTAGTTGCTGCAAATTGGCATCGCCGATCGCCACATACTGCCGGACGGTAGGGGTACCCTATACACACCCGTGCGCAAACTGCAACCAGCGTATGAGTATCGGGGTGAAAATCGTATTACAGCTCTCTCACGGTAAAAAGGGAGGATAAGTAATCGCCGAGATTTATATCTATACCTATCCCGCGATCAAATCTCCGATTATGACGCTCCCACACGAAATCCACGTTCTAGAGTTGGATATATTTTGTACAGGGTGGCCCAGAACTAAATGTCCAAAATGAAAGGTGTCCTAGAGGAGGTCGAACCGAGTAAATTCGCCCGAAGAACATCGGGTCTGCGAAGTCGCGTTCGCGAGATATCGCAAGTTGAAAAAAAGTATCGCTTTGCGCCGTCGCCGCGGCGCAAAGCGATACTTTTTTTCAACTTGTGATATCTCGCGAACGCGACTTCGCAGACCCGATGTTCTTCGGGCGAATTTACTCGGTTCGACCTCCTCTAGGACACCTTTCATTTTGGACATTTAGTTCTGGGCCACCCTGTATAAAATATCGTATGAACTGCGGATTGTCAGAATTATTCGATCAGTATTTGCGTACGTATAAAACTGGGTGTTTAATACCAGATATTAAATCCCATTATTCAATATTAATCGTTTGTTGATTCGAATATTATACTTTGAACTCTCTCTTTCTATTTTTTTTCTCTCTCTCTCTCTCTCCCCCTCTCTCGACACGACTCCCGTTTAATTAATTCTTCCCCAAATTACCAAGCTCTACTTTATTCCTCGCGGTTATTAAACGCCTGTACTGATACCCTCGCGCCCGGGTACTAATTGAGCAGCTAACAACTTATATCAATTACGTTATGAACGAGGGATAAACCCCGAATTTAGGTACATACATTCGTATCGTTAAACATGAAGAATCGAAACACACAGATGTATATACCCACGTGTAAACCAATACGAGTATGTTGATATATAGTCACTCACCAAAAAATATCCTCGCGGTGAAAATCTGTTAAGAATTTTCTTCCTTCGGGTTATAGTGGTCGAAATTGGATCCTGCTTCTTCTTCTTCTCGCAGTGGGCATGGTATAGAAAGAAAATCCTTACGGATATACGGGGACTTTCCGCTATTTGGTTATGCGATCCTGCAGAGAGCAGGGAGCTGGCTGGCTGCCTCCTGCCTCTCGAAGCCGTCAGGATGTCCTGGAAATTAAATTTCTACGGTCAAAATAATTCCTCACACGTATACCCGCCCCCGATGGTAGAGGGCCGAGGTGTACCTCGGGGTCTGATAACTGTTGTCCGTCTGGATATAGGGAGGTCTCCTCGCGCGGAGATGAGCCCTTGGTATAGAGGAATCTTTAAAACAGCTTATACGCCGTTTTTTATCTCTTCTCTTCTCTTTTTTTTTTTTTACCTTTCTACTTATTTTAAGGGAAAAAATTTTCCCGGCTTATGCGTAAGGATCTTAGGCGCGGAGGCAACGGGATTCTATTTTTTTTCTCTTCTGCTTTCTTTCTTTTTTTTCATAAGCTTTAGTAGAACGAATTTATGCGAGGAGTTTCCCTCGGCGACCTCATACGGCCAATAGAACTTCGGCCGAGGGTCCTGCGGCGTGTCCGACTAACAGACAGAAATGAATAGACCGAGGGCGAGGGTACTTTACAAATATGTGACCAGAAAACAAACCGAGACCCGTTTTTCTCTCTCCTACTATACTATTTTATCCTCTTTCTCTCGTTTTCCCTCGTTTGCGACTTAGCCCTTATACCTCACCTCCTCGTCACACGCACACGGGCCCAAACCCTAGGCCGAACAACCCAGCGATGACAGATTTCTGAGGGATCAAAATTCCACCATTTTTTCACCCTAATTTATCGCGAACGCTAGCCTACTACCCCGCAGAGGAATTACCTCGGATTTACTCCCCCAGGAGTGACCTGGACGCATGGCTTCCGTGACCGATTGGCCCTCTTAGTCTCCCGAATGACCATCCCTCTCAAATCTCCTTTGTCTCTTTTTTTTTTTTTCATTTTCATTTTCATTTTACCTTTTTTGCATTTTTTTTTTCTCACTTATCTTTAACACATACGTCAAAAACGAGACATATATCTATACATATATGTATATGATACATGAGAAAAAAGTGTTACAATTTTTACCCCGATCTATCGAGCGTGACGTTGAATAATCTATAGAGTCGGAAATTAAAATCTACCCCAACCGTATTAAAGTATATATGTATATATACCTACATACATAGATATACGTCGTAAACTATATATATTCCTGGGGAAATTGTTCTTCCAGGGAATAAAGTATATGACGTTTGTATTTGATGAAATCGACGCCGTCCATGGGAAGAAATTTTGCGACGGCACCAAGATGCCGTCTAGTCTGTCTTTTTGCCTGAGCTCTTTTCCTCTTTCCAGAAATCTACGTATACGACGACGTATACATATATATACGGGGTCTCTCTGCAGTGTGTATATATGTATATGTAAAAGTAGTCGACTCGTGGTTATAGCCGCTACTGGGAGAGGGAAACTGCTAAGTCTACGGAGTTCATTTAGATAAAATCTCAGCTTCTATCGGAGGTCCTAGACGGTTTCCAGAGAGGGGTTGCATGGCCAGCCAAAGACTGTAGCCTGCTGCCTTACCAAATCCTGCACCAGCCGCGGGCTAAAGATCTGGATTCCATATACCACTCAGCAAACAAAAGTCGAGTCGTATTTCTTCCGCGACTTTTCGTCGGTACCTATATATGTATATATATCCACCTACATACCTATATAGTTACGTTTAGTTTCATGGTATAGAACTGACACAGATATTATCCCGCAAAAATAAGAAATTGGACCAAAGGTCTGACCGTATTTAACCGCGTCGACGTGACATTCGGATGCAGGGGAGAAGGGGGACGAAGATTTCTAATAAAATAACTAAAAATCACATACAGCCTTTACGTATAACAACCTGGTACCGAAGGTGATTGTAAAAACGGTATAGGCTATACCAGGGAGGACTCAGGAGCGTACAAGGGTCGGGGATGCAGGGCCACGCTCATTTGAATACTTAGATTGGACAGGACGGGGGCGCTTAATCGCGTTTTCTGAGAAATTTATGAGATCCAAGGCCGATAAGGTTGGAAATAAGAGGCGAGTCTTGGGTAGTGCAGGAAGAAGAGGAGAGAGAAAAAAAAGACCCTCCTCTTCCTCTTCCTCTACGATGCCTATATTCTTTCCCTTTTCTCTGCAGGCTATATGATCCTACCTACCATACCGAATATTCCGATCCCACAGTGGCGGAAGGAACTTGACGTAGTTAAACATATATTGCCGAACGATATTCTGTGCCAGATCCATTTTCGAAACTGATTCTTAAAAACTTGCTCTAAACATATATATTCGCACTACTTGGCCAGAAGGAAATCAAGATTTGGCTCGTCGAAAATTGTCTTTTGTAAAAAAAAAAAAAATCAATGCAAAACGAAATTTTTACGATTTTGTATCTATAGAGGCAATTACTATAGCTATAATTCGTTGATCTTCGATATCGAGGAGACTCACGTAGGTACCTACTCGAGGATTGAAGGAAAGTTCATTCCTGCTCATCTTCGTCAGGTTTTTTTCTCAACTTTTGGCTGTTTTTTTTTTTTATTTCAAGTTTTTCGTTTTCTTTTTATAACCCTCCCCGTAGCAGAGCGATATCGATAGATAGGTGAAACGATACGGCGCCTTTTTACCTCGTCGAAAAACAGTTGGGTCGAAAACCAAGATTCGCGGGGATGGAAGAGAAGAAAAAAACTTAAGAGTAGGGGTTGAGAACGGCGATAAGAGTTATCCGGGACTTATTGGCCCCCGGATGGACGGGTGCCATTTGTCTCGTTGATGGAAGAAACCAGCTATTGTTTCTATACCACGTACAGTGTGTTCGTACCCTGAAAATCTAATGAAACAGTATAGGACGTTGTTATAAATGAATTCTTCCTTCATCGGTTCATCTGCGTTCCTATAAAAAAGTAATTCTATCGAGTATACATATATACAATATATAATATATATATATAGAGAACTGGGAATATAAGAAAACTGTGGGGAAACGTTTTCTGGATTCTAGATAAAGACCGTTCCTCGATTTACCGTTGAGATTTCTTTTCACAATCTGATAAACACTCGTCGTCGCCATCTCTGTTAGCTCGGTCGGTCCGCAATCACAGATTTCAACTTTATAGGTATGTATACAGAAGAAGAAGAAAAAGAAAAAACACCAACAAACAAAACAAAAAATCGAACAAAATTTAAGGGATAGAGGGATGAATTTTCTTGAATTTTTTTTTGGTACTTTTTTTTTTTCACTCCGCTCTCGAAAACTGCACAAGATCATACTGTGAATTTTATAATTCTTGAAGAGAGGTATTATCCCTCCGTAAATAATAAATCTACCTCCGAGAGGTTCAGTCAGCTAGTCAGCAATTTTTACCAACGGGACGCCTCCTCGAACGCCCTTCGTCTCTGAGCAAAAAGGTGGCTCGCGATTCTCCTCCATATATACGATAGTGCAGATATACTATACCTATGTGTACATATACATATACATATATATATATATGTATATATCCTACCTACGTGTGCAGGGGGAAAGATACTTCAACGCGACTTGCTGAACAGGGGGTTGTCAATTTTCAAGATTGAAGATTTTCCACTCCAAAGAGAAAATTTATACTTATACCAAACGCACAGTCTCCTCGTTTAAGTGTACCCCTCTCTTTCCCTCTCTAAGCGTGGTTCAAAATTCTCTATAAATTAATATTGGAAAGAAAAAAAAAGTTAAAAAATCTTAATCAATGTACAGCCTCGTCAATTCTCGTTTCAACTGTAGCGGTGAAATTTTTTTTTCTTCCCTTCTTTTATCAGGGACAAATAATAAGGGTTGGGATATAGTAGCCCGATTTTTATGTATATTCCCTAAAATAATAATACTAAAAAAAAAAAAAAAAACCTATAGGTCCTCGACCGTAGTATATGGTTATGAATTATTTGCGAGCTTCTCAAGCTTCTTTTATTTACTATGAGAACAAAAAAGAAAGAACAATAATGATAAAAATAAATAAATAAATAAATGTCAGGGACCGGTGCGATAAGGTAGGTTATACGGAAATGAAGTACGGCGATATAAAACAACCTGCGAGCTACCCTCGGGCACATACTTACTTTTGAAAGAGTAATCTCGAACTGATGTAGGTAAAAAATATTATTATTATTATTATTATTATTACATGTTGTATATAAGAAAAGAAAACTCTCGACGTAGGTGTACTTTTACTTAAATAAACAAATCTACGTATCATATACCTACCTACACTTCGATTGAATTCGATATATTCAATATTGCGAATTTGGACGAGTAAATGATAACAATGATAATAATAATGATAATAATAAATAAGGAGCATGGAAGCGGAATTAATTTAGCACGTTTTATCATCCCCGCGACTCTCGACTTGTCACATAACTAATTGCGATATTTCAAACTCGTATACGTAGGTAGATATAAAAACGTCCACTCGTCTCGGACATCGAGGAGAGTACTGGACCGGCGTATGACGAGCTGAGGGGGTCGGGAGGTGTCAGGGTTATTAATTAAAGTAGAACCCAACCGGGTCCTACGGCGTGCAGGTCGACAACGCGACTCGACAATTAACGAAGAGGGGTTGTTCCTCGCGATTTCTCTCTCAGGTCTCCCTTTGTCCATGAGTATAACTACGGAAATCACCCTCGGCGATTATATCGCTTGGAAGTTCCTGCGCCACCGCGGTCAATTTCCAAGGGGCGGGAGGGAGGGGGAAAGGAAAGGGAGATGAATTATCGCGATTAAACCAGCTACCGAGGAGAGAGGATCATGAGGAAAGACGCCGGGGAGGATCGACGAAAAGGAAAACGAAAACGGGAAGAAGGTAAAGGAGAAGAAGGAGGAGTTCTCTTGGCTGCTGCAGACGTTCCCCAGACTCTCTAACCGAGAGAAAAAAACCCTAGAAACTTTGTACAGTGCTGTGTAACTTTCAACCAAAGAGAATTGACTAGTAGCTTGAGCTGGTGCATCACCCCTCGGCAGTAGAGCTTCTCCAGTATATAGGGTACAGGGTAAGGTATATAGGAGGCAAAGAGCCCATGGTTTCTAGTCTACGGTGAACCGGACGGGACTCTGAGATCCGCTACGTGACGTACTAGTTTAAAAGAACCTTTTCTACACACGTAAAACGCACATGCATACTCCTCCGGTCCTTTGAGGATTCCCGATTCCTTCCGCTGCTCCTTGTCGTATTTCGTCTCGCCGCGGCCGTGCGCTGACGACGGTGACGGTGACGCTGATATCCCGGCGTCTCAGCTGTCGCTTCTGTCTAACATCCCATCGTTTTCTTAACGTCGGAATCAGTTAAACGAGGATAACGATTCGTTATTATCAGATTTGTAACTAGTTTGATGAATAAATATATTAGAAATTTTTCTCGAGATTTTTCCAATACAACCCAGCTGATAACTAATTCGTATTATTTACCGGAACATGGTTACGTGGATTTCGAAATTTGGGAATTACGTGCCAAATTCAATTAACTCTATAATTCTCCGACAGTATACGTATGATCGAGACGCTAATGATGATACAAATTTGAGTAACCAAAATTCGGATTGACTGGCGAAGATTGCGTTCACGTTTACCGAGTATAACATAGGGTTTAGACGAGCGACAATTTGGATAGAGAGAAGGTGAAGTTTGCGTGTTTGTGTCCCTCGTACACGTTTGGGAATAGTATAGTTTGGGTGAGCCGTGTTTGGTTAGTTAGTTTCGAAACTAATTTCGTTCGATACATTCGACGGAAGTTAATTGAGACGTCTTTGCAGACATATACGTATAGTACGTCTACGGTACTCTGTACAAGCTTGTCAGTCTAGTTTCAAATAGAGTGAAAATTCCTATCAAGGATTTTTTTTTTCATTTCATTTTTGAATACAGAAACAGTGGCAATCGCAGTTTTTCCTGATTTTTTGTTCCTTTTTCTTTGATAAATTCTATCGTTCGAGATCCTGTTTTTGATATATCACATAAACTGCAGCAAGAATTGTACATAGTTATTGATTTTTTTTTCCTTCCGTCACAACGTATATATATAAAATGGGATACCACTAGAAATTTTTTCGACGAACTTGCCAATCGAAATTCAACGGGGCTAGGTGGAAAAAATTCAATCACCTGGAAAATTGAAGCCTCGGACGGCTGAAAGGCCGTAAGTACCAAAATTGGAAATAGCCGCGAATCAATTGATGTAAAAAAAAAAAAAAAAAAAAGAAGAAAAGAAAAAAAGACAAAACAAGAACGAAGAAAGGAAAGAATAAAAACGAAACGCAAAAATAACCATTGCAACTTTACAACCCGCGTGATTATTTCGTCGTTATAATTTGATCGTAGCTGGTAGAACCCGGAGCAGATTGGACCGGCGTGAAAATTGAGTTACTTATCGAACCACGTTTGAAAAAAATTTGAAAAAAAAAAAAAAAATGAAATAAAAGTAAAAAGAATGTTACGTCCGAGCCTCATCACAAAAAATAATAAAAAATAAAAAAAAAAAAAAATTGACGGGTAATTTCTAATTATTATACAATCACGAAATAACGATGTTCAGTTCACTCGTTCACTCTCTACAGCCAACCTCCCCCCTTTTGCAAAATTTTACCTCTGTAAAAAGATTAAAGAGCCTGGAATTAAATTTGTTCGAAATATGATAAAAATATAAAAAAAAATCTACGTGGGTTGATCAGTTTTGACAATCTGGCTATTATTTATTTGTTCGTTTGATTTCTCTTCATTTTCTTTCGAACGTTGATATACCTATACGTGCGATGCTTTTAGGATAATCTCGAAAGTGGCGGAAGCTAAGGGAGAAAATCGTAAAGTTAAAAATACGAAATACGTTTGAAATTCGTGACGACTGTTTGTCAGCGTAAATCCTTTGGAAAATAAAATATCAAGTAAGATTTGAGGAATTGCAATTCCCGTTCAATAACCAGCCTGTCAGTCTGACTTATGCCTATCCATAAGTCAAAACCTCGATTCAGATTTGGCTACGCATTCACCCAAATATTTTTGTCATATGGATATGTAGGTATGGGTATATTCAAATACGTATATGTTCTATGAACATACACACGTATACACGCCTTGAACACGTAAATAAAATAAAAATACCTAAAATTGGTAAAATGAAATGAAAGAAATTTTCCTTCTTATCATTTATCGAGATTATATCTTGTATATACGTTATACATATGTATATACCTACGTATTATACTTTCAGTTATAAGAACCAGGCGTGCCTCGAACAAAAAAAATCAAAAAATATTTTCTGATTGATCGATGGCTCGAGAGAGAACTGTGAGAGTTCATTTTCGCGAACAAATCTCTATATCCCCCAGTGTAACCGGGTGGGTGGTTGAAACTTTTGTACTCTACTATAGGCATACAACTTACTGCAAACAGAAACAACGAAACCATTGAAGGATACCGGAAACCAAAAAAAAAAAATGAAAATGAAAACTTTTTTGGTTTTGTTCCAGCTCCTACTTCGGATCCAGAATTCACAGACTCTATCGAAAATATAACAGTACCTGCTGGCAGGAACGTTAAACTGGCTTGCAGCGTGAAGAATTTGGGCTCCTACAAGGTAAATTTATTTTTCTAAGTCCAAATCATGAACTAAAATTAAAATTAGAAAATTATGCAATGATGGTAAAGGTATGAAAGTATATCAATTTTCAAGAAAAACGATCCTCGAGGTTGTCCAATAATTTGACAAAAAAAAAAAGAACCAAACCATTATTCAAATCGAAAAAAGGAACCGTCGTAATTGTTACCAAGGCTGCTTTTCACCAAAACTGCACCTCCTCGCGAGTTCGATTAACCGTGAGGTAGGTCAGTTCCGGGTTCAAAGGGAGTTCCATAGACATCGACGATGGAAGCAAGAGAGCAGTGCTAAGTGGAGGGACGATGGAGGTCGACGTCGTCCTGACTAAATGGTGTTGCTAGGAGCCGGTTGCATGGACGTCTATATATATATATATACGTGTGTATGTGTTAGTTGTGTGAGGGGGGGGGCGAATGTACGGTTGGTTGATTTCCGGTTGGTGAAGCAGTGGTCATACGCAGAATACGGACCCTTTATACCCGTAGCACCACCATGGAGCGCCCAGTTTTTTTTACTGTTGGGTTTGATGAAAGAGGTGCAGTCGCGGATGGAGAGCCTCATTAAAATCCCAGAGCCTGCACTGAGTTACGAAATAACTTGAGCTCTTACACTTAACCTTTTGTTACCTGCAATACCTACGCCCCGGTCTTAGCGATCATATTCTCGGATTCTTAGATTCTTTGATTCATGAATCCTCGGGAGACTCGTCGCGTCTGATTATTGAGGGCGAGAGGATAAGGAAAACCAGGGAGAACAAAGAAAAGAAGAGAAAAAAAAGCTGAAAACTGAGACGAAATATCGTCGGGTTAACCAAGGAAAATACAAACGACTTTGTGAGAAAGGAGATGTGGAAACTGATTTTGCGGTCACCCTTCACTCTCTCTCTCTCTCTATATCCACCCTTGTACCTATACTACGGTGTTACCTCGTCGTCAGTCGGGTCTCCGGGGATCGCTATACCGCTAAACACATACTTAGACCCTAGCAGTTCTCTCGAACCTGCCTTACCGCGTGCGGGGGCGATCAGCTTTATTACCCCGAACACTATCCAGAGCCGCGGCGTGCCTCCGCGGTAATATGTACGTTAGGTGAATAGAGGTATAATCGTTGGGTCCATAAAAGTCGTGGGTGGCGGCGAGGGTTGAGGGGTGAAGGCTACTTACTTCAAAGGAAACGAAATAATTACTGTATTATGAAAGAAAAAGGAAAAAGGCAAAACGGCGGTGAATGGGGGGTGGGGAGGGGGAGGAAAGTGCAGGGTTTCCGAGATCTTTTTTATTACAAGAACTTCAACGGAAAATATTATTTTTATTTTTATTAATTTCCCCGACGACGGATGCCTCTCACTTTCTCTCTTTCTCTTTTCTCCCGCTCACACCGCGTTCACCGTTCGGTATTTTTTTTAATTTGCTCTTGGATAAAGAGCAAAAGCTCAAGGCTGAGACCCCGAGGGTTAAGTAAGCTTCGGAGTTTACACGGACGAAACAGCGGCTCGACCAGGCGAAAAATAAAAGGTGGAAGATAAATTATGTACAAATTTTCTGATGTAGAGTAAAAATTTACCCTCACAGCGGTCGGTCGTGATTGGAATCGATCATTTTCTTGGTCGAAGAAAATTTAGCAAAGGATCAGAAAAAAAAAAAAAAAAAAAAAGGTACCGAAGGAGGAGAGGAGCTAGTCAAGGAGGCAAATGACGCTGTTAAATCTTGAAAACTTTTACGCTTCAACCCGGGTATACGTATAGGTATAGGGTACACGTGAAGCTATCCACCTTCTCGAAAGTTTTTCTCTTTCTATTTTTTATTTTACGTTTTTTTTTTTTTTTCATTCGTTTTTCTTTTCGTTTTTCTAACCAAAAATATTATCTAAATTCCAAAGTGTCTGTCGTGTAATGCAAAATCTCTATACATCGAAGTTTGAGGCCAGGCGAGTACACGCGAGCGGTTCATTACCCCCTTGAATTCGCTTTACCGTAGACGGGAATGGGTAATGAAGTAGAGGGTGTTTGTAGCAGGTTGTATTATTAAGATGTTAGTCGGTGTATAGGGGGATGTATCCCAGTCTCTCACAGGTAGCGACGGATCGAAACGATCTTTTTACCCAAACAATAAGCTGCCCCGCGTTTCATATTCTTTAAAACGTCACGTTACAATTTATACACCCCTCTGCGATGTATCGAAAAAATTCTTGTACACGCGTACGTATATCTTGCTGCAAACTGTTGAGCAGATTTGCCGGTAACTCGAATCTGTCTATCGCAGTAATTCGAGTAGGAAGTGTTTGGTTCCCCCTCTCTATTTCGCTCTCTCGCTCTCACTCACTCTCTCTCTCTCCGTTTTCCACCCTCTTGGCCCACAGTGGCGAGACCCCGGCGGCGTAAAAGCCACAAACACGCGGTCTGGCACGGCGAAACCCCGTCGAGCCAGAACCAACACGGCTCTTCCCTCTCTTCCCGCAGACTCGTGGGCTAAGTAGAGCTTACGTAGTTCAATGAGAAGGGTGAGAGGAGGTAAGGAGGAAAAGGAACGTGGATGGAGATGGAGATGGAGATAGAGATGGGGAGGCGTCCCGCAGGAAGTCTTAAGTATTTCCATTTCCATTTCCTTTGAGAGGTGATTCCCCGCGCGAGTCTTTGCACCGCGGTAGCGGTACCTCTACGTCCGCAGGGACCTCCGTTTTACAAACGTTGTTAGAATCGGGCTAGCGGGGGGAGGGTTGGCATCGGCAAGGTAAGGTAAGAAAAGGAAAGGAAAAGGAAGGGGATGAGGGACTTGCTGCACGACTTGTGTGAAAGAGGGGTGGCTCTTCGAATAAGGAAGAGGATGAGGAAACGGGATAAAGGCCCCCTCATACTCCTGCCGGTGTTCGTCGTTCAACTTTTCGAAGGAAGGGAACAAGGGACGGTTAGACGGGGTTTTGGATTCGCGAAAACGATCCACCCTCTATAGGAGCGTAGTATCTAAGATCCGCGATCTACAATCTACCATCAGCAATCAACAATTTATAGCCGTTGTACGAAGAGAAGAGGAGAGATGGGGAGATGAGAGGAGAGGAGAGGAGAGAAGAGAGGCGAGGAGTGCGATTATTGCCGGGCGCGTAAGACGACAGCCATTTACGTGCGCGAGGACGTGCCCTAGAGACTGGCAAACGTCCCCCGTACAGCCCTGAGCATTGGGAATAAGAGAGTCTTTTGAGAATCGTCGCCTCCTCCGCGGATTCCATCGACGGTGGCGTCGTCGGGGGGCTCGAGAAATGGAGTTTCTAAGTACAGGACTGAATGAGTGTAAGCCAAGAGGTTAAGCAAGATGGTTACTCGCTTCCGAGGGCTGAGAGAGGTCGAGGGTGAGGTTGAGGGTGACGGTGACGGCGAAGCTGAGGGCGCGCGGATGGGGTACGTAAGCGCGGGCTTTAGTGCCACTTACCATCGCAAACATTGTTTTATCATTTTAATGGTAGCACAGCCGTGAACCCGGCAAACCTGCCACGCGGCGCGGTCGCGAATAAGTGCCAACTCTGGACTGGGGCGACGAGACGGGGATTTCCCCCTTTCATCGCGCTGTCCGACAACCGAAACACCGACTTTTACAAGCTTTTTTCCCAACGCAATTGTTACATCCACTTTCTAAGTTCATCAGAAAATTAAATTCACCGAACATTAACTAAACAATCATCCAGTTTTCTCAAATTATTTTTTCAAATATTTTCTTACTTTTTCATTATCGATATCCCAATGAGAAGAATTTTTCTTTTCATCCCACGACTACCTTCCGGGGTTTGAACAATAAGACTACGAGGTTAATATTAGTTGACGCTCGGGTCAGCCTGCAGATAGTAGGTTAAATTAGCCCGTAGCAGTTCGACTTCGTTAGGCAGCGGACTCGTCGGGGAACTTGTCGGCGAGGGACTGGTTTAATTGGGGTACCTCTCTCCGGAATTCTTGGAAGCTTATTCTCTCGTTTTTTCCCCGTGCTTCTATATTTTTTTTTTTTTTTTTATTTCTCTCATTCTCTTCCTCGGCAGAAGTCGAGCGCGGAACGAGGAAAGCAGAGGCAACTCTCTCCCAGCTTCCGCGATCTTTCAGTCTTTCGCGACAAAGATATCCATCATTTTTCACCCGGGGAAATTTTTAATAAAAGTTCAACGGCCATGTTTAATATTTCATCCTATGATTAACCACGCCTCGCTGATTTCTCACCAGTCTTACGATTTGTCATCTCATCGATCCCTCGAGTATCGAAAATTTTCAAACTTTCACGAGTCACCCAACTGCTCCGCAAGTTCTACGGGTGGGGCCGACAGGTGTCAGGTAAGACCGTCCAACCCTCTCAGCTCTCTCTCTCTCTCTCTCTCTCTCTCTCTCTCTCTCTCTCTCTCTCTCTTTCTCTATCTATCTCTCCCTCGCTATATATCTCTTGTCTCGATTTCTTGCGATCTTTATTAGCCGAAGGATTATTTTATCGAGTCACGTAGCCTGCACCCATTCAGACACTTAAATTTTCGCCTAGAAGGTGTCACCGAGCTCCAGCCGCGTTCAAGTCATGAGAACTACCCAGGTCAGTCGCCGGGACGGTGGTATACCTATTTCTGGTGCAAGAGCGCTCTTCTCCCTGTCCCTAGCCATCCGCGTTCAACGGACGGGAAAATGAATGTCATCTGCTCTCCCTTCCTCGTCCTCGTCCTCGTCCTCGACTCGAGGAGGTAGAGGTTGAGGCCGAAGGTTCAGGAGCGAGAGAGACGGAGAGATACACTTTCCTCCGTCCTCTTCTCTTCGCTTACCGCAGAGCGGTTCGTTTATACGACGTGAAATTTCCGAAAAACGTTACTTTTGCGAAGAGGATTTCGTTCCGAATATCGTTTGAATCCTTGGTATCGGGAGAGATCCAGTCGACCGGTTTTAGTATAGGGCAGCTGCGTCCGTCCCGCGGAAGCTTAGCCCCCCGATTATATCCGACACGTAGAAACACTTTTCGGCACTTTGTACCGAATCAGATATACGATATCGATGTGTGCCATGGCGCTCCGTGTTTGAGCTAATACACTCGCGCTAATTTCCCCCCAGCCGATAATGTTTCAACAGCTACATTATCGCACCGAGAAACAGGCCCATTTCCCTGCTCAAAGATATCAAAGATATCAAAATATCTGAATATATCAAAACACTCCCTTTGCTCGCTTTTAAGCTACTCTCCCAAGCTGCTTATCGTTAGTCTGGAGAGGGTTACGGTACACCAAGAATAATAAGACATCAATACTTGCTGGGGAAATACAAGTTTACCTCGCTTCAGTCACGCTGTCTACTTCAGAACCATAAAGCCAAAGAGTATTTCTTTGATCAAAAGGACGTACAACGTTTTGTAATTAACGTGATAGACAAGATGATATTCCGGGATGAATATCGATGTACATGAAACGATGTAGCTGTAGGAGAGAAATGCTGTTACTTCAGACGAAGCTGAACATCATGGGTGGAAATAGTTTCAGTATCACTTCATTATATAAGGAGATTTAAAGAAGACTCGACCGCGTCAAAATATGTCACATGCACTCGTCATCTCGGATGCATCTGGTAGCCCATATAGAGTAGGGCGTTGCGAAGGGCGTCTGTTTTGAAAGGGTAGCAATTACCCCGCCGTGGGTAGACGGGAGAGAGGAGAAGGACGAACCCCACAGGTTTGCAAGTGCGAGAAGGAACGCTGCCAGATACAGAGGCTCATTAAACCGGGAATGCTGATTGCGTTAACCCCGCCTGCGACACAGCCCGATGCCTAGCATTAAATGCCCTGGCATTTCCCCCGGCACCGAGAGCTCGACGGGCCCGTTCCCTAGGTCGTATCTAATCGAAATACGGCCGAGTTCCTCTTCACCGTCGATAACCCATCGCGCCGTGCATCCTGGGCTCTTAATTAGGAGCTAACTTTTTAATTAAATCTATTCAATTTTCTATATCGATATCAACACATATATATATATATATTTTATATTTTCCCTTTTACCTCGTTTTTACTCGACTATAACTACTCTCGCCTCTCATTTTATCATTTACACGAGCATTTCGAACCACTGATCACGTCACGCCACACAGAACCGAAGAAGCTGCGAACCAAAATCAATCACAGTTTCTGATTGTTGCTGGTCTCGGTGTTGATCGAGTCGCAGAACCGAGGACCATTACGTGTACAGATGTGTAGACGAACTATACGTGTATATGTATGGCAGGTTGAAGGCTCCTCTGGGCTCTGGTTCCTGGACTTTGGACTCTGCAGGTCTCTGGACTATGGAGTGTGTGTTTTGTGGGCGAACGGACAGACGGATCCTCGTTTTGGTACACGATTCGGCGGCGCTTGAGCGCCAACCACTCCAAAGTAATCGAAATCCTGGATCGAAAGGGATGGTGGAAATAGGGGGGTTGGCGATTGGGAGTACGAGGCGGAGGGGAGGCGATAAATTACTGTGACCAAGCCGCTATCAATCCTAAATAGGAATACGCTTTCAGCTTTCACTTTTATTCGCCAATCGATGTACACAGGTACCGTGCCGTATACTATCCAAATCGAAGCGGCAAAATCCGGAGAACAAATTTCTATCGAAAAAATCGTTCACTAAAATATCCCCAGCTCGTTACTGCGCAGAAGCGACGAGAAACCAAAAAGAATACCGATATCAAACGATAATCGTAAATTCATCGTATGTATACTTACTTCGTTCTATTTGAAATAGAGTTTCTTTTTATATGTATAAAAAGAAACTTACACAGTGGAGTTTCGAAAGTTGGATAGGTATGTACCTCGAAACACATGGATCCCACACGCACCCATCGTATTATAGCCGTGTTTTATTTTCTATGGGGCTTGTTCGTTCCTCGTGTTCGTTTGGCTAGTGTCTCTCCACTGTCCGTTCGAGCTGGATATTGGTAAAGTTGTAAGCGACAGCCTGCACTGCTAACCCTGCCAGCTGGTGCTAGATACCTTCGGGCTCGACCTCGTGGCCTCCCCCGATGGACAGACGGACCGAGGGACGTCCTGAGATTGTGTATTATACGAAGAACCGCAGAATAAGAGAAAACAAAAAAAAAAAAAAAAGAAAGAAAAAATAAATAAAAATCAGGAAAAAAGGAATCGGGGAAGAAGCGCGATTATATCTGTACGATTCGGTTATAAAAGTGGAAAAATGGAAGAAAGAAAAGAGCGAAAGAACAGAGAGGATAGAATAGCTGAGGGTCTGTTTTTAGCCACACATGTGGAGGATTTTTCTTCGGCATTTCTTCGTAAGCTAAGCTTTTCCGCGAAACTGTATATAGGTATATATATATACACATATATACTCAGATCGAAGAGGCGTCTGGAAGGTCTATAAATATTTCCTTCTTTCTTTCGACGCGACATTGTTCTTAGCAAGTATAGGTAGAAAAACAGAGACACCAATCTAACGACGCGACGAGGGAAGAGAAGTGAATGTTTTGTAAAGAAAAGGCGACATAGGTAGAAGACAGAAGGTAAAAATTTTTCGGTACAAATTCCCGCCTGTGCCAGAGTGCATCTGAAATGAGGTCTGAATTCACGACTAGAGTAAACAGGATGAAATATCGTGAGGTCTGTTTTCCCCTGCAGCACGCAGGGTTCTTTTTCTATTTAATTGAGGCTGTAGACGAACGAAATTCTAGACTCGCGGGAACGGATGGGATGTCGGACACTTGGAAAATAAGGAAAATAAGTATATAAAAAGAAAAACGAAAGAAAAAAAAGTAAAGGGAACGGAAAGAAAAGAAAAAGAAAAATACTACACTTGTATACTACAAGATGCGCAACACGGACGACGCCCAGGCGTCGAGGTATTTATATTGGCTTCTCGCCGCGTGACAGTGATCTACTGGGAATTCTACCCTTTGTTCCTACCGTTCGAGGCTTGGTTTCCTTCCTTCCTTCCGTCCTTCCGTATTCCCTTCCTTTTCTCGTTCCTCGTAGCTTTTAGACGCACCGCGCGACGCGTCGAACTAATAAAACCAACTCCCGGGACAAGGGACTCGGACGTTTAGCGGAGAGTCGGGTATGTCGTTCGTCAGGCGTCTATTGTTTTTCCCCTGCCCCGTCTGTGTTTTCCCTTATTCTACTTCATCCCCTATACTCTGTCTTCTATTCGATCTCGTTTTGTTTCAATCCCTCCCTCCTGGCCTAGGCCCTCCTTGTCTCTCCTTCGCTATTCCTGTTTTTTTCCCTTTTTTTTTTCTCTCCTATTATTATTTGTTCCATCACCAGCTAAAGCCTAGACGATCAAGGGATGATTTTATTGGCGGATCCCGTATGCCGTGTGGGTAGTCGGGGAGGTTTAATGAGCACCTCCATCCCCGGTTCTCGCTACCCTCGCCTCCCTCGCAATTACGTTGCGCGTGCCGCGACTAGGAAACCAAAGTTCCGACGTCTCTTCTCTTCTCTTCTCTTCTCTTCTCTTCTCTCCTGCAGCTGCCTACTTCTTCAGAGAACGAGGAACGAGAACCAGATGCTGCGGCAGGACTAAACTACAAAAGTCCAGAGATTCGTGCCCCGCCACGCCCCGCTCTGTGTCCCAAAGGAAATAAAGTTTAACCCGACGTATATATATATACGATCATTGGCCGATTGATGTCAATTCTTTTATCGTATTAAACAAGGAAGATAAATATCGCGATAATAAAGAAGCGCGAACGATGATGTCGAAGCGTAAAAAAATGGTCTGAGAAAAATCCGTGGAATTATGATTTTTTTTTTCGGTTCTTCTTCCCAACTTTCAAACCTCCCCTCCGCGAATGACCATGTTACGATTCTTTCAGGTGCTAGTATATACTTAGAAACGAAGATTTTCCGTGACCTGACTCAAGCGAAACTGCGACAGCTGTTGGGGAATCCGTTCTTGGGGTTAAGGGTTGGTCACCCTTGGCCATTCGGATGGATGGGGTTCGGTTAACCCTTCAGATCCGTCGATTTAAATTCATTCACTTTCTCGGTTGACGAGGGATGCGTTACCCCGCCCCTGCCGCAATGCCACGTCAAACTTGCATCGTTTCATATAATCGAACGGAGTTGGTTTTATAGAATTTCACCGACGAGAATGACTTATACGATTATTACAGCTAAGCTTTTCCGAAATGAGAGACACAAGGCTTAGCGGCAGTAGCTAGGCAGTGAATTTTTACTCCCCCCCAAAAACTTTTCGAGAGGGAAAAACTAAATGAATAATGTTTCCGTTTGATAAATGTGTTATGCAATAGGATGAACAGCGGTTAGAATACCTCAAAACAAGTTCAAAGTGCCAAAGAGTTTTCTTTATGGTCTCGTGCGCTAAACTATATACAACTCTTTTGTGTCTTTTTTTTTTTTTTTGTTTTCTCTCTCTCTCTCTCTCTGTTTCCATCACTTATTCGAAAAGTTTTATTATTTCATACAACAAGTTAGGTATATACATATGCATATACCATATATACACGAGACACACAACACAACAAGAATTATGCATTTTCCGTTGTTCTACATATTTTCTATAATTTTTTTCTCTTACTATCTGCTACTTTCTGATATTAATTCTACCCCGGCTAACTCGAGAAACTTTCTGTTTGAAAATAAGAGAGAAAATTCAACGAGACACTTGACGAAGTTTTCATGAATATTCCGAGGAGCTAATTCATGGCAAAAATCACATGATATATATATACTCGCGAAATGAATAACAGAGATATTCCATTCGATATGGAAAAGCCATATGTCGTAGCTGGATCACGTTCGTCCATCGCAGTGGACATCGAATCGTGGGATTCCCCGGGGCCATTTGACTTTCCCTTTGAGACCGGAAACCGAGTGGCGACCAGCGGAAGGGAATGGGAGGTAAATTGGCTAACGAATCGGTCCTTTGGCGACGGCTCGGCGCCCCGGCGTCAATTGGCACATATTGGACCGGGATTCGCTTGTTCTAAGTCGTCCAAAGACCGGACTGGACCGGACCGGGCAAGTGAATTTCTAGATTCACATAGTAACGAATTAATGGATAAATCGTTGGTCGCCCGAATTCCATATCCGCACTGCGCACCCCGACGGGGACAATTAATCTCTGAACAAGTTGGTCCCAACGGTAAAAAGTCGGAAGGTAGTTAGGCGGTATTTGCTCAGCTAGAAGGAGAAAGAAAAAAGGGGGAAAAAAAATGGAAAGAGAAGGAGAAAGAGAAAGAGAAAAAGGAAAGGTAAAAGCAAAAGAGAAAAGAGAACAGGGGTGGTATACGTGTACATCTATCTATCTATCGTATCTACCTACACGTATCCCCGAGCGAAGCACTTAGCGAATGATTTTTAAATTAAATCAGCTTGTTTGTAGGTCTCGCCGAGCACTCGGGGGGTAAAAACATGTTGACAAGTGTTAGAGCAGTCGAGAACAGTGGACCAGGTTTCAGGCCCGGGTACAAAACCCGGAGAAAAGCTACTCTCCGAGGCAAGAACAACGTTCGCATTCATCGAGCGTCGTGTTTACTCATGTTTATCTATCAAAACTACCCTTAATTACGGGGCCGGTGAGCTCGGCTGCTCGGTTCGATCCTAAAAACGCGATGATAATAAATTCCGGCTTTTATTGAAATTAAAAGCATAAAATAAAGAAGTAGTAAAAATTGTGGGTAAAAATATCGAGACAGGGAGATGACGTTGCATTGGCAAGTCTGCAAACAGGGCCGGGGGATGAATAACGAAAAAAAAAAAACCGAAATGAAACAAAAATAAAATAGAATAATCTAAAAGAGAATCTGCGGTGTGAAAAACGGGGCAGGAAATCGAGGAACTGCGAGGAGGAAACCAGCTCAGCGGCGAAACGCGACAGCTCGACAGGGCTAAGTGGTGTAACGCGTTTAACCCGGCGAGTCTCACCCCTTCTGTCTGAAGGTCTGCCGCCCCTCGCCAATCCTTCCTCTTCTCGGTTTCGAGTGTGAGTGCAAAACGAATGCCTAACCCATATGTGTGGACTAGCGCCGTTAATACTCGGTGACGTTATACTAGGCGCACACCGACGTACCCTGGAGCTAGACTGGACGGCGACGATCTCCACCCTCACCCTGTTTCTCGGTCGGTCGGTCTCTCTCTCTCTTTCTCTTTCGCCTGGCTACCCGGTTTTCGTAGTAAACAAAACTGTAACTCTCGGCCGGCCGAAGAATCAATGCCGACTCTAGTTCCTCCGGTCTCAGCGAGTCTTTCTCTCTGCAGGAGAGCATTATCCGTCTTACCGTTTCACCCCCAACCCCCATCCACCCACGCCACCCTGGAGCAGAACGAGGCCTGAAATATCCGACTCTTCGTGGAAACAATACCCTCCGCCTTCTGCTACCCCTCAGATCTGTACTCTGCGGACTCCGAGTCTATACCCACCCAATCCCTATCATCGATAATTTACTTTGATGTATAGGACCTCGCGCTGCTGATATAGCTGGGAAGTACCTACCCTCTGAACCACCGCGGAGAATAGTGCACGAGCTAGGCGGTGCATCGACCTGACGCCACTTTTCCCCTTTCCCTTTCTCCCTTTTCCCTTTTGCCTTTTTCCTTTTCCCTTTTCACCCTCCCCCCCTCCCCGATGGTCCCTCTTTGCCTCGCCGCACCTAGGAAGTTCTGGTTTCTCTCTGTCTTCCGCGTATATATACGTCTACTACTGAGAGTATCTACAGTATTTCTCCGGGGACTTTCTGCATCGGGCGAACGAGATCAGGAACTCTCCTTTGAAACAGGAAAACATAAATATTTCATAGCTCGAGTATCCCGCACCATGGCATCCAGTGGTGAATTCTCAAAGTTACGAAACACTTTTTGGCTACGGTAGGTAGGTACCTACTCATACCCCTTCGAGGATCCCCGACGCCCACGAGACCCGGAAAAGTTTTCACCCCGACCATCCGCCACCTCGTGATACCCAATCTCTTAATCTTCCTTATAGAGAGATTTGAGAGATTTGAAAGCAACCAAACTTGCTTCAGCTATTTTCACTTATAGGTGTATGTATGTATGTATGTATATACCATCGTGTATAGAACTCGTCTTTGATTTATGTATCGTATGATATAAAACCTTAAACCATACTCTACAGTCTTATTTTTTTTTATCGTTACAGGTAGCCTGGATGCACTTCGAGCAAAGCGCGATACTTACAGTTCACAATCACGTGATAACAAGGAACCCGAGGATCTCGGTCACCCACGACAAACACCGTACCTGGTTTCTCCATATAAGTGACGTACAGCAGGAAGACATGGGGCGTTACATGTGCCAGATAAACACAGTTACTGCAAAAACGCAGTTCGGTTATCTTCACGTAGTAGGTAAGATCTTTGTCGCTTGTACTTTTGTTCTTTCTATCCATTTCACGATCCGCACTTCTCGAAGGGTGCAGGCTCTTTGCGGGGTGTATAAATATTTTATGTAACGTGGATGATGAGAAGGAACAACAAGCAAATAAACAACAACAAAAAAAGCAAGAAAGAAAAAAACGAACCAAAAAAAAAAAAGAGACAGAGAAAAGGGTCTGCTTTAAAGGCGGATGGGACGTGGGATGGGAGAACAAAAGACGCGCGTCTCATCTGCCGGCCAAAAGACGAGACAACAATAATTTAATCAGAAGAGGGTACGTGCCCCTGCCAACTGCGAGAACATATTAATATCTCGAGTTTTGACGTCTCAACGGGGGTGGAGGGGTCTCCGACGCCGTTCAGGGTACGGGGGAATGAGGAGGGAGGAGTAATCAGAGGTCTAGATTAATTGTTTCCACGGGACTCTTGCCCTCTTCCACAGATACACAGATACCTAGGTATATCCTCGAGACTCGACACGTAATACCAAAGCGTCATAACTCACCGTCTTACCGTATATACTATATACGTGTAGTATAGGTGAAAATTCGCTTCGAGGTACAGTGCGGATGATGACGGGATACAGGGGTAGGTTTTAAGGTCGACGTGTAAAGAACAAGAAGTGTACCGTCGATTTTTCGAAATCCATCAAACCTACGGCCATCCATAGCTGCTTACTATATAGAAAATTCCATTTTACCCCGCGGGTGTAAAAAAAGATACGAAGGATGATACAAGATACGGAGAATAACAAAATTTGCCAATTAGGTTATTTTTACTTTTTTTTGTTTCAAAGTTGATTTGCTTTGTTTATACAAAAGAAGACGGATGAAATTCCGTTGGAGAAATTTGAAGAAAATAATATGTCCACAATGGGAGTAAAATGAAGCTGTGGAAAATTTTCGTTAGATTGAGAGAAGAAGACGCAAAGAAGAAGAAAAAGAAGATGATAAAGTGAAATTATATTAATTGAAGTTCAAAGAGTAAAAACACCAGTTTTATTACGGGAATGGGAGGAGAGGGGGTAATTGAAGGTATAAGGGAGGATATATTATTTATCTTACAATGGTTATTGTACCTCGGTCATTGTCAGCTGGGTTTTGATAAAGACGAGGTTAAAAATAACTCGGTAGAGTTTCGCTGTCTACAAACGGGCGGTTTTCACCCCCACCCCCACCCCCCCGATGTAGTAAAGTGTCGCCATAAAACCCCGCGGTGTGAAATCGCTTCGTGTTAAATTTACAACTCCATTTCTTACAATAACCGTATGAGATTGTACCCACCACGCGCTTAAATCACTGTGAGACATATTCAGCTGCTCCTGTTCCTCCTGCTGCTGCTGCTGCTGCTGCTGGCGAAGGAGTAAAGACCTTACACAAACCCCGGACACCCCAAAGTAGCTACGAGGATATACAGTACCTACACTGGATGAAAATTACTGTCTGATCGTCTTGATCCATATAAACTCGGAAATTACTATTTAAGATACGAAATTGCTGTCCACGGATTTAAGCGAAAGGGTGTATAGGTATACATATACCATATTTTGTCGAGTAGAAGCAACTTAGCTTTGCCGAAAAGTCAGTTTTCTATTCCTTCCTCTGCAGCAGCTTCCCTTTCGTCGTTCTTTCGCTCCCTTTTTTCCCTATTCAGTACCTCAAGTGGCCAATTACGATTCAGAGATGCTATTCAACGAGTGATTCGTCGAATAAGAAGGAAAAAAAGAAAAAGCAAAAGAAGAAGGTAAAAAAAAGAAGAAAAAAAAGAAGTAAAATCCCTCGACGGAATGCGGTGTAATAACTTGGCCTCTCCTCCGTTTCGCGATATCTGGATGAGAGAAGAGAGTAGGATTCTACTCACCCTCTAAACTCCCGTCCTCGATTCTTGGTTCTCGCTCGTCCTCTCCACCTACCAAAGTCGTCTATCCAACCCTGAGGGCCACCTTTCGCCTTGTATACCAGAGTTTAGGACAAGTTAACGCGCCACACAACACGCGGTGGTCCTCACTTTCTGAATAATGCATCATCTGTACCAGCCTGCAGTATAACGACCCCCCAGGATGGATACATACATATATACATGTTTAACCCCCGGGATTCGAAAACTCTTCGACATATACTCGTTACCGTTCCTATTCTATACCTCAGCTTAATATCTTTAGAGCGTAATTCCTCCGTCCATACAGTCATACGTACAGTGCAGGATGAAAATTCAAAAACGATCGCACAGAGTTTGTATATACGCGGGGAGTAAATCGTAATTCCCTTACCAACATAATTTTACATGCATATTTGTTTCTAGTTATGGTTTTGGAACACGGAACACAACAAGTGGCGGGCGGGCGAGCGGTCGGTCGGTTCGTTCTCTCTCAGTTATATCGTCAGCGTTAGGGGTTGAATTTTAAAGAGGCGACGTATGAATATGTAGACACTATGTAGGGAGGGGTTCTCTGCACCCTTCGACCTCACTCGACCACGAGTAAAGGTGCCCTTTGGCAGTCGTGACACCGTACGTAGCGTCGCCGTCGCGTCGATCCTACCAGCTGCGGTTATGCGGTCTCTCCGCGTCCCGTACATACATACATACATACATACCTATAACATAGCCATAACGGAGGCCGGACTTTGAAAGATCAGCAAGCGGAAGGTATATAGGGAAGCTTGTCAATAAAAAAAAAAAAAATAAAAAAAAGACGAAACAAAAAAAAAATGGGAAACGAATAAACTTCGATCAGAGAAAGCAAAAAGAAGAAGACAGAAAAAAAAAAAACGTTACGCTTCCGCAAATATATATTTATGACGTTATATCACCGATTCTGCATACCAAAAACTTGCCGCAATGTCCGTCTGTCCGTCTGTCTATCCGTCTGTCTGTCTGGTTGGTTCCCAGCATGCCTGCAGTCGTCATTTGTTCGAGCGTTAAAAAAATCGTCAGTTCAGTATTCGCGCGCATCGATATATAACCGACGGGGCGAACAAACAAACGCTCTTCGCGATTTGCCAGCCGAATTTTCCCGTTTATGGAAATGAAAGGTACCTATACCCCCGTCGACCCGGAAAAGGTTTTCAGTTTTACAATTTCGACTGTGCCACATACACATATACATATACATATACCTATATACTACGAATATCCTATAGTATCGTATATCGGTATAGATTCGCCAATAAATTCAGCTAGAGTTGAAATTTGTGTTGGAAAATTCGCGTCGATCAATCGAACGTTTGTCACAATTATACGTAGCTGTATAGGTATATAAGTGACGCGGTCAACGAACGAGATAGGTAAAGAAATAATTATTCGATTCACTTTTCGTTAAAATTTTAATATACAATAAATTTTATCCAAATTTAGGTATAATAGATGATCGCCCGCAGTATATACGTATTTATATATCCCGCAAACCGTATAGCTGTGTGCGGGTCAGTAATTGTCCTAACGAAGTGGGTAGCTCAACGGATTAGGGGAACGACAAAATAAGGTCGGTTTTTTTTTTTTTTTTTGGTTCCATCTTTTTTTTTTTTGGAAACGTAAATTATTATCCAAGATATAGGTGCTGAACGGGGATCTTAAGAGTTAGTTTGGCAATTTTTTTTTTTCTTTTTTCTCTTCTCTTTCTTTTCCCTGCCTTACTTACGTACTTCCCTGCAGTGGAAACCGAATGGAAAGCTAACATATAAGAGAGGAGCGAAGGAAGAGGAAAGAGGCGGCTGGGAAACGAAATCGAAGACATTTCTTTCGAGCGCCTTACTCTTATCACGAGTGATTACGAGTTTTTAACGGGGATTTTCTACGTCTTATCAGGGGGTTTTCCCTTTCCTCAACCCTCCGAGAGAAGACTCGAACGGAACGTTTTCTCTCCCTCTCTCCTTTATCCGTCTATACGATTTTCTACTAGCTCCTTGCGACGCCACGACGACGACGACATCGATTTGCGAGGACTGAGGGGGACTTTACTTGCCTTAGTCCGTTTGCCTATAGCACACCCAAGGATAAATCCTTTTTTCATTCTTGTACGGAATTACGATAACTATTCTCAATCTCTTTGACAACTGTTTTATTTCTTTTTCTTCATAGTTCCACCAAATATCGACGACTCACTGAGCTCATCTGACGCCATCGTCAGGGAAGGAGCAAACGTCAGTCTGACTTGCAAAGCGACCGGTAGCCCACCGCCAAGTATACGATGGAAACGGGACGACAACACTAAGATATCAATCACCAAAGGACTAATGGGTAATCAGGATTCCTAGTTCTTATTTTGTAATCGATAATTTATACCCAGAAAATTGAATTTTTGAACCACAAAGGTAATTGCATTCCTCGATACTAACGAGTTCTCGTTGTCGAATTTGCCCGTGGATAGAAATGTAGAAGGGGGATGGAATCGAGGATTGAGGGTTCGGAGGGAAGGAAATGGGATTGGGGGAAATTGTGCCGAAATTAGCGGTTAAATCCTGTGTGGTTGAGCCGATAATTGATTTGCCTAATCACGTAAATATCGCGCTATATGATTACAGTGTCTGAATTCGAAGGTGAGACATTGGAAATGGCGAAAATCTCCAGGCTCGACATGGGTGGCTACCTCTGCATCGCTAGCAACGGAGTACCTCCCACAGTTAGCAAAAGGATCAAAGTTTCCGTGGACTGTGAGTACGAATAATTATTATTATTACTACTCTTATTTTTTTTTTGTCGTCCTTGGTTTCCTCATATAAACGACATTACAATATCTTCCTCATTTCGTACAACATACAGATACAGGTACGACACAATGAAGGTATTCTATCTTCGAGTTTCTTTATACCCCGGTATTCTATAATGCACAGTATTACCTTATACCGTATACTGAAACTCGAGGTAACAAATAAGATTCGAAATGTCATCCTGAGGGTGGGGGGGTTAGAGATGGTAGTAAGTGCTCTGCAGGTAGGTGAAGTAGGTAGGTACATAAGGAACGAAGGTGGCATGGCGTTGGTCGAGAAAACACACACAATTTAATAATGGAGAAAGGCGAGAGGCGAGAGGCGACAAAGCTGGCTTTGTGAGTCGCGTCTACGGCTTTTCCTCCAAGCTGAAGCTTTCTCTACCGTCGTTTCCATCTCTTTCCCTCTAGTTTTCTCCTCATGATACGCACACCGAGAAAGAGGGAGATGAGATGATCGCGGGCCCGCCACACGGAGCATAAAAGTAAGCTCAAGCTAGCCGCAACACACCATTACCGTTTCCACAGTAGTACCTACCCCAACCCGCTATTGTTGTACGCGGCGAGCTTTCCTAAATACTACACAAGTGTTTTGCTCATAATATCTCAAAACCCCCGCGGGGGCATATCACACTGCAGCATAGCATTTGGCAGGAGTAAATTCAACGCTATGAAGTCAACGAGCCAGAAGAAGCCTGGGTCGCCCCAATTCTTTTTTGTTTTCTTTCATTCAGAAATTTTATACCTTTATGATGATTTCTTGCACAAGAAAGAAGAAGAAAAAATTAATAGATGAAATATTTAATTGGATGAACGATCTTCGCAAAAAAAAAAGAATCGTTTTTCTATTCGTGAGATAAATTTTTGCAAATTTTTAGCCAATCGTGTACGACGTGTGTAGTTTTTTCCTTCTTCCATACGCGAATGAGGAAATTATATTTAGTGCATATATTCCTTTGATTTTTTATTGTTTTTTTCTAGTTTTCTAGACAACCAGAGTAAATATTATACCACCGTGCATAGAATTTCCGTACTTCAGCAACCTGCATCCAACCACGCGTCTACATATTAGATTTTGCACACATAAATATTGTACGTCTACACTATAATACCCACCCTGGTCTAGGAAGAGCGGAGATGAATTTTCCCATCCCGCTCCACCCCAAACGAAACGAAAACGTGTCGATATTTTCGTAGAAATTTGAGAAAATTGAAACCGGGGTAGGTCTATGTGGTCTTTGGAAGCTTTTTTTTATCATTTTAATCCTCTTTCTTTTCTTTTCTACCAAATATAATCGACGGTATATAGTTACGTGCTGCACTGGCGTTGCAATTTGTCCCTCATTCGTTCATTCATTTATTTTTTTTCCTATCTCATCACGACTACCTATCCAACAGCTAATGCTGTACAGCCTCCCAATTGCGTCCGGCGATTAAGTGGAATTATACAAATGGTTTGCGGAAGATGAGAATTATTCATCTTAACGCGTCTATACTTGTATATATATATATGTATGTATTGTACATATACGTATATAGACGAGGCAACGCCCCGCGTGTTTTATGCCTTTACGTGAGGTTGACGTTGATTAGTTAAACGCGACGACAGCTGATTACTACACCAACGCAAGCAACCCCACCGCTTTCGCCATCTCCCTTATTCTATCCCCCTGTTCCTCGATGACGATACAACTTTACGAGGGGTTGGAATAAAAAAATATTAATAAAAAAAAAGAGTAAAAAGAAAAAAAAAACATAACTCCCCTTACACCCCCGCGACCCCTCGCTGTATTGTCCTACCAATTATTATAAATCCCTCGTCAAAGTCTCGGCCATCTCTGCTCCGAAAAGCAGGTTTTTTTTTTTTTTTTTCCTTTGTTTTTTCATTTTTTGTTTGCTTTTTTCATTTTTGGTCAAATTCTACCCCCGACGATGAATTAAAAATAATACGCTGCGGAGAAAAATACACACCCGTACGTATATACGAACATACATCCGCGTATGTATACATATACGTTTCCCTTTATGAAGATTTACAAAACTGCTTACGCAATTTCATGTGTGTACACACATGTCCATACAACGTACCGTATACCCCTATATTCGTGGACGTATATAGGTACCTAATTTCTTTTTACGGGCTGACGCAGATATTTAACGGTATATATAGATACGCGGAGATAAGGAGTAAAGAATGTCGCGATAAGGGAGCCGGGGGTGCCATGCAGCTAATTTTATAATTCGTACATTTTCACATTTTCATATTTTAATATCGCAGGTGGCCTAATTTTTTCCATAACACGTCCGTCCGGCCAGGACCAGGACCTGGTCCAGGACCTGCAGGGGGTGGTTGTGGCTGTAGCTGCGGCAACGACATAGGCAGAGACGAGGTTCGGGGAGTCGGGCGGGGAGATACGGCACGGATTTTTCTCGTTGCTGATTTTAATAACAGATTGTTACTCGAGCTGGATGCGGGGCAGGGGGAATATCAGGGGAAAGGGAACGGGAACGGGAACGGAGGGAGGTTTGAGTCACTGCTTATACGTGACTGCGACTACCAGGGGCTTTATAAAGGGTCCCCTTCCCTCTGTGACTGGTTCCCATACTTGTGTACTGCACCAGCCATGGCCCCGCCCGCGATTTTTCGTTTGTTCTTTTGTTTGTCTTTATATTTCCGCTTTTTTTTTTCATTTTTTCTTCTCATATTTTTTTGAATTATTTTTTTAGCCTCCTCTGTAATGAGGGGAGACACGAGTCAACCTCTGTATTAAACCCCGTAATTATACATACACATGTGTATAAAATACATATATATATACATATTCGTATATACGTAGGCATATAACTGATCGTTGAACCTTTCACGTTTATGATGATAATTATTCTTTTCAACTCTTTTTACGCGCCAGAGTTTACGAGATCTTTAGTATTCTTTTTATTTCAAACACAGAGATTCATCTCACCCTATTACCTCTTACCCTTACCTATATTCTATCTTCTTTACCTTTATATATATGTATATATATATTTTTTTTCTTTCCTCTTTTTATTCTCCTCTCTGCCACCGTCGCTCTTACTGCTTTCTAATTCCAAGCTCTCGTCGATCGCCTCCTTGGCACGTCCCCGAAAAACTCATTAACGTGTCTCCTGCCTTCGCTTGAACTCATTCGCGTCTCTCCTGCACCCTTATAGCCCTTCTACTACCTTTTGCTATACGGAATCTATACACTATAACCCCCTTTAGCTTGTATATATATTCTACGTGCGCAAAATTCCCTAGAAAAGTTGGTAACCTTATAATTAACTTGCCGATGCTGCTAGCAGTGTGGATCGGGAACGAGAAGTTTCATGTTTTTTTGGAAAATAGAATTTTATCATCGGCGTTGGGGATTTATGAAGAATTATTGTGTATCTCTTTTTTTTACTAATCTCAATTCCACGTCTTTATCCATAAATACAATATGGTTGATTTTTTTCTTCTTCCTTTTCTATACTGTATTGAATACAAATTGCAACCCCTTGTTGAAAAAAGTGTTTTGACTCGAGACGCTCGCTCGTTTTCACGGATATCTTTTGAAAGGGCTTATTGCGGCTAGCACCGCGAATACAGCTAATAACAAAAAACAACGAGAGGGGTAAAAGCGGCGGAGGGCGGGTTGTTGGCGAGGGTGAAGTAGCAGTAGCACCAGAACGAGTAGCAACAGCAGTAGCAGCAAAAGCATCAGCCCTCAAAAAGGCCGGTACACGCCACCACGAGGGACGTAAATTTGTTTCTTAACTTGTTATTAATTCATTCTGACTTCCGCCCCATTCCAATTCTCATCCCCCAAGCAGAGCCACTCTGGCTGTGTATATATGGGTGGAAATTGAAGTTTTTGTATAAAAAAATTATACGTGTCACGGTTTAATATAAAATAATTTTTATCGCTATGGGGTTAATATTCACCCCGTTTGCATTTCTCTTTATTTCTATTCCATCGATTTTCTACCTGCAGTAGAGACTAGGATAAAAAACGAGAGGGAACAAAAAAAAATTGAAAAATCTCTTACACGTCTACTACTACCACCTCGTACCTACACTGCAATATAAATCTGTAAAACCATGGAACACGATGTTCCCGCGGGGATTGCGGCAACGTAAAACGGGGGAGTTTCGTGCGTTTCGTTTTTAAACTCGATTAAATTTCATTAGCTTGAATTTCGCGAATTAGCCATCCTCCCCTCGAGCACCGCCACCGGTTTTAACCCTTTTCACTCACACGATGGATTTTTACGTGTCAGAGAAATTCCCAGCTTTAAAGAGACGCATTTTTGCAACTTGCATTATAGCCTGCAGATCCGCACCTCGTTTTTTTTTTTTTTCTCTCTTGAAATAATATTAATAATTGAGCCGGTACTTGCGAGTACAAATATTGAGTGCGGAAATTAATTTTAAACTGTTTCAACCTGCCAAGATCTCGGTCAAATATTTAATTCCAAGTACCGTATACCGATATAAAAAAAAGTACTTTTTTTTTTTTTTTTTTTTTTTTTTTTTTATCAAACGAATACTTGAAAACACAAAGTGGAAACAATTTCCTTCTTTTTCATTTTCTCTCCCTGTCTTTTTTTTTTTTTTTCAGTCTCTCATACTCCTAAACTTATTTAAATGAAATGTAAACCTTGATATAATTTCTTTACCAGCTGCGAAATTAACTCAAAGAAAAAGAAAGAAAAGAAAGCGAGAAAGTGCTATAAAGAAAAAGATAGAAGAGACACGAGAATCTGCAAAATCCCGACAAAGACGCGAGTCGGGCTGAAAGCCATACGGTTTATCGCGAACGTACGAGAGCTTTCCAACGCGGGGATGCTCAATCGTGCGAACCGATTCGGTGTCGCGAGATTTATAAGGGACTGAACTGCAAAAAATAACTAAACAAATCGATAAATAACCCCCGCGACATCGAGAGTCGATTCCTCCTCCAATGACGCTCAACAGTGATTTATTTTTCCGACCGAAGAAAAAAAAATATATATATATACTCACTGACTCTACTCACATCACTTTCTAACTCACACGAGTCCACGTATAACTTTCGGCTACTTCCGCGGCGCCAGAACGAAAGAAAAAAAAAAAAAAACATATATGAATCATAAAAAAAAAATTAAAAGGAATTTCCAGTTTTCTTGAAAATCAGGGACGTAAAGAATATGTATAAGCGGAATCGGTGAGATCGTCGTGGGAACACAGGACGAGGCTTTCATCGTGCACGACGACGTCTTGGGCCGATCATTGACTCGGTCGAGCACATAGGTAGGTGGCGAGAGGGTGAGATGTGAGACGGGAAGGAAGGAGGATACGGAGAGTAGTTTCTCGTGTGAAACGGACGATATCTTCCGGTTGGCCAACTGGCGGCCCCATAAAACCCATGGAATCCCCTCGGTGGCCTCGCAAGTTCTTCCTCTATCTCTTGGCGACACACGCGGATGGAAAATATCTCGAATAGACAAGAGAGGGAGAGAGAGAGAGAGAAAATGGCGAAAAAATTAACGCATGAAAGGCAAATTTGCTATTTTTTTTTCTTGAAAAATTAAGAAAATTTTTTTTACCGTCAGACTAGGCGCCTATATAGAATCCGGAAAACTGTGGCTATATATAGCCGCGGATGAGACCCGCGGGATATACGATTTCCACCGTCAAATACCCCGCTTGAACCAACCCCTTTTAGTTCATCCCCCGAAACATTCCACGCGTAGTTCTACCACGTGTTACACGTGCCACAGTGCCACAGTGCAACGACGTGTGTGGAGCAGACGCGACGCATGACGTATCGCCAGGGAGTGTATTGTGTACCGGAACGGTACGGATGGTAACCCTTGAATCCCCCGACCTCACAGCACGCAATAATCATGTCGTAACGCTATCCATGCTTTAGGCAGAAACTGTGATAATTATTACAACACCGCGTGACGCGATTTCTCCCTCTCTCTCTCTTTCTCTCTCTCTCTCGCGTACTACAACGTTACAACGCCACTAATCGTTCGAGGGGTTCGCGGTAACGCTCAGCTCCGCAATCCCGGCGCAATTTAGCCCTGCGAGGCTGATTTTCGACAGAATTTTTATGAAAATTTAATCAATTTATAGATATTCAAAAGTTTGGGGTATCATTTAGAGAATTTTGAGACTGCAGAAGCATCGAGTTGCTTCTCTATGACTTCGGGTTGTTAAATCCGTGGATTGGATTTCCGTGAATGAGAATGAAGCGGTAAAAGCCCAAAGGTTTCTCGTTCGAGCGTTCGACCTGAGAACGATTTTTATTGAATTCACGTAAGCCTCGTGTAGTACGTGGTTCTCGCAGTCCATGAGTTTTGCGGGTACTGTAACGCCCGTCTGAAAAGATTTTCAAACGGTATTTTCGATCCCCGGGGGAAAACGAAGCCGCGAAAAACGGTTACGTCGCACTAAAGTCACGAGGAAATGCCTCGGTTTTCTTTAGATTCTTGGCTCGATAACGATTCCTGCAATCCCGTAACTCGATACTCTCTCTTTCTTCAATACTACGGATTAGGAAAATGAAATTTCCCGGAGTCTGTACAAGCGCATCGTCGCAATCACTTTTTTTTTTCTCTCCTCTGCTTCTTCGTCTTCTTCTTTTTCTTCTTTCAAATACCTAACAATAAGATGGAACGAGAACAACGACTGGGTACAAATGCCATGCAGCGTACAGTCGCGAAATTCTCCACCTTTTTTTCTTCTTCTTCTTCTTCTCCTTCTTCGTTTTCTTTTCTCTTTCCTTTCTTTTTTTTCTTTTTTTTTTTTGTTAATTTCGTTTTGACTGACAGAATAATCTGTGGAAGACGGGGGATAATTTAGCCGGCTTCGGAAAGGCACGAAAGAACCTCTCGCGGGACGTGGAATGAAGGGTGAAGGGTGAAGGTGGAGGCAGAGGCGGAGACCGAGGTACGAGGTACGCGAGGCAAGAGGCTGGAGGCAGGAGGCAGGAGGCCACGTAGTTTTATCTTGAAGGTATAGAACGCGGGGGTAGGGTATGAAGGGAGAAGGAGAAATTCGAGCGAGATTTACGCCTCGAGTTGGCAAGTGTCGCCTGCCTCTTTGCTAAGGCCTAAAAACGACTAAATATCCAATTTCTTTCACCAGCTGCGTTGAGGTCGCAGCTCCTTCTCTCCCTCCGAGAGAAATAAAGAAAGAAAGAAATAAAAAGAGAGAGAGGAAGAGAGACAGGGATGGAAAAATCTCTCCAACTCTCGGGTACTCGAGACGCGCCCCAAAGTACGACCGATTTTTTTTTTTTCACCTTTTTTTTTATCAAATTTGAAACTCTTGCTGACTGACCCCCGTTATTCTTATAGTTTAAATAATAAATGATCATTCCTATATGTTCTACATATTATTATTTACATATACCGACTCTTTTTCATTCGATGAATTCCCCCAGCGTCAACATCAACCTGGAATTTGATCCCTCCGCAATTAATGGAAAACGACTTTTGTCTGTTGATCCCATCGCGCAATTCCTTATATACTTCCCTTTTGAAGAAAACAAGTCTTTATTCCCATGCTGTTTCAACTTATCAACGTATATTTCTTCATCTTTATTCTCAACATTATACCTGCTCTTATTTCTTTGAAATTTTTATTATTATTCATATTCCCCCAATCGCGTTACCCACCCCTCCCTTATACAGCCTCAGCGGCAATTCAAGATTCCTAAATAGATTCCTCTCCCCGGTGGTGAACGGGGGTGACAATGACTGGGAAATGGGCCCCAGCCACAATGAGTATTACGATCACTTAGCGGCCTCTCCTCGTTCGCTCCTCTATTATTATCAGTGATTCTTCATTCGGTACCTTACCTCGTAGCTTCCTCCTCCACTCAAAATTTCCGACCCCCGCTCAGAATCACTCGGCCATACCAAAAGCTACAGTGTCTCTCTGTCTCGTGACAACTTTTACCTCATTCCATGCGGCTGTGAGAAGTTCCCTTGCTTATTCTCTCTCCCTCTCTACATATATACGGCTGTCTCTCTCTCTCTCTCTCACTTGCTCGGTTCTTTCGCCCTCCGCGTCGGCCCCCTTTATGATTTTGACTGCGCCGTTACTACAACCACCTTCAGCTCCTCGGAGTCTAATCCGAGCAAGATGTTGCCTCGCCTCTTTGTGGCGGTTGTAGGGGTAAGGAAGTAAGGAAAGGCGAATGAGAGGACGAAGACGAAGACGAAGGGTAAAACGAAGGGGAAGTAATTACTAACCGCTGAAATAATCATCCCCTGCTGCCGGATGGCTGCCTGCCTTATACCTTGTCTGGGCTTAAACTGGGTAGCTGGGTGACATAAACCTCACGCTATTTTATTTATCGTCGTCCTTCGCGTTATTACCGCAATTTACGGTTTAGCTATATAAGTATATATATATACGTTATACACTCGCATGCATGTATATGGCTATACGTGCGCCGTGGTGAGACATGAGAGATTTATTTTTTATTTTGTCATCTCGAGAAAAAAAAAGAAAAAAAAAAAGAAATCTGGGCAGAACTACGTGATCAGTTCGGATCAATTCACTGGTTTAACAATTCATCCCCTCTTGATGCGCTGTGGAGGTGGAATGTCAAGTGCCGGTGGTAGAAATTTGGTGAAAATTTTCCCGCCGCAAGAAGGAGGAAATTGCGAGAGTAGGGTAGGATAGGGAAGAACCGGGAAGAGTAGGATCGTGATCGGGCGTTGACGGACGAAACTGAACCGGGAGCGTACCGCGTATTCGGTAAATTACAATATAGATGGGCCAGGAATCTCGGCGTCGAGTTTAAGGGTGGAGTATAGGTATGAAAAAATAAGAAGACAAAAAATAAGAAGAAAAGGAAGAAAAAGAAGAAGAGGAAGAAGACTTGGAATTCGCAACGCGACGTGTAGATATAGACTGAAGTCGGCTCGTAAGTCGCAGTTTCATTGAAGAAGACGAGGAACTGAGTCCGGGAAATAAAATCTAACTTTTGTATTCAAAGCTAGTGTCGACGTAATGGGATGTGTAGGAACTTCCACTCCACTCTCGACTCTTTCCTCCTTTCTCTTTATTTCTTTCTGCAGCTATATACGACGCGATACGCACCGTACGACTATGATCTGCTTCGCCCGCAAGGGTATCTAACCCTGCAAGAACTACTCGTGGGTGGTATTCAAATAAACATACATCCCACTGCGCATCGGAATATCTTACTTTTCTTTCCGAAGTATTCCTATTTCCCTCTCTCATTCCCCTTCTCTCTCCCCCTCTTTCTCTCTCTCTCTTCATTCCATCAATTTCGTTATCAAAATCTTCCACAGAGAATAGCATTATTCCAGGAACCAAAGTATACACGTACATACAGTTCGATTAAATATGAGCTGGATTATCAGTACGCGGCGTTTCCACTCATCACATAATCTACCTTCTCTTGTTGGTTAGTTTTTGTGCTTTCCTATTCTTTGCGCGTTTCTACATTATCAAGGAATAAGAAAAAAACGAAAGAAAAAAAGAAAAAAATTCTCTGGCTTTGTTCAGGGAACGTCAATGGAGTTGGAAAGCCTGGTGAAACAAAGAGGAAGCGACTACCAAGACCGTAGTGGAGTTTTCCCTCGATGTATAGGCGCAACTCTCTCTCTCTCTCTCTCTCTTCATTTCTCTCCATTTCTCTCTCTCTCTCTCTCTCTCTCATCTCTCTCGCCAGCCTGTTGATTCCGTTGAGTCGCGTGGCGGTCTATAGGGCGTGGAGTAGCTGTATCCAGTAGAGGAAAGACGGGGACTCACGGTAAGCGCCGAGCCGGGCGTCACAAAGTAGTAGGTATACCTACCCCGACGTCCTAAAACCCTTCTTGTGGTCCTACGAGATCTGTCAAGGATCCTACTCAGATTATATCTAGGTGACTTGATCGGGCCCTATCTGCAGAACCGAAGAAAAACCAACCCGTACAGATCGAGGGTGTGCAGGTAGCTACTCTATGTATAGACTCTGACTTGTCCTCTGGATTTTTTTTTACCCTCTTTCCCTTATCCCAGTAGAAAATCTAAGAGGATTTAAGTTTCCCCCTTATAAAGGAAGAAGAAAAAAAAAAAGAAAAAAATTTCTCACTTAAAACGCGACACTTGTTATAAACGTCTTGCGATCATTTTTCGTTTTAATACATCCTGCAGTGGATTAGAGTGATTATTATATAGCGCGGCTAATCACTTATGAAACTATATAGGTATATATATATATAAAGTGCCTCCGCAGAAGACATTCAGGAGACAAATTAGTTTGTCGTATATGACGTGACGTCGCTAGTACGGAGGAGTAGGAAATGATATTAATTGTAACTTCTCGACGCTAAAAGCATTGACCATTAATTGTCACGGTGGTGGAAAATTAATTGGACTATACAGGGTTATTATCATGTTGTCTTACACCTGACCATTAACCACAGAGACGAGCTCGCGCTTAATTATCGCGATCTATATACATATATGCCCCAGTCGAGCGACGATTTCCGTTCTCAAAAAATATTTCTATTGCGGAATTAGTTTGTAATTAGGTACTAATTACAATCGACTATATCGATCACACGCGATCTATGGGGGTTGGTTTATTTTCACTCCGGATCAACCGAGTATCATAAGACGTTCGTGCACGTTAGGTAGCAATACAATTGAAGGCAATATTCAGGCTATTGTTGAGGATTTTTCTCGCTTATTAACGAGGGGGTTGGAAATTCTTGGAACTTTCCTGCAGCGAGCGGGGGGGGGGGAGGGGTTGAGCTTAAAATACCATTTCCAGAACTACGTCGTGATTATTGGAGGAACTCTTCAGAGATGTACAACGCGTCGCGAGACTTTGCGGAATCCGCCTTCGAGTTGGTGTTCGATCGAACGACGCTTACGACCCTTCTCTCCCCATCGTCAGAACCCCTCGAAGAGACGCTTTATTCCCTTTCTATTTCTCTTTCTCTTTCTCTTTCTTCGTTCTCGTTTTCTGCCTTCAATTCCTCTTTCGCTACATCTTCAATATTTTCATTCTCTTTCAGTTTTATTTGTTTACTCTTATTCTTACATCTTACTTCAGCGCGGAAGTTGCACTGCGACCCATGGGAGTCGAGTCCGTCGAATCATCTCCTAGTCACTCCTAGTTTCGAAATGCACCTTTTTTAATCAACTCTTCTCGATCACGACCCGTCGCATCCTCCCCAACATTCTTCCGTGTAAATAAGTACGAACTATCTTCAAGGCAGTCGCTTTGGCTTTGACTTCGACTTCGACTTTAGCTCTGTCTGTGGGTCTGGCTCCGTGCAGTCAAGGATGAGTCTAATTCGGGTATCCCTTGTAAGGAATCGCGCACGCATACGAAGGCAAACATGCACGTAGACGACGGTGGTAAACCCCCTTCCCGTTCGACCCTCTATAATCAAATCCTACCCTCCGCTATCCCCGTCTCTACGTTCCACCCTCAACGGCACTTCGCTCGGCACCCTCTTCACACGAAAGGAATGTTAATGCGACAATGCCTCCGTTCTGACTCACCTTCTGGGCTGGCTGGCTCTCCTGTCTCTTTCTACAGCTGGTATTTTTCGCGAGAATCGCGCCCACTCTTTCCCTTTTCCTCTTTCCACTTTTCTCTTTCCTCTCTCCACCTCTTTCTCCTCTTTACTTTTCGCGGTGAATCCATGATCGACATTTCTCAACCCTACCACCCGCGGGGAGTCACTAGATTCCTCGTTTTCTCACACGCCAAACACGCACTTAACTCATGAAGAAAAATCTCAAATCACTACCGGTGACGGGCGAGAAAGATAAGTCTCATTCGTTCTCACTTATTTCAGACAGACGATCTGCAATTAGACGACAGACACACACACACGCGTACCCTCGATTTTTCCAAGCATCTTCATCACTTCATCGCCACCTAGTTCTGTTTCATCTCAAATTTTATTCTATTTTTTCATTCTCTCTTTTTTCTTGTTATCTCAAACCGTACGTACGGTTGACCGAACTGTACCTACCCAACCCGACCCTTGTACTCTTGAAAGTAGTGTTTACTCAGCCCTTAATCACGCAGAACAAACCTCAGTCTTCTACAGCTTCTGTTTACTGAGAGTCCGAGACTCGGTACTCACCCTACAGCGACGATTCTGTACCATCAATTAAATTGGAACAAGCCAAGCTCTCGACGCTCGAGTTCCCTCCACGGAGTATGGATACTTGTATATAGATATCCGATGCACGTATGCATCGACATACGTTCTGGAACGTATATTGCCGTGAATACAACAAAGGAATTCTCTCAGTTGGCACATCCCATCATCATATTGCTACTTGAGAATATACCGAACTGACTACAAGCTTTTGCAAAATCAACTTCACGATCTATCGATATTAATGTGTATAGCTATCCATCATTATTTGCTGAAATAACGTGAATCAGAAAAATTCATTCGGATCTTCAGACGTCGATCAAGAGAGTTTAATTACAATAAAATTTTAAACGTATGCAAACGTTATTCAGTTGAATACTTCTTTTGGAAAAATTCCATTTGTACGTAGTCGAGAGAGACGCGATATTACGAAGGGGGAATTTTCTTTTTCTATTCTTTCTTTACACGTTCCTGAACATCTCGTAATGCGAGCTGACGATCCATCAATATTAAGATCTACACGTCGCGTGTCCTGTCACCGATACCTGTCAATTTCTGTGGCTATAGTTTCGAGAGGAAATTTCTTCCCGTCTCGATGTGGTGCGACGCGGTGGGGTGCGGCGCGGCGCGGTGCGGTGGTGTAAAATCGAGCAAGTGTCAAGAGTTGGGTTATCCTCGCGTAGGTAACTGAGATTAAAATTCCAGGGCGGTCCAATAACCAGGAAAATGTTGAACCCGCAGGATGACAGGGGTGACGGCCTTGGCTTTGCGGTTGGAATCGTCGGCCATCCGCACCTCGATGGTGCTGCAGAAGAGCCGAGACCTGTGAGATGGGGTTTTTCCGCTGCAGGGCATGACCCGAACGAAGCGAACGAACGAACGAACGAACGAACGGCGTAGTTTCCTGAACAGGCTAAAGTAGAGGTTTTCTAGCCAACGGCCAACCAATCCGCCAACGTTCCGTGCGGTCGTGCTATGAATTCGCTAACACCCGATCCGCAAGGCCCTGGTATACCTGTACCAGTATATCTCTATACACACCCATACATTTTAACATTGTTTAACTTCCACCTGAATTAGCTACCGTGGCCAACACGCCAAGATGCATTGTTCGGCGTTGAATTGAGACGGGGTCTCCCTAAGTTGGTTTAATATTTAATACCTCTAACATCGAAGCCTCTTCAAGTTCAATTCAGAGTCTGAGAATTGGGAGCCTGAATTTTTCAACGATCACTCTAACCGCGGGTAAAATTAACCCAGCAAAATTTTCATTGACGATAGGATTTTGCCTCGCTGGAGTTGAGGCGCCGCCGTAGTATATTACCTACTCGTGTATATTATACAGCTACCACTCCTGAGCGCATATATATACGTGTATATATATCCATGTAGGTATATAATATAGCTGTACATCTATCTACTCGACGTCGTGTCGTCGTGTCACTGAGGGAATTCTGAACTCGGTACACGAAACTCGTGCTAGCAATAAGGACACGAAGGATATTCCCCTTTCTCACTCTCGGACGAAATGTTTTGCATTTTAAGAAGGTGTCAGATCCCCTACGCGCCATTCGGAGAGCCCGCATAGTTCTCTCTCTCTCTCTTTCTCTCTTATTCTCCTCCATCTGCAGAACAGACTGAATAGACTAGCTTAAAATCTCTGAAATAATTCTTCTCCATTGGTTGCGGAAAAAATTGTCTCCAACAAACAGAATCGTGTATAAAACGAGAGAAAAAAAAAATCGCTCATGGATTTTGATGATACGGTATAATAGTTTTGCGAAAATGATCATTGAGCTATAAAAGAAACCTGTGAGAGGGAATCGGTGTGTATTTTAACTGGGCTACGTCAGTTATCGCGCTCTCGATTATACCTAGCTACCTACCTACCTACCTAAGGCGCTTTAGATCGGAATTATCGTTTCCTTCGGATTCCCCGGAGTTGATAACGGAATCTACTTTAAGAGCACAATAGTAGCGAGTGAAGGAGAAAGCGCGAACGGAACGTTCCCGGGTTCCATTCTTGTTCCATCGACGCCACCGCCTTGGTAGGTACCCTACCCTACCTACCTACCTCTGCCGTCTACATCTAAACAGAAATTCCTTGGGGACGTTCAGAGGCGCAGGGAAAGGCCAAGCCAGAGCGAGCTAGCTGGCAGAAGGAGAGCTTTTATTTAGAATCATTTACATCTACGTGCTTTCGCGATCAGTTCGGGATACCCAACTAGATATATCCATCGTCGAACGAGGGAAAAAAAAATATATACGCCTATATTTTTAGCCAACAAGTGAACAAGTTAATGTTAAACGTACCGCGGATATTTTCATAAAAGTAAATCACGGAGAAGGTCGTTAATCGAAATTAGATGACCTTATCTTTTTTTTTATCGGAAGGTGAGAAGAAGAGACGGTGTGAAAAAAAAAACCCGGTGGAAATGAGATACCTGAACCGTACAAATCGATTCACATCGTTGACATGATTTTTTTTTCTTTCTGTATGTGTATATAAGCCAAGATAAATTACCAACGAAATCTGCATCCCTGTATCTACATCCATTGCTCAAAATTTGATGGGCTTTTAATATTTTTTTCTTTTTTTTCGTGTGTGTTTTCAGTCCCCCCGATGCTGTGGATACCTCATCAGCTAGTCGGCGCACCTCTCGGTTATTCGGTGACCCTCGAGTGTCACTCCGAGGCTCATCCTACCTCACTAAACTACTGGACCCGTGAGGATGGACTCATGATCCATGACAGTAAGAAACACAGGGCTGTTACCCTGCCGGATAGTCCTTCGTATAAAACTCACATGCAGCTCACAATTCACGATATTCAGGTGAGGGTGCGAAGTATGACGGAAATATTACGATTTATGTACATTCGTTCAAGATCAGGGACTAAAATTTGTAAATAAATTTCGCCAATTTTTTAGGTCTTATAAGACATCTAACGTAAGATTGAAAAAAATTGCAGAGACACTACTCGTTGAATTGCCATAAATATTCGCAAGTTTTTATTTCGTTTATAGATATTATAGTAGAATGAATGAGAAAGATGAGAGAGGACCTTTTTATTGGTATTCAATTTTGAAACCGGGTCTTAAAATTACCCAATTTGAAAAAAGTGTCGCAAATTTACTCTGCCAACTCTGAAGACCCTATTCAGAAAAAAGAAATATTTTTTTTTTCTTCTTTTTCGTACCTATATACAGGACTGAGTAGGTTCTTTAAAAATGTACAAGTTCACGTACGTATTATACAGTTTCGAATACGTGGAAACATACCTTCTCATTCTTTTTTTTTTCCTCATTTCTTCCCTCGTCTTTAACCCATCTAATTTGAAATTTCTTTCAGAAAGATGATTTCGGGAGCTACAAATGCGTCGCCAAGAATCCGCGGGGTGAAACTGACGGCACAATTCGACTATACGGTGAGTTTTAAGTTTGGCAGGTGCAGTGTTGCCTGCAGTTATATCGTACGTATGCAGTATGTACGTACCTACATACGTATACGTATTGTTACAACGGGAACGCAATGGGAACGCAACGGCATACGGCAACTGCTCGTCGTCCGCAGTTTAGATTAGCATAGGTAGCCGTATATGTAAATGGTGTGCTCGTAACGTATGCATATGACGTAAAGGGTTGTACGGCACACGTGCGGGGGCGAGGCTCTGCACGCGGGCACACACCAATTCCCTCTACCCTCTACCCTCCGTCCTCGCACCCCCTTCATCCCTTTCTCACTCTCCATTAGCATGCATCGGTTTTTCGCATTAGCGGCATTCAAATGAAGCCGCCCCCCCTCCCCCCTCCCCCCTCCGACCTCCACCCCCCGTCGTCGTTTAGCATAAAAGGCTTCACCTGCAAAAAAAGACGCTACGGGTATACGGGGTTCCATCTACCTACGTACGTATACGTCGTTCGCGGTCCTAAACAACGTCGGGCGAAATGAAACGAGAACGAGGCATGAGAAACGGACGTTAAATCGCCAAGGGATCGCGAAAAACTAAAGCGAAATTACGAGAGAAAAAAATTATAACGTACCTAACAAGAATCCGTCAGATAGTATTTTTATATATTCGCAAGTACCTGCAGCGGTGAGGCCTGGCAAAAAAAAATACGTACAGAAGTAAGAATGAGAATATTCCTGCGTACTTTCATCAGCATATCGACTTTCATTAAAAATCCCATTTCTAAGCTAGCTCTGCGAGTCTATTCGTGAAAAACTACCTTTATTTTATTTTTTATTATATTTTTTCTTCTTCAAGGGGAGGGAAAGTAGTACTTTTTTTTTTTTTGACTACTACTTTCATTCGAATTCAGATCTCAAATTTGAATTCGAATTGCCGAGTTTAATGAGCGAGTGACGATTATTCGGGGGCGGCGAGAGTGTCAAATAATAATTACACAGAAGGAGAAATTTGTCAGTTCGTGAAGCGCGATATCCTCTGGTGGTGGGTATCTCGATCCGAGGTAATTATCGTCTCGAGTTCTCTGGCTCGAAAGTGGGATATTATTTTTTTCTACTCTTTTCTTCCTCTACTTTTTTTTTTTTTTTCTTTTCTTTTCAACTTTTCTTTTTTTCTCTTTTAAATTCCCAGCTCGGTGCTGCGGTCGTCCAGGGTCACTGAGGGAAGAAGCGGGAAAATAAGCGGCGCCGAATACCGAGTTAGGGGAGAGTCACCCGAAATTAAGTGGTAGCAGTCAGAGATATGTCAGACGAGTTTTATTAAGCGGCATAAAAAGGAGATTTGTAGTCTCCGACCGAACGCCAGGTCTCCGCCGCGACGGAGAAGGAGAAGGAGGAGGAGGAGGAGAACGAGGATAAAGATAGAAGAAAAGGGAAAAAGGTAGAAGGGCGAAGGGAGAAGAAAAAAAGTAAAAAAAAAAAAAGAAAAAAGGAAAAATGGGGGAAGGAAGCGAAGCCGTAGAGATATGAATTTATTATTAAGGACCGCCTAAGGGCCGCGCGGGAGAGCAAAGACTGTTTCTTCCTATCTAAGTAGTCGGTCTTCCTCCCTGCAGGCCACCGATTCGGGAATTTCTGAGAGAGCGCTAATTTATTCGACAAAGTCAAGTCAGGCTCCTTATATTTGTACGGAAAACTCTCTCTCCGACGGAGTAACAATAACGTTTCATTCACTGGCTTCTTGATTTAGCACTAACAATTTTCCACAGCTTTTCGCAAAGCAGCAGGGTTAAAAGAAAAAAATTGTACACCTATATTTTCAAAAAAATCAGTGTCTCGTGTGAATCACAAAATAATGTTTAATCTCATTAGAAAAAAAAAATTTTCAACGAACGAACAAACCACCCTCCCTGCTTTGTTTTTATTCAAAGTTAATCACGGACTGATCAAAGCTGGCCATATACACATACGTGATGGGGATAACTTGGTCGCCGTTTGGTTTGAGCCAGTGAATATCGATTTAGGGATAAAGGTAGAAAGAGTGCGGGGTTGGGGGTGGGGGTTGAGGTGCACCAAGTAGGTAAAGGTGTAAAAATTGTACAGTTTATAAGCCCGGAGGGCATAGCCGGAACTTTTCACCCCTCTCCGTCCTGCTCTAAAGCTTGCAGCGTAACTTTATTCCCAAGTTCTTCTCTTCTCTTCTCTTCTCTTCTCGTCCCCCTGTTATACGTTCGGGTCGTATAACGGCAGCGGAGAGCTGCGGGCCAATCAATTATGGATCTAGCGGTGCCTAAGGTGTTTCTTCGCCGTGCCCAACGACGAATATGGTTTGCACCCCCATCCCCATTCCCATACTTCGAGAGGGAGGTAGGTAACTTCTTTTCCAACCTCGAAGCCGCAGGGCCTCCTACGAGAATTCTCTCTCTTTCTCTCTTTCTGCCCCTTTATTTTCGAATTGGATTATATATACCTAGTTCTTTTTTGTTTTTCGTTTCCTTTTTTTTTTTTTTTTTGTTTAGTTATAGATGTACATTGACGTTGTGTTGAAACGGGTCGTCGCCGTCCAGCTCAGTATATCACTCCGCCACTTCTATAAGTTCTAACTACTTCCAGTAATCGACTTTCCTGATCACGTTGTTAATTATTACCGGACTATAGAATATATATACCTATCCTATATTATATATCTACGCGTCTCAAGTTAACGACGAGCAAAGATTTTCACTCTGTCAATTAACGCCTCTAATTTTACGAGATGAGAGGGACAAAAAAAAAAAAACGGACGAAAATTATTTATACCTACCGATTCTTTCAAGATATAATATAAGGGACTTTTTTTTCTTTTTCGTTTTTTGCTCTTTCTGCATTTTTTTTTTTTTTCTCTCGTTACGCTCAATTTTTAATTTCATTGTTCTGAAGGAAAATTTTTTATTTTAACGAGGTACACGGGTTTCAATTTACTTTGAAAATATTTATTTAAAAAACAAAAAACTGTTTAATCTGACGGTATAAATATACATATGCATATATATGTATAGCGAACAAAAAAAGATTTGGGAGTGATAGAGAGACAGAGACAGGGGCTCTCCCCGTATGCATGTATAAACTTACGAGTGGAGTAGGTATCGCATAAATTTGTTTGACGTATAAAGCCGTAATTTAGGAGGACCCGCGATGCCGATGGGGAATCGTTTCGTTGGTATTAGGATGGTTACCAAAATTCAGTGTGGAAATAATCTCGACACGCGACACGCGGCTATGCTGGTTCAGGGGTAGAATATGAATATATATATATGTTGTATATACATATACATATGTATATATATAAATACATACATATTGGAGGTAAAGGGAAAACCGGGGGACGAGGAGAAATAGAGGGGCGCTTTTACAGAGCCACCCACTCGGTCAGAGAGGATATTACCATTTAGATGCGAGCCGTAGGTATATACAGCCTGGGTGAGAGTTGAAAAATAGAGGACAACCTCGTCGAGGCAGCTTTGTCAATCCGAGTCGCGTTTGACATTTACGCGCCATTACGTCACCAACGAGGAGACAGGCACCGATGTTTTGCCCGTTATTTTATTTCATTTTTTTTTTCTTTCGTTTTTTTTTTTTTTTTTTTAACCCAGTCATATATATTCCGAACGATTTTCCAATTTACATTCTTACCTAAAACTCATGTATATTTATATATCTTATTTTTTCTTCTATCTTGTTCCAAGTTGAAACGAGAAGAAAAAAAAGAAAACAATTTTGCTGTCTGGTAAACGACGTCTGCTTTTACGCCGTAACCGTTGCACCGCGCGGGGTGCAACGAGGTGCGATGAGGGATGCAGCGTAGCTTGGTTGGTATAATGGTCGCGTAACGGGTAATAAATATAGAACGTAGGTAAAATAAGTAAACGTACCTAACCTAAGAGAGGGGAGCTGTACCAGAGCTTAAGAAGAAGCCGTCTTGTCTTGTCTTGTCTTGTCTTCGAGTCTCGGTTCCCGCTGCACGGTATGAAGAACAGATACTTTCTCGCTCTTATTCGTTTCGTATCCCGCGCGCGCGGTGCGAGCGGGAAAATGGTTTTTTAATTTAGCTAAAATCTTTTGAACGGAGTAAAAAGCATTTTAATTTCGAGACCTCCACTCTTGACATTAATAAATAGAAGCCCTTAAGGCATCGCGCGGGCAGGAGAGAAATACCGTTATATGAAACGGGGTGGGTAGGTAGGTAGGTAGGTGTGCGGAACCGTACCTTATATATTCTACCATAAGCGATGCCACCGCGGCGCCCGTGCCCGTGCCCGCGCCCGCGAGAGTCTGGCAAATACTAATTAGCGTTATTAATATAACGATCTCTGCACCTTTTACCCTCGCGTCGATACCCACCTCCGCCTATACCCACCTACCTAACCGTTACCGAAATCTCTCGAGGGGCGATTAATTCCCCCCTTTCTTTTTTTTTTTCTTCATCAACTTTTTTCTTCTTCTTTTTTTCTTTCTATATATTAAAAAAGGAAGAAAAAATGGAAAATTACATTCACCCCGATTTTGACCCACTGATTCAATCGTTGAATCACAAATCCATCGCTTATATGTTACATGTATACCTATGCATTTTTTTTATCTTTTTTTTGTTGTTCTGAAATCAAATATCTGCGGAGAGAATTTTAATTTCAATTTTGATTTTCGCGTTTTGAGTTTAATTTTTTTTCGTTTTCAAACAACTTTATTATACCTACACCGTTTTTTTTTTCATTTTTTTTTTTTACCGCGGTTTTATTACGAAATCTGAAAAATCATACGCTATATCTTTTTAATTAATTTTTTTAAGCATTTTTTTCCAATTTTTTTTCAATTTTTTTGTTCATTCAGTTTGACGTCAGAATCAGGTATTATCTCACCTTCTCGCAGACATACGTAGTACATACCTATATATACCTTGTTTTTGGACAAAAGTATACAGAGTCTTAGAACTTGGCAAACTTTCGAAGATCTAAAATATGTGGAATATCATTATCGCAGTTAAATGTTACGTTAAAATGCATAAATTTGTGTAAAATATCTATACATACATATAACGTGTGAATATATATTTATAAACGTAGAGCCAGTAAAGGAGAGAGCTTAGGAACTGTTAACAAGCTGTCGGGATACGTACGGTTACCTACGGTACGTTTCCACTTCTCCGTAGGACGTATACCGTCGCCGGGTATAGGCAGGTATACCGAGACTGTCGCGTAGCAGTTAATTAGCTAATTAGATGAACGAGTTAACGTATACTATACATAGAGAAAACTGGATATATATATATCCTCTTTGAGATGCGAGAATTGCGTGACCAAAGTCTTGCGAAACGTTTCACGATAAACAAGAACTCGACTAGTAGAGGCTAGAGATATGACATGCGAAATTTGTATATATGTATGTAGGTGATATTTTCAAAGAGTAAGAGGCAAACGAAGCATGTACAATGGCTCTATAAAGAGATGCGCATCTAATTATAACCGTTGCACAAGTATAAATCTAATTCCTCGCAATTTCTACCCCCTGGAGCTATTGGCGCGTATATTATAGGTACAGAGAGATGAGGTAAATCCCTCAAACTGCAACGGAAAAAAGTGTCTTCATGTTTATAGAGAGTAAAACTTTCATTTAAGAGTCAGTCACGAACCGCGATTTCTCGTTTCGCAAGAGCGTCGCAGTTTCTTTTTCCTGCAGTCGTATGGGGAAGGGGAAGGGGAAGGGGTACGGGAAAGATGTCAAAGTCTGAAAAGACGCCAAGGTTTTAGCGACCTCGTATCCCCGCGTTCGACTTTTGTATACCGTCTCATGTCCGAATCGACTTTTCTCCTGCGCGTAAAAGTAGAAGTAGAAGAAGAAGAACGTGAAGAAGAACGTGAAGAAGAAGAAGTTGAAGTAGAAGAAGAAGAAGAAGTTTGGCAATTTCCTGAGACTAATCTGGCGTCGGTCAGCATTGAGATGCCGCGGGGATGCTGCGCGTCCCCCTGCCTCCTGGCCGACGGGGTCTTGGTACACACCGCCACGGTGATCCCATGAATTATACACGAGCCACGGAACTGGGGCGAAGGGAACCCGCGGAGGACCTGGCGCACCTCCTGCTCCTGCACCTCCCTTGCCTCGCGATCGTAGGTCCAAAAGCCGGAGAAGTCGATCGAACTAACGCAGTAGCGCTGATTTTTTTTCTCCTTTTTTTTTTCTTCTTCTTCTTTCTTTCTTCCTTTCATTTATTTTTTCGCAAGATGAAACGACGAACGGGATCTGAATGAACCACCCGATTCCCTGAGCGATGAATAATCACTGTCACCGATTTCGCATCGAAAAACTCAGCCCACGTAAAAAATTGAAAAAAAAAAAAAAGGAACGAAAATTTAAAAGGAATAACGAGAAAAATTGTTAAAATGTACAAAGCGATCAACCGATACGATGAAGCTGTGGGGAGGAAAAAAAATACTATTTTGACACGCTCGTGGAACTGAATGGGGGGAGGAGAGAACTGAAGCGTGTCTTTATCGCGATGTATTATCTGCAAGGGTGGGGCACGAGAAAGGGAAGTGCGAAATTCACGTTTTTGTACCGCGGAGGTAAAGTGGCGTTGAAAACTGAGGAGAGCTATCTACAGGGATTTGAGTGTGGCACCGTTAATACGTGTTAATTCCGCAGCTTTCGCGAAAGCTCATAAAGCGAAGAATAAAGATAATTACGTAAGCATACAGGTACACCTATTCACGCATTGGAATAGCGATCGAAGTTTTTTGGTAACGTTGAAACAAAAACGGCGAAAAAATATACCGTGAGGATCTCTTGAAACTATAAGGCTGAAAAGCATGGGCGCAGAATAATACAAATTTTATGGGGATAGCCAACTCGCCGAAAATCTCCCTAGAGTCACTGCTGGTCTAGCCACCCGAATACCCTAGGGATTTTTTAGTGTGACGAGTTGGCTGTCCCCATAAAATTCGTATTATTCACGTATTATTCTGCGCCCATGCTTCTCGGCCTTATAGTTTCAAGAGATCCTCACGGTATATAAAATTTTTTTCCTCTCTCTGTTTTTTTTTCAATCAATTTTTTTGATTATCTACATTACGATTGTGATACGTGTCCGTTGACGGTCTCCGTGACGTGAATTATTAGAATAAAGATTGACGTGTGGTGACTCCAATATCCACAGAATTCAGATTAGCCGAAGGCAGTAGCAGCAGCAGCTCCCTATATCCGTCGTTTCAGCCCTCCTACATATATTAACTTTCGATTTTTCATTAAACGCTCAGTGACTCTCGATATCCACCGTATATACCTATTACCGATCCTGCAATAATCTACTTTTCTAGACAGATTCTATAACCCCTATTGCACTTTTACCCTTCGAACTTATCACCTCAGATATAAATAAATCCGTTTTCATTATACGCGTGCTTCTTAAACATATATACAGTGGTATATACCTCCGCGTGTGTGAATTCTATACATCGGGAAATATTCTCAATTTTATTACTTTCCAAATTTTTTTTTTTCGCTTGTTTTTGGCTTTTTTCCCCCTCAATTCTTCAACCCTGTACCAACGCCTAACGTAGAAAGGAGAGCCGCTGACGGCCCCGTAAGATTGATTGGAGTCACGGGATGGAAAATTAACGGTCTGGCTCGAGGTGGTCCGGGGTTCCAGAGGGCGGAAAAGGGCGAAGGGGGTTGAGTGTGACAGCCGCCGCATACTAATTCCTTCGTATAGCCCTCGGTTGGTAGCTCGCTTGCAGACCCGCACCCCGAGAGAGGAGAGCTCGGTCTCGTTCACCAACGACGCCCTGCCTTTGTAACCGAACCGGATCCTCGCGTGTCCGAAAGCCCAACCTTTGTCACAGTTAGCTTCAACCCAGCGGGCGCTGTTCTTGGTCTCGAGAGAGTCTTACGGGATGAGGAATTTCACCCTTTTTAAATTTCACCCCGAAGTACAAGAAACAGAAGAAAAAAAATAAGAAAAGAAAAAAGAAACGGGAATTCGAAACGCAATATTGTCGCAAAGTTCACACCGAAGGGCGAAACGGGTCTCGCGATCTGTACACTACTGCAGCACGGGGGGAGGATCGATGATGCCGTTAATTGCGTCGTAAGATAGCTATTATCTCGGTATAGTGCGAGGGAGCGTCGATCGAGATTTAGAGACATTTGCAGTTGGTGCTATGAAACGGAACCTCATCCTTCTCCTTCTCCTCATCTCTCCTTTCTCTTACCGCATATATTGTCGCTCTAAAACGTGATAAAATTACAAATCTAACCGAAAATCGAAGCGTTATGTTGTACGTAACGATCGACGAGGAACTAACGACACTCGGATTTGTTATATCCCGGTTCAGCAATGGCTTGAGATCTTCTGAATTCGCTTTCCGCGCATACGTTCGACGATTCGTAAGCTTTGATTATTCTTTGTATATCCTCTGCAACTTTTCGCGCGACGTTATAGACGCGCGGATATATATTAGGGCGAAGGCAATATTCTAATTGGTACTTGCTAACGTCTGAATAGCTTCCGAGGTCATCGCGCTCTTTGAAATACCCCAAGGGAAGAAATTGGATGGATGGACGCGAGGGAGGAAGAGGCAAGGGGTCGTGTCGGAGACAGACGACGACCAAGACGACGGAGGGCTGATGCTATTAGGCTAATTAAGGCGTCTTTAAGATTTTAACAAGTCCCCCTTTAATCCCTCCTTCGCCTCCTCCTCCAGGTTCGCTCTTCCTCTCTGTCAACCGGGCCGGCTGCCAGCCTTCCTTCCATCTGCCGGTATCTCGAATCTCTTCTCCTTAACTCGAAACGGGCTCGAAGTCCTCGCTTTCGCGTTGATCAACCCTTTTCTTTTTCACCAATTTTCTTACATCACTTGTACACTTTACCTTTTATTTCTCTTAAAATCTACATCCCGAATAATGTGCGATCAATCCTTTTGATCGTAGACCAACGGGCAAACTCCGCTGCAAACTAATGTTTGCACAAAACGCCATAGGGAAACTTTCGATCAAATACACGGACGATGTTGGTTGTATAGTATATAAGGGGATGTGTGTATGTACTGACCGAAACCATTGTCGTCGGGCAAAGCTACATGGTACATACATACATACATATACCCTAACCATGTGGATTGTAGAGAACAGAATGTTGAATTTCGAGGTAAATGTCCTACGGCGTTGTCAAACTTAAACTGGTAAATAAGCAGCTGGTTATTTGCTTAAGGTTCGAACGGTCTTTTCTCCCGGATAAGGTAAAGCTCGCGTGTGTGTGCGAGAGATGTGGTTGTACGTGTATAGGTACGATGTAAAGATATACCATACACACACAGATATATCCTCGTAAAGCCTCCTGAAATCCAAGTTGTACGAAGTTTTACGCGAGGCTTTTACCTTATTAATAGAGGACTGCTCCTCGAAGGGATGAAGAACTAGGGGCAGAGCCGCGGGGCGGTATACGGGGTGGGATAATAATAAAATTGGAAAGTGGAGGGAACCGATATCAGCTACGGCGAAAAGTCCAGAGCATCCGTTCCGCAATCATCAATCAGTTGAACTTAAATCGTAGGGACAACGGATTTTAATATCTCTCTTGGAGAAATAAAAGTTCGAGCTATAAATCAAAAGTGAAAAGTCACCGCCAAACTCAACTACCCCTGCCATTCCATGCAGCTCCTTTTCCCTTGGCTACCTTGGCTCCGAGCCACTCACTTGCTAGACGACCAACGCGACGAACCTGTCTTCCACTTTCCTTTCCTTTCCTTTCCTTTCCTTTCCTTTCCTTTCCTTTACTTTTCAAGGAAAGGAGAGTAGCGTGAGGTGATGAATGAATTTATACCACTATATGTATATTAAAGCTGTAGGATATGCTGCAGTACGAATCCGGGAATGTCTCGGGATTGAAGATTTTTAAATTGCTAAATTCATACCTTCCGTAATATAATTCGATGCGAATTACTTTCGAAGGTTTAGACCGATTGAGATTTACATTTTTTATTACTTCAACGATGAGAGAATTGATCAAGGCAATTGACTAGAGAATTGACTAGACTTTATCCTCGCGATCCTATATAATTCCATTTGTATTGCGAGCGCGAGAAACGCCGTTTTTCCTACCCCAAGGATTTGAATTATTTCTCAAATTCAGTTCAGACGTTTCTTCAAGTCTTCATTGGCGTCAGTGATTTTACTCGATTTTTTCGGTTCCTTTCGTCGATCGTTATTTTGTACGTTTCATTAAGCCAATTGCTAAGGCCACCGTACCGCGGTGTATATCGTTGGGGTATGTATAAAGTATTATACCAATAGACACACGGTCAAAGCGTATATATTTTTTTACCCCCTTAAGGTAGGAAGGGACCCCACGTGGGGAAGATCGTCGTCGTCGAGGAGGTTTAGCCGGTGCGCCTACACACCGCGGATAAAATATGGCCGAGAGTTTTGCCGCCCGTGTGGTGGTGGCTGGCTAATATGTTTGAGGGTGAAGTTAGTAACAGGTGGTGCGATCCATAACAACTCGTGTTCCGGTGTTTCCCCCAAACCCTGTCGTAGCGCGCAAAACCAAGACGCTCTCAACGCTACAGCTCATACCTATACTACCCCCCAGACCACATCCTCATCCTTATCCTCATCCTCATACCCATCCTCATCCTTATCCTCATCCTTTTCGTCGTCGCCAGAAGCCCCCGCACGGTATACGGTTGATGAAAAAAATAAATTATTTATCACACAACACCCCCGTATCGTCTGTTCCAGTGTCCGACCCTCCGAGCACCAGCCCGAGCCCCCCTACTACGGAATTGTCCAGGAAAGGTAAGATTCGCGAATTATTATACACCTTTATGGAATTCGAATTCAATTCGTGAAAGGTTGCGTGCGTGATTTCAAAATTCGAGACTTTGTGGATCAGTTTGGCTTTTTTTTTTTTTTTTGTCATTGCCTATGGCGTTACTCTGTTATATTGAATGAGACGACATTCAGATTGATCCATTATCCATCTGCTGAAGTAAAAAAAAAAAAAAATTCAAAGCTATTTAGAGGCCTTTCAGACACCCCGAAGTGAATGACGAGCTTTCGGTGGCGTACTTTAATAGTAAAATCTGATTTTTTTTTTTCTTTCAGACTGGGACTCCCTGGCGGATCTGAACAACTCGGTCTACGGGAATCCGAGCTCCCTTACGATCCACAACGAGAAGGGTGCGAAAGTGGGTAAGTCGCGTGCAGAGGTTCCGAGGTTCCGAGGTTCCGAGGGCTCCTCGGTGTTCGGGACTCCTTAACCCTGCGGGGGTTAAGTAGCGCCCCTTCGAGGAGGGTTCAACGCGTTGTACAGCTTTAAGAGTGGCTTTAAGGCAATCGGGGGGGCGCGCGCGCGTCTTGTAGAACGAGGATGTAACATCAATATTTCATGTATGCTAACACGCCAGAACTAATAATGCCTCTCGCGCTGAGCCACGGCGGTGGATATGCGGTGATGGTGGTGGTTGCGGCTGTGGAGGAAGACGCCTGGAAATAATATCGGTCCTCTTTACCCCTCGCCCTCGCCCTCGCCCTCGGCATAGTAGAAGAGCGCAGTTTATGCCTTATATTAAATTTAATCCCAAGTGCAAGTGTTTTCCGAAATCTCGCCCGTCCCTCATACCCTTCTTGACGACGACGGTGCCGGCCGGCCAACCCGCCCGCCAGGCTGCTTCCCTGATGCCAGGACCGCCGAGGGTTGCTATAGGGTTTGTAATTGGCGCAACATCTGCGGTCTGCGGGAGCATTAATGTTTGCCTCCTCTCCGTCTCGTACCTAACCACCGCCCGGCTATAGATGTTCAACTATACACACACGAGACACACACACTTTTGGACAACCGACACAATGTAGTACATACATACCTACGTACGACGAGGGACAAGGATCACAGGGACACCCTTGCCCACATCGAAAGGAAAACGAACCTTCCTTTTCCCACTCTTTAGTTTATTTATTATTTTTTTTTTTCTTGAACAAACCAGTCGGTTTCCGATTTCTACAAAAATATTTATTAACGAATTTTGAGTCCTTGTAAGGGTCACAGAAGAAGTGAAAAATATTCATTCAATCCATTTCCAAAACCCGATATAATTGACGGTTTAAAATCTGTACAATACAGCTCATATCTTCTTCGAATCGGATCATTTTATAGAAAAAAATGAATGACTCTGAGGAATTCAGATGTACAGACTCGATTCCATTTTTTTTTTTGGTTATTTTTCTTTTCACCTTTTTCTTACCTTTTCGGTATATTTTAAAACGATCCTCTCATCTCTAATATATCGATCTTTAAATGAATTTTTCATATACTTGAAGACTAGAGAGTACCTAGAGTCAGAAATGAGTCGTGACGTTGATGGTCATACCTAATTTTTATTGAATCGCTAAAACAAAAGTTATCATACAAACTGAATGACATTTGAAGTAGAAAAAACTGTTACCCAAAACTTTTGCATGAAAAGACAAAACTCTGTACCTATATCGAACCGCCAAATTTTTTTTTTTTTTACTTCTTTCTTTATTTTCATTTTAAATCTGATCGCCGTACTTAAACAGATCTCTCGAGTACGTTACATACGTACTAGGTACCCGGTTTTCTCTCGTGCAATAAACTCCGGAACTGCAGTTTACGTACATCTACGTCTGGGTTCGGTGGTAGTCGGTATAATAATTTCCTGAACAAGAAGGGGTTATACATGTATATACGGAGATATACAGGGTGCAGTATAATACGTCGTCGAGGAGGCATATTGGCTCTTGTCCCGGCGTTCTGTGCACGTAGATATAACCCACACGTATACCCAAATCCATACATCCACATATATACATATACATCAGTATAATACACATCGCTGTGCATGCTGCAGCCCGGTACTGTACCACGATCAACAAGACTCCTTCACCCCTCTATATAGGCACCCCGTTTACGACGCGTATCACCTATGTATGTATCCTGCAGACTCCACATGCCTTAACCTATGTGGGTATCTCATCCTCCATCCTACATCCTCCAACCCTCGCTCTTCCTGCGGTAGAATCTAGCTGACGTTCTCATGGGCCCAGAGGAGCAACCCGCAACTATTACCGTGGTGTTGCCTAGTGTTTGCCTAAGATTTGCATACGTCTGTCCGCCAGCCGGCTGCCCTACCCTGCCCTGCTCTGCCCTGTTGTAACCTACGATCTAGCCCTCGGACCTACTCTGCTCTACGTATACATTTAGTGGTCCGGAATACCTACCTTCCCAGCTACCTACCTGCGGAGCAACGACGACGTCAAGGAGACGGCGGTGGTAGCGGCGGCGGCGGCACTGTTGCCCACCTAGCATGTAGTAACTTGATCGCCAATTACCTTACCAAAATAGCCCATTGTGCCAAGACTGTGCCTTGATGCGGGGGCTGGGTATGGCTGGTGGCTAGTGATGCAGCTTGGTAGAATTTACCTCGAAGTAACAAAGGCGTAGAGTTTCATGAACGTTACCTCAGACTCGTGAAGGGGGACGGGGGGGGGGGGGGGGGGGGGAGGGCTTTATACCGCTCCTGGAGTCAGTTCGCTTGAGATTTTCGCGAGCGATTAAACTGCAGGCGGATTTATCTATCCCTGATTTGAAGATTGTGGATGGTATATAAATCACTGTCCTTTTTATTTCTGATATTACAGGTAGCAAGTTCCAGTCAAATCTAAACGAAATCGACAAGTCTGAGCAGAAGTCGAGCGACACTGACAGGAAGAGAAATTCTAAATGGCCTCCGGACGATAATGGTAAATTCCTTGACTATATATAATATATAGGTATGTAAAATTAACTCGGGGCAAACACGCGGTATCGTGTATAGAAACATCGACGATTCAAGCTCGAGGGTGTGTGTAGATACGGCTTGGATATCAATTATTTAACCGAAATATGGTTTACTTCGGTATATAAATTTAGCAAAACACACAATACGCCGATTATTTCGTTCTCAAGTTTTGTAACCACTTGTATAGAAAAATTACCTATTTACATTGAATTGGACACGCTCGAATGTCAGGAATGAATACAAAAATTATTCGTAATTCTCTGCACAAAAAAAAGGGAACAATCTCCGGACCTTCAGATGAAGAGATAAAATGATTACGCGATCTGTCGCGTACCTACCTGTTTGATCCGATTCATGTTTAACATCGTATACCCAGCTACGTATATCAGGGAAGTTCGCATCCTTCCGGGAATGGTGAGAATAACAGTATAGCCCACTGATGGTACCGGATACCGGATGTAAGCCCGAGGCACGGGGCGCTAAGTGAGATGAAGGCATAAAAGCAGGATTCCCAGAATGAGCATAGAGAGTATAAAGTCGTATATGTATGTATGTATAGAGAGCAGCGATGAACGGTTAGGTCCCGCGAGAGAGAAGCTAGGTAGATGTGTTTCTGATTTCAAATTAGAGAAGGGTATAAAGGCCGCGGTTCTGTGAAGAGAAGAGAAGAGAAAATAAAACCCCACAGAGAATAGCCAGGGGTGGTGGTGGTGGCGGTGGCGGGGGAACTGCTACTCTCTTTGGCAATTAACTTCCCCGAAGGGTGAACTGTACTTAACGCAGTGTATTCGCGAATTGACATGTATATACCTATATATATATAATATTATGATATGGTATACATATATTTATGAAAAAATAATTGGATACTGTTCGATTTTCAGATTCAAGTGGAGCGGATCTCGGCACAAATTTGATCCTCCAGCTGTATCTGGGTGTGGCGATAACTTTGATCGCGTTACGATAAATCCGCCTGGATTATAGTGCGTGCGGATAACAACGAGATCTAAATGAAATGAAAAATAAAACCAAAAACAAAAAAAATATATATATATTAACAATTGTAATTACGAACTCGATCTATAAGAAATAATAAAGACTGACTGAGTAGCTAGTGCCGTTTAAAGTTATAAAAAAGAAAAACCAAAAAAAAAAAAAAACTAAAAAAAAAAAAAATTGTAACGTCCAGGATGGTAAATTTGTGGGTTCAACCCTGTTTTACACTAAAAATAGCTGGAGATGAGAGTGGAAGCTTTAGAATGATGCTTTAGAATGAATTCGTTGATGATGATTTTTATTGGTTCAAGTATGAGTGTGTGTATGGTTGAACAAGTTTTGAGTAAAGTGAGTGAATAATGATGATGTGTATAAGGTAGGAATGTCAGAGAAGGAGTTTACAGTGTGAAGATCGAAGTTGAAGTGTTTTGTGGAAAAGTCGAAGAAGAAGTGTATGGTTGGAAGGTCGAAGAAGAAGTGTATGGTTGGAAGGTCGAAGAAGAAGTGTATGGTTGGAAGGTCGAAGAAGAAGTGTCTGAATAATGAGTGATGAGAATTGTAGCTAAGGTAGAGATGCAAAAGTGCGGATGTAAGCATATAGTGTGATTCCCAGGGCTTAGTAGTACAGCGATCAGGTGAGGATGAGAGGATAGCTGGAATAGAGATAAGAGCAGACGGATAGCTTCATGGTAGTTGCATACGTGGGAATAGAAAGATTGTAGGGGAGAAAAGGAGGCACGTTCGGGTGGTGAGGCCCGGACGTAACACCCCCTCCGTTAGAGGAAACGTACCGCTTATTTTCAAGGGGTATGTTTTCATTGGATGAATCAAGTGTGCATGTGTAGGCATATATATGTGTATGAGTATATGATTATGTTTGTATAATCTGGTTGTGTGGGTTATAAGTTATACATATATAGTCGCTCAACAGTTTTTTGATGATGTTGTACACAAAATAATATAATTATAGTATAATTTTCGTTGGATTATATAAGTTCGATATTGAAAATTTTATGAATTTGGTTGCTGTGTGATACGTCGGTATCTGATTCATATACAAATCGCAGATGTGATTGATGTACTTATCATAATTTGCCTGTGTTTGTGTGTACTGTTGTCGTGGCGGACCGTTCTTTGGGGAAAAAAAATCCTTTATTTGGTCGTGTTGATTACATTTGTTTCTTATACGTGTATTAAAGAAATTTCGAAATTATAATATATGGTGTAGTTCGCGATCTTCATTCGAGTAGAGTATAATAAAATTTCATATCATTGAGAATAGGTTTTGTTATAATAGAATCTTGTGATTGATGTATTATAATTATTAAAGACTTTTAAATATTACTGCATTCAAATTATATGAGCGAGTAGGTATAACTGAAGGAGTATTCTACTATGTTATGCTGTTATCAGTTGAGAGGTGTCAAGTTCAAAGAAGCGAGTTCGCTGACTCGTTACCAAAATTTTTATATGTCGTTGAGATTCGCGTTATTTCAATTATTCCAATTATTATACTAATGTCTTATAATTTCGACTTCCATCGATATGCATGAAATTTACAAGATTCTATGAAATAATCGTATAAATCTGATAAGTTCTTAACATTATATGAGTTTGCAATCACAAAGAAGTACAGATAGAAGAAAAATATAGGTCGATAGATATGATAGGTTATATAGGTATGTATAATTTTTTTTTTTTTTCGGTTTGATTTAAAAATATCCGTTCAAAAATTCATGAATTTTGAGATTGTGAGACTTACAATAATGTGGGCATGAAAATGTGTAGTATAGTGGTGATTGTAGTACTTTCCGATAGTTTCGGCGATATGTATGGATGATGGCGGTTGATAACGCGTTACTCTCGATTCGCTTATTCCTGGTGGGCGTTTTGATGTCCGCTATGCATTGCCGTATGATGAGAAGATTCGATATTTTGGCTTACAGTAGGTATGTGTCGGTTAAAATGACGATGAGGATGAAATATGATGCCGTGAAGGCTGAGGGTGTAGATCTTCGTTATTAGTATGTGTCGTAATATGATGTTTAGTTTCTGACCATTTATCTCGTTCGTTGTTGCTTGATTTTTTTTTTTTTTCGATAATGATGCATTTTATTCGTAGATGAGCGCGTGAGGCTCTGTCGAACTCTCCGTAGTATATTGCGATTGCAGTTCACAATTGTCGCTGCCACACCTTTTACATGCAAATTTGCTAAGATGAGTACACAGCAGTCAACGATTTAAGTTATCCAGTAGTTACACGAACTCATTGATATGGTTAACTCGAAGTACAATACGATACGTGAAGGCTATTCGCTTCGTAGATTCGTAGATTCGTAGATTATTCGCTTCGTAGATTCGTCGATTATTTGATTCGTAGATTCGTAGATTATTTGCTTCGTAGATTCGTAGATTATTTGCTTCGTAGATTCGTAGATTATTCGCTTCGTAGATTCGTCGATTATTTGATTCGTAGATTCGTAGATTATTTGCTTCGTAGATTCGTAGATTATTTGCTTCGTAGATTCGTAGATTATTCGCTTCGTAGATTCGTCGATTATTTGCTTCGTAGATTCGTGGATTATTTGCTTCGTAGATTCGTAGATTATTTGATTCGTAGATTCGTAGATTATTTGATTCGTAGATTATTTGATTCGTAGATTATTTGATTCGTAGATTATTTGATTCGTAGATTCGTAGATTATTTGCTTCGTAGATTCGTAGATTATTTGATTCGTAGATTATTTGCTTCGTAGATTCGTAGATTATTTGCTTCGTAGATTCGTAGATTATTTGTTTTGTAAATTCGTAGATTATTCAAACAACGGTTCAGAACGAACGATGAGGGAGATTTTGAAATGAGCACGACAGCACTGTAACTTGTTAACTTTGGAACTGTTCATTTTTTTTTTTTTTTTTTTTTTTTTTTTTTTTTTTTTTACCGACTATACGTCTTGTTTTTGATTCATTGGTTTAAGAAATAGATACATAGTCACTGAGGATTTTACCAAAATTTTTACTTTTTCCCTCTTTCACCAGTGTAACGTCCGGTATTTGATTCATTAATTTGAGAGGTAGATACGTAGTCTCTAAGATTTTTTTTTTTTAATTTTCACTATTAGAAGAGACGTTTACTAAAATTTTCACTCTTTCACTCTTTTCACTCCAGAAACAGGCTTCACTTCTGACACCAGTGTAACGTCCAGGATGGTAAATTTGTGGGTTCAACCCTGTTTTACACTAAAAATAGCTGGAGATGAGAGTGGAAGCTTTAGAATGATGCTTTAGAATGAATTCGTTGATGATGATTTTTATTGGTTCAAGTATGAGTGTGTGTATGGTTGAACAAGTTTTGAGTAAAGTGAGTGAATAATGATGATGTGTATAAGGTAGGAATGTCAGAGAAGGAGTTTACAGTGTGAAGATCGAAGTTGAAGTGTTTTGTGGAAAAGTCGAAGAAGAAGTGTATGGTTGGAAGGTCGAAGAAGAAGTGTATGGTTGGAAGGTCGAAGAAGAAGTGTATGGTTGGAAGGTCGAAGAAGAAGTGTCTGAATAATGAGTGATGAGAATTGTAGCTAAGGTAGAGATGCAAAAGTGCGGATGTAAGCATATAGTGTGATTCCCAGGGCTTAGTAGTACAGCGATCAGGTGAGGATGAGAGGATAGCTGGAATAGAGATAAGAGCAGACGGATAGCTTCATGGTAGTTGCATACGTGGGAATAGAAAGATTGTAGGGGAGAAAAGGAGGCACGTTCGGGTGGTGAGGCCCGGACGTAACAAAATCAAAAAAAAAGAAAAAAAAAACTAAAAAAGAGAAAAAATATAAAAACGAAAAAAAAAAAAAAAAAACAACGGGTAAACGAATCAACACCGAGAAACAAATTTCAATGCAATTATTGGAAATAAATTAAACGACCGATGAACATCGCCTTTATGGAGAGGAAAAAATATATTGGGTGATCGAAGAATATATATATATATATATAAATATTAAACATGGAACCAACGAAGAAAAAAAACTATACGAGGAACGGCCGACGCTTTCAGTGTGCCATAATTAATACAGTATAATCGTTTTAGTATGATAAAAATTGATTTGAAAAACTGAAAAAAAAAAAAATTTTTTTTTTTTTGGACAATTACTCAGTGATACAGAAAAAACAAATCTATTAGAAACATGAAAGGAAAAAATATGATATAAAAAAAAAAAAAAAAAAAACACTCGGTATATACCTAAACGGCTCGCGTCCTTATAATATTTCGTAGCGAAACGCGTTCGAGAGAGAAGCTCGAAAGGGCCGGCACTGATTTATGAATATTCTACGTTGTCCCGAATTAACGAAGAGACAGGCCCGGCCCGCCGCACTGTTTGCCGACCGCGAAATGCCTGTCCCTTTATGTATATATATGGATATGTATATGAATCCAAATCCCGCCGAGTAAATGGACGGAGTAGAAAGAGAAAGAGAGAGAGAAGAGAGAGGAGAGGAGAGGGTTTGTAGAATCTCTTGACCGACGTCCAATCGAAGATTTTTTTTTTTAAGGATGAAAACTGAATTTCAAAATTTCGAAAAAAATTGTTGAACGAAAAAGAATCAAAGAGAAAAAAAACGGATGAGCTAAGAGAGAAAAAAATTCATATACACATACACAGAGACGCAAAAATACACGACAATTAACGAATTAATCAATTGAGAAGAGAATCGACGACGTTAGTAGTTACGCCGAGTATCTGGTCAGACACCGAACTGCCTCGAGGCGCTCACCCCACTGTTCACGGCCCATTGACTCGGACTGGCAGATTTCAACGGCCCGTGATAATTGTTATCTTGCCAAAAGCGTTCAGCCATTAAACCCCCGTGAGTTGTCTTTTTTTTTAATTTTTTTATTTTTTTTTTGTTCAGCAAAATTGTATCAATGGGATTTTTATGGGGTCTAATTTGAACACGAGGTATTTAATGCCATATAGGTATATAAACACACATCCTGTAAATAAATTATATACGAAGAGGGGGATATAAAAATACGAATTTGTATATATATATCTACTAAGGTGTGTCTTTTTTGGTTTTGGTTTTGTTTTTATAGAATATACGGAAGAATTATTTGCATCGAAAGAAACAAAATGAGTAAGCATAAGAAAGAAGACCGGAGCTGAGCTTCAGAAAGCTGTTAGGCTAAAAGAATAATAGTAATAATACTAAAAACCCATGCACTTGGCCGTCTGGTTATACAATATTGTTATTGGCGTATACCGTACTACCTAGACCTACATATATATATATATATAAAAAAGGGATGATGAAGAAGAAGAGGAAAAAGAAAAAGAAGAAGAAAATGAAAAATGAAACTATAAAGAGTTTGACAAAATATACATACTATATAAATATATGGAAGTATATATAAATATATACATAGTAAATTTAAGGGGGAAAAAAAAACTAATATAATATAATATAATATAAAAATAAAATAACGAAAAAATACAAAACCCAAAAAACCATAAAAAAAAACCTATTGAATAACGATATCACTATATTGTATGTTATATTATTAAATGCTTTGCGTCGTTGAGTTGAATGTTGTTACCTACAAGAACCAGAACAAAGATTCTTATATATACATATAAATATATAAGATTATATACATTCGACTATGTATAATAAAATGATGAGAGGAGATAAATTTTCTTTTCGTTCGTTACTCAATATAGTATATACATATATACATCATCGTATAATATTTAATTAACACCCTCCGCCCCCGCATATGAAAATTGACTAATTTTCTTTCCTTCTCGATCCTCGGTATTTAATACCAATGAGAAAAAAATTAATCAAGATAGATAAATATATGAATAGACGTAGAGACAGAGAGAGAGAGAGAGTGTCTATGTCTCCTCGTCTCTCTGCTTTCCATTCTGCACGAACTATACGTATGTACACATACACAGCATATTTGCAGGACGCATTGCCGCTAATGTTGTAATAGGCGAGCCGCTGGCCGCATACTAACCAGGGATTAACCCGGCCCAAGTAAACCAAGCCCAAACCAAACCAAGCAAAGCCAACTCTCTCTCTATCTATCTATCTATCTATATACATATATATATATACCTATATATATATATATATGTATGTGTATATATATATATATATCTTGTTCTCCTCTCTCTGCAGCTGCCACCGGGACCGCATCTATTAGCCGGATATTACGTATAACAGACAGACGCAATTGTCCCACGTAAACTTTGAACGGTTCTTATCCATGTACGTATACTTAAATATATATATTTCTGCATTTGAGGAGATTGGCTTTTGGTTATATTCCGATATTTTCGTATCTTTTGTTACATCGTGGTGAAAAAAAAAAATTTGGAGAAGAAGAAGAGAACAGAACAACGAAAGAAAAAAAAAATTATTTCCAACCGAATGCAGTGTGTGTAGGGATCGGGCTGTATAGAAGTAACGGAAACGCTGATTGCAAGGTTCGGTCCCAAACAAACCTCTATCAATCGGAAGTCGACCCGCGGTGTATCGGGGAAATAAGAAATAAGAACCGTTCGCGGACGAGGTCGATCGTGGCGGGGGGAGAGGTTTCAGGGGGGATGGATGGTACCTACGAGTACACATAGCACATATTATCCACCATTGTATGTATTTTAATACCTTCGACCGCAGAAACGATAGACGGTATACCTCTACGTACATATCGACGCGGTATATATTCGGCCGAGCGTCCATTCGACTACATTGTCCGGGTGCGGCCAACCTAGCTCCCGGCGATCAGCTGCAGATGAAAACTCGCCCCCTATTTACCCCCCCTATTGCGTACACGGATCGGCCAATTTCGATATCAGTCACTTCGAGCATGTCGAATAGCCGAACAATATACCTATCTCAAACATATCCTCATATACCTATACGTATATGTATATGTATGTTCATCAGCCGAAGAGAGTATATAATATGCGCCGGGAGAATTATTATCGCAATAATAGAAACGGCGAAAATAATCGAGGAAATCGCTGCACTGTATCTCGGTGTCTATGTATGTAGATATTATGTATGTGTACATACGTATATATACGTGTCCCGTTGTTCTCTGTATCCGCACGCGGGCGAGGTCAGACCCTGGGTTAACCATATAGGAACGGTTTAAGGAAATTCCGGAATTGGAAAAGTTTGAGTGCCGCGTGAGATCGGTCGTTACAATTCAATTGTATAGAAGGGCTCGATTCCCGGTCTTTGGTTCTGTACCGGGGTTTCGAGGTCAGGGAAAAATACCCATAGCGTTGCTTCGGCGATTGGTGAAGGCTAAGGCGCCAGGAAGTTTCTCGTTCAACGAGAGTTTCCTCGCGGGGGGGATTTTCATCGCGTGCCGAAAACGGGAAAGGAAAAGGAAAAGGAAAAAGGGAAGAAAAGTAAAGGAACAGGAACAGGAAGATCCGATGAACCGGAAGTCCGGTAGGTATATCCCAGCGTCGAAACCTCCCTACATCTTTGACGAGGCGAAAGATCGCAGCGTGCCATTGTGAACCACGGCCCGGTCCAGCTCAGTCCGATCCGGTCCGGCCGTGGCGAAATGTTATGAATTAAATCCGCGTACTGGGCCTGGCACGTAGCTATAGGTATGTACGTTACGTAAGTACGTACGTACTTCCACTTTACTTTACCCTCGTAATAAAGTCCTACGGTTACACGGCCTACGGGGCTTTTCCAACGGTCTCCCATGTCCCCTGAGAACCTTTTGCCTTTCAAAACTGCCACTGCCACTGCCAAACTCGAACGCGAGAGCGAGGTCCGAGGTCCGAGGTCCGAGGTCGAGCCGAAGGCCATTAAACGTGCATGTAGAACCCCCCTTTGACCAACCACACCTACGAACGGACTTTACAAATTTCGCCAAAATAAACCCTCAGAGACGATTATTAGCGGTTAAATTCAGGTCGATTTTTGCAAACTTCGATCCACTCAGAGTACAGAGATTAAGATTTTATGACAAACTTGTAGAAATCTAATTTTTCGCGTATTATATTCTGAACCTATTTAGTTCGTTTCGACTTTCGCACACCAAATTCTATCGTGGAAATTGCGTCCATCAATTATTTGAGATAAATTGATAGAAACAAAAATTCAGATCAAATCGTATATCAGATCCTAAACCGTACAGTTGTATTGGAAAAATTCTGCAAAAGAGTATATACAACTTTTTCAATATAATAAATAAATACATACATACCTATATGTATAGGTATACCTATATATATTTCGATAAAATTTCATCAACTAAAAAGATTGCTTTTCCTTTCAAATGAAAAGCACTATATTTCCGGATGTGTACATGTGCAGTGGCAGTGGTTGAGTCATACGAACTACGTACCTACGGTGAGTGAGGGTAGCGTGAAAACATTCGAAACTTAGTATAACCGCGCTCGTACATATACCTAAAGCTGTACATGACTCCTTTAACGAGGCAAAGTATTGCTTGGTTATATGTATATACCTACCTAGATGTAGAATGTTTAACAAGGACTAACTCGTGAGTGCTTGCATATAACGAAAGGAAAGTTAACTAATCCGTAGGAGTGCTTTCTCAATCTCTTGCAAGTTCTCTCTCTCTGCACTCTATCAGCCTGCTATTACCCGTATAGGTATACCTATAATAACGTACTCTAAGAACTTTTATCCTACGGGAGGATCATATTGTACCCGAGGATATCGATTAAAAAATTATATTAATCCTTCAATTTGGAAGATATTCGTAAAAAAAAAAAAAAAAATTAACCGTACGGAAGTTGAGGGTAATAACTCTCCTGTTTTATATACGAGGTTGAAGATTTTTAGATAGCGCAGAAACGATACCGTTTTTCGGAGTATTTGGTTTCGTTGCAAAATCTCGCATCCTGTTCTTTAACCGGAAAATGAATCATTGATATCTTCCGACATATTTCCGCAGGCAGGCAGGCAGACAGGCAGGTAGATGGGTGGGTATGTACATTAGCTGTAACGTCGCTGCCGAATAAGTCTACATCCACGAGGTAAGAGAGGCTACGGGTGGGTTTAGGGAGGGGTCGAGGATTCAGCACATTAAAGACCATTAGACGTTTTCATGTTTTACGAGGAGTAAGGGACTCGTTCGAACCTCACCCTCCGCCTTTCCCACTTTTCGCCAAAACTGTGGGCGGTAGCCCGATCACGGGTTGTAAGTCGAGTCCGTTAAGTAGGTATATATACCGAGGCGTGCGTTCGCGGCGTGTCTTATCGTGGCGATCCCCGGTCGACCTGCGCCTACCGTGTCCTGGCATAACAATTACCCCATTATCGTACCTAGCCCCCAACACATCACACAGTCTAGAAGGCTGGGTCCTCCCCCGGTTCTCCTCTCATTCCCGTACTATAATACGGGGACAAACCGTTAAGGACCGACTGACTGACTGACTGACTCGATGAAGCGAACAGACATCGCGCCGAAAGGAAGCCGTGTCACATTTGATTCCAAATTTTTTGTTTTTCAAATTTTTTTCGTTGAATAAAAATCACGTGTAACATGAAAATGTAAAACTTGTCACCGCCAGAGTCGCGGTGAAAATTCTCGACAAATTTAACTCCGAATCTCTTCTCTGCAGCTTAGCTATACTCTACGAAGTTTATAGCGATATAAATTTATGTAACAATATGAAATTAATTATACCATTAGCTACTATTCGAAAAGTTATACGAACTTCGCGCTGCTGGCTCGAGTTAGATTATACTTTTCTGTATAACGAACTGCTCTGCTCTGCTCGGCTCGCTCACTCACTCACTAGCTATTTCTCAGAGCGGGAGCGGTACCGGCAGCTAGGGACACTCTGTTCTGTTCTGTTCTGTTCTGCTTTACTCCGCTCCGAGAAGCTCTTGTCATTTGCATTAACCAATTAGCCTCCGACCGCTATGCCACCGAGTTTGTAGAATAGCAGCAAAAACTAGTCAACGGTTACCCCGGGGTCACAGCTGCTGACAGTCGTAATTATTCTAGTAATGATACGTCCACGAAAAGAAAAAAAAAAATGATTTATACAATTTTTTTTTGTCCAGTGTACTTGTATCGATTTTTTTTTTCTTCAGATGACGTAGGTACGATCTCATTGACTTTGACCATTAAAATTTTTTTTTTTTGGCGATTTCATAGTAAACAGGCACGCGTAATTATTGCGCAAGATGCAGGAGAACGTGCCCCTTGATTTTGGCAGTTGGTAGGAGGGATAGGTGTAGGTATAGCTGCTGCGCTCGTAACCTGGGATTTGGAATGCGAGGGTCGCGAGTTATGCCGCATTCGGTGGTATGTAGTAATTAGCAACATTGCTGGCAGCCAGGGACCCCCGGTACCCCGTCCCGACTACCCTCCCCTTCTCTTCCCTTCTCTTCGCTTCCCTTCTCTTCCCGTCCCTTTCCACCCCTTTTTGGGCGTCGACAAGTTCGGAGGTGAACGATATCGTATATATATTATATACCTATGTATTTCGCTATTGCAATGAAATTTCATCCGCAAATTTATATATATATATATAGGTCCACAGGTATATATGTAACGTACATATATATAGGATTGAAATGAAACCGCAATATTATATTGTATTAATTATTGCAAATATTTAACCAAGACTGTGCGAGAGTCAAGGGGTTTATACGCTCGTCTCTGTATATAAGCGCGGGGTCGATGGATGAAATGGCGAATGGCGAGAGCGAAGGCAGAAGGCAAAACATGGTATGATGGTTAAACTTCGCGGTTTAGAGGAGGGCAAAGTTTATTAAAGTCTCTGGCATCTGTAGCTGAATTATCACTGAACTTACGTTATTTTACTTTAGAGCTACAAAAAGTTATTTATCATCGTATATACTTTACGTTTATATGTATATACATATACCTACTATCTTCAAATAACCGAATGATAAGTATACCCGTCTAGGTTTTAAATCTTAACAAACTTCCGCTTTCCGTTTTTTTATTTTTCTTCGAATAATTATATGGTCCCATAATTATCTAATCGATCCAATAAATTACATATACATACTTACGCTAATTTGTACTTATATACATACAATATATAAATACCTGCGTGTATAATATACCTTTAGGTATATAAAATATTTGTGTTCTGGTTCGTTGCTAACTACCTGCCTGTACTACATGATATAGGTATATAATATAATTTTGAAACTGAGTGAAAAAAGTGTCTTTTTTTTTTTCATTTCCCTAAAATTTTTTTATTTTATTTTCGTTTTTTTTTTATTTTTTGAGGGATGCAATCGGGCGGAATTTAAACTCGGCATGGAATGTATGCGCATAACTAATTCCGAAGCGCTGGGCTCGTTATAGACACATATAGGCATATACATGAGTGAGTGCAGTATGTATATGTAGATATACATATACATATATATCATCTACGTATGTATATATGAGGTAAAAGTATATAATATTACGCCTAGCGGCGTAAAGAACTCCTCGCGGTTCTGAAGATAAATAAATTTTTAGTTATCTACTCACCGTTTGATGTTGAGTCAATTATTCTGAGGACGTCTCCGGAATAATCAATATAACTCCAGGTAGGTATATAATATTATTCCCCGTTTTACGTATTTCTGGGAATTATTTAATAACTCCATTATATATAGCTCTGCTGCAGCGGCACAACTGAAACAAAATTCTAATTAACTTTAACTATATTATATAGTATCAAATTATACGTATATAACTTGTTCATATATATAAATTTTGTTCGTATATTATTCGTCATATAAATAGAACAGAATATATACAAACTTTTTATTTATATTATATGTAAAATATAAGTTAGTACATATATTTGTCGTCTATTCGTCTGGTTTTTAACGATAATCTAAGCGTAGAGAATTCTCGATAACTGATTTGAGATAAATTATTAGTCACGTGGTCGTGAGTGAGGCCCAGTTAATTAATTAACGATAAAAAATAAATAATGATAATAATAATAAGACGCAGACATCGTTAGCGATTATCCATTTTTGTGGACCAGTATAAGATTGCGATTAGTTGTTTTCCGTGAACCGTTCATGCCTCCTCGTGAAGTCATTTTATTCGTTCGCTGATTCGACGGTTTTGCGTATGTATTGCTTTTTTAGTATATTTTTGGTACTTTCGCAATTGAGCACACGGCCATCTCCTAATCTCTATTCATTTAAGAAACCAACAGATAATTATTTTCGCTGATGACACTGTCCCCGAATTACATTTATTTTGTAAATTTAAATCAGGGCAAGGTCAGCACCGTTTCAATGTTCAAAGATGCAACGAAGTAGCAGATATTTTTTCAACTGATACTAACGAAGAAATTAAAGAATCATTTATCACTATCCAAAATAAGCGCGCTGCCATATAAAATCAAATTAAGCGCCGATTGCGCCCTTCCTAATTCTAATATCCTCCGTAGCAGCACCTGCCAAGGTATGCCGAGCTCCCATCTCTGTATCGTTTATTAAGCTAACATCGTACGGGTACGGGTACGGGTACGGGTATTTCTACGATATTACCGACGTAGAAATAAAATTAATCGTAAGAAGCAGATAAGCCCAAGGTTCAATAATAATTGTAAGAAGCAAAAACAAAGAAACGCTGGATAACACGTCATTTATTGACGTCAATCTTAATCACTTTTATCTAATCGCATGAGGCAAGAATAGCCCCTGTTGTTGTTGTTGTTCTTTTCGTAGAAATTTAATACATAAATTTGTCGGCATGATGATATACATATAAATAAGACACGTGATAATCACGACTAATATGCGTAAATTCTCCTTGTTATGGCCTCAAATTTACGACGAGAAACTGGACAGGAGAGTCCAAAAATCAGTAACGAACTAAGAGATCAGAGTTCATATGTATATACGTATATACATACCTAAAATAACATGTATTTGTAATATGATCAGGAGTATACGTCCGTGACTCCCCTATCTATACGGATAACACACATACCATGACATGGGCGAGCTACGCACGTATTTAAACGCTTCCATCATATCAAATTAACAAATTACTAAGGGGTCCGAATCGCACGTGCCTTGGACCGCAGACGTCATATCGGTCACGGCATGAAATCGAGCACGATATAGGACCGTGTTAATGTGTCGGATATCACGTGGCTTAACTATGCGTATATATAAAAAGATGGCCGTTAGTTGGGACTGCCGCGCGGTACCACGGTCCGGATCATAAAATACTATCGTCAAATATTCCGGTCGTCTCGTCGTTAGTGGAGACTCCAATTATGCAATTTGTCCACGAATTGTGTTATCGTTTAAATATATATTTATGTACCACGAGTCACTGACCGTATTCGAGGTAGCCATATCCATCCACACGCACTATGGGATACGGTATATATAAATCGTTTTATCAAAGATGAGTTTCATCCGAGCTAGTATCTCTCCTCCGTAAACATCGAGCGTCATACTTGCTCTTCAAATTTACACGATCTTTGAGTCTATAGTTTTCCATCTAATTCACCTGCCGTGACACAACTACTTGTTATAATATTCCATTGTTATATATCGTTATTCATATTACTTTCAAACAAACCGCGCCGCAACACCTGATCCTAGCAGAAGTTATTAAAGGAACTGTCACTATGACGGAAAGGCAAAATTCAATGGAAAGCATCATAGGCTTGGTAGATCGTGATTCTCCTTTCGGTAAACAGCTAAGGGGTATATACAAAAGGTGAGACAACGTATAATCGCATTAATATTGCCCTTAACAACGTTAAAACTGATTTTCTCCATTTCTAACCTAACTTATATTCTACTCTCACAATTGCCAACAAACGCGAGATCGATGAATCATTTAACAAACTTTGACAATAGAATAATTTCAAATACTGATCTACTAATCGATACCATCGTTGTTATCAAATTAAATAATTATTATTCAAATTCTAAGATCACGATATTATCGAGGGTTAGGAAAGTATCTCGATCAGTTTTTAAATCATCAAATAATCTATTTCGTTTAATTTCAATAAATTTATTGCTCAATCTTTAGGGGCGGTGCATACCGATCTTTAAAGGATAGATTGCCGGTAATTTTAACGAAAATAATAGATGGTCTCAGTCGTGAGAAGGAGGAGATTGTGGAGAAGTATGGAAAGGTGATTATTTGATGTTTTTATATAATTTTTTTCAAATTAAACTATTTTTTTTCGTCAATTTAATCTCCTAATATCTTGCTCAATTTTTACAGTCATCTGCCGAGGACTTGAAACAAGTTATCGGGAGAATTAGCAAATTAAAAAACGAGTTGGTGACTAACAAGCCTTTTCTACCGCTCGTTTATTCCACCCATCAAAATGAGACTAATTCTGATATTGTTACGTGGAATGATTATCTAGTCGAAAGGTCTCAAGTTGAAGGACGAGTTCCGGCTTGGTACAATACTGTGGAACTCTATTCAGAATGCTATCTGTACAGAAGAATCATGGAGGCGTTTTATCTCACGTAAGAATTCATTTTTTAATATTATATTTAGATTTTTTGAATTTAAGGACCTTCACTGATTCGGAATTATTAATTGTTTTTGCTTGGTTTCATTTTTTTACAGGGATACGCTGTATTCTTACGATCCGTTCTCCAAGCTGAAAAAAGAGTCATTGTACGAATCACTAACTAGTATCATCGCTGTAGCTACGCACACTTTGGATCTTATCAATAAAGCCAAAGATATTTCTTCAGCAGAACGGAAACGCGAATTTTTTAAGCTCTTGAGAGTCGGATTATGGGGTAATAGGTAAATATTAAACAGTATTTACTTCAATAATCAAAAGAAAACTTCATAATCTACCAAATTTCCATTGATTTCTATACAAATGTTCAAATAATTCTGATATTGTCATCTGTCACTGTTTAAATAGTTTTGCTTTTTTTTTTGTGCAATTATGGAAGTTCAAAAGACGAATTAAGACTCATATGAAAAATTATTACAGAGGATTTTTAAATGATACATGAATAATACAATCCTTAACTTGAGTAATTTTGTATTACAGATGCGATCTATCGCTTAGCGCAGGGGTTGCTAATGGCCAAGTTGGAGATCCGCTAGAGTTATTAGACTCTCTAGAGGAAGACATTTTAGTTGACGATACCGAGGCAGTCTGGGATGTCTTGGCTAAAGCAGGGTCGTCAAATAAGCCAGTAACAGTGGATATTATTCTGGACAACGCGGGCTATGAATTTTTCACCGATCTCACCCTAGCTGCCTTCTTATTAGCTCATAATTTCGCTCAAAAAATACGCTTTTACGTTAAAAGTATACCCTGGTTCATCAGCGACGTTACTAACGAGGATTTCAACTGGGTTATCGAATCTCTGATAGATAATTCTAATCCTGAATTAGCAGAATTTGGAAAATTGCTTAAAAATCATCTAAAAACCGGCGTAATTACGATCGAGGTAAGAATCTACCCCGAAAACTTTAGAATATTCGAAAATAATATGAGATAATAATTTTTTATGTGTTTATTTCTTTTTTTTTATTTACAGGAACACCAGTTCTGGACTTATCCGTTCACTTTTACCGAGATGGGCGAAAGGGACCCTGCATTATACGCTAAACTTTCGGAAGCGAGTCTGCTAATAATAAAAGGGGATTTGAACTATAGGAAATTACTCTGCGATGTAAACTGGGAATATACTACAAGCATTACGCACGGAATACAAGAGTTTTTCCCCACAAATTTTGTCGCCTTGCGTAGCATTAAATCAGAGGTAATCAGTGGCTTTAATCCGCTGCAAGGTCAGACTCTTGACAAAATAGATCCCAAATGGATGTTTACTGGCCAGTATGGTGTTATACAAACATGTATAGACGCATAATATTAGGTCAAGCAATCAAGAAATGTGAAGGAGATAAAAAAAAAAAAAAGTTGATGGAGTTGGACGAACTGAAGACATTATTAATTTTGTTATTTTAATAATGGATATTTAATGATGATATTTTGTTTGTACCAAGGCAAATTAACGAATCGTATTCTACTTTTGACTGTTTAGAGAAAATGAATCTGTTTGTAAATATTACGAATATTAGTTAATTTTATGTGCATATTGTGTTACATATCCATGTATATGAAAATAATTACTTTATTAATCATAGTTTATTGTTGTTTAATTATTTGAATTTAACCAAAGTTTAAACACTATAATAACGATCTTATATTGCTTTTGTATATTTGTTTTGTTAGACATGGTAGCAATACGATGTACAATAATAATAATAATAATATTAATAATATATACACAGGGTGGCCCATTTCAATCAATCCAGGCTAATATTTTCGAAACTAAGCAAAATACAGAAAAATACTTCAGAAAAAAGTTGTATGCTTCAGAGGAGGACATTTTATAATGCTACGGGTTTTGAATTTTTATGGGGTTTATGGGGTTTTTATGAAGTATCTTTTGGTTTTTAAATGATAACCCCTATTTTTTAGCAGAGATTCATAATTTACACAAAAAAATACAATACTTTTGTAGGAAACTTTTTTTTCTTAAAACTGAATTCCATATCTTTTTTTTTGGTTGAAAGATTTTTGTTTTTTATACTAAAAAAAAACTATTCCATTAAAATCATGAGGTCAAGGAAAAAAAATATCAAGAGTAACAAGTTTTTAATTTTTATTGATTAATGATGGCAAGTCATTATCAAAATTCATTAATCAATTTAAGAATGTTATGACATTATCAGCTTTGTAACGTTATAATTAACTTAATTATTTCATGATGAGAAATTGAAGTTTTCGAGAAAATAGTTTCCTACAAAAGTGATGTATTTTTTTCTGTAGATTATGAATCTGTGCCAAAGAATAGGGGTACCCATTCAAAAAACGAAAGTTACCTCATAATAACCCCATAAAACCCTATAAAAATTCAAAACCCATAGCATTATTAAATGTCCCCGTTGGAACCATACAACTTTTGTCTGGAATATTTTTCTGTATTTTGCTTAGTTTCGAAAATATTAGCTCGGCTCGTTCAAAATGGTCCACCTTGTACATAATGATATTTAATATCAATATAGAGATAAGTGAAAGTCAACCATTATAATTATTCTCAAACACATAATTTCTTTTTGTCCTATACACGTTTGTACAATCATTATAGTATATAAATTATATCGAATATTGGGAAAATACATATATATTCAAACTTTCTAAATCATCGTTTTGATCCTTTCATTTTACCTTTCTGCTGATAGATATCAACCTACCAAGGTCATATTTGATTCCGGGAAGAAAAAGGAACCGATTTCCTCTGAGATATTTGAAATATAATACGATAATTTATAAGGAATCTTAGAGAAATTTTGAGTTCATCCTATTACCGGTTAATTCGAAGCTCTTCATTTATTGTTCATAAATTATATTAATTTTCTACATTTGGATGCTATTATTACACATTATTGCGCGGTAGGCATTTATTGTACATGGACAATAGGATAAGATAGCCAAATGTCCATATAATAATCGGCTGGGGTGTTCCGGGAAACTCTTATTTTTTCAAAAATATTTGAACAATTGTGATAACCGCGATCACGCGGTCAAGACTCAATGCAGGCGGAATGTCCGAACTGACATCAACAATTTATTTGGAATTAATTTTCAAATATGAAAATCCCCAACAAAGCCCAAGGGTCGGAATAATACCCAAAAATCTAAGCATATACACAGATAAGATAAGAGATAAGAGATATACATATTCAAAGAACGCTCTATTCCTATAAAACCCCCCGACAAACGACAACGGTTTTGCATTCATTCTTTCACTTGTACCACAAGTGCTAGTTTTCTATTCTACTCACTTTTATCAAATTTCCAATCCTCAAGATCGATTTTCATTGCGGCTTTCGTATCATCCGATCCCCGATTTCAAGGGGTGGTAATAACTACTACGAGCTGTAAACGGTAAGTCCGTATAAACCAACACGATTTTTATCATCACAGATTATTTTTTCTTGTACGATCGTTATAATTTTCAACATTCGAACTACAGTAAAAAGTCACCTCAAAAGATTGTCGATAACCCTTGCTTGTCACTTGAATGAGTTATCAAATCCTGTCTTCATACTTTCATAGATAATCATAAACATAATTCATCACGCGAGAGAGTCCCCACTATCCCAGCTGATGTATCTATATCACATATTATAACTGTTGAATGACTAAAAATCTCTATGGACTGAAGGCGTAGCGTAAACAGCCCTTTGAAGTCAGGCAATAATCGTACATACAATACGTAGATTATCGTACTGTAGCTAGGCAAATATTGTATATTGCGTAATACATAATGGATTCGTACCTGTCGTCTGCTCTAGTCACGTGGCGAGTGTTGTGTCTGTTACTCCTATGTATGAATAATATTCCGCGAATATTAGCAGCGCAAAGTTCATCGCTAGAAGAAAATGCAACAGAGATTATCACGGAGGGTAAAAAATCAACCGAAAACAACATGACAAACGTACAAGATATTGTTACACCGTTCGGATCAGAGCTTAAGGGTATATACAAGAGGTGAGAAATGCGAATTATTATTTAATCAAGAATCGCGTGAGATTTGCAAGTATATTTTTAACGATGTTGCAACGTCTGTAGTGGACGGTTAATCTTTACCTATTTACGATCCAGCGATATAATTGAGTTTTTTTTTTGCTTTCGATATCTGAAAGATACAAATCTCACATATAAATCTTTTCTAAAATTCAATCGAGAAATTTCCATCTTTTCTACCGTTTTTATACATATGGTATGTAAAACGCGCTTACTCGATACGGTGTCAGGTCATGACCTTGAAGATAACTAAAATGATAAGCAAAACATATTAGGTATATGCCTTGAATTTTACACTAGTTTATTCCTATGCGAAAAAACCTGTTCCACAATTCACTCAAGATAATTTAATAACCAGATTTTATTAAATTCCAGGAGTTTTGCCTATAAAACCATAAATGAACGAATGCCAGCTATTCTCAATCGAGTGATAGATACTCTGAGACAAGAGGAGCCAGAAATAGTTGAGAAATATGGAGAGGTTGAATCCCATTTGTTAACTAAAAATAATAGATTTTTCTCTAGTCCTTTTAGATCTTTTAACAAAATAATACATGTTTACAGTCAGCTGCTGAAGAGTTGAACCAAGTAATAAACGACATCAAGACTCTAATTGATGAGATAATAAACAATAAGCCATTGACACCTCTGGTTGAATTACCAAACGATATAAAGTCAAATAGAAACATAACAAAAGCATGGAACGATTATTTAATCGAACGCACAAATCTAGAAGGAAAAATACCCACTTGGTATGATACTACTTGGATTTACTGCGAGTGTTACATGTATCAGAGACTTGCACAGGCATTTGGTGCTAAGTAAGAATATTGTTTCAGTAAACGAATATAATTCCAATTAAGTTGCTTATACTGTATAAAAAATGACTAATTTTCAAAGCAAACACTTTTCCTGATACAAAAAGAAAGGATAAAACCAATTAAATAAACGTTTTTTATCTTCCAGAGAAACTTTGCATTCCTATGATCCATTCTCTGGGCAAAAGAGAGAGGCTTTTGATGGTTCAATGGCTAGTGTTATAGCTGTGGCTAATTATACTATGGGACTGATCAATAGAACAGAAAAGATTCCTTTGGCTGAGATCAAAAGCGAGTTTGCTAAACTGATTAGACTAGGCCTCTGGGGCAACAGGTAAAGCAGGAATGAATTATTGTCAGTTTATTGGAAGAAGATATAACTCATAAAAGAGGTTTCTAAATTCCAAGAAAAATAGGTCAGAAAATAATCCAAACTGATGCAATACTCCTGTGGCTGTTTGAAATAAAATGCGAAATGTTATTAGAATTATAAGCCAAAGATATTGATACGTTTTAGTATCACTATCCAGTAACATATTCACTATATTAATAATCCAATTTATTTAACACATGAAAGACTAGTTATTTGAATGAATAATTTTCGAGTTATGCCTTTATTCCAAATATTTTAGAGTAAATATGAATAGAAAAAGCCGAATTCTCAATAGAAAACTTTGTAAAGATAATTCAACATCTGATTTGGTTTCAAATTTCTCCCACACTAACTATTTTCAACATTTTTTATCCACAGATGTGATCTTTCGCTAAGTGGAGGTGCTGCAAATGGTCAAGTTGGAAATCCACTGGATCTACTCGAGGGTTTAGAGAAAGACATTCTTGTTGATGATACAGAATTTGTTTGGAATTTGTTAACTAAAGCACAGACAAGCAATAGAACAATAACGATTGATATAGTCCTAGATAATGCGGGATATGAATTGTTCACGGACTTTTGCCTAGCGGCATTTTTGATCGCAAACAATCTCGCCCAAAAAATACGTTTCTATGTCAAACGAGTGCCATGGTTTATAAGCGACGTAACTACCCAAGATTTTCACTGGATGATACAGAGCATGAATGCATCTTCGGATCCAAAACTATCCCAACTTGGAGATGTGATTAAGGAATATCTTGAAAGTGGCGCTTGGACTATTGTGGTAAAGGACTGACGATAGCTGATTGAAACTAAACCCTAAAATTTATGATATCCCAAAGGTGTAATTTTTTTCTTTCGATTTACAGGATGAACCGTTTTGGACAGGTCCGTTTGTCTACTCTGAAATGGCAGAAAGGGATCCGGTCTTGTACGCTAAGCTTTCTGAAGCAAACTTTGTGATATTCAAAGGAGATTTGAATTACAGAAAATTAGTAGGCGACATTAACTGGGAATATACTACCAGTTTTCTGCAAGCTGTTCAAGGATTTTTACCAGCAAATTTTGTTAGTTTGCGAACTATTAAATCTGACGTTTGTGTGGGATTGAAACCTCAGGAAGGCGAATCTCTCCATGAAAAAGATCCTAATTGGTTGCTTACTGGACAGTATGGTCTTATTCAAGCAACTATCGATTCTTGCCCTTGTGGTAAGACTGAGTTTTGATATTTGGATGTTAGTTAATAGAAGATAATACACTTCGATTAACTTTTTATATAGTGCAATTGTATGTATGTATTTAATACTATGTGATTGTTGTTTGAATTGATTGGATTTTGATAAGATTTTAATCAAAGATCATTAATGGACTTGGCAATTTTTTTTTTTTAACGATTTTCTACTACTTGGAATATTTATTTTTATTACACATAGTAGTAATACAATATTTAATAATAATAATAATAATAATAATAATAAAGAGTAATAAGTAACCATTATTCGTAAATACATAATATCCTTCTGTCCTATAAACGTTTGTACAATTATTATATTATAACTTATATCAAATATTGGGAAATTATATTCAAAATTTCTGAATCAACTTCTTTATCCTTTCATTTTTTCCCATTCTGCTGATATAGGTACATATTATATCAACGTACTAATGTCAATGATTGCATTCGTTATTTGATTTGTTACAAATACTTTCAGTATACATTTATCGTTTCGTCGAATGATTACTCTATGCTTTTGACTTTTTACAAAACCAATCGACTCGTCGTACGTTCATTTAATTAATTAGGTATTTATGTTCTCTCAATTTTGCCGATAAATCGTTTGCGCGATCCCTACTAACAAGGTCACAATAAGAGCGACATTTATTATCACTCGGAATAATCGATAAGAAAAAAAAAAAACATATTTTATACAAATTAATCTTATATACCGGGACGAAAAATATACTTATACAATTCCGCGAAGAAAAAGGAACTAATTTTTACCAAATATTTAAAAAGTCATGTAACTTATCAGGGATATACAGAAAAAATAAAATTCGTCTTTCTTCGATTATTCCCACAGCATGTTACATTAACGAATGATTAATTTTTCGCTATATAAAATAGACAACATACTTGAAAATTTTCATTTATTTTCTTCATTAATTACTTATTTCTTTATTTTTGTTGCTAATTGCTCCGGAGCAATTTTAAATAAACTTTATAACACGCTCTCTAAAAAATTAATGAAATATATAAAGAAATGCCTAAAAAATGATATTAGTTAATGGCATTACAATGATCAAGAGTCAGACACGAGTGGTGGCCCTGCGTTTTTAAATATAAATCTAAATAATTGAAGTAGCGAAAGTTGGACGCCACTGAAAACGATAGATAAATCAGACATTGGAAAACCAAATGTCTCAGGCTTGCAGCTGTTCAAAAAATAAAAAAATAAATCGATGGACGATTTCAGAGTATAAATTACAAGTCGGAGCGACGTATATTCACGGATAAACGGGCAGTGGATAGAAACCCATGAAACCGGATAACGATTCGAAGTAAAATTCATTTCTCAAACATATTCGAAACAGATATTTAAGTTTATAAATTATAAAATATGAACATGTTTGTTGATATAGGTATGGAAACATTTGAAATAAATAAATGTATCACGCCCTCTTAAAGACTAAGTAGGTATTTTTCTTATCCAACGAAAATGTAGGGTGAGGTAATTTACCTAGGTGCATATTTACACCGACGCGTCTGTACCTGATAAACGCGCGAACACTCGATCCTCTTATTTACACAGATATATCCAGTAATTTCATTGATCCCCTATACTTTTATGCATTAGGAACAAAACGCTACTTTGTAAACGCGGCAAATACTGCCCAAAGTACAGGATTTGCATTTGGCTTAGCAGCCTCAGCTTCAAAGTCAAGATCAAGCAATGTTCTTACTCTTCTCATAGCGACCTCATACTCGTCATCGCACAACGGTGCGAATGCATTTTCCAAAACGTCTGCAGCGTGGGCTAAAATCACCAATGCCAACGTTCTGCGATCCATTCGACCAGCGTCGTTCACCCAACGACCTAACACAGCTTCTTGAATCTGTTGTGAAAAATATTTACGATAAATGAAAAATATTCAATTAATTATTCTAATAGAAGAAAAATTGTTTGGCTACAAAGAAAATCGTCGAGGACCGTTTGTTCGCAAGGTATATCAAACCCTATTAGTATTCTATCTAATCTAGTTAGTTTCAACACACATTTGTATGGAAAGAGATAAGCTATCACCTCCCACGCTCAGGGAGGTGGGGTCAATCAAGCAATCTAAAAAGTGCCTATTTCACCTTAATAAATAACTACGGTAATTTATTTTTCAAATTCTACAAACTGTTTATAATTTCATTGATTTTATCCAAGCAATTAGCTTTTTATAATTTTATTTATGGAGTCAATTTGTTCAAGGCGATATATTGAAATTTAAAAAACCAGAAAAACGACTATTTGAAATTAGGAAATTTAACTGCCACTAATCTTCCTGAAATTGACATGAAAATTCTTAGTGATTAGGAAATTTTCACTTTACAATGAGAGAAATAAATTAATGGCCTGGAAAGTGGAGAAAAGAAATTAAAGAATCTCTGGAATCGTAGATAAAATTTGGAGACCTGTTCACGTTAAAATGGTCTGAATTTTTTGCAATATTATAATCAATAAAGGCTTGGGAATCCTTTAAGAAATTACAAATTTACTAATCTCGTGTTGCTTCACTTGATAACAATTCCTGATCCAGGTCTAGTATGAATCAGCTCTCAGTACTGATAGCAAACCTTTTTAACAAGCCGAGTCTTAGCAAGGTTGTCTGTCAACGGATGTGTAGTCATATCGAATAGAAGGAAGTTCTGTTTTTCGGTAGTAAGAACCCCTTTCTCTACCAAATTTTTCGCCAATCTTTCCCTCACGTTCTTTAGCTGATATCTCAGCTTAAGTGGATTCCACGTCTCCCCTAAAATCCAACAAAATTCCTCACACCTTTGTAGCTCGTAATTCACTAGATCATCAAATACAATTTTTTCCTTGTCTGTTGGAATAACATTTTCGCTTTTATGGACAAAATAAAATAGTTTTTAAGTCTCTCTGCCTATAGAATAATAACGTGAACATATTTCTTGGGTAATAAGATCAAAGGTAAGGTTCGAGTGATTAGTTATACAGAGAAATTCAAATTTTTGAACAGTTTTTGATTAATTGAATGAGATATTTAGACTTTTCAAGGCTTTTATGGTCCTTTAAGTGCAAAAGATTGTGAAGTTTTACCACTCAGGTACTCAATCCAGCTTTGTACAGTCTCCGGAGGTTCGGTATCCCTAAGGTGTTTAAGAGCCTCGTCTAGAAGTACATCTCCCGTAGGAGAATCGCTCTTTAGAAGTAGTTTCCTCGCCAATAATCCCCGTCTCCGCATACCTGCTTTTTCCAATTCAACCCTACCTCGAAGACCCAATTCTGCTAATATGCAACCGCGTAGACCGGAGCTTATGCAGTCGTTCCAAAAAGAGGTATATCCCTGTAGTAGCAGTAGCATTAGCGGTGATAAATATACTAAAATTATTGTCATTTATTTAATTTCGTAATTTTTAATTTTTTTCTCGTGCAATTTGTCGGAAATAGAATCGAAATTTATATTTTGCGTTTGTTTGAAGAAGAAAATTGATAAATAAATGTAAGTTGACAAATAAATAAAATAAATATAGACGGAAAAAAAATTTTTTTTATATTTTTTTTTTAATTCAATGTTTAGCTTACTTCCTTATCTTTAAGTCCGAGAAGTAGAACTTCCTCCATGAGTGTCAATCGGGTCTCCTTGTCAGAGTCGGAATCAACGGCTGGATTAGAGTTTAGATCCTTTAGGGAGGAGTTTTCGGAATCACCACCATTACCTCCGGAAGACTTGTCCCCGTTACCCGGTGTATCGTTTGATCCATCCTGTCCAATACCTCCGCCACCGCTGCCACTGCTACTGCTGTTTACTACCCTACGACGTTGCACCAGCCCGTCACTGCGATTCATTCTCGTTTGGCACACAACTATTTATTAGATTTTATTTAAAATAGCCACTTGTTACTCGACACGGTTAAACGCCTATGCGAATACTCGTACTCGATTATACGAGCAGCTTGAATTATTTTTAAGACGATATTTCAGCCTCGTGTATGGAATAAACACTATCCTGTTGACGTTTACATCGACACGACATATCTTTTCAAGATGGCCAGTCGCCCTCCGCTCCCAGCAATCACTTTCGGTCAGAGTCCCCCTCTTTTTAACGTACCAGCGTCGCGATTCACACAAACGAAGTATGCTATCTTTTGTGTGGCACCGTCACCTGGCGCCCCGCGTGGTGATCTTAGGAACTAATGATTCGGTTTAAGTCGTGATACTTCGTGAGCCGGGAGATCGAGACGGACTTTTGAACGAGATATACTCACGAACTTTGCTATTTGTTAAAATGATATCGAAGCATGTTGATAATACATCGCGGTTCGTGACGGATTTTAATAATAAAATGTATTTCGGATTCTCTGCTTTACTATCTCCCACGTTTCGAGCATGATTTTCTAAAACTTATCGCTGCATGAGTCGTTCATTATACACATCGTCATCGATAATGTTATGCACATACTGATCAAAGTTTGACTATACAGGACAGTTTTTTTTTTTCAGGATAAAGAATATACGCGTCTCGGAATTTCCACATGGTTTTAGCGAGTAAATATACGTTTGCGAAAAATATTTGCGGTTATTTTCATTGTTGTTTTTTTTTATGAAGCGATCCCAGCTGCTATCTTCGAGTTTTTTTTAATTTTATTATTAACTGTCGCTGGAAATAGAAAAGGATGTAAATAGTCTGGATTCGTGGATATAAGATATATATATAAATACTTTTATTCACTTGAATTCTTTGAATACGTTTTTTCCCTTCGTCATATTCAAAGATATATGCAATTTTTCGGTCTCTATTAGGTACCTGCGATATACTTAAGTATAGGTATGTAGTTATCTCTTCGAGCGTAACTAATAAAAGCGAAGAAGAAGTAGTATCTAGGAATCGTCATGCCGGAGGCGAGACGTACCTACGATTCCTTCGCTTGTATATTATACGGTACAGTTAGAACAATTTGTGATTTGATATTTCCCTATGCCCGAGCTTTAATATATATCGTATAATATTAAAATGAGTGCAGTGGATGCAGGTATATGAGATATAGGTATGCGGTAGGTAATAGCGAACGGCTTAACTGTGCTTAGTCGCGCGTCACTGACTTCTTTAACAACTCGTCGTCTACTATAATACACGTGTAGATCTATACATATCTATGTATTTTCACGTATACCTATGAGCTGTGCTGCAGCCTCCCGGCTACCCCAAGCCTATTAAAAAAAGTCTTAATAATTTTCAGCCGATTCTTTCCAGCTTTGCGAAACGAAAGGCAATGAGCGATGGTAGGGGAATACCGTACAGTACGACGATATAAATAAATACATATAACGCCAATCGCTAGAAACGCTCATTGTGCCTTCGGTATTCCTGGTATTACATTTTTGCAATTTCCTATATATTATCGCAGCGAGGTTTAATTATGTATTTCCCGGTCTCGTGTATAAATAGAATCGTTAAACGAACGCCTGTTTATTACAATTTTCCTTTTTTCTTCAAATGCTAATTCCTTTCGAGGAGATGACAAAATTTCTTATCTTAGTTACCGATCGCTCTGAACTGTATATATCGATGCATAGAAAAGGGATCGAACGTACAATGGCTAGTATATAAGGTGTCTACGAAACGGCTGAACAAACTCTGTCGGACAAGCGCGGTTTAACGACCGGACTGTTTCCCGTACAGCATAGTAAAAGGACGCTAATCAACATGGAACCGTATTATAGTGTACGTATAATATGTATAGTAGGGAAAAGCTAACAACGCGATACCTCATACCTACCCGGGGCCATTCTCAATGTCAACCACGCGCATAATGCACCTCGAATATAACATATATATTATATACGCCGCGAGTTTACGTGGTGGGAGCAAAAGAGTAGCTGTATAGGTATAGCGGTAGCATATACAGTCATTCGAAAGGTTGCGGACCCGCGCGCGGCGCAAGTTTTCAGTCGACAAACGTCCGTCCATACGATCGTACGCGATCCGCGATCACCGTCTATCCCGTTGACGCGAAAAAAAAATTACATTATCCGCGAAACTTTTGCATTTGAGAGAGAGAAAGGGAGAGAGAGAGAAAAAGAGATCAAACGAGAAGTAGGAAATAACAATTCACGTTCTAATTCCTTTTTTTTTCTATAAATTATTTTCCTTTACCAACCACGTGACATGTGCCGGAGGTCATTCCGCGAACGATAAACCGCAAAAGCAGATACATTATTGTTGTACTATTCATATAATACAGTTCCGTTTTTTCTTGTTTTTTTTTTTTTTTTTCTTATCAGAACATACGCGCGGAGGGTGAGACGGAATGTACAGGATTTATCTCTGACGGTCGAGCCTCCCGAGGACAGGTAGGCTATATTATCTCTCCGCTATTAACCAATTAACAAAATTCTTACCGTATACATACCAATATACATATACCTATAATCGTGTTTAAACGTTATTGTATACGATTAATTTTAATCGTCTGATCATATTCTATATCTGTATATATATATATATATATATATTTATGGTATTATATACATACTTATACGTGCAATTACGACATGAGTTTTCACACCTTGCGATATCAATGAAATAATAATGATAATAATGAATAATAGTAATGATAATAATTATAATAAAGATGAACAACAGATTGCCCCATCTCGACTCGCATTAAATTAATGACAAATGGGAAAATTCTTTGCATGGGAACGAGCTCCGTGGCGTGTAGTAGATATACATGCGAATGTTCAGGTATATAGGTATACGCATATCTTGTATTAATATTAACAGCGTGGATGAGATTACTTTTAATTTTAACTATATAGGTATACGCGGATATAGGTATAGGTATGGATATAATACTCCAACCTTACGAGTTGCTCGGTGCTAACGATGTGAACTGGCAACATTATATCCTTACATAAAATCGCGCCCTGTCCTACTCGCTAATTTTACTGCAATATTACCAATACGATTTTTATCTATAATTATATTTGAATAAGCCGATTTTACGACCGGTACGATAAGCGAACTAACTACATCTGTATACAATACATATACATACCCATATGCATACACGAGTTAGCGGAAATTCTCGCCCAGTTATTTATGCGAGAAGATTGTTAATTCTATACCTACATGTATATATCTATACATTCGTTTTTAGACACAAATATTTGTGTGTATATATATATACAGTTAAAATATTCAGCGGAGACTGTGCTGCAGCCTCGTCTTTCGCGACTCTCGCTGTTATATACTGACGTCATCACCCTGACTAATACACTAGATATATATAAATTACAGTGAGTAACAATCATCAACAAGCTCGCGTGTTCATATATTCCATCGATTTAGCCGAAAAAAAATAAATAAAAATGAAAAAAAAATCCTGACCAAGTCGTCGCGACGACTATGACTGAGACTGATACTGATAACGAGTATAACGACGACGACGTATGTACATACGTACGTACGTACGTACGTACGTACGTCGAGGTCGACTTCTCTATTCCTCCACGCCTCGGATATATACCCATACACACGTATTAAGATAACTGGTCCATATTATATACGTGTAGATCTATACCTATATATATGTTGTGTATCGAAGCCCTGAGGCTGGAGCGTGTAGTATATAAATGTATATTCGTTCCGCTCTGGAATTCCTTTTAAACAAAGTTCGTGTATATTATATGGGTACATAAGTATATTTCAGAATTAATTACTCTATTGAATTATCCGGTTATTATTATCATTGTTATTAGCATTATTATGGGAATTAATCAGTTGTTCAAATGTGTACGGATATATACGAAGGAACATGCGAACACCCGCGGCAAGGCCTTCCTAGAGGCAGTTTCGATAACTTGATGATCCTGATGAGCCTAATTACGCATGCCAAGACTCGTGCGCGCCCCGGGGTTCTTAGATTCTCTGGAGTCAGGACCGAGAGACCCATATAAATATAAACGCGCTACCACGCCGGGGGCACGGAAAAAATTCGTTAAGGAGACAGGTGCGGGTTACTCAAGGTATACCTATAATGGGTTTAGGGTTCTGTTGCAGTTTCCATTATCATTTCATGTACGATACAATATTACGTTATTTCTACTCGACACTATCATTTTTTTTTTGTTTTTCCTGTTTATGTATATCTCTGCGGTTCCGCATCCGCTCCTCAGACTTTTGTCTATATTCTATGGAAAATTTTTTAGCTGCGTCTCGTGGCTCATCGCGTCGCTGTTCAACTGCAATACGAGATATTTAACTCACGTATCGAGGGCGGAGTTCTTCCCTGCATATCTTTATATATTTTACAGGCGAAATCGGGACCATGAAAGTCGCGGATTCAAGATACTCGGCGATTAAATATTTCTAAATTCCGCGACCCCGCGTGCACACACAGGCAAACCTGTACCTACCTACTACCCGTATACCTATATATGCCTGGCGCGATCGCATAAATTCGAAAGTCACTGCGAGCGCGTGGTCACCTGCAGGTCGGTAGAGCATGAGCATGTGAGTGTCGAGATACAGATCGCGAACTAGGCCGAAGGAAAATGACCGAAATAAAAAAAAGCACTAAAATAAAAACGGTAAAAAAAAGAGAAAAATTTCAAGGAATTTCACCGGTTTCAACGCATTGGACTAGCTATGTTCTAGTCTCTTTATATACACTCGGTACACGAGCCGAGCGAAATGTTATTTCTACATCTACGTGTACGTACGTATGTATGTATGTATGTATGTATGTATATGTATACAGGAGTAATAGCAACGAGAAAAATGATCGGGATGCTGGGTAGGTATAAGAGGTGCGTGAACTTGCAGCTGAGGGTGATGCAACCGCGTCCCGCGATCCCCGAGGGACACTGAACCTCGCGCCTAGATGTTGCCCAGGTCGCTTGACCACAGACCACGGATATCGGCTGGTTAAAGGAACTCCACGACCTCGTCTAGCCTTCGATTTATATTTAGCTCCCCATATACATATACATATGTGTGAATTATTTTTTATTCCCATTTTTTACACACACATACCTATACCCGTAGTCATATACCTGCGATATATACAGACTCGATCAGGATCTTTGATCAAATTTTTTTTTATCCTTTTACATATTTTTTTGTCCATCTCATTTTTGAAACATTAATGCGAGGATTTCGCGCGCTATCTTTCCCCGATCCCGAAGAGGGGCGAAGAGGGATTGCCCGACCTTGGGACCTTGGGGCCTTGGGCCCTCCCTCTACCCATCACACCAACACGTACACATAACGACACGTATTCGTATGCATACGTATAGAAATGCTATGCCCGACCCGTCGGCCCAAGGCATAGTTACGCAGCTATTCCTCTGAGGAATTCCTGGCACGCCGCTCCTCGTCGTCAAATGCCCATAACAAATAAAAGGACCTCGACGGCCTTCACGTATGTCTGTGTATGTACTCTGCCAGGCTCCTTCGAGAGCGCAGACGTTCCTATATACGAAGCCCTCGCTGGTCCCGGACTCTCTAGTACTTATTTTACCTCTATCTACATATAGGCGGATTATTATACCTTTACTTTGGGCACGATCTTGGGTATAAGGTTTCTTCAGAAAAATCTTCAACCTAATCAACTTTCCAAGGTCTTCGCAGCGATTTCTTTATAATTAATTGCCGAAGATCCGAGATTTTTTGCAAAACTCGAGTCCTGAACTTGAACCGGGATATTTTCGAAATAAGAACTCATCACTTGCACAACAGACTTTTCGAATTGATTCTCAGAAATCGATCGATGGAGGATTGGAATTATCCTTGGTCGAAAGTCCGCCTGCTGGAAGTTGGAAAAGTCCGAAGCGAAACGCGGTTTGAGTCTTTGTCTTGTAATACCACGAAGCACATGCACATAAGTATTGCATGTACGAGTACATACATATACGTACCAGCCAGCAGCATCCATCCCTTCGAGTTTAGTTCGCTTATACTTGCGGTTAATGCGACTACGTGGTCAGATAGTCGAACGTGTTAGCCTCCGTGTAACGGCTATCGGAAGCTCGCAAGTTACGACTTTCTGGATTACACCGAAGGATATATAAGAGTTGCGCCATTTACGATCTTCGCTCCTCGCTCGTCCGCAAATTCTCGCAGATGCAGATGCTGTCTGCAGCTTCCCATTCGGTAAATATATACCTACGCGTATGTGGTATGTATGTAAGGCAAGCCTTACGTCACGTGGGTGAGATAATGAAAAAAAAAAAAAAAATACGTTACGCTATTATCTTCAGATTTCGATTGTATATCAATCCGAAAGTTTGTCTTTCTCTTGCAGACGTCGTAAATTTCTTTATCTTATAATTTTTTTTTCTCTTTTTTTCACCGCTGCAACGTCGTGATTACTCATCGATCAAATATTATAGTTATCCATTATTCCGATATAAGACCATAAAGCCGCGCGGCTATTCTCAAATTGGAAAGTCCTCCTTGGCACTCGGGCGGTTCGCAATCGCCGAGGGAATGTCACTTTTTAATATGGTCTGATAACCGCGGATATACCCTGTACCATCTTTTAAAACCTATTTCATTTCGGTAGCTGGATCAACTCTCTTTGACAAGTTTTACGTAATGTCGAATGACTGGATAGAAATGATTATTTTCTTGCTCTCAATTCTTCTAACAGATTCGTTTTCCTCGCGGATTCCCCGATCGATACTTATCCTTTTTTTTCCCATCTATCACCGACGATTTTCTGCTGCTGTAACGCGAACCGAACGTAAACCGCGGTGCAGCTGACCGTCTCGATATAAATTTCTCCAATTTTCCCGCTCATTTACTAAGTGTCCGTATAGCTCAGTAGACCGAATCTGCTTCGATCTCGCTCTATATAATCTTTGTTGCATTAATAATAACGCGTTTAATAAGCGTTTTCGTTATACGTACCTTTCGTTGTGATAATATTCACAAACCCGGGGCTCTATAAGTACGTATACGTACGTAACTACGCTATGTCGTTTGATTTAGTAACCGTCAATTATTAACGAGCTCCTCTGCACAACTCTCTCTCTCCCCATCTCACACACGGTTTCTCATTCTCCCTGTATCAACAGCGGGCTTTGGCTCTGCCTCTGGCTTTGGCTTTGGCTTTGGCTTTGGCTTTATGCCTTTCTCAGGTTTCACAAGATCCCACAGGTGTTACAGGTGCGCAACGCCGTGTTCCCACTACCAAACCTCTTTGATACGTACGTCTTAAGCGATAAAATTAGCGAGGACAACCGGGTATACCTTGCCTAACATGACCTACACCGGCGTTAATCCACCACGGCGAGAAAAGCCACAAATTTTAATAGCCAGACACTCGAGATAGTCGGGATTATTGATTCGTAAATCCCTCTATCCGGAGTGATAAAAAGCACCGTTGTAGACAATTTCATGTTCATTTGACGAGATAAAATTCGATAGTATAAATAAAATCGAATCAAATACGTTGAAATCGACGTGTAAATCGAGTACCTATACTTACCTGATACGGAATGCTCGCTCGGGTGCGACGACGAGCTTTGAGAGGAGAGCGAGAGCGTGGCACACATATTTGCATGGGAGAAAGCCGGCCGTTGGGCCCGCGGATATCGGCCCATTAGTCTCTTGCGTAACTCGGGCCCCGCGTAACTCTTTACGATCAATCGGTTTATACTTGACTCTGACGTATGTATACCTAAGAATCACAAGTCGATAAGAGATACGGAATAGTACCAGTAATCGTATAGTAATTCTATGATTAATTCACTCCTTATTAAGCAGCGGAAACTGCAAGACAGGAAATCCGTCCGTTGAGAGCTGCGATGTTTCAGTCTCTATATTCGTTCGTTCGTCATTTCATCTCAACTCATTTTGCGAGTTGATAAAATTTTTTTCAACTCTTTCTCCAGTCCCCCTTTCCTCAATTTTCGATTTTCTTTCATAATTATAGAATGCGATGGTTCAGAGCGCAGACGGAGGCTGCACCTAGGCTGCTAAGACTGAGTCCATTACGTCCTGAAGAAGATCCGGAAGCGGCTATGCTCAGACTCCACGTCACTGGCTCGTCTCGTCTAAGAGGTATTATATTGAATAAATTGATAGTACTATTTGTCGGGAGGAAGAATTTAGTTCATTCATAAAACGGGCTGGGATCAGTATACTGAACGACAAGGCTTTGACGAACGTGGCTACGTTTTATGTGGTAGAGAGGAAGTGCGGTTTTTCCACAATGCAGTCGCGCAATTTTGGTGATAAGTGACGGAGGGGTTCACTTTTTTCCTCGTATGTACACGACGTGCCGCTCGTTGTTGTGGTATTTCTAGGATTCTCGTACGCCTGACACATCTTCGTATACTCGATTGCGCGTCAACCATAATAGCTTTTCTCAGGATATGGCAACCGCCCATCCTGTCAAGCCGATTAAAACCGAGCGACTGTTCACGCCGGAGCTTTAGTTTCATTCTATACTTCATTGTGATCATGTCGATTCTCATTCCAGAAGAGATTGTACTCGGTTCAGAATACCATGAATCGCAAAATAGATCGAGCATCTTCAAACGTAATGATTCGTTCGTTCATTCATTCATTCATTTGTTCATTGATCAAGTCAGATTAATCATTTTTAAATCATTGTTACAGATATGTCTCCTCTGCGATGGGTCAGACGGAAATCTTCGAGTTCAGAGTCCGAGCGAAACTGCTATAACGTTCAGACGTCTGAGGTGACGACGGAACGAGGTGGGGGATCTAAAAAGGAGAAGAAAAGGATCCAAGAGGAGCGTCGGAGGACTAGAGAGAAGAAGAACCCGCTTTTAGATCGTGTCAGAAACGCGAGACTTAGTTTCTTCCGGGAGCAAGAGGACAGAGAAAACGAATTCGACAACGATAAAAGTAAAAATCTTAACAAGCTGAACGACGAGGATGAGCCACTACACGGTGTCCTACGTCTACGTGCTGGAAGAAATCGAATGCCCGGCAAAGATGATGAAAGACATTACGTATGCTGCAGTGAAGTGAATCTCAGAAATGCCGGAACCCAAGAAGAGGATGTGAAATTACAAATGAGCAAAAAGCGTCGCTCAAAGTCTCACAGTCGACTGTCGGCTCTAACAACCGCCGAAAATTCTTGTCCCAGAGTTCTTCCGGGCAGCAGACTCGGCGTGACGGGATCAGTGGATGACGTCTACGTAACAGACGGAGGAAAAAACTCTCGTTGGTACAGGAGAAAAGACGCGGAGGATACAGACGAGGCTGGATTATCTGGTGCAAGATTTGACAGTGTTACTCCGTCGAGTTGTCTCGCTGCTAAATTCCGAGCCATGCAAGACCGGTATTTGAAGAGTTCGACTAGCAGACTGATCGCAAAGTTTTATAAAAAAGAACCGAAGACTGATGATGATGTTTCCGAGAGACAAAGACTCCGCAGTTTCTCATACGGCACGCTTCCAGGACTCGACGAACTCAGGACTAACCCGCTTTACGTGGATCACGACCCAGAGGACGATAACGACTCTGGTATACTCGACAACGACTCGGCTACCAGCTCTTTACTAGACGACAGATGCGGTAGCAGTGCTGCAAACGAGGTTATTGAACCACCGCCTCGACTGCCGCCTAGAAGGGGCTCAGTACCGATGATAATCGGCTCATACGATGGAGATAATCGTGTTCCTTCAGCCACTAACGTCACTCTCGGAATCGAAAAGGACCCTTTATCCAACTCGGCGCTTTGCCAAGCTACTAATTCCGAGCTACTGACTCAGCGAAGGATGCAGGAAGCTGTCTCGAGTCCTTTTCTACGGGGTAAACCGCTCCCTGTTGTAAGAAACAGGTCCTACACCTCGGAGACAATGGTCGTTAGACTTAATCGCGAAGTACCCGACCAATCATTGGGGATATTTATCGCCAGAACTCGCGAAGCTAAGCCAGGATATCTCGTCGCTCATGTGGTCCCTAACGGACTTGCTGACAAGGAGGGATCTTTGAGAATAGGCGACGAGATTTTGGTCGTTAATGGAAAACGTCTTCGGGGTTGCACCATGACGGAAGCAAAGCGTCTTTTGGCTGGCGGCAGTGGTTCGATCGAGACGGTTGACATAGTGGTTTCAAGACTGACCAGATCTTCGGAAGATCAAAACGGCGTCGACGATGGAAAACGGGCGCGAAAGCTGAGGGAGAGCAGCGTAGACTATGAAAATATTGTGGTTGAAAACGGGCAGGGGGTTATCCTCGGGATTGCTTCACCCAAGTCGCATTTTCGCAAGAATCAATCAAAACGGAGCGAATTTAACGGGTCAATATCTTCGGATAAATCTAGTCCCTTTTCGGGGTATTCGCCATCTTCACAATCTTCCAGTAGCGTATCGACCTTTTGCACTCTGCCGAGGAGACCCCGCAGCACCGTGTCCACGTTTCATACTGTCGTCTTCGAAAAAGGATCAGGGAAAAAATCGCTTGGATTCACTATAGTCGGTGGAAGGGATAGCCCCAAGGGGAGCATCGGTGAGTTGCGATTTTTTCTAAACTTTGAGATGATTACAAACAATGAGTTGTACGTGAATACGTCATGAATTTCTGGTTTTAGCAATCTTGCGACACTCATATTAAAAACAATAAAAGTAAACCACCGCGAACGTGCGGTTTTATCTAGATCACCGTGAATCATTTCCCTTCTGCAAGTAATCAACTCTAGAAATAGCGTTGATAAAATAAAAATTTCATAAACAACTTTTTTCACATGACTCAGCTATCGCATTATAGAAACTTGAAATTGATTGTCATTTATCTGATTACGCAGGTATCTTCGTGAAATCAGTTTTACCTAAAGGACAGGCTGCCGAAGATGGACGACTGCGAGCTGGGGATGAAATTTTGGCAGTTAACGGACATGTCTGTCACGATTTGGCGCATAGGGAGGCTGTACAGTTATTTCGCAACATCAAAAGTGGATCGGTTGCTCTTCACCTATGCAGACGTGTAAAGCATCGAGAGATACAGTGAGTTGAAATACATTGATAATTTATAATTACTCAGTTACCCAAAAAATTGAATCAATTTTTTTTTTGGAATTTATACTCGAACTTGAAACTGCAATTTCTCATTTAGTACTTACTCCTTCTGTTTCAGGACGCAAAAAGCTAAATCGTGTGCAGATCTTTTACTGGCAGACGCGTAGCTCTGACTTATTGGATAAAATTTTCAAAAAATCGAATATAATTGTACAAATTGGAAGGATTACTCTGAAAGCTGTTGTACATAACGAAATGTATATTTGTAAAAATGTTTATCGAGAAATAAAGAATATATTTAATAGTTTTGCATATAAAGAATTTCTTGTTAATTACGGAATTTGAATACCCTAGTTGTTCAAGGTGATTCGATTCGAAGATAAAACTATAGCCTCATTATGAATGCGGAATTGCGTAATTAATTGATCAACATAAATCTGGAGAAGAGACGAGAAAAAAAAGAGAAAAAAAAACTTGTATATAAAAGTAGGTATCTTCTTTTATTGCTTCGTAAAAATCACATTATATATACAACATTCTTCATATAGCTGCACCAGCATCGGATTTTTAAACTTAAAACAACGTTCTCGTGCCTATAATAATATGAAATCTAAATGAATGAACCTAATCAATCGATCAAACAACTGTTATAATATTATCGTATAAAAGTAATAAATTAGAAACAACAAAACAATTAATGATTAATCAGTTAGCTATGATATAATGTAATATATACTATATATAGATCTGTTTACAGTAGACTAGACATCAGCTAAAAGCTCGTAGATTATCCCCCAGCTATTGGAAATACCACGATTATCAGTATGTTGCCGACTCCGCGACAGACTTTGGGTACCTAAAAATGAACAATTGTTGAGGAAAAAAAATTTAAACAATTGTCATTCTCGTCGTTTTGGTTTACTGGATTACTTCCAAGTTACCTGTGCCTCCTAGCGATCTCCAATTCCACTAGTCCCTCCCTTACAGCCTTAAAAAGTTCGATAACTTCTCTATGAGTGTATCCACGTAGTATTTTTCCGTTCAAAGTGGTAATTTCGTCGCCTGGAATAAGGTGGAAAGGTCAATAAACGGACTAAAATAAAAAAAAATGTAGACCGCATGATCATCGGCAAGTATTACTGACGCTGACAATCGTAAGCTGTGAATAAACCGTGTGAAATCTAGGCGACGGTATATATGCAAGTGTCAAAGTGGGTGCGTCCGGGTGCGGAACGCGAGAACTGTTTAAAAATTCAAACACCGTCTCGACTTGCGTCTCCTGAATACAAGATCGACGCTTTGCGACCTGGGTATCGATCCTGAACCATCAATAAACCAAGAGGCATCATTCCTTACCTTGAATAAGTGACTTTGACACGTCGGCCTGCCCTCCGGGGAAGACCCTCCTTACGAATATCCCCATTTCACCCCTAGGACTATCCCTGCCACCGACAACACTGAAGCCAAGGCTTGGCTTGCCGTAGCCCTTCTCGAATCTTGCCACATGTCTTGTTAGGTAGCGGTGTGCTTCGAGGAGAATTTCTGAAGACGATGATGCAGTTTCGGATGCGGCGATGTTAGAACTTGTCAGAGGCAGGTAGTCGGGACGTTTTCTCTGATCAATTACGGCCTGGGTTTTGTCAACCGTCTGAAAAGCTACTCGCCTTTCGTCACAGAGGGAAATATTTGACAGGGTCTTTGCGTTCTCAAAGTACTCCGTTTCTCCGGGAAGTATTCCTAGAGGACCCGCGCAAACCTGGGGCACACTCTCCTCGTAGGCCGTTAATAACTGGACTTTTTTACCCCTGAAAGAAGCGAGGAACTCCTGAACGGCTTGTAGTGACTCTAAGGTGCCGAGGTCGCGCCCTTCTACCTCCACGATCTCGTCGCCGAGTCTCAGCCTTCCGTCTCTGAAAATTAGGGAATAGATTTTACTCAGTTGTCAGATTTTTCGTTAAAAATTTATTCGAATAATACAGTTAAGGTATTTTCTGTTAATAGAATTTCGATAATTGCTTTCGATTCTCATATCGCCCATGCAATTACCTCCGCCTTTCTAACCGAGTTAATTTTAGAAACCTTCGTAAGCGAAAGCGTCGCGTCGTTCAACTAATATAAGTCACTCGAAATATTTTCAAATTTCACCTGAAATTCGTTAGATGGATGGTATTTGAGAAATACAAAAAATGGATTCCGTTGAGAAACGAGAGGAAAGAGATCTTCGTGACACAATCGAAAGTGTCCAAAATGAATAAATAAATTCTTTGAACTGAGCCTGAAAGCCATTTTTTTTTTTCCATTTTTGTACCATTGTAAAAAACAGAACGATACCCACACGGTACATACGAGCTGTACGAGTTTCTTTTCTATAGGAGCGTGTAGGTAGTAGAAAAGATGTGACAAGACGAACGTTCGTTACCTGCGGGCAATTCCTTTGTTTTCAAGTTCAACAACTACGTAACGAACATGTCTCTCAGACATTTGTTGGGCCAGTCGAATGCCGAGGCTTTCAGCCGGATCGGTCTTAGTCAGATTGACGAGACGGCACCGTCTTACTCTCTCAGCTGGTTGAATAATGTCGCTAAGGAACCGAGTCTTATCCTCTTGGAGTCTGACTCTATGTGGAGATGCCAAATTCGAAGATACGACTACGTTCTCCCTGATCTCGTGATCCCCGGGATCGATTTCTGGACCCGATATCTGATTGATGCTCGGTAAAATTCGACCCGAAGTTGTCTGATGCCACCGCAAACCTTCCAGCCCATTTTCAGCCGCAGCCTCCTCTCGCGTATTCTGCAAACTCTGATGTCCCTGATGATGGTGATGATGATGAACGTGGACATGAATGCCCTCCGTATGATCGGTGTATTCACTAGGCGTTGAACTTCGGGTGGGCTTTTCCATTTCCGAATCTACGACGCTGCTGGTGTCCGAACTATCGGCACGGTTAAGACTCAGTGCTTCCGCTTCTGAGGCGGCTGCAGATTCGCCTCTGGGTCCGTCGCTGTCGTACCCAGACTCGTTGGAGCTTACATAATGGGAGGATAGTCTCTGCTCTGCACTAGGTGCTGAATTTCTTCTCTGAGAACGAAGAGTGGCCGTTGCAGTCGATGAGGGTGTGGCTGTTTCGAGATCCGCGTAGTCGGTGACGGCCGTGATTCCAAAATCGACTCTATCCTGGCCTCCAACAGAAGAAATTGACCCTGAAAAAATCCTTTCGCGGTCTTGATCGTAGCTTGGGCTCCGGTATTCAGAGTACGAATTCCTTCCTCCGGGTTTAAAATACGCCGAGGATCCGCTGGGGCGTGAACGTCTTCTTCCTAACGTCGTAGTTTCCGTCCCATCATCGACCCTTAGAAGGGATGGAAAGTGCTCCTCGGAAACGGTCTTGAATAGCCTGTCGTCAGAGGACTGTTTCGGAACGGAGTTAGTCAACGAGGCGCTGACACCAGTGCCGTGTTTTTCCTCAGGTAATACCGAGAGTTTTGACCGTAAAAAGGCGTAAGGGAAATTAGTTTTCTTGATAATGTCTTTAGGGTCTCTGGAATTTCTGGGCTCTCGAAATTCACAGCTAACGGATTTTCTCACTAAATGTAATTCGCCCCTGTGACCATCGCCGAAGTCGCAATGGCTGAAGGTGCTCGTAGGTGTCGAGGGTATCTCCGCAGGCTCGAAAACATCGTCGATAAGTTGTCCAGCAAGATTATCGCAAGATACGGTCTTGTTGTTGTCTTTGCCGCTCATTCTCAGGTCGATCCCTTCCGAGGGATCGTCGCCCTTGACGTAAGTCGGTGTCGTGTTCAACTGGCTGGTACTACAGCTCCTGAACAACGGGGCTTGGTCCTTTTCCGGACTTCTCGAAGACCTCAGTCCTGCCCCATGCCCGGTAGCAGTCTTTCCTGTAATCGGTTCGCTGTCGTCGACGCTCTGCAACGACCTGCGATTGCTTTTCGCCGAGTTCAGCATCCCCGTCGATCCCATGCGGATGAAGAAGGACTTGAACGGCGACGCTGACCTCTGCTGTGGACTCGAAAATCTCCTGGAATCCAACCCCTGAGTTCGGGGCTTCTCGGGAGTTGGTTCGGCCGGCAAAAGGGCATCCCGGCACGTTGATCTTCGAAAAGAATCTATCTTCTTGCTCATTCTCCTGCCCCATACACCCAGACCTGAAAAATAGATGAATTGTTAAATCGTGGGCTAGAAATTTAAGCGCAGTTTTAATAACAGGCCTCGAGCCTCTGTGTCGGAAGCCAAAAAAGCATCACCTCCGGCGGCCGACATATGGTAGTCGCCCCCCAGGAAATGCCGGTGCACGGAGGAAAAGAAGCGGATGACCGCGGCATCTGGTTCCGCGTATTTTGGGACTAGTTTTTAGGGATGTCACCCGGTTAGTACATACCTATACGCGACTAACGGACCCACTCCTCATATAATATCCGCGTGCGGGTGAAGAGGGGAATTGATGCACCTTGTTCTGGAACCTACATACCTTATATCTTGTATATCGAGTCTTTTTGGTAGACGGCGATGACCCGTCGACCACCTGGGGGATCGTGGCTTTAGTTTAACAAGGACTTCCTCGTTTCGCGAACTTCTTTTCATCAGTAGCTCATTATTCGATGATGCTAACCAGACTGTCTGCAGCGCGAGGTATAAGTCGGCCGTTAATGAAACTAGGTGTGACTTTTTGAAATTAGCAACGATACTCGAATCGAATTTTCAGAACTCGCCCCCTGCAGGTGATTTTTTTATTTTTTTATTTTTCGAAGGGTAAACAAAACTGACTACAGTAACAAACGGAATCCTCCTCAGAGAAATATTAATGCAAAAACCGAGATATAGCGTCGAGCGATTCAAGAGAAAAATCACTGTGCACAGACGCCGTCGTTCCCGAGGACACGGAAGTCGTCAGAGCGCGCAACCGTGTCCACTTAGAGTCGCCACGCGACATTATCAATTCTTAACTCGGATTCCGAGAGTCATATAACTACAGACTCTGAACTTCCAGGCAAATAAAGGAATTCAAATAAGTAAGAAAACGGATTAAGTGGATTTCGAAGATAAACGGCTATACTTTTATCTTTCATTCTTCACCTTTCGAATGACGATTTCAAATATTACGTGCCGAACCTGCGTCTGATATATTCCTCAGTATAGTCAAGTTATTCTATACTACGTGCTCTTTTCCTGTATAATAATGGTGGGGGAAACGCCACGCGCGTTCGACGGCCTTCTTAAGCAAACGTTTGAAAGTTAATAGCTTCCGTTTGTGTAGCTTCGAACGGCAGGTGTTATGGACCAGATTGTAGAGAGGTAGATAATTTTTTTTTCCCTTTCTTTTTTATTCATCTTCTCTCAGTTTTCTTTTTTCTTTCGATTTCGATATAGGCGAGTGGTGTGAGCGTCCGGTCCGGCTAATGGGATAGTCAAGTTGTTGCTGCACTCGGTCAATTTAGTGCTGGGGTATAGCTAGACGCTAATGGCGCGATTCCGATATTTACGGCTTGACTTTCTCAATTAAAAAAGAAAACACGGATACACATAGAAACAGACTCATTTTGTATTTTTAATTAAATATTTCCCACACTTATCGTATCTATAATATGACCATATACCTATCCGCGTCGCGTGGCCGGACATAACTTCTATCGAGTTTATTACAGAACAACCAACAACATACATTCGTTCCACGATTCGGAATACATCTTCCATACCAAAAATCTCAGGACTCAAACCTTTCCAACAAAACAGGAAAAAAAAACTAATTTTTCTGCTGCACTTAAGCTACTGCAGAAAGAAGGAAGAAGAAAAAAAAATCCCTCCAGAGGAACAGTTTTTATTACTGAACAAGCAATTCTTCTTCTTCTTTTTTTCACTTTTTTTTCTCTCTCTTTTTCTGTGTGGACAGCTAATCTCCCCTCGAGTTACAACTCCAGACGCTTATCTCAGAGATGCAGGGAGTTGAATCATTTTATCACTTGGTATTTTACTGCGGCAGATATGGGACCGAGCTAAATCTCTATTGTACATATTACTTGTCGTGTTATTAATTTGAAAAACATTCTTCAGGGTTATATACCTATAGAGTAGAATTTCGTCTCTGAATTGATTGAACGAAATTGTTAAAACTATAATTAAATCCCCCAACAGGCAATACGAAGATCGTGTATACTGTAACGAATCGAGCCCATAAATCTGCGGATACTTGATCTGTCCGAAGTGGTGCAGCGGTACCTTTTTGTTTTTCCGGCTCGTGTTCCACGATGTAGGCCGGCACCGCGGTCACCATCTGATAGTCGGTCTCAGAATTGACCCGGGCGATGCGGGGCGGCTGGTGGTCAGCTTCGCGTTGTGGTTCATCGTCGTAGTTCTCGAAAGGTTGCATCACGCGGTGCATAGGCTGATCACCGCAGCTTCTTCTCGCCTGTTTTGCCCTTGGTGCCCTTGCACTTCTGACATTTGGCAATTCAACGGACGCTGTAAGTGACGTGGGCGACGGTGGCGGAGACGTCGACGGTCCAGGGGGACGTGGGTCACCGCAAACACCCTCGACACTGTGCCGCTTCGACTTAGCCAGCCGCTTGAACATCGCAGGGCTCTGAAATTGACAGAAATATTCATTTATTTTTGTGATCAAAAAGAGAACGAAAAAAAAAATGGGAGATACGTCTTATTATCCTTTTGTCCGGTAGCAAGACTTCGTATAAGCATACCTATATACGTATACTATGAATACATCGAGTTGATATACGGGTAAAAAATTAAACCTGCGAAACTCGAGTAACTCTTGGACATCCCGCGAACTCGATCGCCTCGTTGTGGCCGGTAAGAAAACGATGTACGAGAGTAGTGGAAGCGGTCAATTCAGATTGAATATACATATATATACCTATATATTTTTATTTTATTTATTTTTTTTTCTTTCGCATCAGCGTTGCAAAACTCCTGTTTTAATTATACCTAACAGTACAGCAGAGATGTATACCTGTACATGTACATACGTACGTATGTGTGCATCAGTCTGCCCACTGTGTGCAATATTCATGTTGCGAAAGAGAACAACGCCTACCGCAGCATACCTGCCCGTACATGTATATATACAATGGATTTATTGATTTAGAAATGAATTCGAAAATAATGTGACCCTTGATCTTACGGGTATCAGATTTTGACCCAATGAACATAAGGCGATTAGTGAGGTAGTAAAGGAGAGTTCTTGTTATATCGAAGCCTGGAACAGAACAGACTGACATTTCGGTGAAAATTCCGTGAAAGTTGAGACGAAGAGGTGAGGTGAGGTGAGACGAGGCATGGGTTGAGTTAGGCTCGGTAATTCGTTTCGAACGGCGAGCAGCCTTCTCTTCGTACTACACGCTTCCACGACCACATAGCACGATGGTAGGTATATATGGTATATTACTGTGCGAGTTAGGTAGGTACCAGTGTTATTCTAGCCATGCAATCTGTACAGGTGTAAAAGATAGCTGTTATACACAGAGAGTCGTAAAGAGATTGACGATCAGAGCTATGAGGCTAGAGATTGTATGTACCTATACGTGTTGATAATTTATGCGTGGAACTTTGCTTGCTAACATCAAAGAGAATAAGAAGAAATAGACGAAGAGGAAAATGAACAAGAAGAAGACGCCTCAGTTTGCGAAATGGTCAGCTATGGCTGAGCAAGGGCACCGGCATTAAGCTGATCTCGTTGACGCGTTGTTATGCGAATTAATAACCGAGCGATACACCTGTTGCCAATCGATTACGTAACTCTGGAACTGGAGTCCGCTACGAGTCAAACTGGCCGCTAAGAATTCCATACTTTCACTATACCGCCCCTTCCCCCTTTGCCCTGGCCCTCCAGGGTGTTGTGTTGCTGTTCATTCTGCAATGGCATGCACAGCCACGAATATGTACCTACCTCGCTGACCGAGATAAGGGCTGATCAAAAATCGCACGTTAAATACGAATATTTCATTTTTCGATATATCTTTAAATTTCTACTCAAATTTTATTTATCGCTCTTTACGATTCCGTGAATGTATGCAATGTACCCACTATAACCACGCTGAGGCGAGTGCTGAATCGGCGTGCGATTCTAACTCTGGGCTTTTTGGCACTGCGACAAACTCTCGATGCTGCAAATAGCGACTGGGGGTAAAGACTCCTGGTTATAGATAGATCTCCTTCTCTTATATAGATGACTGACTGGAGACTCGGTGCTGACTAGCACTCCGCAGAATGCAGAATTCGGGGCCCCACTTCCGTCGCGGTCAGACGCGAACTGAGATGACCGAAGCTATCTGCCTTCGCCTTTACCTTTGAGGAAATACGGTGCGTTGGCCAAAATTGTTTCGATAAAACCGTTTGAGATATTCTTGCAGTAGATACTCTGTATTATATGTGAGTCTGAGATCGAGATGCCTGAGAGATTGCCCGCAACCACCACTACGTATATACGTCCAGCCCCAAGCAACCGTGCTAACGGAAGTGGTCGATTAACTTTTTGCTAGTTGGAAGAATTAGACACGGTACTGTAGCGATAAACAGAGCTTACGTTGTACACCCTGAAAGAAACGTGTTTGTGTGTGTAGGTAGGGAGTATAATAATTTTAGTTTCATATGCGATTGCGAAATATACGATCATTCAAATACCCACAAGTATGTATATACGTACAGAGATTATTATATCGGCTAGTCATAACGTCGTGGTCAATTGATCGTTGATCTCTGGAATTATAATTGAGTACGAGACGATCGCGTGCGTGCGTAACGACGTACAAGGTTAGAGGGGTTAATGTTCCTCTGTCAACACCCGTTCCAGGTATAATAATATGTATTACTATTATCTACACACTAGGGTGGTTGGAAAAAGGCCTGAAATCACGAGGGTTCTAATTGTACATCCCAAAATGCTACCATTACGTGGTGAAAAATAAAAAAATATTCCAGAATGATACTCCGACTTGACATCGATTGACGTTCAAAGGTCTCCCATCAAATCTTTTGATCAAATCTACTCAGGGCTAAATCATGACAGTGATAAAATTACCATAATTTCTTTAATTTCAAACACTTGTACTAATATTATACCGTTTGAAACGAACATGCGAAGTTGCCCTATCCCTCGACGACCGCGACTACCTGTTGCACCGTTTTGCTCGTTTAGTAAAGATGTAGATAGATCTTCAGGTGCGAGGGGTCAGAGGTTAAGCGGCACGCGTCTATATACGAGGTCAAAAAGCTCCGTAATCGTATGCCAGTGCCTAGCTGATGTCTGAGAAGGGAGGTGCTTGAAGCCACGTCGTAGACGGAATTTGCATCGAAAAGCGGCTCACGTTTAAAGAGAAGAAGAGTAGATGGAGGTATAGGTGTAACCGTGAGCCGACGACGACGAAGACTACGAAGACTACGAAGACTACGAAGAGGACGTGGAGGGCGTCCTTTTGTACGCGTCTTGCCTTAGAATGCGTTTCTTATTACTGTCGTTCGAAAGGAACCCCGGACACCTACGAACTCGTACAAACACCTATGAACACCCACGATCACCTACACCCGCCGGCTTTAGTACACAACTGCATTCCGAAGGGTTCGGCGTTTCCTGCACGCGTCCTCCAGGCAGCCTTGTCCCCTCCTTATAACCCCCGTTCCACTATAATATAAACGGTCGAACTATACACGCCGTTCCAGCCACCGGTATTATATACCTAACCAACGATGGAAAAATATATAGATTTTAATTACCATTTGTCCGACGAGACATTCGTTGAATAAACATATTCGTATTATACTATCTCCTCTTTCTCCCCCTTCACCATTCATCGACGCCGCGTATTACAACCGCGTTATACAGCTATTGTACCTATGTAGTACATACATACGTATGTACATGTTACACGCATTCGTATACTCGGCGCTGTTGATCAGTCGAATCCCGGACGGTCAATTATCAGAGCGTGTCTTCGATACACGTCTCGTTGACAAATGTAAATACAGAAATGGGTGGTAGGAGATATACGAGGATCAGAAATTTGTTTTGAAAACGATGGTCGTTAGTTTCTTTCTTTTTCTATTTTAACGTTTTTTTTATTTTTTTTTTGTTCACTGAAAGCCTGATAGCGAAGTAGGTATATCATGAATTAGTATTCTGGGGACAATTTGTTCGAGAAGAGAGTTGCACGTACACGTAGGTACGTACACGGAGTACCTGGGTCGCACCTCCGATGAGAATGCGGCGTTGAAAGGTAGTTGTAGTTGTATACTAAGAGGCGGGCAGGTATTACGGGTATTACCGGCTACAGTGTATATATGCAGCAGTAGAGTACGAGACTGCAAGACGAGAGACTGTTACATACATTCGACGAGTTATCTTCTCCTCGGTTCAGTTCAGTTCAATTCTCGTTCTCTCCTCTTCACTTACAGACTCAATTCTCTCTTTTGTGAAAATATATATACATATATACGAATGATGATGATGCTGACGCCCGCTACACGGTCTACCGAAATCGAGGCTGTCCCCGACGACGCCACCCTATTCGTTCGTTCGTTCGTTCGTTCGTCCGGCTAAAGACCGAGAGTGAATGCATAATGGTGAATCATATCTGAAGAGAAGAAAACTAGATCATTAAGCCATCCAACCTTGGGTTTCTTGCCAAGTTCAGTGCACTCCCCGCGACCGCTAAGCTCAATATATATATCCTGTCTCTCCGCGCTTTTCTACGCGTGTGTATAAGCAGAGGGAGACGGAGTAAAGAGGAAAGAGGTACGGAGGTACGGAGTCAGGAGGCAGGAGCCACCGCCATCTAGGCATATCCTAGTTTTTGTCTAGCCGTTGGCTGGCTTCGTCTTCTCTTCTTCTTGTCCTTCTTCTACTTCTTATACTTCTTCTATACGCGGTGTGCCAGGTAGCCGGACTGTTACTTCTAGCCTCTACGGGAATATAGACAAGACCAGATCGAACCATCTAGGGCGACCGCGATCCTTCGTCGGTTCGCTCCCTCTTCGCCGCGCCAAACCCCGCAAGACGATGCGGTATCTTCTATTTTCTTATTACGCGATGTTAGAGAGTTGAGAAATCCTCTATCTCTGTATGGGCGCGCGGGATATATATCTACCCTGTACGAACGAGTGTATCTATAAGATTCGCGGTCGGATGAATTTCAACTCGGTCTAAAATATACACGGGGGGAAGAAAAAAAAAAGGTAAAAATGATGATAATAATAATAATGATGATAATAAAAGTGACGTTCCCTCTTTATCTTTTTCTCAGCACGCTGCAGGGTTATGGCAGTAATAAATGGGGAAACGTCAATACGTGTAATATCACGGTGTATAGCTTTGAAAAAACTCGTTTTGAGATCGCGCGTGACTCGCGAGACCTCGGATGATAAACTTTTACGAGGATCGGTCCCCCGCCTGACTCGTTGCAGCAGTATGCCCGTGTACCCACGTGTCAGTATGGTCAAGTTTTCCAACTCCGACGAGTGTCAACCCACGTTTAACACAATCCTGCAGCGTACTTCGACCCGGTAAACAAAGAGAGGAGAAGGACCTCTTGCCAGCTAACGCTCGGTACCCTTCTGTCGCTCAACATACGATACCTCCTTCTCATCTACCCCGCGACACCCTCGTGATCCTGATGCTGATGGTTGATGGCGATGGTGACGATGCTGCAGACTCATTCCTACCATATATCTACCTATCTACCTATCTACTCCTCCTCGCATGCGGCACGGGGCTTAAAATTACAACAAAATCGCATGTCGATGAGACAAAGGCTCACCTTATACACCTGCTACCAGATACTTGCATAAAATATTGTTTTAGGATCGTAGAACGAAAGGATAGATGAGCTTAATAGGTTCCAGACACGCTCCAAGGAATTCTGAATCTTCGGTGGACCGGATCGCCTGTAGTACTCGATGGTGTGTAAAACTTAGCGTAGAACCAGGTATATTAAACTTTGATTCGTAATACCGTAAATTTTTCATTGCAATTGTTCTGGTTACACGTTAATTCGTTATTAACCGCAGTATATACCGCCTCGGGATGGGGAATTTTGAAAAATTCATAATTCATCGTTCTTTCTTAGATTTTTCAGGGTAGCCGGGGGTTCGTTACTTTCAGATATAATGGGGAGTCTCCGAAAGCAAAAACCAAAAAAAAAAAAAAGATCCTATACCGGATTAGAATTTTCATAGCTTAAGTGCGTAGCCAGGTAGGTAAATCCCCACCTACCTACCTACCTACCTACCTGCTTGTTTTCGATTAACTTTAATTAGAAACGCTCGAACCAATTACCGTTCGAACAAATTATTCTATAACAGAAGAATTTAACAGATATTTGATCTGCACCATTTTTTTCATCTCCCTCTTCTCTTGATCTGACTTATTTTTGGTATACCTGCTCCGAAATAATCAAACCCAACATTTCCTCGGTCTATATAGTTCGGAGTTTAGAAACGCGAGGATTTTGAACAGAAACGGTAAACCGTGTTTCTCACCTAATTAGACCGAAGGTGACCCGATGTGTAGGCGATGGACGACAACACACCGAATTTGCTGTACATACACGATATTTGGCGATTCGTGGATTCTGAATCTTGTTACAAGAAATTGTTCCGCGATGTCTAGAGAGGAGATGCGGTTGATAGTTTGTACGTAGGTGCAGCTTACTGACGACGATGCCTCTACCTGCAGCCTACCGGTGGGAGTAAGACAGTATATTAAGTCGCTAGATGAGATAAGCGAAAGGGGTATAATAATTGTAGCGACGAATGCTCGACCCATTAGCCGTCCGAGCCGGCTACCTGCCTATTAATTTCCGAATGAAAGAACGAACGAGCGGAGTCGCGCGCAGGCGAGAGATGGCATTATCATATGCAGCTATGCAGTCAGACACGCCGCTTGATTATTTTGTACGATGCAAGGCCATCCTCTATACTTCTTCAAAGCTACATCTCCCGTACGATATCTTACCTCTGCCTCTTACCACTCAAGACAGTACAAATTCACATTCACACGCATATACGCATATACACGGGCATAATATCTACGCACACGCGGAATCCTTCGGCGTAGATTTTCGCCTACTGTATACGTATTTATATACCTATACATACTCGAGTCGGGGGGGGAAAGACAGAGTCCTCAAAATAAACTTAGAGGGTCAGTATTATAAACCCCGGGATGGATGTGGCAGAAATAAACGTAAAAGTATACCACAAAAGATCGGGTCAACCGGGGTCAGCCGATGCGATTTGGTTTATGACCCAGGAACCCCTCCCGCCCCCGCCCCCGCCTTCGCCCTTACCCCCCACCACTTGAGTCTCTCCATATTATTGTACTTTGCGAATGATTTATGATCAAGTCTTGTTTATTTTCTCGTTCATCTTTATTTCTTTCGGTTTTTGTTAGATTTTTTTCTTCCCTTCCCTTCCCTTCCTTTTTTTTTTTTTTTCTTCTCATTTTGCAGCATCAGCAGCAGCGGCAGCAGCACACGCCCCGAAACTGAACCGCGTACCTATTGCGAATTCAAATATCCCCACCCACCCTCTCCTGAGCTTTAACCCCCGGACAAAAGGAGATCGTTAATTTGAAATTAGTTGTTAAAACTTACCGATTATTCCCTACTAGAGTTTGACACCATCTGAGACGACCTGTGGAACTATTCTGTTTTGTAAGCAAAGGAAAAAGAGAGAAAAAATGAAGAAATGAGGTTTTTTTGAGGGTATCTGCACTTTGTCAATCACTGATTTGTTTTTTTTTAGTTATTTTTTCGTTTGTCACTGATGATCTCGGAGTGGTAGAACTTTGACCCCGTCTAAGTCGATGGATACGGGGAAGGGGATCTTCCGCTAAGTCCACTGTTTAACGAGATTAAAGATATACACACGAGGAGGGAACGGTACGGTACGGTATTATATATGGGGGATAGTGCAGCACAATGTGCACAGGGAACTCTACTAGCAAGAGTCAAGTGGAAACGAGAGAAAACGGACGGGCAACTAACTATACGACCTCGATCAATGCCGTGCGCAGACCAGCGCAGACTGTCCGCAACGCGGCAGGGAACGTAGACCGTGATGTGTCGTGGTTACCCCCACCAAAATTCTACCCCACTCTACCTCCCCTAGGCCACGATATGACCGACATGAACCTAAAACCACATGTTTACTCGCCCCCTTCCTGTACTCGAGGATCGGGTAATCATATTAAGATGATATTTCGCGGAGAAAATGGGGCGAGGATGATTGATTGCCCGGTTTATACAGAGAGCCTGACACACCCTTGCCCGTACCCTTCATAATACCTATCCGCGTAGATACATCGCATATTCTCTTCGATATGGTTTTTTTTCTGTCATTTTACTTGTCTCGTATCCCGCGAAGCGTAGAAGACGGTGTAGAAACGCGTCTAATGGCCTCTAATGACCAGGCTAAGTCACCTTGCGTCATTTTATGCCTTGAGCGCACCGGGGATAATACCGCGAGTGCAACGGTGCGGTGTAGAAGGCCTTTTGACAATTGGTCATTTTATCGTAGACGTACATAAAAATTCGAGACTATAAGTACTGCTTCGTACTGCAATGAAAGAAGAAAAAAAAATTTCATAAGAAAAAAGGAAGGTGGAATTCACGTACGCGATCGGAAATTTATTTTATCATACACCGTTGGGCAGGTGCGTTAAAAGAGAAAGGATCTTAGCGCGGCTAATTGCTCTTGAATAGTAAATAGGATCAGTTAATATAATAATACCTGCGAAGACGGTGTTTAAACGCACGCGGTTCTTAGACGGGCATATCCACGTATGAAGCTTCGAATATTTCATACAAAATTCTGATCCTGATCCGAAGCTGAAATGTCCACTAGAATTGACTATACCTGCAGGAGCGTGAAGGAATAAAATTTAAAACGAAAAAAAAACGACCCCTGCACATCGGCACATACATATAGGCGCAAATTGTGGATGAGTTCGAGTGCACAGAGCGTTAAACGGTAAAGGAGTTGTAGCTCTGAGCTGCTCGTCATAGTGCAGGCTCGAGTAAGAATTATAGGAATTGGAAAGGATAGGTAATCAGTTTTCACTCGACTCGCGATGCTCGCAGCGCACTGGCGTGTCTAATTGAGGCGTGCCAGCGCTCGGTGCGCTAATCGTCGTAGAGTTGTAATAAGAATGTACGACCGAGGGATGAAGAAATTTTCATTTTTTTCTTTTTACCTTAATATTTTTTATACAATTTTCAGGGTCGCTCTTATGGACGCCGATGCGATGAAATGAGCAAATTGATTACAGTATCCTGTCTCGCAATCTGATAATTAAACGTACCTACATATACCTATACCCTAACCAACTATATAAGCTAAGCTAAGCTGAGCAGCTCGACTGTAGGTATGTATGAAGGTATGCCGGTGAAAACTGTAAATCTAATGCAACGAAATACCTTTCGTCATCGCTTAAATATTAATTATCATTTTTCGGAAAGGCGAATAGGTAGGTAGGTAGGATAGGTACATACCTACTCCGTCACTGCGTGCATGGACGTCATGCTGGTTAATAAAATCCAGTTTCCATCCTATACTACGCATACCATGTACCTACGCTCGTTCAAGCTGGCTAAGTATTGGTTGCACCTGTTCACTTTAAACGGTTATGACTATGATTCTATTACCGCGTTTTACACTATCGCATGCGGCATGTACAATATCTACTTCAAGGTAATAGGTTCTGAATAGTTACAGATCGACGATGTGGATTTTTCAATTATTTTATTCCGTTCTGAATGGGATTTGGAACGCCATGGTCGATAATCTGACGGATAAGAAAAATCCTTTCGAAATTGGACCGCGAACGGAATACAGAGCTATACCTGGTATAGATGTATACAGAGATTCTAGAGACGCGAACGAACGATCGAAATTGATCGGTGCAGCTAGGACGGCGTAGGATATAGCTGGTATAAAATATAAGGGCGTCGAGTCTGGTCGAACGAGAAACAGAGACTAGATAATAAAACGAAAAACAACAATAATGGTTAGATTCAGGTTGATTGGCCTATGATTACGGGTAACGCCGCTTCACTTGACTTCAAATGTGCCGTGATGCGCCGCGCTATGTGAGAACCACAAATGCTACCTGAGCCATTAGACCCTCAGGGCTAAGGCTCAAGGCACCTGACGATGCCCCAGAAGCTAACGATAAGTCTTCACCAGTCTTCATCGGCTAACCGCTACCGTGCGTTTAAATTTACCTCATTAGATCACTATTTTTATGTAGATATGTGACTACCATATATTGTATGTACAGCCACATATGTCCCGTGCTTTGTTATCTCATACGGCGACGATTTTATCGACGAATACCATTCGGTAGAAAATTAAAACCTTCTTTCACAGCCTTTTGAGCATAAAAGCTCGCGTTTCAATGTCCGAGATAAAATTGACCGGCCAGAGGTGTGTTCGTTCGCCCTTTCTACGGTGCGGCGGCCATCTGGCACTCGCGATACTCGAGCTAGAGGGATAATAGAGCCAGTTCGCGTGATCTCGCAGCTAACAGAGCCGGACACCGGGCACCGGGAGGCTGCGTTCTCGCGGCGCTCTCGTGCCAATGATTGCAGAGTACGTATGCCAACCTACTCCAGAGATAGGTTGTGATTCTTGCACCAAGACCGAGAGGGCTCGGACATACGTAGGATAGGTACCTTCTACGCCACTCACGCGGCCAAACGGTTCAGTCACCCGTCGTCCGGTGTCTTTAGCTTCGTTTTTATCCTCGATTAAACCTTTTTCATTCTCTTTTTACATCTCAGTCATATCCGTCCCTTTTTTTTATATTCTTATTCTGGACTTCTACCTTTTCTGTTTCTCTGATCTAACGGACCCACTCGTCGAGGTTGGTTGGTATGTATCTGGAAGGCGAAAATTTTTATCAAAGGTACGACCTAGCCGCAACAGGTAATTCGTATGGCATTTAACGCGAGACGATCTCTAAGTCGTAGTCGAGGCTTGCAGTGTACTTGAGATATTCTTAGAAAAGGAGACGCGCAGTTAATACCGCGCCATTAAGTAAATTAAACCAATTATACTTGCCAGTAGGAGATTCCCCGTATACATACCTACCTCTTTACTTGAACGACGAGGCACGTCTGTCAACTCACTACCTTATTTTCTAAGCCCGAGGGTATCCCCCGGCAATAAACGTTGCTGGGATCGATTAAATAGCAATTATCCATCCATCGAACGTGCCGTTCAACAGCCGCAAGTTTTAAACCAAAGCTTGTCATTTGGGCTGACAAAGAATTGAGAATTTTCGCGACCCGGAATACGAACATTGCATTTACCGCAATTTATTCGTGAATGATATGCTGCAGGTTGCAACCTCGACACCCTCAATTATGAACTGTTGCTGAAAAGATAGGAAATACTACGTTGGGCAACTTAACGTGCAAGTCTCGGGCTTGATGATAAGAATTAATAGAACGTAATAAGTTTTGCGGTTTTTTGGAGAGGGAATATTTCATCCAGCAAAGTGCTAAGATTTGTATAAAAGGTCGGGAGATGAGGCCTCGCTGGTATATACGAGATTGTTATGCCGCTATTGCGATGGGTAAGTTTTAATAAGAATAATCGTCGAAATTTATCGGATGAGGAATATGGTTTTATCGTATTTTCGCTTATAGTTGGTGATATTGATTTTAATCAACTGCTGCACGTCCTGCTATGGCCTCCAGAGGTTAGCGAGGCAGGCAGGATACTCGTACAACAGACCTACGGTAGAATTTTCATTACCCTCACCTAATTTCGGTACATCACCGGCGCAGAATTATCCTAACTATAACTATCCCGCACCACCCCCGCCGAATCCACCACCGGGTAATAATAATTATCCGGCTTACAACTATCCGGCACCACCACCGCCACCGCCACCTCCTCCTCCTCCTCCTCCTCCTCCTCCTCCTCCTCCTCCACCGCCACCTCCACCGGTTAATAATTATCCAGCTTACAACTATCCTGCACCGCCACCTCCTCCACCGCCTCCACCGCCTCCACCTCCTCCACCTCCTCCGCCTCCTCCACCTCCTCCACCTCCTCCACCACCACCGCCTCCACCACCACCACCACCACCACCTCCGCCGCCGCCACCACCACCGCCACCAGTATATTTACCACCTGCACCGCCACCACCTCCACCGCCACCACCGCCACCTCCACCACCGCCACCTCCACCTCCTCCACCGCCACCTCCGCCTCCTCCACCGCCACCTCCTCCTCCTCCTCCTCCTCCTCCTCCTCCTCCTCCTCCTCCTCCTCCTCCTCCTCCTCCTCCTCCTCCTCCTCCTCCTCCTCCTCCTCCTCCTCCTCCTCCTCCTCCTCCTCCTCCTCCTCCTCCTCCTCCTCCTCCTCCACCACCACGTCCTTCACCGCCACCGCAAACATATTTACCACCCACATCACCAACAATCAATGTCCCTAGTCCAACTCCCCCGGGTTTTTCAACGCCAGCACCGACTTATCTCCCTCCAGTTCGAGGTAGGCCATCACCAGCTGCCTCTGGAGCTTCGAGTGGTGCTAGTGCAAGTGCATCAGCAAATTCTGGATACAGCCCAACACCATCCGTGACAATTACTCGACCTCAAGCTACGGCTTCAGCTTCATCTTCAGCGTCAACTGCTGGTTATAACTATCCAGCTTCTGTTCCAACCCCAGTAACGACACCGAACTATTATCCAAGTCCTTCGCCACCGCCTAGGACATACTCACCATCGATTCCATCGATGCCGGCACAGGACAGAAGATATTTACCACCGCGAGGATAGGGGGAAGAAGGGATGCTGATTGGTGTTGAATTTGTAATTAATTGAGAAACGATAATTTTGAAGAAGATTCTTTTTTTTTTTTTTACCTACAACCTACATGGATTGTTGTATAATCTATTGTGTAGGGGGTTCGAAGGGAGAATATTGAATAAATATACAGTTTTACTTCTTTGAACATAAATCATATTTATTTATTTATTTGTTAAACACAACACAGAAATTATTTATCTTATGTATAATATATAATATGTATCTAAGGCGTGGTAACATAGAACCACGTGAACACCATTTGTACGATATAATAATAACTAGTGACTACTATTTGTATCACAGCTTTATTCAGGTAGACATTTATAATGCCAGTCTTAGTAACTCAACTATTCTTCTTGTTATAATAATTATAAAATCAATTCCGGTATTCTGTTCGTCATCCACCGAATAGGTATACATGAATACTGAATTTATACGAAGCAAATGATCGTTGATTGAATTGGAATTAATAATATGCGCAGATTTCACTCTAAACACAAAACAATGTTTAAATTTTTACTTTAAACATGTGGTAAATGTGAACTGCTGGATGGCCGACCATCTTCTAATCAACTAGTTCAACGCGTCTAGCAAGAAATGGCAGCGAAAGAAAATTCCTAATACATTCAACGACGATTTGCAACCCTTAAATAAATCCTGACAATGAAAAGAGAACGAAAGATTCCTCGATCAAAGAAAATTACCTGAAAAATAAATATATAGAAAAAACACAAAAAAACGATCATTTTTTTTACTCCATAACCGTTCGCTCATCATAAGAGAAGTTGAATTCTTCTTATCATGTTTTGTCATTTTAATTACGTGTCCTAATCACGTTTTCAATTTGTCGAATCAATTTCATATAATCGTTACGCCTAAGGTGGAGACACTTCTATTCGATAATAGCCAAGTATCACATATTCAAGTTAAGTTCTCAGCTTAATACTAGATAAATATATAACGCCTTATTTCAATTAGGTGAATCTAACGTTAATACGAATATATAACTCTACGTAAATAAATTTAGTCTTCAATCTTGAACCTCGGATTAATTAGGATGATAATATCTCTCGACTGATGGTCACAAGTTAACATTATCTCTTCGAGTGGTGAGAAAAACAGAAAGTTGAAAAAAAAGAACAAAGTTCAGCAATAAAAACAAAAAAAAAAATTAAATTTTAGCAGTTTTTCCATTACTTCGGTTCGTTTTTAACAAAAAATTCATTCTTCACCGCATTCCGTCAACTTGTCGAGAGCATCGTAGGACTTCGATTGGACGATGTATCTGTAACGATAGAAATACAACGATTTTATAAAACAGTATTGAATATATTCAATTTTGTGTAATTAGAAGCAGCATCATGAACAGAAGCAGAAATAGAAGAATGAGGATTTCAAGGCTGATTAAAATGTGAATAAGGAATTGAAAAAGCCAACTAACTAACCGATGGCTGTTAAGCGTGTTAGTTAAGCACGAGGATCGTTTAAGAACCGTTTATTATGCGTCGGATCTCTTCGTCCCACGTGGAGTATCAGATCGCCAGGTTTTGCTGCTTTGAAAGCCTGCAGAGCTTTGGCGTGGGTGAGTCCGTTCATCAGTGCTCCGTTAATGGCAAGAATTTCGTCTCCAACTCTTAGAGTTCCTTCGTCAGCAGCCTGTCCACCGACCATAACATCCTTGACGAAAATTCCCATGGAACCCTTGGTGCTGTCAGATCCTCCGACTATCGAAAATCCGAGCTTTTTCGTAGCTCCTTTCTTCAGGGTTATGGTAATCAGGTTTACAGAAAGACTAGTCGCTCTTCTTGTATACGGAGTGGCTATGGAGCTCGGATTTCGCTTCTTGACGACCTGGAATTTTTTCATTCCCGTCAATCCTTTTCTATCCACTTCCTCGACGACGGGAATTAGGTTCACTTCTTCGGGTGTTATAAGCTGGTCCATCGTGTTGAGCGATATTGTCTTTCCGTCCTTGGTCAGAGCTCCGACGATTGCACAGGTCGCATCATCCATCGCTTCTTGTTCCTCTTTTTCGCAATTATTCTCATCATATCCCTCGGAAACTGGCCTCTTGAGTTTCCACACGTCAGACTCACTTCTAGCCCTCGACATAACGACATCTCCCCAAGTATCTCCGAGCTCACCAAAAGCGAATGATGGTTCTCTGGCTATCTGGAGCTCGACGGAACCAGAGCAGCTCCGAAGTGCTGTTCTCGCCTCAGCGACCGACATTCCGCGAAGTCTTCTTCCGCAAACTCTCACTATTTCGTCACCGACCCGGATTTGACCGCCCTTAGCAGCTTCCCCGTTTGCATCGACTTTCGAAACAACGTAGTACGGTCTTGCAGCGTCTCGTTTTTCAACAGCGACCCCAAGACCGCCTGGTCTTTCGACGATCAATTTCATCGTCTTGAGCTCACGTCTGACTAAACCTTTCGAGGAGTTTGTTTTCGAGGTAATCTTCGTAGTTTTCATAGTCTCCGAAACTCCATCGTGAACTTGTCTCTTGGCCAAGTTTTCCTCCGGCTCTAATCCCGACCTGGATCGCTTTGGACTGTAATAACAAGGAACAGAACTCGCGAAGGAGTTAGTCAATCGACCTTTAGTAGCCGGAGGGCTGTCCTTACAAGGGGAATCAGCGTTTTCCAATAAATGAAGAAGGCTGGTGTTCGAATTGCACCGTCCTCTCGGTAACGGCTTAACACCGTTTTCCAAATTCTGAGACTTGACCTGCTGCCCTAAGAGCAAGGGGTCTCTCACTCGAGGCGATGATCGTTTGACGGGTGTACAATGGACTCGATCATCGCGAGAAAAACTGGATGAAGCCATGCTCCCGATTCCTGAACTCTTGGACGACATCTTGCTCATTGTTAAAGTTTCGTCTGCTTCTAAACCCCTTCGTTCTATTATAGGTAAAAAAGTGTCTTCGTCACAGCTGTCGGTATCGTCGGCGGCGTCTTCGTATACCAAAATCGTAGTTTCCGTGGTGACAGAATCGTTGAGAGGATCTTCAGGAGTTGCGGCAGATACCGTCACGTTGTTTTCCTCCGCTGATGAGTTGTTAACGATTTTTTCCGCAGGGTTTTTCTTCTTCGGGGTACTAGCCATCGATAAATCGATGCCGTGGTAGTCGTACGAAGTTATGGAAAATCTTCTTCCTCGATTATTCGCTTCCTCCGATCCTGACGAACTCGATGGAACTGATGGTACCGATTTTCCACTGTCAGGAGAGTCCGCTCCCGTACGCGTACTGTCCGAATCATAGCCACTCTCGTCACAGCCAACTCTCAAACCGCTCATAAGATCTTCTAATCCGCTTAATGGAGCCAAAGACGAAGCGGTGGATGAAGATGAAGACGAGGATGAGGAGGATCCGCCTGCTTCACTCCTGCTGGTATAAAATAAAAGTGAAAATTTTAGCGATAGAGAAGAAATTGAGAAATTGAACTGTATAATTGTATGAAAATATTAAATTTGAAAATCTGTTGATTCACAGAAACTTATAGTCGATGACAATCTCAGTACGGATCATGACGAGCTTGTGAAAATTATTTGTCGCATCAAGATCGTCGAATACCAAAAGCAAGGAGCGGTATTTTTTTCCCATGACTAATTACTCACCTTTCTTTCGTTGAAGATTGTTGATTGAAGAGATTTCTCTTGACGTAAGATATTTGCTGCTGCTGTGTATCACCGGCAGAATTATCGATCGTGGATTTTCCTGTTTCAGAAATCATAGAACGAGGTCTTGGGGATCGTCTGGCGACTTCCAGAGTGTATTTCGCAAGATCAGCGCCCTCGCGAGTCTTGAGGATGTCCTGATTTGTCAGAATGAAGTCAAGTACGCGCTGCTGTTCCTGTAAATTCTGGATGCTTCGACTCAGCTGACTTTTCTTGCCTCTCAGTGTCTCCCGATTGCACTCTTTCCCAATCCCGGAATAACCCTCTTCAAATGAGACCGAATTCCTTATGGTAAGCATAGACCCGCTTCCCTCGCTCAACGCCTTGTCCATTCTGTAACGATCGGTAGTCCCGGCGGTATCCTCTTCGCTTATCGTCGCGCTTCTTGAAATCGAGTCCAGGGCTACTGAGCTGCTGCCGCGGTCACCGGTACGGAAAAGATTCCGCAACGATTCAACGCGCGAGACTCTCTTCGGCTTCGGACATTCCGCGGTAACGATCTGAGAAATAATAAGACCAACGTCAGAAACCACATCGGAGTTGTACACGGTCATGGAAGCTTTAAAAGTTTATATGAATTACACAACGTCAAGTAATCGATTCTCCTGCGGGACTTGACCCGGTGGCTCCGTGAGCTATGCGGATCGCATGTAAACAGGAATGGCTTCTTTGAATTGGATTGGGCCATTTATATGAGATAGAAAATAATCCACCAGCTAGCCCTACCTTTCGCCTATCGTCCGCGGGCAATGCCTCCTGATTTTCGGCCTGCCGATTCGGACTCCAATGTCGTCTCCGACGTCCTGAAACCGCCAGCAGCTCGGAACTGTCCGATCTCTTAAGCTGGTCCCACCTTCTTCCCACTTTACGCCCCCACGTTGATATGCCTGCATAGCAAGGAAACGGAATATCGGATAGTAATTTCGTAAGAGGTCAAGAGGAGAGTTCATTACGTTAAATTTTACTTCATTTTATAGTCAAAGGCGCGGACCAGACCGAGTCCCGATCGTATATCAGTTTTATTTTCCATTACCTTTACGGGCAGAGTAAGAGGACTGTAGTGTCGTAGGCGTCTGGTTTCCGCCCTCGGGAATAATCTCAGTCTCGGATTTTCGTCTCGTTGAATTTTCACCGTTCATTACAACGGCTTCCGGTTCCTGTTCCGTTTCCGTTTCTTCCGGGCCTTCGATTAGCGATGGTATCGCGTCCTGGGGTATCGGCGTTGCCGACACCAACTGCGGACTAGTGTCAGAGCATCTTCTCTTGAACAGCCGCATTTTGGCTACCTGAAAATAGGAACGATAAAATTGGTTCACGGGGTCGGAACGTACACGTTGAATATCAGATGTGAATAAAGGTTTGTGGAAACCGTATACACACAGCCGCTTATAACCGGCACGGTGTCGGGTAATAATCTCGAGCCAAGACTCCTAGCGGTCCGCGTAACCCGAGCAAGAACTTGCTCTAACGGTTTATCGCTCACCAATCACTAATGTCCAATCGGGTTCCGAGATTTCTCATCCAGAAGAGGAGCTTCGGTTAAAATTCGAAGCAATCACTTTCTATACAGGCATTCCATTCCAGGTTTAGCAACGCTTCCTACAACTAAGTAAGCCCTCTCTATCCATATCTCTCTCCGTATCTATTTCTCTCTTTCTTTCTTTCTCTCTCTCTCTCTATTTCTATTTTTCCGTCTCTCTTCGATTCTTAACGGTGAGGAAACATGATTGTAGTGGGTAGGCCGATCTGTCGGTAGTTTATACGCAGGTACACCGTCCTCTTGTACCGTAGGCGCTAAATTTACGGAGTTCAATACGAAGGAGTGGCTTCATGTACCCAGGACAAACGCCTCCGCTAACAGATAACTCCGTGCGAATAGATACCGCGCATTGGTCACTCCTCGAGTAGCCATAACCGAGATAATACTAATTTCATAACGTTTCACATAAGTCAAATATAGAAAATGAATCATTTCCGTTTGTTCCTATTATAATTCTACATAATATCTGTCGCAAAATCGGTGATTAGCTCCAACACAAACTAATAAATTCGCAAAAAAATTTTCACGAACTGTCAATTAGGGTTCCGGGAAGGTTTCGAGGTAATGACCCATTCGATGGGTTCCAATCGGCTCTGCAATACCAGGAAATGCCAACGAATGTAGGTATAATGCTCAGCCTGCAGTTCGGGTGTTATTACTATCACGGGCATTGGGAACAAAGAAAAAAATGAAACGGAATAGGATAAAAATCGATCGATAGCTGCAGCTGGTATGTATAGGAAAACGAAGAAAGAGAGAAAAAAAAAAAAAAAATGAGGTTCAGACATGGTTTCTCGGAAATACGATCAGCTTCGTATTATTTCACCGTCTTGATGATGTTTAACACGACTTCTGCCTCTGGCTTCGACTCTGCTTCTACCTCCGCCGTTTCCTCTCTCGTTCCTTAGCATCGTCGACCGGTTTTGAGGTTCATTTCGTCTCTATAGTGGCCAGGAATAAACTAGCCACACTCTTAGAGATGTAGTCGCTGCATCCCGCGAGCTGCATCGGCACCAGCATCACCATCACCAGCAGCAGGAAGTCGGAATATCCGGTCGCGTTTATTCTCAGTCTCATCAAGCGATTGCCTGTCGTCACCCGGTATACAGGCCTTAACAAATACGCGGACACATGCTCTCGGGTGTAGATAAGAAACCCTTTCTTCTTCTTCCTCTCCTTACTATTAATATTACTATCATTATTATCGCGTACTAAATGGGCTTTCAACTAAATAACTAATTCACCTACATAAACCCTGGATTCGTCGTTTTATAATTCACCAGGTAACGGTTCACAGCTAACAGCAAACTCCTATAACAGAGTTCGTGTATACATAGCACACCTATCATACCGTACCTGGCATGGGGTTAGCCGTTGCAACAGAGATTACAGTTACTTCGTAAAGTTTTTTTTACCTTTTTTTCTGTTTATTTATTTTTTCCTTCTTCTTTTTTTTTTTTTGTCCTGAACTGATCCTAACTGAACTATGTACACCAAGGTGTTCTTATTTCTACCCCCGAACGTTTACTCTGAGCCACGTGTGCCCCATAACCCACATGTGTTTCTACGCTTGAGTAATTGGGTAATTAGTGTATAAATAATTGCCTCGTTAAGTTTTCGTGTCTTTAAAAGGAATTTTCTGCCTTACTTCTCGGAGGCTGGTACCTTTATTTTTTATGGTCTTAACATCGACCTTAATGAAAAAATAAGAAAAATTCCGCGATCAACGTCTAGGAGAAAGATCGGCTACGGGCCTCCTGCGGTTTTCTTATCCTCCTTAAAATCTATATTTCGATCGGAATTTCGAACGTTCGATAGACCCTCTGGGTTACGCAACTGCTTAACCGAGAGCTGAAGCGATTCTCCGTTCAATAAGGAAGAGTTTATAAGTCGATCCTATTTAACGCTTCGAAGGTCTAGACTATTATATTCGCTCTCTATTATCGCTGTATAACTGCGACAACAATTTATGAAAAATAAGTTTATCAGGAATGGTGTGACATATATTTATATTCAAAGTACGGTTGCGGTCAGATAAGCAGAGCTGCAGTATATTTCGTCTAATCGCAGAAGGACATGACGTTACCGATGAACGTCTTATTTTGCAAATCGGGTAAACATTATGAATATGATATATCTATAATCGTACGATATTAAATACGAGAAGAAAAAAAATCTGACCTATTTGGATCATACTCCGACGTGCAACGGGCCTTCGTCGGTGGATTTTACTTTCTACGATATACCAAAATAAACGAAAACAATTAAACCCAGTGGTAAGCGGTGACCGAAATAACGCGGCACCAATTTAGTTCGAAGAGAATTCCGATATCTATAGTAGTGGTGGTGGTAGTGGTAGTGGTAGCTACGTTCTTTCTATAATCTAGAAACTGAAGGAGAGTTTGAAAGGAATAAGGAGCCCGAGATCGAAATTTATACACATGTTTATTATCATCGAAGAAGAATTACAATCGCCAGTGTTATCATTCCTGTTATTATTATTATCATTATCATGATGATGATCGTATTGAGAAAGGAAAGACTACTGCCGGTCACTCGTTATTATAGTTTAAATTACAAACGATACTTGAGAAAGAAATGAAAATTTCTACACGGTAATTACGCTGCTTTTACAATTTAGTATATAGGTATATATATATTCGTATACCTAAAGTAGATTCTTTAATAACATTTGTTAGTCAAGATACGCTCCGAATAACTCGACGTGTTCTAAATGCTCGACGAACTGGCCACGTTAAATAATTCCCATACCAGTCGAACGGTTTTTTTGATTCTTCTTCTCCTTCTTCTTCTTTTTCTTTCCTCATATAAAATTCGGTTTTGCTCCGAAAATACCGTGAGAAAATACATCCTATATCCGAAGCCGTACAAAACGACCCTTCGACCGCTCTCACCACCCACCCAAAGGTAAGCCTCTGCCTTTATTTTGCCAAATTCGCCTTCTCGGTTATCCGAGATACAGGTATAGTCAGGTGCTCCGTAGAGCCTATACAAAACGAGCTAAGCAGGTAGCTGCACATTGCGGTACAGAAAGGAAGAAGTGGATATGCATATAGAGAGAGGGGAAAAAAAGGTCCTCTTTGGAGTCTCGAGGTTTTAAATTAATCCCTGCACCGATCGAACCTTCGAAGGGACTTCATTATTCTTTCTAGCGATTATCTTACGCAGGTATAACATACAATATAATATACATTCGAAAACGGAATAACCGATTTACCGATTTGGAAAAATTTTCAAATTCTATTGTTTGTTTTCGAACCTTATAGCCTCTAGAACAAGGAATATAGTATACTAAGTACGTATACCTACGCTGTACCGTACGTTGCTTACTCTATTGTACATAAATCTGATTCCGAGTACTATGTACAATTAACTGGCATCACGCTGTTATATCTGAGTGATAATAAATAGTACAGGTGTGTATTGCTGTTAAAGATTTTTAAGGTAAACACTGGTTAACTTCGCAGTTTGAATAATTCCGCAGATGAGTGGCCAAGTACATATCCGTATATATAATTGTGTATATAGGTATAAATAATACGAGTACTGCTCAAGGATACACCGAATTAAAAAACGGAAACGATAAATTTGAAGGATATTTAACCGCATGTTGATTCGAATGAGGATAATAGTAACGGGGAAAACGCTTTTTCTTTCGATAAAACGAGTCTCGATTCGATCGTAGGTCGGAGCAAAGTCATACTGTGATAGATACGCGTAGAGACCGGGGTAAACATTATTACTCTATCCCATGGCCGATCTATAGCTTGCATTATAATATACGTGTAATCTTTATGGGTAGATATTTTATTTTTTGTTCGAAATTAATAATAATCCTGCAACGACATTATCCTCTGCATGTCGAAGGATGTGGGCTGCAGCGCACCACCCACCGCCCATTCGCGTTCTTGGGGTCGTTGGCCGATTGCCATTTCTCTCCTTTCCTCAGCGTTTTACTTTTTTATACGATCTCTTTCTCTCTCTCTACCTCTCGCGTTTTTCTTTTTGTCACTTTTTATCCCCACCTCGTAATCTGATTTTTTTTTTTCTCACGCGCGATTACAATCTCCGATATAATCGGAGACAATTACCATCATCGATTTGAAGGACCTATAAGCATCTAATGATTTATTTCGATCGCGAGATTCGCCAAATTTCAGATACCAAGAACGGAAGAATAAACGATGACCTGTGCGCGCTGAGTATAGGTACGTATAAAGGCAAACGGGTTTCATGGTAATCAAAAATTTTTTCTTTTTTCTTTTTCTTCTTTTTTTTTCTTTAACGCACATGCGTTTGGCGAAAGTAGGTTACAGAGACCGGACTGAAGAAATTTTTATTTCATACATGCCTATAAGAGGTCCGAAATATTCGACGGACTTAATAGACCTCCGAAAGAACTTGACACAAAAAAAAAAACCGAAGACCAAAAAAATTCAAAAATACAAAAAAGAAATCGTTGATTTTCGGAGTAGGTACTCACAGTGGTTGACTAGAACATCCAATCTTCTTCTGCAGCAGCCTCCTCTGCGATAATTCTCTGAGGTATTGAAAAGTGATGAAAATGGAAAGAAAAATTATTTCTTCCTTGGTTTTTAAATTTTGATTTTTTTCCAAATTTTTGTTTCGTTCAAACTTGAATTTATTCCGTACGATCGAGTCTTTGTTCGCGTGTCCACCTTGCTGGGGCGAAGTACACCACTTAAATAACCGGCTCTATTATAGTCTAGTCTATGAACATCGGGTAGAACCTCTCGGCGCCGTTTCTCATCGAATACTGAGCCGGTGCCGGGGCACCGCGGTTCACTCGTCAGGGTATTCCCCGCTCCCTCTGTTCCCCTTTCTTTTCCTGTGCCCTTCACCCCGGGATTACTTGGCCGAATACTCAATAAGGAGTAGCTAGGTATACGCTGATACCTATTTGGCCACGATTTTTCGGGGGTGGGCTTTAACCGAGGGGATGAACTTTGAAGACAAGACGTGCCCGGTATACGTATATACGGTATTATAAAAGTTGGGAAAATTTAACGACCGTGAATTACGGTTATTGGTTTTTCCAAAGAATTATAACTAATTTTGAGCCCAAAATTTCCTCAGCCGTAAAACACCGTTGTTAGAAAATGAGAAACAGGATTAAAAACGTCTTTGATTGTTGTAATAGCTGTTATGGTAATTTTGACTATAATCGTTATGCAAGGAATCTCTTCTCTCTTCGTATACGTACACCTATAATACTGACATTGACATTGCGATTCTTGTTCCGTGAAAGTCGAATTTAATCGACGACTAAAGTATGATCGATCTCGATTCGCGGCCTACACTGTCTTATACTCGTCTTAAGATCGTATGTTGATGATGATAATTGGAGCAGAATGTTCGCCGAGCGTAGGAGGCGCGGGTTAAGTTCATTAATTCCGTGGTTAAAAATCTGCATACCTTAATCCGAATTCTGAATATGCAAATTACAGAAGAGATCTTTTTCTTCCATTTTTACTTATATATGAAGTTTTTTTTTTTTTTTCTCAATGAGACTGCAGAATCGTTATACAACGCGTTTTCTGCATCGGATCGGCGCATGTAGACGCTATGACTATAGTCGATCTGTAACCGAGGTTGGTACAGCGATCTCGGTGGATTGTGGAGTTGGAAAAGAGCCGAGATCAAGCGAGGAGAACAGGTTCTAGATTCATTCACGTCTCGACGAGGCCTTGAGGCACTCAAACACAGCAAAAAGTATTCCCGATCGAAAGACGGGTCGACTAGTTGGTCTCAGAGGCTAAGCTACCGCAGGTTCGGCCCAAACGTATATTGAAAGCTATCCATGAAAAATTTGACCACCTGTTATATACCTACTTAAAGCGAAATATCTATATTGCTAAATATCTTTGTCTGGCGCTTAATAAATAGTCGCGAATCTATAATAGATCTGCGTGCCCACGCCGGATCAGATCTGTGGGTATAAACAATTATTCAAATGTACAATGGGTAGCAAAAAATCTCATACCCCGCGATCTCAGCGAGACGTCCACGCGCGAATTACAATCAATCCGCAGACGTATACCTATATGGCACGATGCGAAATAACCGCGGATAGCGTGTTTTCGCGATCGAAGATATACGGTTTTTTTTCTCCTCTCTCTGCAATAAACCACGTACTTTAGCAGTTTTCATTTTTTTGCCACCATTATTTTCGCTCGTGAGTTTTATCGCGACTTTCGGACATTCTCACGAATCTAATAAATTGTTGGTTAACATGTATATGGGACACATTAATCAGCTGACGTTTAGAGAGTATAATGTATAATATTTTCTAAATTTCTCCAATACTTTGCGAAACCGATGTTAGTGACCGGTAAAAGGCTTGCCGATTTTTCTTCCGCTTTCTTACGCGGTTGTAAAAATATCTATCGATATTTCTATCAGAGTCCTCTTTGTTTCTCTCTCTCTATTCGTATTCTCATTATACTCGCGCTGTAAATTCAGCCTAAATCGTTGAAATACATTCGGCACAAAATTTGCATAAAGTCTTTGCCGCTATACCTGCAGGGAAACTATTCTACGAATATTCTACGCCGCGCTGGGTATTTGCACCTCATCGTTCCGGATTATCCCTGGCAAGGATCTGAGTCCGCAAATCCCTCCCATTCGCGTATGCATTCAACGGTCAATAAATTAAGGAGAGAAGAGATTCTCGCCAGTCGTTAATATAATATATTACAAAGAGCTGTAGTTATAATTATTAAAAATTGAAGAAAGAAAAATGAAGGGTTCTCCTTCTCCGTGGCGTAGACGAAAACTTTCCTCGAAAAATATAACGAACTCACGAAACAATTAATGAGTAAAAAAGTTAAAAATAAATTTGAACCCAGGGCAGGTGATCCTCGCAAGGGGTCTTTGTACGATTAATCAGACGGCTCGCGTCATCCTGTAACAGGATGGGTCACGCCGAAACGGTTAGCGGGTAATAATTTTAGGTAGTTAGTATAGCATGTATATAAATTTTCAGCTGCAACTGAAAATATATACCTAGTCATATACCTAGAAATAAAATTTCTCGCTCGTTGCATCCTGCAGGTCGGTGGGAGAGGGAGAGGGACGTTTGAATTTTACGTAATAGATAAACGGTGTAAGTAATAGCGACGTCTCTCATTCTCTACAGTAATATTATAACCGCGAGGCTGATATTACGAAAGTAAAATAATTATTTATAGATCTGTATCTAATAATCTATATAGTTTTGACCAGGCTACCCGTACAGCCTGGCTAGGTGACCAACCTCGACTATATCGATGCATTAAACAACGATAAATAATCGAATCTCATAGCACTGGCACTAGGCGAAGACGTGTTTCGTAATGTCTTTGAAAAATTACCGGTTCTGTAATAGGGAAGCCTCGCGCCTTAACTCGAGTTTAGTTAGTTGATTTGAAATAAAAGGCCAGCTTCGTTATTATATAATTTACTAGATACGTATATACGCATCCGCGCCTCTCGTATTTGTATAAATACAACAGGATATAGTCTCAAAAAATTATCCACTTATAGCTGTGTGATAATATTTTTTTCCTGCTCAGGTATACCGAAAGCAAATAATAAGGCAAATTTTTATACATGCAATAGCCTCCGCGTCGTAACCTCCCTTTATTTCCTCCAAGGAACTGCAGCAGTCCGCGTTAAAGACGACGACATATGCGTCGTTCAGGTCTCGGTTGGATCCTGCGTTACCTATATTTACCCATGCCGTTTTTTTCCTTTCCTTTTCTTTTTTTATTCTTCTTTTCCTTTATTCTTTTCTCTCCTCGGTGGTCACCGAGCAACGGTCAATGCGGCGTGCCTCTTGAAGCGTTTGACTTCCACCCATACAGCTACTACGTGATCGTAGTCATAGTCGATGTTGTAGTCACAGTCTAACAAATGCTTACAATATCGTATATAAGCAGTTACACCGTGTCTTCATCGATTTTCTTTGATTGAGGATCAATAGTACCTCGTCAGCGTCGATTTACCTACCTTCTTCGACTATTTCTACAAGCACATTACAAACCGACACGCAGATATATCTTGGGCTACGATCAAACGCAGGCCGTTTCGTTAGTTTAGTTCGTTTGCCTTTTATTGTATTCGTGTACGAAGTTTGCACAACAGATCGAGTCATACAAGTATAAGATATAGAATCGACTATACTATGTATACCGTATTCACGACAATCGTTAAGGGGGCCAGTTTTTCACGGGCGAGCAAACCCGGCTGCCTTCCGGTCCTAATTATTTTTTACCTCTAACTTTTTACTTCAGTTTTATTTTTCATTTTTTATTTCCTTTTTTGTCCATATCCAGGAGGTGAGACCGGCGTTCGGCGAGGCCCTCCAGGGCGCGTGCCACATGCCGTAAGGGTTGCAACTCCCGCGGGAGGTCGGAGGTTAGTTATATTGTTCGATCAGTGATGCGTAAGAATTTAATATCCGCCCGGAATTCGAGAGGGAGGCAAGTCTTACTACTTCACAACTTCCCTGAAGAAGAGGTGTGTTCTCCGAGGTGTGCCTAATACGGAAACGGTTGCAACCCGTACGAGTGTCCCCTGCAGGGCGTAAGGGGATATATAAAATGAAATAGAAAAATAAAATATAAAAGCTAAATCAGAGTGTTGTAAGTCGCAGGCAAAACGGCGAGGCCAAGTTTCTTCGCCTGTATACAAACGGCTCAAGGACACCGAAGACACGCGCAAGGATCGCTGGAGAACCATTTTCGGAATTGCTCCCGTAGCTTCTGAGGCTTGGGACGTGTTCGTACGTGGGCGGAACTAGGCTCAATAGTTTATCGCCACCACTTGACTTAATTGCCTCAAAGCCTGTATGGAAGTACCCTGCCTATCTTGCCTCTGTGATATTTATCTATCGTAGTCAATTTCAGTTTTGGATAGGTATACCGAACCCGGTTAATTATCGAACATTTATCATCTTGGAAAATAATTATACTTTAATACGCCGTTTGTCGTCTATGGCTTTATCTTTACCCGAAGAGTTCTGTGATATAAAAACTGAGTTTTCTTGATTTCGGGTTAAATCGAGCGATTTCGATTGACTGCTCGGTCCCATGACGTGAGATTTTTCTTATTTCAGCATCAGATATCGCCTCTACTGTCTTGAAAAATTTCTTCCTGTTCCTGACATCAGGCAAATGAATTTTAGTTGCTTTCGATAAGTGGGCGAGGAGTTACATACTTCATTGTTCAACCATATACCTGTGTATATAACATATACTCGTTTATACATAATCGTATTTACAGCCATACGGCTAGCTGGTGGGCAGGAGCATTTTAAGACCGAGGGAGTCTCGTCGACGGCGTTCCCACGCCACGAAGAGGACGGAGGAGGAGGAGGAGGAGGAGGAGCAGGAGGAGAAGCCTGCTTTCGCTTTCTCATCTAGCCTGAACCGTGTCCAGGGTGTTGTACCTGGCGAAATTAGGCCAGAGAGACTCTGCGAGGTCCTTAATCACGGTACGTCTCCAGCCGCACCTGTTTCACCCCTTGCGATGCTGATCTCTGGCTGATGCTCGACCCATGGCAAAATTTTGGTCCCTAATTCAACCGCCGAAAGTTAAACCGCTCCAAATCTATCCGAGGAAAATTTCCCGCTGGATTTATTTCCGCGATTCGAATTATTCGGTAGTTTCTCTAATCGTTAGACATTCGGGAAAATAAACTGAGTTCAGAGTCCGGTTTAAACGTCTCGGGTGCAGCCAAGTGCAACCCATAAATTTGTGGTATTTAAACGGATTGTATCACTTCTTTTTTCATTGCTATCGATTCCTCGGAGCCTAATAACCTTTCTAATAACTTTCGATTTATCATTCTTTCCACTAGGTCACTGCATATGTTCGCTATCTGCGGGCTCCTGTTCACCTGTACAATGATACTCTTTAAAAACGCGATGCGAGGATGATATCAGCCAAAGCTGGACGTTTTCAGGTAAGAACCGATCTTTGGTCACCACCTTCTTTAGTGACCGGTATACAAAATCAAAGACCAACGATCGGGCTTGGCTCGGTATCTATCAGTTACCGATTGCTGTTCAACAGTTCTGCAGTTCAGATCGCTGGCAAAGCAACATTCGACAGAACTCCTCAATTTCTAAAAATCACATTAACGATTTAGCGAGACCTAATTACTATTAAAGTGGGATCTTAGAGCCCCATAGAATTTTTTTACCGGGCTTAAAAATTCAGACTAATGAGGATTCAAATCCAATCTAATAGATATTCGAATCTAGTTAGAATAGATATCTTTTTCCATCATACTGCACGAATGAAAATGATATGATGAATGAAAATTTCTCTTCGGAATACACCATCGATTCTTCGTGAAAGCGGCAATCCCGTGCAGCTATGACCGTTCGGTATCCTCGGTAACAAGTATCCAGGCGTTGAAGAAGCTTTGACTTGAAAGCTCATCATTTCTTAGCCTTTGCTTATGATTATTCTTTGAATAGCACAACTTGGAAAACATTGGCATTCAATTCACGTTAGCAGTTTCAGTACTGAGACGGGTAGCTTTTGTCCTGTATAATTTGTTCCTGTTAAAATTGAGGGGAAATTGATTCAAATTTAACGTAACACGTAGTCGACGAATTGCATACTTTAAAATTGGTTTATTTTTACGAAATCTCTCATCTTTTATTGATACATCGCTCTATGAAATTATCTAACATACGTGTAGATTTTGAAAAATTTATTTAGCAACCCCGAAGACAATTAGGTTTAATGAACATGGCCAGGCTCTGAGTAGAAATCCTCAGTCGCGTTAGCACAAAGGATCGCACCTCCCTCGTGAATAAGGATACGGCTGCACGCAGCCGGAGCAGTCTCTAGCCTGTTGAATAAAAAATCGTAACAGTCAAAAGACTCAACATAATTTCGACTATATTCTGTAACCCAAAATTAAAAATCGAATATACATACTTGCTGCTGCTGTTGTTGTTGCTGCTGCGGAAGGCACAGCCAAATACTGGCATACGCACAGCCGCCACCGGCTGAACCAAATCCAACACCGGGGCCGATACCAAGACTAAAAGTAACCTGAGGGACCATCTGGATCTGCGGAATCAAAGTGAGACTTGGGGCAGGATACCACGGCTGAAATCCTGGCGATGGGACACGCGGCGGTACCAATTCCCGATGCCCGTCTACAGGGGAAAAAATAAATGAATAGAAATGGAGATAAGTCTTTGAACTGGACTATCGTAGATCGTGAAAAATGTAATCGTAGAGAAACCCCGTCAAGGTATTCGCGTACCGTCAATCCCGTTGTCGTCACACCCAGGTTGACCAGTCTTACAAGTGTTATTGCGGCCTCTGTGGTCACGATTCTCATGGTCCTTTCGATCCCCTCGACCCCGATCGAACCGGTCACTCTCGTCGGTCTTAGGATTCGTGTGCAAGATCACGTTGGTGTTATTAACGTAGTTTCGAATGTCGATACTCGTTGTGAGATTAGTAATCGCAGGGGGTCCCTGTACCAGACCATGCTCTCCCGCGTTGTCGCAGTCCTGTCCTTCCCCACAGGTGGTCTCGTACTCGGTGATCCTGTGATGTATTTCCTTTGTCTTTTTCAGGCAACGGTCGTAGCAGACCTCTGTGCAAGGACCAGTGGCCTGGTGCCCGCAGGACTCTCTCTCGCACTCGTCCATGCAGTTTACGCCACCACCGGGACCTCCTCTACCTGAAGAAGACAGAATTTCGACTTTTTTAAAGTATTAAACGGCTTTTTACTGGTGGGATAAACTTCAAGCGATTGGTTATGATATTTACTGGTCGCCTGCGGCTGCGACTGTACATCTCGTCTTCTATGATTCTGCAAACACTTCACGTACGATCTGTAGTCTTTGTGAGGACAAACCGAGCTTTGAAATCTCGGATGTTTTTCCGGTTCATCGTTGGGCACAGATCCAGTCGAGTTTCGGTGTTCGGCCGAACAGTTAGCGACTGTAATAACGAGGAGTGAAATAACCGCGATAACGAGATTCATCGCTCTATAACGAATACTTCGGCAGACTAAAAGCGTCTCATCCCAAACCACGAAGTCCTCTTTATATAGTAAAACACTAGAGCAAACAAACCGATGCATTCTCGGTCTGTACAAACCTCTTATCATATTTCGTGTAGAATCTTAGATAGGGGCGATGCACTCGCGTACTCTCACTCCCACCGACCACGACATCCGTGAATAATTGCTTGTAACTTTACGACTAAGTCGAGCGCTGTTTGAACTTCACCTACGCCCATACCCGTAAGGTGCACCATGCGTTTCTGTACGACGTTTTAATCAGATAAGAAAAATTCTCTTCGCAAACTCGCGAAAGACAGTCTGTGTGTGCAATTCGCAAACAATTATCAACGCGCAGAAATTTCTGCTTTTTCTTTCTCTCTTAATTTTTTTTCTTTTGGGGTCATTAGCAGCCCCGAAGATGGCGAAGGGGAATAGGTGCCATCTAATGTCCCATATATTAATAATTATTAAACTGCTAGACACGTGCGTGTTATAGGAGCCTGGCATAACTGTGAAGCATACGTATGGATAATATATCTACGTGAACGGGCATTGCGGTTAACTCCGATGACATAGTCTGTAGGAAACAGATAACAAAATTCGTTCACGTCCGAGTCGCATTACCGGCCTCGATGTGTGTCTGCTTATTAGGTGGGTATATAACGGCTGCCTTCGATACTTGGATATAATATACATATACCTATATACCTACCTAACTACCTGCTGTGTATAACGAGCTAAAAAAACACCAGCTATATTGTAATGTGTATCAGCTTATATACGCACGGTTACGCAAGCAATTGCTGGTGTTTGTGCGCTAAAGACTACGCGGTATATACCTACCCAGAATGTATAAGATAATGAAAATTCCAGGTGCCTGCGTGTGTTTGCCATCCATCCAGCTATACATGAGGTTGAGATAAATTTAAGTTTATTTTCAGTTTCCTCAATCCTGTTCAGTCGTTTCTTGTATTTAACCAAAAGTCCGTTCTTAAAACGGACCGAGTATAGATGGTGTAGAAAAGTAACGGGACCCAGCGGGGCCCTCGGCGCACTGCGTTCAGTATTGAGACGCAGCCCGCGCTATGGTCTGCGGTGCTGTGCTCGTGCTTATGGCCGTGCTATGGCCGCCGTGACCTAAACGCCAGTGTCAATCGTGCCTAATTTTTACTCGTTATTACTGACTACGTCGGGCCAAGGAAGACCAGACACAGTTGAGCCACGCGCGTTAACCGATAAACGTTTCACGTACTCCGTATAGTCGTGTACCCCGCGTGACGCGCTCGATCATTTAGATCGTATTCGCGGTTTAAGTTCGTCGAAGAAAGTCGAAGAAAGATTGCAGTTAAACTTTATATTCGCTCGAGCGAGCCCCGCTTCGTCAGACAAGTTTGCATCATTTCCAGCTGGGGAGTTTATCATACCTGCAGTACATAATAAGCATTATAGACCGATATCGTTGTCTTATGGTATTTCTGGACGTAACTGATATAATCAACGTTTCGAGTTTTCCTCGAAGGAGTGACGACGACGCTTGCGGTTTCTCGTTCTCTTTATATAAAAGAACAATAAAAAATATATATACTGTACATATATATATTTTCTCGCCGTGTGTTACATACCGCGATCGCGTCACGAGCTGGCGAGCATGCGTCGAGTTGGGAGACCTACTGCAGCACCGATTGGCGAAAATTCGTCGACGATAATCATCGTCGAAAGTTACGCGTAGGCGGTAGCGAGCGGCGATATACACACGGATCGGAAGTTCATTATAGAACAACGTTTCATCGATTGACATATACCTAGAGGGAAAATTTATCGTCGCGAAACGTGATGCAGGAAGGCCAGAAAATAAAACCGTCGAATTCTACCTCGGAGACGGAAACGAACGGCCCGAACTGGTACAGAAGGTGTTTCGCTTATCTCAGAAATCACGGACGTGTAGATCCCGCTAAAGTCGAACTTCCGCACTGTGACTTCTTCATCGTCGGACAGAGACGGACTTTGAGGGTTCTTAAACCGCCTTTGAGAGGGAGATGGTTTTACGAGACTAATAACGACAGGCCCGAATCTGTGAACGATAATTTTTTCTCGCGATGGTCGAGGAGGCCCCATCCTTCAGGGAACTGCAGATGTTCATTCCGGCAATCTGCGAGGCTCAGTTCCACCGAGGAACAGATCATTTCAGCGGAAATTAACAGGATTAGAAACAGCCTGTGCGAGGCGGAGAAGAACGGACAGGATATCGAAGAGATCGAAAGATCGGTCGCGATCAATTTCGACAGTTTAATACCCGTCGTAAACGAGCCAAAGAAGACTACCGGCGGCGGAGAAGAGAAGATAGTCAAGAACAAGATCATCCAGGACCTGGAAAGATACATAAACGATCTTCTCCAGGAGATCCTAACCGATTCTGTCAAATTCGTTGCGGATGCTGAGAAACTTGGACGTCGGGAAAACGGCGTTTCCGTTAGCGACGAGAATCCTGAGTCTTTTGAAAGTGGAAAGGCCGCTGAAAACGTCAAGAAAGATGTCGACGCGTTCGTTAATATAAACTTCGCTTTTCATGGGAGAGAAAACACCGTGAATAGAAAATCAACGCGACGAAAAGAGGGCACTAAAAATGAGGAATCGGGTGCCAGAGTCACAGGCTACGAGAACTCGGCGTTTCTCGGCTCTTCCAACGACCCAGACGCTCTGGAATTTTATCTCAACCGACCAGTGGGGAAAAACTCTGCCCGGTGCACCCTGGATCAGCTAGACTGCGTAGATTCGGGTATAAACAGCGTGGAGACCGTAGAATTTCAACCGGACCAAGAACCTAGCCTGGAGGAATCTCTTATGGAAATTATAGACGCTAAACTTGGACGTACGCACCTGAGGAAGAGTTGGGAAGACTTCAAAACTCCTGAGGTAAAAACTAGCCCCGGAGAATCGGTCGAGAATGGAGATAAATCAAAAGAGGAAATGAAAACCGACCCAGTAACGAATCCCGATGACGTCGACACCCTTAGCGAGACCAGCGCAGATCCAAAGTTCGACAAACTTAGATTAGAATTCGACAATAAACCCTCAAATGTAGATGTGCAGCTAAAACGGAAGGCCGATTCACTCGGTTCAGCTTCTGTCTTGAAGTCAAAGGACCACGATGCTACCTTTGGAAGACCACAAGACGATGTAAGGGAGTGTAAAAACGCCGAATCCTGCTCCTCTGAGCATCACAGAAATTCAGATCATGAACAAGACTCGTGTTCGTCGGGTTACGCTGACAGCCCACGAGACCTTGTTCTCTTCCGAAAGAACAGGAAACCAACGATCATTTTTCTCCATGGATTTGGGTCCAGCGCTGACGTCTTCGAGCTCCAACTAAAATATTTTTCAAACCTTGGCTATCCCTGCATCGCACCTGACATGCTCGGTCACGGATTGAGCTCAGCGCCTGATCGAGCCAGAGATTATCATTTCAACAAGCTCTTCAAGGACCTCGACGTACTTCTTCATCACTACGCTTTTAGACCTGGACAAAAATGCGTCATAGTAGCACACAACTACGGGTGAGCGATCGATTCTTTCTTCAATTTTCAATTTTGAAGAAAAATTAAACCAATAACGATTTTTTTTTATTTTCATGATTATTGCAGATGCAGTTTCGCTGCTGCTTTGGCCTGTAAATACGACAACAGTATTCACCAGCTAGTCCTGATTTCCGGTGGTGGCCCAACCCCTCTCGCACGTCCGAGTGCGGAGGGTGCTGCACACTGCTGTTTAAGAGCTGTCGTTGCCCCTCTTTTAGTCTGCGGTCTTCGTCGCGAAGTAATGTACTCACCCAGAGGCAGGCAGCACCCTTATTGCGGCTCTGAACCCCCTGAGCAGAGACCGTCACATATGAAATACGTTTTGGATGGGATGGAGTGGCCAGAAGGAGAGTATACTCTATACAGACGAATCTGCACGCCTACTCTCCTCGTTCATGGACTCAGAGACAACGAGGTTTCTCTTGTTCAGGAGTGCCAAATGGAAAGGGTGAGTTTCACGATCTTTTTCGATCTTGTTTCAAAATTTCTTTCATTACGATTTAACCATTTTTCAGACCATGGTCAAGGCCTTTCTAGAAGCACTGCCTTCAGCCGGTCATAACCCAATGATGGACTGCCCTGACCAGTTGAACCACATGATACACTGCTTCATTGATTTGTGGAAGAATAAAAAGTGGTAGAAAATCTCTGATACGAAGATTACGATGGAGATGAAAGGCGTTTATTGTTGACGATGTTATTGTTGTTGTTGTTATCATTGTTGCTAATAATTATTCGAGGCTATCGGGGGGGGGAGGGAGGGAGGGAGGGAGGGAGGGAGGGGGGAAAGGGGGTTCGAGTGGGACAAGTTATATACCAAAGATCATTTATTACTACGACGTTGTTTCAATTGTATATTAATACCTTTCCGGAGCATAATTTATTATTCATTTACAATAAAAACGTGTTTTCATACATAATTATATTATACCGAGACGTATGTAGGTACGTATCGGACACAGGTTTGTTATTTCTCGTTTTATTTTTATCGAATCGGGATTCCCTCTCACCATATTCCTTCTCTTCATTTCTGAAGTCTTTGATTCAGAGGATTTTCCGGCGATTTCATCCAGTCTTTCCTCAAGATCTGTTTCAACTGACTAAGCCGTAACGTAGGATTTTGTTCCTTTATCAACGGCATAGTACGCTCTTCGAAAGCCGTGTAAGCTGCCTTCAACCGCTTCTCCGGGTGACGATCGACCTCCGAATCCTTCACGCTGGAAATCAAAAAAAGAATAAAAAATTACGAACATTGATACGGTTACTAATTTGAAGAGTTAAAAAAAAAAGAGGTTCATCATCACTCACCCAAGAACCGAAAGAGCCTCGTCTATACCGTGCGCTGTATCACCATCGAGAACTATTCGATTTATATTTTCCTCTATCGGTACTTCCTCCTCTTCTTTCTTTTTCTGGGCAACTTGATTTCGTTTTTCAGTCTCTGCTTGGATTTCGGCTCGGGTTAATTTAGCTGCCGGTTGCTTACCGCCCACCTTTATACTCGACATCTCCTTTTCGAGGAGAGCCTTGGCTTCGGCTTTTTTTTCTAGCTGCTGTTGCCGTTTTTTCTCCATTTCTTCCTGAGCAATTAAAGGTAGTGTGATTTAGCTATCGAATACATTAGCGACTGTAATACAACTCGATATTCTTGAATGAAGCCAAAATGAGAATGAATTATCTTTCATATCGCTTCAGAATATTGAAATTTTTAGCTTGCAGGGGTTGTTTCCTCTCACAAAAAAAGTCCCATTTTTCTTTTTTAACCCTGAATTATACTGGCTCAAAATTCGTTATACCTGTTTCTGTTTTTTCTTTTGGAGCTGCTTGTCGTCATCTTGCCACGCCTTGTCCTCAGCGTCCTGAACCTTTTTAGAAGTTTCGGCTTCCTTGACGGCTGCTTTTCTAGCTCTAGCTGCAACGGCCTTGCTGTTCTCGCCTACGAACTTTTTCGGCATCTCAATATTTGGCGGGGGAAAAAATTCCGTTTACCTAAAAATAAGCAGTTAATCAATCAAACCAAAATATGCAAAATCCATTGTACCCAGTCCCACATGATTTGAATGAATAATTACAAGCTTTAACTTTTCTTCAACCCAAAATAGCACTTTTGATAAAAAAATTTTGAATTTCTGTCTATACCAGACGTTTGAACTAAGCGCTGAGTGGAAAATTTTTGAACCCGATGTTGGCAGGCCTGGGGATGGTTTTCCTACTCAATACCGCGGGCCGCGTGGGTGAACGGTTGGTATGGAATTCTGACAGTCGAAAATAAAAGTAGAGTATGGACTGTATTTCGGAGCAGAAATATTATTGAATAACAAAAAAGCGAAGGCCCGATTACTGAGGATCGGGGGTTTGATGTTGAGGGATGCAATGGTCAGACTATCTTCAAATTTATTCAAACCTAAAGTGATACAAGTGGAAACTGCCTCCATAAGAGAGATGTCCAAGCAAGGATCGAAGAGTAAAAATGGAAAGGGAAAAAAGAGTGAAAAAACCGAAGTGAGTATACGGGGGGATTTCGAATTCAATTTACTTACCAGAATCTTTGATAATGGCACAAATTTATCGAATATCTTATCCTACGATCATCTGTTACGTAAATATAACATTTTGGAACTTCAATCACCTCCTCGACCAAAAAGCTGCCGTTCTCGTTCGATAACAATGAGCCACACGCTCCGAAAACTGAGGCGCAAAAAGTTACTAGAAAATATATATATCACTATACGATTGTTGAGTTTTGAAAAGTAAAAAGAAACTCAAAAAAATAAAATCAAAATAATATATGATCGATTTTCTGATAAAATATTGACGTCAATCAAATTTTGGATTAAAAAATTTTTTTTGTTAGATTAATTCAAACATCTACATTGTTGCAGGATACGACCCCGTCTTGTCCAATTTCTCTGGACAAAAATGGTCACGTGACTATTAAAATTCAAGCAAAACCTGGAGCCAAGCACAACAATGTAACAGGTATAATTATTATTTTTCCTCTAATTAAATTTACTCAATATTAACAATAATCGACAACAATTTGTTTCACCAATTTTTCAAAAATTTTCAAAGATATCTCTGAAGATAGTGTAGGAATCGCTATTTCCGCGCCACCAGTTGAAGGCGAAGCTAACACAGAGTTAGTCAAATACTTGGCAGCGGTACTAGGGGCGAGAAAATCCGACGTCTCTTTGGATAGGGTCGGTTAGAAACTGGTTAAAAATTTTTATGCAAGAAGAAAAACTGGACTTGGTATCGCTGTCTTATTCTGATTGAAATTTTTCGCTGTTACAGGGATCGAAAAGTCGTCAGAAGACCGTAGTCGTGTGCGGTATGACTGTGGAAAAGGTTTTAGAAAAGCTTCGAGAAGAAATGGGGGATAGTTGAGTTTAATTTATTGTTTAAAAAATATTTAACTATAAAACTATATTATACATATATATATTAAATATTATTTGTATTAATCTAAGAAAATCTATATCGAATTTTTTTCATTTTTAGTACGTCGCAGAATATTCACAGTGAATTTTCTCGGTTTCTTTTTCTCCTTATTTCATTCAACCCACTGCGTGATCGATAATATCAAATAAAATTAATATGGCGATTTAAAAGAACGAATGAAAGCGGCCCTGCATCTTATACTCATCAAAATTTCACTCCTGGACGTCGAATGTCTTGTCGTCTAACCAAGGCCTGAAAATCGGAAGAGTAGAAGGGTAGTGCGCGCCTCTTTTCGAAGGGGCAGTTCCTGCCGGAGCTCCTTCCGGTCTGAGAGGATAAGTGGCGAGGACGATAGGAATTTGGAGCTTTATTTCCTTGTCGAGACTCTTCGGGGTGATAACGAACTAAGAAGAAGAAAAAAAAGAGAAAACAGATACGAAAGTTAGGAAAATTAATATAAATTCCCTTCAGCGGATCGATCTCAAATTATTCATCAAATTCACTCACGTATACGTGGTAGAGGATGTTTATCAGATGACATCCTCGAAGATTGGTCGGAGGCAGAGGAGGCACGTACATCTGTTCGTTCAACCACTCCTCGCCATCCCCAGGTCGGATTTTGCCCCTCGAAACACTCGCCAATTCTCGAGTTTCACTTGCCAATACTTTTCCTCTGCACATGTACTGGATTGTCTCCGTGAGCGAAGCCTTTGTCGACTTCATCGTCACCTGGAAATAAAGAGGGTCTGTTTCAGTCCCGATTTTCGAATTCCTGGCTCTGGAAGTTGAGAAATTTACAAATTTCCGGTCACGATTGACGATGTACTTCGAACATACCTTACTGCGATTACTGACTGTGGCTGAGATCCCGATTGTCTCTCCAGGAACGTAGCCACCACGGTCTAAACTCACTCTGCAAAATACAGGACCTCCTGAGACACAGGAAACTCCGACACGTTGCTCTACTTCGAGTCTAGCCGGCTGCTGCAAGCACAAAAATTTTAATAATCAAATTTTTGAAGTAAAGAGGAGATTTGGTATTACCGCTAGTATCGGAGGCTCTAGATTCAGGTCTATCGGATTCATGACGATGAAAACTTGCTGATTTTTGTGGGTCAATCCGCCCGGTTCTCTCAGGGCTGCTTTGCAGAAGTATTGAACCCATCCGTGTTTTCCAAGGAAAGTGGAAGGCAGACCAAGAGGGAGGCCGAGCTTGAAAGGAAAGCTGTGTATCCCCGGAGACAAGAGGGATGGACCTTCGCCTGTAAAAAGTTTTATAATTAGTGTTATAATTAAAATCGTCGAACGTTGATGTGAGGAAAGAATCAACGAAGAGTACATCGGCCAGATAAGTCGAAAAAATGGATAAAAAAAATTGTAAAAAACTTGCCTGGCTCTCCCAAAAGTCTCATTCTAAAATCTATGTAATTTTCCTTGTCGTAAACACGTTCAGCACGTTGACTTCGTACTCGGACGACACCCTCGCCCACGACATGAAAATGTAGGCCAGAAACGCTGTCGAATAAAAATCGATTAGGTATCGATCGGAAAGTGGGATTTAAAAATATTTTATAGCTCTACTATTTTTGGAGATATTTAGCATATCCAGCTTATATAGCTGCTCGTTAAACCGAGCACCGTCCATATATTTTGGATCTCATTAACTATATTGGCACCTCTCACTTTCTCGAAAACGGATTAATTAATTCAATGTTAATATTTAGTGTAGTTAATATTTTTTTTTTTTCATTTCTTTTCTCTATCAAACTTACTAAGCCTCGTCGTCTAGCTCGATCAGAACTCTCCCGGACAAAAAATGACCTGGGAAATAAAGGAGGTTCGTGTTGTCGAATAGGATCAAAAATTTACTCAGCTTACGCGTCATGGTTGAATTAAAAAAAAATCTAATTAGATCCTATGCAGCAACAGGTGTCGTCGTGGTTATTATTATAACATAACACTGTAAACATCAGGCTGCCTCACCCATCGCACGGTGGTTAATTAGAAAGTTTTTTATTTTTTCAATTCTAACGAACGTGCGGTCGAGTTATCCGAACTTCGAAAATTTAGATATATTTTCACTAGACTCAAACTTCCTCACGTTGAAAAATATATCGTACTATCCAGTCGTGGTTACGCATCGAGTGCAACAAGTTTTACTTCTTTTCCTTTTATTTCAAATAGGTACGATAATACCGGACGTTGCGTCATTGCAGGAGAAAAACTGGTATTGCATGCGTTAACGAGTGTTACAACAACGAGTAGGTTTTTTTTATTCTTTGTATTTCGATTATTTTTCCGGTTTCGGGTTTAGTTTCGTGTTCAAATCGTTCCCCGAGACCCGGTGACACTAGTAGTCGATGATTTTTCACACATCTTGACGCGGCGTTGAACTCACTAAACCTCAACAAACTAGTCCTGAAGAACTCGACGATGATGCTACGCGGTTACACCCGCGACCTTGCCTATTCCTGCCCATTCTTGGTGTCCAGTTCACTTTCGCTCCCTACCACCTCGACTTCTCTTGCTCCCTCTCTCTCTTCTTTCTATCTCTCCGGGCAATTCTTCGATGTAAAACGTTCACCAATTGAAATGAAAAGCTACGAGGCTACCTGAACGATTTGACCAATCGGATACCGGGATAAGGAATTTACAGGTAACATTGTATATCGTTATGTAGTTACCTGCATACGTGCATAAGAATCTTAGTACAAATTCCGCACATATGTGTACGACGTAACGTATATAAGTTGTCGAATAAATAATAAATTTTCTTTCAAACTTTAACAAGAATCTTGAATTTTTTTTCTGTTTTTTGAATGGGGAGCTTTTGGGTCATTTTTTTTAATTCTCGAATTTGGGTTCTCGTAACATCATTTACCTGGTTCCAAGGTAGACGAGATTATAGTTCTTGTGGAAGACACTGATGGCGCCATTGGCATTATATATTTCGATTCAAAAATTGTCTCGCGCTCTTACTGATCCTTCATCGAGGTTTTACCCGCGGAAGGTATGGGTACGAAATAGCTGTCAAACGTTTTTGTTTTCGTTCATTTAAAAAATTGCAAACTTCTTCGGAAATTTTTATATACAGAAATTTGATCGTTACGAGCGAGACATTTTCAGATCGAAAAAGCTCGCTGATTAACGTTTTTTTTTTTTTTTTAACAGATATTCTGATCGAATCCTTCGATTTCCGAATGTCTGAAATTTTTCAGGATTTCGAAACGTATTGCTGTCAGTCGAGGGGTACAATGTTATCAATATTTCGTATCAGCCTATCGCTAAGCCTTTGAATCGATATGAATAGCTCTGCAAGTTCCAAGTACTCGTGACTACGACAATATAGTACGACCTCACTTTTACAATCTTATAGAATAACAATACACAGAAAGGAACAATGCGGCCTTCGCGGGTTCAATTATGTATAATACACCTGCAGTACTGAATGTACGACATCGTAATTGTGATCAAAAGGCCAAGTAGTTAACAATAAAGGCTTATCATTAATTCGTGTACATAGCCCGGTTATATATCATATTTTCTGCGTCTACTGTCGGTATATACACATTTCTATTATACACGTAGTAGTAGAAGTTATCCGAGACAGTGAAAAGTCGATAAAAGCTTTACTTCTCTATACACCCGTAAGATATGAGTATAAATAATAATTGAGGGGGGTGAAATTAATAGATTTGAAGAAAGGGGTATAAGTAAGTGCGCGATGTTGTTTCAGTTTTTTCTCGTGGTTCGCGTTGGTGGCTTAAGGGTTCCGGAGAACACGAATTCGCGATTCGATCCGTTTATTCGAGTCAGACCTCGAGCGAGCGTGCGAGCGAGCGAGCAAGCGAACCGACGACTCAAGTATCGTCGTTGTATATATCGACGCACGCCGTCGCGACGCAAGGGCAGGGTCGTCAGTACGCCCCGCGCCGTCGACGGGTAATACGCTCCATGTCGATCCCGAAAGAGTAGCGTAGACTTTAGCCAGAATATCGTAGTCCCCAAAATACATAAAAAAAAAAAAAAGAAGGAAAATAGAAGCCATTACGGAAAATTATTTAAACACCGTATATAGACACAGTATATCCACGGTGGTTAATCGGTCCGATATATATTTATATATAATCAATAAAAAGCAACAATTTAGTATCAGCAATAATCAAGAAAAAAAAAAAATTTACAACCACTTACACTCCGCAGAACCAAAAAACCAAACCAAACCAAAAAAAAAACGTCCGTGTACAAAGAAGAATTAATGCAAAAGCACAAGTTTGTTAACAAAAAAAATCGCACAAAAAGACACGCATAGAAGATATTAGAAAAAAAAATTTTTCTCATCAATTCAATCAACCTAATTCGCACTATGATGTAATACTGTAATTATTTTTTTATCTCGCTGAATACATATAACTATATACGCTTTCTAGAAGAAGAAGAAGAAGAAGACGAAGAAGAAGATTAATAAAAAATCAGAAAGAAGTAAAGAGAGAGAGAGAGGAAAAGGGACGTAAAAATTTTCACTCAATTATATCACCAAGATATAAACTTCGCTGGTTATATGATATAATACCGCAGAATTTTATATACCTAATATACTATAAGAGCTGCAGTGATAAAGTGCAGCGATATTTATATTGCATATACAGGTCCGTCTCAGGTATATAATAATTGTTATATACATATATTGAATCGATAGATATATATATATATTTAATAGGACGATTGCAACCGGTCCAGTAATATTTTTATAGTCCTAATTATTCTGCGTCTATCTGTAACGAGATTTGAGGAAAAACTAGGTAAATATTTTAATATATATACCTATATATCTATCTTTTATTATATACCTCACGAGCTTAGACGTTACGTACGCGCCGTCGCATAAGCAATACCTGTAGATATTGCCGAATCTTAATATTATAAACACCGCGATAAATAAATAAATAAGTAAATGAAATTAACCCGGCGTTAGAAAATTGATAGACGTATAAATCCAGGCGTCGATTGATCGATTAATTAACAATAAAATAACAAAAAAAAGTGCGACGAGGAACTGAGGGGAAAATAAAAAGTAAGAAACGATAAGAAGATAACCCAACTGCATAAAGATGGGATGTAACACGAGCAAGGAAAGCGTTCAGCCGGCTGCAGAGGAGGCTAAAGAAGACTCGAAGAATGGCGGTGAGAGATTTTGTGTACAATTCCGTATATTCAAATGCCTCATTTTTATCATTTCCCCATTTCGCGTCTCGCCATCGACGAGCTTATCGCGTGCGCGATAAGTCAAAGGTCGTTTAAGGTCACGCAAGAACGATAAATGCATTCTTTATAATATATATCCCAAGGCTAAGTCGTCGTTATAAAGTCCTGGCAATTATAATATACCGCTCGATCTTTTTACCCCCCTGCTCCTCCGAGGGTATAATTTATTCGGTATGTGTGTACGGTTTGATGTATCTATACCTCGCTGGCCACGTATCTATCCATACATACCTACGAAATAATTACAATCACGCTAAAACTGGGTGTGTTTGAATTTACGCTGACGCGGATTACGTGTTGCGCCCCCCGCGAGTTCGAGAACCGATCGATTCCCTGCTGCGATATACCCGAGGATATACCTAAAGAGAATGATATAAAATTCTCCGAGTGTGCATACGCGTATACCGTCTTGGGCGTTAATTATTATCGTTTTAACACCCCCTTTGGTATAATTAATCCGTGGTGGATTTACACCGCAGTTCCTGCATCTTCCGCTATAACCATATACATATACCGCGACTGTTAGGTATATACCTAAAGGTACGAATATATCAGGCGGTGAATACGATTAGTATAGGTATAATGTATGAGAGGAGAAAGCGCGAAAAGGAGTCCGATATACATAATGCCCGATCGATTATCCTCGAACAGGTCGGCGAACTTAAACCGCCGAATATACATCTAACCCCTTCAATTATTCGTCGAGCCGTGACACAAAGGCGGAAGCTATATAGTTTATATCTAGAATCCAAAATTCATACCACGTATAGGTATATTTTTATATACCAGATGGTTGAAGAAGCTTGGGAGTGAGGGAAGAAATTTATTCTCGCCTCGATAGAACCTGCACGACGAATTAATTGTACATTACACTTGTTCTATACTTTTGTATATATATACGTATATATTATCGCATTGTATGTACAATTATGATGCTTATATAGGTATATGTATAGACGAGTAATTTGTTCAGACGGTCGCGTGCAAAGTCGACCTCCTTATATTAAAGACAGATTTGTGCCTCGTGCTTGTTCTTGTTCTCGTATATAAATATTCTATCGCGAAATATCATCGATGTATAATACATTAGGTATACGTATAGTTTTATTATATACATATATTACACATATACAAGTGTCGTACATAAATTTCTCCTCCACACTTTGTAGCTACGTATACGTATATACCCGGATATACGTATGTATATAATATGTTCCGTTGCTACGGCTACCATTGTGGTGTCTGCTATAGTCTGAACACATGACGTATCTATCTGTGTGCTGCTGAATCGCGAAAATTTTTTTGCACCATAAGAAGATACCAAAAAAAAATAAAAATTGAAAAATATTCTAATCGAAGTTATGTTCAGAGCGTGAACTTTTCATCCCGCATACAGTGGCAACGAGTCAAGACGATAGTGACGATTAGAAGAGTAGCCTATGTAATGTACCCACGGTTAATAGCCGGGTGAGTCGTTTAATCCAACGACATGGTAAAAATCGATAGTAAACGAGACTTGCAGGCTAGTATAACTAGCCGCTAGCACAAGTAGTGATACGTTTAAACAGCTAGACCCAGTACATACATACATACGTACGTATACGTACGTACGTATGTACGCAGATGGCGAAACGGATATTATCGATCCTGTATAAGGCTTGCAGCTAGAGCTAAAGCTATGAAATTTCTGCCACGGTGATGGTATTTCGCAAATTTAAACTTTACCGAGTTATAGGGTTCGCGTGTAAATCCGCAGTATTAGTTGTCAGGGATTGAGAGACAGCTGGGAGTATCAGCTCGGGTATAATTAAAGTTTTTAAACCGTGTATGTGTGTACGTATGTATATAGATATATCGCCAAGGATCAGATGCAGGTATAATAAAGATATATATCACTTAGTTTGAATTTAGTTGAATTAATTCGCAGATTGTTTGACGGACTAAAGATAACCGATTCGTGACGGACGACTCGCACAGGATTATAACTATAAAGACCGTAGGATTAGCGAGCTGAATATTCCCGCGTGGCTTAAGGCTTATTCGACTTGTCAATTGTTCGAAACCCCAATTTCTTCATGCATAACCGTTACCCGTCTATCGACTGGGCGAAATTGAATCGGTGACAATTAGAGCGAATTCGTTGAAAATCTCTGGCCAATTAATTCGGACGGAATTAATTTCGGGAATTTTGACAAAAAATCTTAAATATATATATATTTCGGATGGTTAACATTTCTTTGATACGGGATCAGAGGGGATCTTCGGTACCTTTTCAATTTCAATAGATTACAAGGATAAATCCCTCCGCGGATCAAGGATAGGCATGTCTAAGGGTAAGCCGGGCCTTTCGCGCGAAAGGTCAATCGTCCTGGAGACTTTCCGTCTCCAATTACACTCGCATGGCTCGTCCTGTGATGGGTTTTCACGGAACGAAGCCGAGAGAACGACGAGGTGTTCTGGTTTTTCGTTTATTGATCTTATACCGGAGACTATAACAGCCGGACTTGGGCATCGCCAGACGTCTGCAAGCTCGCCAAACCCTCGTGGAACTTATTATATGAGTTTTTCAACCTCGAGTACCGGAGCTGCGAAGATATATACGCATTTTACCACGTTTGCAGACCCTGTCTGCAACAAGGGATGAATATCGTTCTTAGAAATCACCACGCGACGATATAATCGACAATCTTCCCTGCAACCCGAAAGGTAAAAGCTCCTCTCTCAGGCCGGTAATACAGCGAGCAGTACCGAATACCCAACGCGAAACATTCCTCCCTGCCTTACTGGCTGTGAGCTTTCATCGAAAGCACAAAATCGGGATGGGTTTCCGCGGAGCTTTCGACGGGTGAATTGCCGGCGGAAAATTAATAATTGCAGTATATTTAATTTCGATAATCGTGTTCCGAGTCTCTGTCATTTTTATTTTACTGTAGGTATAGATGATTTTTTTTTTTCAATTTTATTAAGCTCAACATGCAGGGGAGTGGATGTTGTCGTGAGAGAGGGGGGGGGGGTGGAAATTTACTCGAATTGACAGATAGATTGAAAAACGACGAAGCCTGCCATCGGTGTATACACATACCTATATACTACATCGCGGACAGGAAAAGTGTCAAACTTTTTTATCCGTCTGAAATTTGGCGAGCTTTATTCCCAACAGACTGTAGAAGGGTGGGGTGCGAGTACATCTCTCGACTGTCAAATACTATAAAAGTGAATTCGATTTGTCAGCTAGGCGTTTATACCACGGGGGGTGAAGGCCTGTAGCACGTAGTGCGTGTATACCTACCCATCTAAAAATGTATATCTTTGTGCTATAGAAATTCCCACGAAACGAGAAAAAAAAAGCTCGATAATTATATCAACTTTGATATAAGCAAAGCTGAAGAAGTGCTCCAATCCGATATCTATCCATCGGCTGTATTCGACAATAAACGTCAGTATGAAATCTCTGAGATCTTCTTCAAGGTGATCGTTTTTCCGCCCATAAGAAGCTCAATTTTAATCAAAAACAAACTCGATCGGTGCCAAGAGATTTTTGTAGAGGATTCATATTGCAATTAGAGTAGATAGATTATTAGAGCTTCTATAGGGAACTGGGTCAAAGAAAAAAGCACATAGCCAGTTTTCTTTTTACTTCTGTTTTTTTTTTTTTTTGGAGTCTCCAGAATTTTAGTAAAAACACACATTACACTTAGGTACGTATGTATATAGGTATGTATACCTGGGTTATATACCTGCGGATAAGAAAATCGGTCTGGCTAAAAGCTCGTCCGTTGCCGGCCCGGAGACACCCTTCGTTGATCGCAGGGGCTGGAGTCGTTGGTTCCGCGCACCTCGCGGCCGTCGGGGTTGTAGTTGAAGGTGGGGGAGGTATAAAATGGGGTGGCGTCGCGGCGGACAGTCAGTCGCGCAGGGGAGCCTACATCGGGTGCAACAAACCTCGCGAGGTGAGTCTTACGTACGAATGAAATGGCGAGGGTGGCGATAAGGGGTGGGACAGGGTGGTGCGCGAGCTGAAAAAGACTAAAAATGGATTCACAGTTTTTCTATATCTCTAATAATTTTCATTCATAAACTTTTTGTTCTACAACCCTCTGCTGCATCTTTTTCATTCTTCATCAATTTTTTTTCTATTTTTTTTTTTCCAAAAAACGCTATTCATTTATAAAAATTTTTATCCCACTTTCGAAGCGCGATAATTTTCACACCCAATGCATATAGAGAAAAAAAAAAAAACGTTCGAAAAAAAGGAAAAACAGATACGATGACGATTTGGCGAAGGAATTGAGATAAATTGGGCGAAGGGTTGTCGCGACGTTGAACGAGTAGGGTATTCGGAATAAATAAATATATCAGAAAGCAGCAGTTCGGAATCGAGACGAGACGAGACTAGGATGAGATGCGATGAGATGAAGATCGTGTAGGAAATAGGTTCCTGAAATAGTAGCTAGTAGAATTTTTTTTCTTTTTTTTTATTTTTTCGATATTTTTATAGGCTCGATCGATCCGAGTTTAGCATCAATCATTCCCGTCACGATTTTCCTCGGTCTCTCAGCTACTTCACTTTTCATCTGATAGAATTCCCGCGAGAAATACGGCCCCGGCACGGAAGTCGCGTACAATAAATAGTAAAATTCCTCATACTTGAAAATTCTGTGTACGTATATAGGTATTATATCTCTATTGATTCTAATTTAAAACTAACACTACACAGGACTGTATACAGGTATAATTAAATATTTCGTAGATATAAAGCGCGCCCACATCCAATCCGTGAATTTCAAATGAATAACGTATACATATAGGTTCCAAAAATTCGAAAAATCGAAGTATATGACAAAAATCAAGAAAAAAAAAGAGCTTTACGTCTTTCCACGATAACGGAGATTGCTAACCGGATTGGTGTCGGATTCGTTTACGGTTAATTAGATCCCGTCGATGGAGGTAATCCTGGATGATCCTTGATCTAATAAATAAAGGAGAGAAATAAAGAACGAAAAGAAAAATCACTACAGGAGCTGATATCCCGCTGCTTATATGTCGCTCGCTTTATCTCTACAGCAAATACCTCGCCCTTTACTTTACTAGGGCAGGAGTGTTGTTAAGGCATAGCTGCGTCACGTCAGGCGCAATAAGGGTTGTATATAATTGGTGTTTCCAGCGCACACAAACACACACACACACGCGTGACGATCAAGAATCTGAAAGTATTAAAACTGGAATCCCACTGAGCGAGGAGTAAACCTCCCTCTGCCCCATGTCGACGTCTCCCTTTGTATCTTGCTCGATCTGATTAAATTCCAACGACCATTTGCTCGAGGGATATATATTAAGGGATGGGTTGTAGTCCAAAATTGTTTTTCGCCATTCGATGAAAAGATATTTAGTGGGAAAAAAAAGAAGTTTGAAGAGCAGTTTTAATAGTATATATTTTACATAATTTTTATAACGATATACGACGTGGATCGATCGACGCGGTTTTATAGGATTAGATAAACCGCTCGAGACGTATCCGATTCGGAGGAAATCTTTTCCACCAGTTTAATCGCGACCCCTCGAAAAGAGAAACATTAATAACGATAAGTGCTCCCCGAAACCTGACCCTTTGATGTCTTGCGGAAATAAAAAAGAAAAAGAAAGAAGAAAAAAACAGGGAAGAAAGAAAGAGGAAAAATGAGAGAGTAAAAAGGAACCCCCCACACACACACACACGTTGATCATTAATTTACCTTCTATAGAAATTCACGGTTATAGAATTGCGAGTTAAGGTGTTGAAGCACATTATGCTTTTACATACCCCGCACCCACCCAGACCCAGACCCTGCAGACACGGATAGGAAAAGGGGTTTGTGTACCCAGCTCGGCTACCACGACGGTAGAACACGTAAACTATGTGTGTGTTTACCCAGCTTCTTCTTCTTCTACGAAAACCAGCTCTTTGTCCGGATAAGATTAACGACCCGTTCCGGGTTAATATCCAAACCCCCGGGTCCTGTAAATGTATCAGAATCGCGTAAAGTCGTTAAGTTATATTAACGCGTTTACGCTTATAATATACGTCGGAATAGGTAAAGTGGATAATATATATACGTACGTATGTACATACATTCGAATGACAGCTGCCATGCGTTGGGATCGGGGGGAAAACTAGTGAGGATATAATTTTCAGTCGAAATTATTATTATTATTATTTTCGTTCATTAGCAAGTCTTTGGCTCATGTGCGACAGTCACACGTATATAACTAGACTATATAAGTTTCCGCATAAACTAACTAACCAACTGACTAACTAACTAATTTCTGCAGTTATAACTTATACCAAGGTGTATTAAAGTCCCCCTCGCACGTTATTCGCTCTAACCAACGATCGATAGAAAGGAACACGTCGGCTACTAGAACTGGATGACCCCCACGACTCAAACGACGAATCCTAACTCCCGCAAGAAAAGACCAGCAGTCTCTATATCCGGGGATTAATTATTAACCCGTATAACTGTAACGTGTTCGACCCTTGAAACGATCGATTATGCGAAACGCGTCTTTGTATCTTTCATTGAATCCCCTTTTCCTTTTTTTTTCTTCTTTTTTCTTTTGGTGAGGAGATAGGGAGCAATTAGACGATTAATACCGCGTACCTGAGACAGTTGTTAAATCGTTAATTTTCAGGGCGAGTTTTCATCCCTTGGTTACAGCCGGGTAGTACAAGCTTTCGCCTTACAAGATTCGCGACGTAAATTCCGATTAAAAAATCGTTAAATACCGTGAGAAAGTATAACGTGACCTGGAAACTACCCATGGTCAAGTATTCCGATTTTGGTAGGTGCTGTAGCGAACAGTTCGAATAAGAAATAAAACATCGAGAGGGCTCGATCTTTTTCCTATTTTTTTTTTTTTGAAATCGAATCCGGAATTTTCTTTATCTCGATTCAGTTTTCACTGATTTGAATCGATATTTCGCTACTGTGGGTCGTACAGTATCTTAAAAAATACATCTCGAATCGTTCCGGATGAAAAATTTCCGCAATCTTCTGATACTCCCTTCATGAATGCAGTATAAAGTATTAAACTACCGCAAACGAAGAGAAATAAGGATCGCGGGCAATCGAGCTAACGAGATTGAATCGTTGAACGCGATAAATTTAACCTTATACTGTATAGGTATACATATTTATTTAACCCTATTACTATCCGTGTATAAAACTCGCAGGTATATATTCATCGAGGGGAATCGTCCCGGGGGAATAAAATTTATACTGAAAAACATACGAGGGTTGAAAAAATTTAATGTCCGTAGCGCGGCGTATACATATGTATATTAATTTAGCATACCTTACAGGGGGGTAAATTTTTTTCTTCTACCCCAAAATTTAGGGTCAAGGTATAACAAAAAAAAAAAAAAGATAATTGTTTAATTAGTTTTATTAATTATCGCCTCAGCTATGTTAATTGAATATATTTTTTCTTTCTTCATTTCTTCGTTTCTTCTCTTTTTCGTTTTATTTCTTTATCTATTCGTCGTTTTCCAGATATACGAAAGTCGGCTTCGGCGGAAAAGGGAAATAGCGACTCGGTCGAGGGGACGAACAAGTCCGCGGAAGCTAGCAAAGAGGAAGCTAAGGAGGGCGAAAGCGAGAAGGACAAGGACGAGGCTGCGACAAGAATACAAGCCGCGTTCCGAGGACACCACGCAAGGAAGAGTATGAAAGAGCCGGACAGCGCTACCAGGCAGCCGGAAACCAAGACTGACGCGGAACCAACCCAGGAGCAGCTGCTCGAGGAGTTCCGCGCCGACGACAAGGGTAATGAACTTTTTTCTTCTTCTTTCTTTCTTCTTCCTTATTTCATCCCCCTTTTCACCTTTTTCTCTTTCGCGTTTTTTTTCCAACCCTCTTTTATAAGAAACGGAAAAATGAGCGTTTTCGCCAATCTAGATTTTCTCACTTCCGGTAGCAACGATATTTCTACCTCGATGTGCACAGAATCCAATAATTCGATACCCACGTACACATATACTATGTATATGCTATATATTTGAAAGAAAATAATATTTCGTACGTATATATAGCGAGACTATTGGTCGTATTGGCCGGAAATGAAACGCGATACGGAATTCTATAAGCGTCTATTGGTCGCATATACGAAAAAAATTTATTCTAAAATATCGTATAGGTATACATATAGGTATGTATATACGAAATTGCGGTTATATTACCCCCGTATACACTCTAATATGTATTTCAATCGATCTGTATAATTGCAATACGAGGCCAAGAGTATTATTTATTTCAATTACCCATACATTTTCTTGTATTATACAATTCCCAAAACCTGAACGTTTGTAGAACTTTGCAACGCTGCAACAAAGATCCAGGCCTCATTCCGCGGCCATATGTCGAGAAAGGAACAAGCAGCCACGTCGGTGGTCAAGCCGATGGAGGAACTGGTAGAAAAGGCTGCGGACAAATTCGACCAGAAGGTAAGAACGAAAAAAATTAAATATATAAAAAACAGTCTCATATGTTCGAATGTCATGCATGCGATGAAGATAATGAAAGGAACAGAGATATGTGGATTTGGGTAGTTTTTTTTTCTTCTAATTCTGTTTTTCCAAAAAATAAAAAATCAGTATAAAAAATGAAAAAGAGAAACCTCCTTCGTGGCAAATAATTTAAATATGTTGAAGAATTTTATGCAAGGGTCGTTCGCTGGGCACAGGGTGAACTCGGCTCGTATATGTACATTTGCATGTGGGGTCTCCAGTTTCCCGTTTTATCTTTCTCCCTCGCATTTTAAGGATTCTTTAGTCGGGCAAAGGCCGGTGTGTGACTTGAGTTGATAAATGTATAGCTGTACACACGTCATACCTACATACATTTACGTTCACGTAGGTATGTTAATACACATAGCCATACGAGAGGTAAAATTGTTGAAAAAATTGCTAAGAATTATTTCTAATTTACATCGCGTTTCATATATGTACGAATTACTCAATAATCTCACTTATCGCCCCTGCAGTCATTCAATAGCCGTTTCGATATTGAGAATTTAGAGTCTTAAACGACCTGTCTTTTCCTTGCTAATTTTTTTGTTTAAATTTATTTATACATTACTTGGCGTAGGTTATATAGCTGCACGCATACATTATTCAAATTAAGCGTTATATCATCAGAAGATATTATATCTAGCCAGTAGGTAGGTAGGTAGGAATATGGGGAAAGTTATGTGGAATAAGGGTATAAACGCATGAAATAAGCTCCTGTGCGTTGCTGATTCCGACATTTGTACATATTATGTAGTAGCGTCAGCTGCAAACACGATTCGCACGTCGCGGAAGCTATACATATGTAGGTATACGTAGTACATACGTACGTGTAACTATATATACACGTACAGGGTAAAAATATTTTAAACTCCAGGGGAAAAGAAGAAAAAAAAAAAAAAAAAAAAAAAAACGTTTTTCAGACAATTTGTAGAGTCCGTACGTACCTTCGTTCGTAAACCCCAACCGAAATTCCAGCTCATACTAAGGTCAGCTAATTTTTTATTCCAAACATCATATTTCGAAACACGTATGGAAATTTTTGTTGCTTCAGAAACACCTTTTTTTTCTCGGAAATTGAGTTATCTTGTCAGAAATCCGCGTATTTTCCGAAAAATGAAGATATACGTAGGTATAATTAATTATTTAATTATAATTAGTATATACGAAGCGTGAAAGCTCTTCATGCGGTTGGTCTTTTATTTATGTATCTTTTGTATTCGATCATTGCCTTGACCCGAATTTGGAAAAATACGGTTTCCTCTTAGTATATTTTATAGATATATATGTATATGTACAGTACGAGGGTGAAATTTTGTTACCCCCAGCCGATGTAAGCTCTGCGAGTATGCGGCGTTGGGTACGCACAAAATAATATCCAAACCGAACGAGGTATGTTCGTGGGTATATAGGTGGATATACGGGGCCTTTATGTTTGCCTACCGAATCACCGACCGTTCGATGATCGATTGTTGCCGATTAATTTCCCGCTCAACGAACAACGCAAACGCGAGAAGGCGTAAATTTTTTTCAATGACTTATGTCTATACCACAGCACGTTTTTTTTTGCTCCTGATCACGACGTAGTACATACCTATTCATATACCTCTCGTTTTTGAGCTTATTTTTTCTCTTTCTTTTATTCGTTCGTTTTTTCTTCAAAATTATCGTTTTCGTAGCGATCTGTACGCCGTTTCGTTTCTATCTGTCTAGCTCTGGAATTTTCAATTTTACAAAAGAAACGAAAGAGAGAAATGAAGATGAAAAAGAACCGGGGAACCGTGTCAATTACCAACTACAATAACGTTTAACAATACACAGTGAAATTCATCAAGTTTGACCTCGTAGCTCATTGTTTTCAGAGTCTTTAAAATAGAGCAGCTGGAGGTAGCAAAAAAAAGAAAGAAATTTTGAAAAAATAGCTATAAGTTTTTTTTTTTTTTTTTTTAAAGTGAGGTGGATAAACTTTTCAAGTTTTACAAACTGCACCACTGACTAGCAATGACGCTTTATTCTAAAGAGACGAAGAGCTGATTACCTCAATACCCATACCCGACTATAGAAACTGTTAAACGTTCGAGTGAAAAATTTCTGGCGTTGCAGAATCACTTTTCTATGAGTAGCTTTTGTCCGGGAAAAGAATGAAAAAAAAAAAAAGAGAGAGAGAGAGAGAGGAGCCGCAAAATATCGAAGAGAACCTCTCGTTATCTCTCTCGGCGTTTAACAATAAAGGGATTTCAGGGTAGGATAATTTTTCAACTTCAGTCACTCTCTGACACACTCATGACTATCCCGTTTCTCACTGGGTTCGGTTGTGTTCCGTTCCGTTCTGTTCTCTTATTCTCTCCTCCGAAGCTCGTTCGTCTTTTCCGCTTTACCGGGAGTAATTCTTTCCAGGGAACGACGCGCGGGGGCTCCAGTAGGTGTCGGATCAATGTCGACAAAAACCTGTGAATTTCCCACCTCCGTTTCTCTTTCTCCTTTACAATTCCTTCGGATTTTCGAGTAAGAAATTCATCCGAACCCATCCAAGAAGAGCCACTCGAATCAACGCCGTCAGCTCTTACTCGAGGAAAACTCCGCAGACTCCGCCGCAGTAGTCTGCGATTAAACCGTGAAATGGGTGAATCATTTGGCGCGATTTTTTGTTTCCCCCTTTTTTTTTTTTTTTTTACAAAATAACGAATGTACAGCGTTCGGATAATAATTGAAAGAGTTTGCTCGTTTTTTTTTTTTCTTCTCTTTTTGGTTTTGGCTTTTTTTTTGTCGTGTAACAGCTCCGGACAATACAGGGGGTCCGTTTTACTGCACTAATTAATAAAATTTACCCGGTTGATATAATCACGGTTGTTCTCCCACAGCGACGTTCATATTATGGCTATATACGAGGCGTAACGTGTAAACCGGGCGTAAATCAATTAAAACGAAGCATACCTGTACTACATATATACCTATATACATACAGATATATACATATTATATATACATATACAGCTAGCGAGGTAATGTTCATAATTCAGTGTGCATAGTATAGCTACACACTAGGTACTCGTATGTATCTCGCAGTATCTCCGACGTACACGTATGTATGTATATACGTACATAGATACATTACCCAGTAAGCCGTACACACGTATATCGTACCGAGAGAGCACCGGCACCTCGATCTCCTAGGTATGTAACGTAAAACAATGAATACAACCCTGCAACAACGTTCGCCCAGCTGAGAGAAGAGGGTTTTATTGATTTTAACGTCACTCGAGCCTTTGTTCCCGGACTCAAACAACGCTCTAAAGTCCCTTGTCTATTGTTTTAAACACGTAACATTAAGCGGTGTCAATCATGCGGAGAGGTTCACGCGATGTATGCCGATTTTAATTCAATTTTCGTATAAGATTCGTATCATTAGCGAATTTTTTTCTCTCTTCGTTTTTTTTTTCTTTCTTCTTCTCGTTCTCTTTCTGACAAATCGACGTTTCGCTTATATACAGAATTCTGATAAGATGTAATACTATATACATCTTGGGATGAATCGATCGGTGCATAAGTATAAATAACAGTATTCGAACGCGAAACCAATTCCCTCGCTATACTGCATATATATACATATATGTATACTCGTAGATATAGCTTCTGTACTAGCTGCGTGCGGTCGTTATCAGTCTAACGTTGGATTCTGCGATGAAAACGGGAGACGCAGACGCGTGAGAATATTGCGACCGCGACGGCGCGTTGCAGGGATGGTTCTTTTATCATCTTTTTTTTATCAGTTAAGTCTTACCAAAAGTATATCTTCGATTGTTATCTATTATTTATTATAGTAATCGATCGATAGAACGATATGTTATACGTTTTTACTCTTAACTTTTTATTCGAACCCTTATTATACTCGGATCGGAATAGAAAAATGAACTCTTCGATGTATAAATTATTTTCACAGGGTATATAGGGGGCATTCCATGCCAAATCAGCGACCCGTGAATATACCTTTGCATCTTTGATTTTCTTCTCTCTCAGTAGACATTGAAAGCAGCTTCTCTGATTTTATTTTTTGCATTTTTTATCTGAAACCGACTTGCTCGACTCGCCGACTTGGCTCGGAATCCCCTATACATGTACATACCTATATATTCTTTATATCCTCGTTATTTTATATCTCTCTATAAAAGATCGTATCAATAACGAATCACTGCGATTAGAAGTATCCTCGAGTCTCGTGCCCGCACGGTCTTTCGAGATAACGAAAAATCTCTTCCCGTCTCGTATAATCGAGGGTATATACCTATACCCATGTATATATTTGTTCAGGCAGATCACCGGGTATCTAAATTTTAATTCGTGTCTTTGATCCTCGTAATTGCGACCGTTTTCTTTCAAATTTTATACACGATTCTTCTTCTTGTTCTTTTTTTTTTTTTTTCTTTTTTTCTCTCTCTCTCAAACCATTTACCCGAGTGTAGAAAAATATGAGGAGAATTTTCTTTATACCAGAATCGAATTTCGAGGGCGAACCCGGGATATGCCGTATATACCTACCTAAGATTCTTATCCGGCACGATCGTTCGACCCAGTATATACGCTAATTCAGTCGCGTGCACGCGGTTATACATAGAGAAAGGAGTCATGTTTTATATGTATATATATACACATAACGTGTCGTTTACACGAAAATGGGTAGAGGAAAAGAAATTTGCATATAGTTTTATATAGCCACCATGAATCGAAAAAAAAAGAAAAAAAAAAATAGATAGGTAAAAAAATTTACGAAATAAACGAAGAAAAATGATGATAGTATAGAATTTTCCGTACATGTATATATATACCTGTGTATATAAGGTATATACTATAAATGTTAGGCGTATTTTATCGAAGTGGATCCCCCTGCAGGAAGGGGAAAAAATGACGATAAAAATAAAAATATATACCTATATACACATATACATAAAAATAAAAAAAAATGGGTATTCGATTCTTCAGGGACCACGGGACGATGTGCTGATTGTGAAACCGGAAGTCCCTCGTTTAGAGCTATCTCCTACTCTACCCAGACACGTGAATAAAACAGATATATACACATCGACGCGGTCCCTATGTACCTGTTTAATTAATGCCAGGGTAGTCGGCCGCGGGGGGATTCCGGGAGCTGGTGGATGAAAAGGCGGGTATGGGGGTAGGGGGTCAGAAAAGGTGAGCGCTCTCGGGTCCGGGGTGAGTTCCAGCGACGGGAGATCGATAATTTCAGCACAACGGAGGCTATTATTAGCAACTTTGACATTACGTTGGTGTATTATAGTTGACGCCGTTGCACGGTGCAAGCGGCGACAAATTTTACGGTTTTTTCCTTATTCATTCATATACCTACCATGGCTACGTAGATTAAAGATCGCCACGGCTGGTTATGGGCCGGGAAAAATTCTCATTAACGCAGGGTCGAAGTTTAGAATTTTAAAACTTGTGAACAGTCAAAATTACGATTTTATTTTCGACGATTTCGAATTTTTGGAAACATTGAAGTTCGGTATATCAAAAATTTAATGCAGAGGCTTGAATTCAAGATTCAGCCTTTACAGAATCCTCAGATTTTGATATTTTGAACCCTCCGTGTTTTTGTAAAAATTGGGGACCTCAGCCCAGCCAAATTCTCATTTCCCTAGATTCGAAAATGTGAAGGAAACTATTAATTCCTATCGCAGTCGACCGAGGCCTTATAGCAAAATATATCAGATGACTATCAAGGTACGGGAAAGCCTATAAGAGACTGAAATTATCTAATTAACGACAAACCTAGGCGTCGTCTAGTTGAAGAGATTTAACGATAAACGCGTTTCGAAGCTTTCGGGATTTTCTCCAGACAGTAATCAGTCGCCTATATACACCGATGATTTCTCGGCTTAAAAAATCACGGACCGATTCGATTCGCGAATCGTTTCATTTCAGGCAAACTCGCCGAGCCACCGAGACTAAGATAAAAAAAAAAGGGAGAAAGAGAAATTCAATTTTGTATGGGGGTTGCCGAGGGAAAGACGCTCGCGGTCAATATCGCTTATTGTTAGGTAAATTATGCATCATAGGGACCGCAGCCGCGTACCTACTACCCTTATACCCTATATATACCTTATATACCCTCTTCGAAAGGCGGCGCGGTACCTACGTATAGCGGGGCATAAATAAACAAGAGCGAGAATAAACCCCTGACTTCGTAGCTCTATGGCATACCTATACAATATTCAGCGTCTGTGCGGCGAATTTTCGGGAGTTATACAATTCATCCTTTCGTCAAAGAGAGGTAAAAATTGTTTGCCCGCTAAACAAGAGAAAGAGAGAGAGTGAGAGAAAAATAAAGGCATTTTCTTCACACAAAACTCATCGCAGGGGATGATGAATTTTGATTAGGTTATTTCAGGATAAAGTCTCGTATACACACTCGCTCAAAAAAAAAAAAAGCTCTCGACAAAACTCTGAGATAGTCATAAAATTTGACACGAAACACGGTCCACCTACCCGTGTCGTTATTATACTTCTACTGGTATATGTATAACTCGAGTCCTCGAGGCCGCGTATGAAATAGAGAAACAGGGATATCTGAGAGGGACCATTATAAGCTTCAGTATTTCGGTATCTGCGGGCTTGTTGTTTGCGCCTGCAGATAACTGGGGATGCAGGATACAAAACAAGGGAATAAAACCGGGGTAAAATCTATTTGAACAAAGAGGCGAAGCGGAGAAGAGTCGGGCGGCTAGGTAGCTGTTGCGGGTGAAAAACGCCCGCGGGAAACAACCCGACGAGTGGAGAGTGGAAAGTTCTTTCTACCCAGATTAATCCCGTTTTCCGTTAGGCTTCCGCGCGCGCTTCTCCACAGAAAGAGAAACGGCCAACGCCATTTTTTTTCTCGTTTTTATATCTCCTTTTTCTTCGCTTCGTTTCTCTTTTTTGGTCACGAACGGACGATCGCTTTTCCCCGTATACGAATACTGTTACGGGAAACCGCGGAAAGTCATTTGTTGAGGTAGAACGTAATTTATACTTGTACTACACACGGGGCTGGGTATACCAACGCAACGTGGATCGAGACATTAATTTATAAATACTTTAATGAGGTGGAAATTTCTAGCCCGAGGGACCAGGGTCAGGCATTTAGGGGATGATAACAATTAAGTAGGTTAAACGGAAAGACCGACGATGTTTTACGGATTCAAGGTATTAGTTAACCGAGGTAAAATTTGGGACAACGCGACACTGTAGCGAATAACAGTAGTTTTTTTGGTTTATTTTGTTAATTTTTTTTTTTTTTTTCACGAAAAAAACGTCGTGCTTTTAGGTATATATTATGAATATGGTTAAATTTTCAAAGCTTCCATTTACCAGGAAATGGCGATTTCCAAAGACGAATGAAATTTCGTAAAATATGAAACAGAAATATATAAACTTACTTATACTGTCGAGACTCTTATAGTACGTGACATGATTTTATTATTTTTATGGAATCGTCGCTCTCCAGTTTCGCTCTGTGTGCAGTTATTATATGAAAAATGCTAACGTAAGAAAAATATGAGAAGAAAACTCTGCAGCTGGTGGAAATTTTTTATATCTCTCTCTCCCCCCTTCTTTCTCTCTCTCTCTCTCTCTTTCTCTCTTTCTCTCTCTCTCGTCTTCTTTTTTACGTCTCCTTTCTTTACCTTTCAAACTTTTCTAAAAAGTTTGTAAAATTTTGCTCCAAACTTTCGGTAATATATAAAACTTGCTAAAAAAAAAAAAAAAAAAGTAGTCAGCAAATGCTGTAACTTTTCTTGAGTTATAATCAGTATAGGTGAAGGATAAAAAAAATTCTCTGATACGTGTGTGTAGGTGAGGTAAATGTATGTCAATTTTTATAATACCACAGGAATTTTTTTACTTCTTTTTTTTCTTTATGTTTTCCAAATTTGCAAATTTCCAGATTAGTATAGATTGATCAAAATTGATAGAATGAGGATTTTTTTTTTCTTTCAAAATCGGTATTGTCTTGATATACGAAAAATAAAATTAGCTATAATTATTAGGGTGTGTCATTTTGGGGCAACATTTTTTTCCTACTTATATACAGGTTGTATACTTGCAGGAAGGTAAAATAAGAAGCCTGTTGAAATTTGAGATCTTAATATTGATATTGAGAGGTGCCTCATCGCGAATTTCTATTTCCCATTTAAATAACACGGGAAATGTTCGAGTGGCACACTTCAATTTTTATATCTCAACTACTAATCTACTCAGAATGATTCTGCATAGCTACTTTTGTTCAAAATTGAACGCTCTACAAAAAAGGTCTCTTGGTATTTTTCGATAAATCTAACCGTTTCCAAGTTGGTTATTGGCTATCGATGGTAATTAACCAATAGCCAACTTGGAAATAGTTAGATGTATCGAAAAATACCAAGAGACCTTTTTTGTAAAGCGTTCGATTTCGAACAAAAGTAGCTATGCAGAATCATTCTGAGTAGATTAGTACTTGAGATATGAAAATTGAAGTGTGCCACTAGAACATTTCCCGTGTTATTTAAATGGGAAATAGACATTCGCAATGAGGCACCTCTTAATATTAATATTAAGATCTCCAATTTTAACAGGCTTTTCATTTTACCTTCCTGCAAGTATACAAGCTGTATGTAAGTTGAAAAAAAAATGTTGCTCCCAAATGACACACCCTAATAATTATATGCAACTACTTGCTCCAAATTACTGATCCTCTCGATGAAAGAAAGAAAGAAAAAGAAAAAAATTTACGGACGAAACTTCAGATTTTCGAGAGTTTTATACATATAACAATTATAATATCAGGGAACAAGTTTAATACTACGTCAGTCTTTGCACCGCTCTTGAGGAAATTTTTTTTTTTTTCCAACCAGCTGATTTTCAAGAGCTACAGGAATAAATTGCTTGACGCTCGACATAATTTCCTACAATCTTCTTCAACCATCGAATCTTGAAGATAAGAACTAAGCAAAGGTACATAACCGGCTATGTACATATACATATATACATATGTACGTACATAGATATGCAGGGAGTTTCGCGGTTAATTATTCCGCGTCATTCTTTGCTTATATAATTAGGTACGAAAATAGATCATATATGCGGGACCTAGATAAGGTATATAACCGAGAATATATGTATCTGGGTTTACCGGTGAAGATCGTCGATCAGCCCGCCTTGTACGAATATTTTTAATAAAAGAATATAATAATTTTTTGGGTTGAAATGAAAATGCAATTTTTCTTATTCTGATTTCTATTCAATTATGATTTTTTTCCTGTTTCATTTCAGGTGAACGATGCCCTGAACGAATTGGAGAGCATCGACCTGACTGATCCCGATTTGCACAAGGCCGCAACTAAGATACAGGCGAGTTTCCGCGGCCACAAGGTTCGCCAGGATGTTCCTGCATCGGCTACTACTAATGAGACCAGCAAGTAGACGAGCGTTTATAATTACACACAATATATCCTTGTAATACCTAGCGATGATTTATTCGGAGAAAAAAGATAAAACGCGTGCACGCAAAAATCGTTCGGCAGAGTCAAATCAGCGAATATATGTATATAGTATATATACATATATATTTCTTGCGAAAAAAAAAGGAAATAAATTGGTATGAATTATTTAGGAAGATTGATAGATAAAACAACGAGCTATATATTTGTCAGGTCCTTATATTCGATTTTCATTAATTTTTTTTTTTTTCATTTTCTTTCTGTTCGAACAATTTTTCCAAAAAAAAAAAAAAAAAAAATCAATGACGATCATTCTCCGAATTATTTATTATCTTAACGCGTTTAGAGTCTAACGTTAATTTATTTTATCGACAAATTTATTTATTACCAAATTTTTCTAGTTTAATTTTTTTATATTTTATTTATTTTCTCGTTTATCGTTTGTTTTACCAATTATGATAATTTTTGTTGTATATCGGGGGATTGCGAAAGTAATACAGGTATAGAGAGAAAAAAAAAAAGTAAAAAGCGCGCGTATATATAGAAATGAAAATGAAACAGTTGAGTTTTTATCTCATTATATAAAACTAATCATGACTGTAATCGGTTTTTTTTTTTTTTTTTTTTCTTTTTTTCGCTAATTTATTATGTACTATATAAATAGAAACTTAGCTGGTCCTACTATATTATAGACTCGATAAAAATTTGTCGAAAGATGAAAAATTTTAGTAGTTATATACCGATTAAATAAAATCATAATGATAAAAGAAAAAAAATAATAATAATAATATTAAAGAATAACGATCAGAAAAACCAAAAAAGATAAAAAAAAAAAAAATAATTAAAAAAAAAAAATAATAATAATAATAATCATGATAAATTAAATTTAAAAAAAAAAAATCTAGCGTCAATTCAAGGCTCTCGTAATTTTACAAAATTATAATAAATGATATATATGTCCGAAACAGCGATGCGGGGAAAAAAAATTAAAAATAATTAAAAAGCACTTATATATATGAATACAAGAAAGGCGTATATATATATAGTTCGTACAAGTCATTTACCGGGGTACGGTACATATATTGAAAAAAAAAACTTGGAAAAAAAAAAAATTACATCGTTATATATCTCGCGATTTATACATATATGACTGTTATAATAATTTTTTACCTGCGGAAATTTATTCGGCAAAATATGTGCGACTACTATTACGCAGATACCTATAATTGCGAAATATTTGATCCATGTTTATATACATATATCTCCTCGTTATATCAAGAGCAAAATGAAACCAAAAAACCCCAAAAAAAATTGAAAAATGAAAAAAAATTAAAAATCTTAATGATAATATTAAAACCAAGAAACAATTAATAAAGGACATTATATATATATATATATATATATATATATATTATATATACTACCAAAAAAAATTATGTATACCCATGCACTTATATACAGGTATATATAATAATATCCGTTTAAATATATACCTATGTATATATGTATGGTATGCAAGGTTGATATTATACATATATATATAATAGACATATATAGTAATATAAAACCGGCAACATTTGATAATCATTAATTGAAAGTTGTAACATTATTTCCCCTCCTTATCGCGGGTATATATATATACATACATATATATATATATACACATATATTTCTTTGTATACAATTTATTATTATACCTATTATATTATATACCTATATACCTATATATTATATGAATACTATTATATATAATATACCCTATATACAAAACATACATACATAATAGATCAATACGACAATTTTTTCTCCGATTTACATGAAAAAAAAATAAATAAATAATCCATATATGAAAAATAAAAAAAGAAATACAATATTAATACCTATATAAATATAATAATTATCATAATAATAATAATAATACTAATAATATGAAATGATCAGGACAACCAGTTATAATTGATTGATATGATTTATTCCGCAATTATACGTTATATATCACTTTTTAAAAAACATATTTAACCGGTATACATATATTTATATACAATACCTACATATACATATACATATGTATCATGTTCTTGCAATTATTGGTATGAATCTGGCTATTATACATCATATATATTATTTCTATAATTATTCTTCAATATAGGTATATCCTACGTTCGTATAATAAATAAATTTTATTTATTATTCAATTTATTGCTCGTGATACATGAAAAAAAAAGAAAATATCTATACATAAATATACATAATAATACTATATATACGTATACCATGATAAACCCATATTATATATTTTTCTGCTTTTCAAACCGATGAAAACTCTACGTATATTATTATTATTATTATTAATAATATTATTATTCTTTCATTCCTATTCGCGTCTGGGTATAACGATCGTATGCATATATGTAACGCTAATTATTTATCATCTAATTATTATTATTATTATTATCATTATCGTTGAATTTCAACGTTCATTGACGCATGTATAATTATGTATAATTATATATATAAAATCAATTTATTATTACCTAGGCTGGAAATCAATAAAAAAAAAAATTAAAAACAAATATATATATATACTATACTTTCAGGCAGTGACATCGGGTATAATATACCATATACCTGTGATACCGTTTTCTACTTGTATAATTATTTTTCAATCGTTCTATATATAAACGCACCTGTGAATTAATAATGTTGTTTTTAGCGGGCCTAAAAACTTACATTCGATCCATCTATCTACTATATCGATCGATCGATCGATATATGATCATCAATACAAGTGCAAGTCGTATATATAAATAATTAATATTTTTCATTCGGTGTGGTATGTATTGATAAAGTATAATTAGGATTCAGTATACCAATTAAATTGATCGCGACGACTAAAAAGACAACGGGCACGATTTTATAATTTTACGCAAAAACAGGTCCGCTGAAAGCGCAATTATTATATACATATTATATGCGGATATGTATAAATATAATATATATATATATAAGTATATAATATACATATATATATAACTATATATATAAGAGAATTTTTAATCAAAGAAGATATATCTCTCCGGATTAATAATAACACTGCAGCTGTGTGGATATAATAATTATTCAACCTTTATTATGATTATTATTATTATTAATTATAACATATTATTTCGCTCATTTGATAATTAAACTAATTGCGACACGTTGAATTATATATTGAATTTTTCGTATCCTCACGATGACTTTTATTGCGGATGAGTAATTGGCGACGAGATTAAAGGGGTGAATATAAAAGGACGATCATTCGGGGTGGAAAACTTTTTCATCTTTTCGTGCGGTTATTAATTTTCGTTTCCCGTTATTATTGAAAGACAAAAAAAAAAAAAGAACAAGAACAAAAAAGAACCAGCAAGTGATCGAAACTACCGACTTATAAAATTGATGGAAATTATTATACATAGCTGTATGGTATAATATACCTATATATGTACTGAAACTGCGTTCGTCAAAATTAATTGGATAAATCGAATCTCAAAAATGAAAAACATATATATATATCTTCGATCTAATCATTCTTAAAAATCACTGCAGCACGTTTATTTCTCAACTTTTGAACACGTTTATCACAAGAAAAAACCAAAAAACAAGAACAAAAAAAAAAAAAAAAAACGAGAAACGATTTTACAAAAACTATATAATCCTGCCAAACAATAAGTAAATAAAAATAAATGAATGAACAAATAAATAAGTAAGTTTATAAAAATTCTCATTTATAATTTTTGGGGAAATAATTTTCTTTCTTCTTCGTCTTCTTTCCTAATTCTAAAACGTACGTCAGAATCACAAAGTTTTTGCGGACCAGAGATCGATCAGATTCGAAATTTAAAATTCAAATAGGTATATACACATCCTCACGGGCGTATATACGAGATGCATAAATTATGTATATAAAGTTGTATCGATCAAATTGAAGCCCATGGATAGCGAATCGCGATAGGACTTGGCAATTCTGATACATTATATATTGTAATTTCTTTTCCCTATACATTTTCCGCATCGATCATAATTACTATTTTCATTTTCTTGCAATATATAGTTGATTTTTGAAAACAATTATTTCCCCATTTTTTTTTTTTTTTTCTTTTTCCTTATTTTTCATCAACTGGCCATATATACGTATAGTATTTTCGTTCTCGTATTTCTATATATATACATATATATACATACCTATATATAATTACGACAAAATGAGATAATACGTGCTTGTTACAGTAGAGAGTGACAATAGGTCTTTAATGAATGATTATTATACACACAATATATATATAAAGATATATATTGTAATTAACCGAGGAGTAATTACGCGATGGCGGTTAATTATTATTATTATTACACCGACGAGGAGAACTAAACGTAGTAAAAATTATCGATGATAATATTGAACGGTGACTATATACATATGGTATATAATTTGATTGATAAAATTTTACTGGATTTCTATTTTTTTTTTTTTTTTTTTTCCTCGTTTCTTTTCGGTTGCTTTATACTTAACGCAATATAACGTAATAATTACTATAATACCTTCCAATTTTGGAACAGCAATGCACGTGGTGCTCTACCTTTAATCTCTTATACTAAAATAGCAATTATTATCCCTAAAAATAACTGATTATATGATTTTAATCGAGTATCGGTACCTAACTACCTACCATGTATATGTACCCTATTTATTTAAAATAAATGCCTATTGAAACGTAAGCCACATCAATCTCTCTTTCTCTCTTTTTCTCTCTTTCTCTCTCTCTGTCTCTATTTCTCGATTAAATTATCTTATCTTAAAAATAATTCAACACAATGTATATACCTATATGCACTAAAAAACGATTCAAGATTTCCCGCCTCTCGTTTCCCATATCTCCCCGCGAGATGGCAGGGAAGTATAAACCTGCATTTGAATCAATAAACCGAGCATCCTGAGGCGTGTCTTGTAGTCTCCGTAGTCTCCATGTTCGTTTTCTTTAATCTACAGAATGTTTTTATTTCCAGTTTACGTCTAGACCGAAGGTTAAGCGCGTGATCGCATAAGCTCGGCCGCTTAACAGTACATGTATATACACCATATAAAAACATCATTTCTATTTCGAGAATTACATCAATACCCGTATTACAATGGGGAAACGATATTACTGCGATTACTGCGACAGGTCGTTCAAAGACAATGCCGAATCGAGAAAGAAACACTTGTCGAGTTTACAACACGCTAGAAATCGAACCGAACATTACGAACAATTCAAAGGTGCAGGATCGATTCGTTCAGCAGACTCGGAATCAGAATAATATTAATTGTGATAAAAATAATCATATTCTTATTTTTCAGACCCTGAAACTATCTTGAATGAAGAAACCGCTAAGACTCCGTGCAAGAGGTTCATGGCCCATGGAGATTGCGCGTTTGGAAGTGGCTGCAGATTTTCTCATTACGCACCGCACATGCTTTGGGAACTTGAGCAATACGGTAGGCATACCGATACATAAATTTGACTATATGTATTTACTTTCTATACAATTTTATGTGGCTATTAATACTTGTTCTTTTAGTTTACTTCCGGAGGCAGAATTTGGGACTTAATACGACGATCGAATTTCCACGATCTTCGGATATAGAAAAAGAATTTTTCGAGACATTTAACAACGACGAATACTCAAGCTCAAGTGAAAATAATTTCACCCCTGATTGGAACTTACCGATCGAACTTCAAAATTATCACAACTTACCTCCGTCACTGTGGCCGATAAATCCTCGAGGATTAACGGAATCGGATTTTCGAAGATGGGGAAAATAATTCTTATATTGTAATATCGTGTGTAATGAAAAGTTTCGAATAAATATTATCACTTTTTTAATATAAATTGAGCCTCGTGAAACCTGGTGGATATCGTACCTATATAATACAACAATTGCGCGCGACTTCTAGCGGCAACTTTCGAATTTATACTTGCTTCAAGTTCGGCAAAGTTCGTGAATCGACGGACGGCCATCTGCCTCTCGCCCCTCGTATAAACGAGCATTCAGTCGTCGCCCGGCACCGGGTATACATATACTAAAACTCTGTACAGTATATAAGGTATATGCATAATATATATGTATATAAACGGTGTCTAGGAAGTGAAGTTTCTTCAACAACGTGCCAATAATTGTTCCTACATGTTCGTCATTTTTAATACCCAAGATTTCACATCCCACGCGAATATAGAAAATATATTTGGAAAATAATCACCTCCCGGATATTACGATGAAAATCATCGGGTTAAACTATGCGTCGTTGATACACTTGAAACATCCCTGAGATATAAAGAAAAAAGTTCTGCAACTTTATGCTAACTTGAAAACTCTATTCGCGTGGTTTTACACTCGCGATCAGTGCAGCTGCAGCAGGACGCCTCGCCGCTGAGGCCACACGATCGTGAATTGGATTTTTGATCAACTTTTGCGCAGTTAAAAATCACCTCTTCAAGGTAAGTCGCATACTTGGAATTTTAACGATTTTTATTGCCTTCCGATGTACTGGAGGAAGGAAATAGAACTAGGAAATCGGTATAACGAGGGACGAGGTTTACCGATCTTTCGCAAAAATTCGGACCAATTATCCATTAGATCCGGTGAATATAGGGTGTCGTTAGTTATTCCCCTTTGTCGGAGAGCTACAATAGATAGATTTTCTATTTACGAACAGCTGCAGCAGTGCAGCTCAACGGCTACGGAAGGACAATGCACCGTCACAGCAGCTAGGCTGCAGCGACGAGTCTCGTTGCATCTGCAGTATAGGTATATAGGCTCTAGCAGCATCATCGGAGTAAAGGTTCTTCTGTTCGCCACTTAACAACTTTTGGCTGAGCATTTGCGATTGATGAAAGAAAGAGGAAAGAAAGAAAGAGAGAAAAAATAGTCTTCTCACGTTTGTTTGTTCATTTTAATCTTCATCTCTTCATTTCCCGATGATGACTACTCCAAATCCTCACCTAATGATGAAAAATCGTTTTTCCCATGTATTATACGGCTAGATAATCGTTCCATTGAAATAAATCGCATATTATATACAACCAACGAACACACAAAGCAGAATTCTCGTATATGAACGACTTCTATACGGTTGAATGGAGATTCTTAGAAAGAATTTCAATCTGTTTATTATACAGTTGAAACATATATATTCGGGCTTACTCACGTAATACTTAATATATCTCGTGGATCGTGGTTAGAATTATTAAAAATAGCCAACATCTCGCGGTTCTTTATATATTATCTATATACCCGCGATATAATATACCTATACAAGTATATAAAATTCGCTCAGCTGTGACACAAATAATTTTTTGTTTTTTTCTTAATTTTATTATCATTTTAGATTCATTCGTTTTTTTTTTTTTTTTATCATCATGAAGACAGCATCTTAATCTATGTTTACGCTGGTATTACTCGATGGCTCCAGTATGACGCGCGGAATACACATATGTATAGATCATATACACCACCTCGACAATTTCTACATAGATCATTAAATAATTTATCATTTTTGGCACTGTGATCATTGATCCGAAACTGTTCGTCAGTACGTGGTATACGATTCTCATTACACACATCTTATCATAATTTTAATTTCGCTTATGTTGATATATATAGGATAATATATTATACATATACATATATACTTTATAAACGATCGATATGGAAATTTTTTTTTCAACGATTTAGTGATAATTTAATTAATGAATTTTTATATGAAATATATTATCTCTTTAATATATATACAAGTGGACACAGAACTGTACTGATATATATATATATATATATATATATATATATATATATGTAGTCAAGTTAGCGGTCGATATATGTATCAGCGATCGTTAAGAACGAAGCGTTAAAAAACAAGCCATAGCAATTTAAAATAATTTATTTTGATTGTCTTTATACGGGCGCGTTACGTCATATTATACGATATGGTATATATACATACATATGTGCGTGCGTCTCCCATATATACATATGTGTGAATGCATATATACATATATTTATATACCTATACATACACCTACTAAAAATTTATTCAGTTAATGTATACCTACGTGTGTTAGACTCTCGCTTTTGCAAGCTCTTATAAATGAAAAGAGAAGGAAAACCAGTTTTTGTGTATTATAGGTAATAATATAATTAATGATAACGATATATACAGATATAAAGAATAAATGGACGAAATATGGACACCCTGATATTATTTTCATATTCGATTGAAATCAATCGGAATCAATATAGCTTGTATATATACCCAACGACCAATTAGACAGTGTATTGCGTTCACACCATTAATAATATCACCCTATATCTAAATGGCAATTTTTTTTCACTCATCTCAAACCTCTCCAGACTGCAGCAGCAGAAGCATCAGGCTCTATAACCCATCGACCGCGAGAACTTATTCTACAGTTTTAAGACTCGTTTCTTTCGAACGGGTTATTCGCGGTTTGAAATTAGCCTCTTGATGCTTTGCTTCTCATGCTGCATCCAGAGCCCTTATTATACTTACACACGTATATATGTACCGATAACATCGTATAATGCAGTGTTAAATTAAAAAAAAAAAAAAATTTACAAAAATTTTAAGTAAAAAATTTCCTTATACCTATACATGTGTAGTGGATATATATATATATATCTGCACGTACACATCGTTGAACTCTCTTGATAGCTTCTACATATATACCTATATACGAGTACTATAAACGCGCATATCTCGAGTCCCGCATTTGAGTGTCGAGTAAAATAATCAACAGACCTGCTTGTGCTTATAATAATTGTGTCACATATGCGAGCGTAGGCTTACGACTTACGTATAGTTTACGTAGTCTGTACAGGTATGTATCCACGTATAGATAACGCCTATACACTTTTGAATTCATACATCGTTCATGGTTTGACGCAAAAGAAATTCATATTTTTCACACTTATAGGTAAATATTTATCGGTTTCTTATATTCATCATATCGTAGATATATGAGATGATATATGTGCGTATCGTACTGTACGTAGAGAGATTGTGGTTACAGTAATTGAAAAAAAAAGCAAAAAAAAAATTAGTAATTGTTCTTGAAGTATAACACAGGCGTGATTGCTTGCATGATATAGGTAACATTGTCCGGTAATTTTTTGGTAACGTTATTTGTCACCCGATGCACGTATAGCCTTCCGAAAGGCCGAGCCCAAGGCCGTCTCTTGGTGAGGCGGTTACATAATCACAGTTTTCTATTAACTATAGGTTATTCTTACCGATTATTCAAGTATACTTATGCGAACGGACTCATGTGTGTACTTGGTAGCTCGAAGAAAAAAATATAATGATAATACAACTCGATTTTATTTTGAGGCTGGATCGAACCCTTCGAATTTAAGACGATTTCGAATTTTTCAGAAATGTTGAAGTTCGGGATATTTAAAATTCGGGAGAGATCGTAATGCGGACGGCTCAAATCTCAGAGAGTCCAAGAATCCGGAAACTTAATGAGAGGACACGATGCTACATGCTTGAATCTCACGTTTCGGAGTCTTGGCCTTTCGGGTCCTTCAGCATTCGGAATTTTGAACCCTCGTTGTTTTTCGATTTGAAGATTCCGAATTTTTATGATCGACCCAGTCCAATTTTCCTTTTTTTCTTCAGATATTCTTGAACAACTATTAAACATACACCTTCCTGATTATTTATTATCCATTAATACGTCATCTGAGACACACATATACGAGTTTTTATATTTTATACTTATACTACCTGTCTGCCTATGTATACCTGACTACCTACCTACCTACCTACCTACCAACCTACCTCTACCTACCTGCCGCTGCTCAGGTATATACTCGCGTGTAAACCGCCCAACAATACCTACTCAAGGGGGGCTCTATATGCCAGAGAAAGGAGGAAGGGAAAAATAACTGCGGCATTCCTCACGCGCCGATGAACCTCTTCTACCCACTGGCTTTACTTTCGTCGACGAAACAATCTTTACGTGAAAAAATGAAAAAATAACACCAGAAATTACCTAGAATAACAAAAAATAATTCCTATGTTATATACTTATAGGTATGTATGTATGTACGAGTTATATCTATTAAGATACTGGAATACGACCATTCAATAACACGTAGTACTTGGAATTATGGAGATTATCTCTTATTCTGTATAGACAACACATATACAGTATGTTTTTCCCATTTTTTTTTTCTGCTGACTTTGATCATTCATCTTGTTCATTATATACGTTACACATGCATAAATCGCGCGATAATATACGTTATACGTAAATACAAACGTAGATACATTCATATACGTCTATTGGTCAGACCGGCTCGTCGTCAGTAGGGCAGGTCAAGATTTCGCGACCGCAACTGCAACTATGACTACGTCGAGGAGTGTAGTACAGGTATTGCAATGCTGTATGTAATACCCTACACGACATTCTCGAGAGTGCAGGGTACTCAGGTATACCTATATGGGTAGTTTGTTTCACAGCTGGTTGTCGTCTTATGCTACATAAACTGGTAAATAGTCGGTGTTTGTTTATTCCTATTTTATAATTCTTGTTTTAGGTGTATAAAACCGCGAGTCGGATTGTATATGTGGCCGCGATAATCTCTACCTGTGTAGTCTTTTTGCGCACTCTCCTAGCTATCACTCTCTCGATGAAATCCAGTTTGTGTACCTGTATACCAGGATCTTTCATTCCATTTGTGGACCTAATCCGTTACGACATTTAATTACCCATTACTACCACATACCCGGATTATCTGATCTTCTCTATTACACAACAAATGAAATTTTGGCAAAACTCACTACGAATGGATGGTTTATATATCAATAATTCCATGTGGCCTTTGAATTTTCCCATTCTGATAACACGTCACGATTTTTGGTACTTCACGGTTAATTTTTTTTTTTTCTATCGCAGTATTGCTCCGAAAAATCTGAAACTTTGCACACTTCTTACCATTGGTAGTAGGTATTACGTGTAAATTTTACAGACTTTCAACGATATAATTTTCAAAGTTATATAGAGATCCAAAAAAATTTGATTGCTAAGCTGTAGTGCGATTAGAGAGAGGGGAAGAGAAAATCAACCGCAGAGTGCCAAAAATCGTGTGTGTACGCATACATATATGTGTATCGAATGATTCTGTATCTTTCGTAACGGATTTGTTGAGTCTTTTATTATCGAGAAACTCTGCAGCTCGAGAGTTTTGAGATAAAGTTATGCAGCTCTCTCGTAGACAGAGAGATTATATGTATCCTATAACGTTCTGCAAACTGCAGCGATAAACTGACTCTTTCGATTTCCCTGTATAACCCTATACTGGCTACTGGTAGGTATCTACGTATAACTGATGTGAGAGCTCAGGGATCGTTTTATCTACTTGAAGTTCTTGCTCCGAGAAATCTGACATTTATATCGTATCGCTGTGTATATATATGATATAATATAATTCAGTGACTTCTTGATGAAGATATGAAACTATAGGTGAATTATATGCCTATATATGCTGTAGGTATATATCGCTTACATAATTCTAGGTATATATACATAAGAGATTCTAAAAAATATATATATACCAAGGAATTGATTATAAGAAGAGAAATCTGTTTCTCGTCATATACCTACTCAAGATTTTGATTTTTTTAATATACCTAGGTATATAATATATTATATATATATATAAAAAAATAAAATTATTTTAATCTGGCAAAAAAGGTACAATTTCGCAATTTTGCGTTATATACCTTTACCCTGCGCGTATTTATACGAGGGTCTCTGTGCACCTGGCGCACCTGCGCAAGTGAATATATTTCGCTGAATAGGTATAGGTATAAGGTACTCGAACCCAGTTAGAACGGTGATGGATACAGAGTGTCGAAATTGAAAAGCTGACGGAGCAATCGCAGAGAAATTTTCGCGAAAATTCAAAGAGAAAGGAAAGTAGGAAAAACCTAGAATTTGAATGATGAAGAAAGTTTTTCTTTTCTGTTAGCCCTACGCATATTAAAGAGGTGACAGGGTTTGGGATTTCCGAAGTTAGCCAAGCCGAGCCAGGTCATTCGAGGTTCCTAGTGACGCATCAATCGGACTGTTCAGCTAGACGGAGACAAGCGACTATACACACATACGTAATTCGGAATACAGAATAATTACATATTGTATGTATATTGTATATCGACGAGGTACGAGTCATCGTGACGACTCTCCGCGCAGACATAACCGTTTTTCGAATAACTCGGTTATTTTAAACTTTAGAGTGAAAATGGTAAGATACAAAGTTGTGGAAAACTTAATTCCCCACAAGTTTGGTCATTATCATTTTTATCCTAGGATCGATATTTACAAAATTAGAATCAAAATAGGGGTGAAAATTATTTTATTTTCGATTATCTCGTTTATTATCAAGTTTATCGTAAAAATTGTAATGAACAATCATGTAGCAAATTTCATTTTCAGCAACTTTGATTCTTACCATTCTTATCCTAGAATCGATATTTTCAAAGTTATACTAAATTTAGGGGCAGAAATGTTCATATACCGGTTATTCAGCAGCTGTGTCGTAAATTGACGCGTGATTAAAATTGGTGGTACGTATCTTACGGACGAAAACAACATTCGTATGAAATTCACATAACTGTCAAGCTGAAACAAGTAATCAGGTATTCAAATCCGCAGGTTTCTATTCGCTGAAACGCCTATTTATGCCAAAAAAAAAAAAATCGCTTCCCCAAATTATTCACAGAAGGACCCATTTTTAGACCTCATTTAGATTGGACTGGAATACATAATATCATCGAATGCAATTTTTATTTACGTATTTTTGAAACTTATTTATCGCGATGATTCAATCCTTTGATATTCACCAGACTCGGCTGCAATTCGGTTTTCTATATTTTATACGTATACAGCTATATACGGTAGATAAGGGACCGATCGATAAACTCTATCTCGAGAATTGATAAATCAAGATATAGTCACCGTTTGTAATACTCCGTATCGTATGTACATACATACATACGTGTATATATACATACATAGATAAATAAATAAATTTCAAATGTATGAAAGGCGAACGTATATATATATGTGATGCATAAACAGTGCAACGTATGTGTATATAAGTTGATTCTCGCGTCTTGACGTGGCCGCGGGAGCGTAGGACGTACGTGCAGCTTGTAGATCCATCGGGACCACCTACGTATCTGTTTTATGATTTACAAAAACGGTATCACTACCGACCTCGGTAAGAGTTTCCGCTCGTTTACGGTATAGAAATAAGACAAACCGACGCCTTAGAAGCTAACAACTTCAATTTTACGGACATGGCATGATCGTGGCTTGTGAGGATTTAATTTGAAAAAAATTACTGAAGACCTGAAATCCACGTATATCATCCTTACGCTATATTTCAGTGCCATAGTTGGGCGGTAATTAATAATACAGACAAGCATACGCGTGTACACCTAACTGAATTTCGGGTTTGGACTGTCGAACACATCCCAGGCACGAAATAACTGCCATTAGAAATCGTTTCGAAATACCAACTCGACTGTGGTCCGAATCCCTAATGGCTAATGGCTTCGAAATATATATCGTGTAGAAAAACAACCGGCTAATGAACCGTGAGATCGCATACTGCGTTTACCTCGGACAACAAACAGCGTGAAATATTGATTTCATTTATATCGTATTTTTTTTCTCGTCATTCTCCGATCTCTGTATATAGATTTTCATTATTTCTTCATTCGAGTGACGAAAGGCTTACGTTATCGACAAAAAAAAAAAAAACCCATAGATTTATCTCTACCTTCACGATTACAGGCCTAGAAAATAAGAAACGATTCGGTTGAAAATCGATGATCAGAAAAGTAAATAAAAAAATCGTTTTTTTTCTGTGAACCCCTTTTTTTCTAATTCCTTTTCGAACATGTGACGAAATATATACGACTCTGTACAGTGCAGTGTACTACCTCGAGTAGCAGCGGCGCACGTGACACGTCGCTTGTCATGCTATTCCTAGCACTCTCGCTAGAACTGTCAGTGACTTCATACGTAGAGAGCGAACGCAGCTAGTTATATACGTGGAACGTACGCGTTTCCTATTCACTTCTTCACATCTATACGCTTTACCTCTCTCACTCGAAACTTTGGCGCTTGATATTCGTAGGTGTAGATAAATAGATGAATAGATAAATACGATGCATAGATAGATAGGCGTTGAATTTATAAAAGCTTAAGCTTCCTACACATACCGATATAAATCTACACCTATATATACCTATATATAATACGTTGACCACGTATTTACAATACCTACGCGATGAAGTTGTTTGTCGTGGAGGGAGAGGCAAAGGAGGGACAGATATTATATCTTAACACTATCTCACCTGTGCCTAATTTCGACTCGAGCCTGTATATGCGTAATGTTACATACATATACACGCTCCACTTTTTTTTTCTTTCTCTCTCTTTCTCTCTCCCTCTTTCAACTCATTAATTATTCTCTTCGTCATTTCAACGCTCGTGCTCGACGTGCTTTAGATTCAGCTAGATTGGTAGGTAAACGTTAGCGCAAAAAAAAAAAAAAAAAATTATATACACCGTCGAGATATATCTTTGGCGACACTACCGAGCGGGTAAGGTAGATACATACTCTGCGGTATAATTTACGGTATATATATCTACTATATACGCGTAAACTTCTTATTTACCTAAAACAAGCAAAAAATATAAAAAATATGTGTCGCAAGAATCTTTATACTGTTGACACGTAGGTACTGCAGCTTCAACTGAGATATAGAGACGATATTATAACGCCGTGTTCTCTTATTCCAAGACAAAAAAAAATGCCATCACATACACTTAGCGAAACTGTAGAACAATTTTTGCAAAGTTATATAGAATCGAATGAAAGAGAAATCGAGTGGAGGTGAATTTTTGAGATCAAACAAAATTAAGGTATATAGGTATTAGGGTGTGTCATTTTGGGGCAACATTTTTTTTTCAACTTACATACAGGTTGTATACTTGCAGGAAGGTAAAATAAGAAGCCTGTTAAAATTTGAGATCTTAATATTAATATTAAGAGGTGCCTCACCGCGAATTTCTATTTCCCATTTAAATAACACGGGAAATGTTCTAGTGGCACACTTCAATTTTCATATCTCAAGTATTAATCTACTCAGAATGATTCTGCATAGCTACTTTTGTTAGAAATTGAACGCTCTACAAAAAAGGTCTCTTGGTATTTTTCGATAAATTTAACTATTTCCAAGTTGGCTATTGGTTAATTACCATCGATAGCCAATAACCAACTTGGAAACAGTTGGATTTATCGAAAAATACCAAGAGACCTTTTTTGTAGAGCGTTCAATTTCGAAAAAAAGTAGCTATGCAGAATCATTCTGAGTAGATTAGTACTTGAGATATAAAAATTGGAGTGTGCCACTGGAACATTTCCCGTGTTATTTAAATGGGAAATAGAAATTCGCGATGAGGCACCTCTCAATCTCAATATTAAGATCTCAAATTTTAACAGGCTTCTTATTTTACCTTCCTGCAAGTATACAACCTGTATGTAAGTTGAAACAAAATGTTGCCCCAAAATGACACACCCTAATAGGTATATGAAATTTGTAATTCGAGGCTAGTTCTGGTTGAAATTTTTTATTTGTTATTACACATACGTATGTGTAGTACCTACATACATGGGGAGCGCAGGTACCACGTGCGAGTGCGCGCGCGCACGTCCGGTAGCCACATATAGAACATCCGCTCCTGCACACGATGAGTTCTTTTTAGGTACCTATATTATAAGTATCCGCGAGAGCGCACGTTTCGTCTATCGCTAGTTGGATTTTCACACGTGGGAAAAAAAAAAAATAAAAAAAAATTCTTCACATATATACCTACCTACCATATACCTACATATAAAATATAAGGATATGTTTTCACATATTCGTATGGTTTTTACATACGAAACCCGGAATTTGATGCAAGCCAAGCAGTTATTATTTTCATCATAATCGCCTCGCGGTCGTTATCGCGTACGTACTACATACGTACGTACCTACGTACGTCGCGTGAGTTGAGAATTTAAGTGTGCTAGGACACGAGGAATAAACCACAGATCCACATATAGAGATAAGAAGAGCTGAACCCGTGAGAGGAGAACGAAAAGGAGAGAAGACGTATCAGATAATGGAAATAAGAACTGTTTGACTGCTCCCTAGCCCGGGCATCTGGCTAGCAACTGTTTCGCTTTTCGAGAAACTGCGTTTTGTTATTATGCTCCTTTTTTTCATTTTTCATTTTTTTTATTCGAACTCGTAGTTTCCAGCCACCCAGTATACGGATACAGATCTAACGCACTAATTAAACGACTTTTACACACCACACCTACTACCATCGCTAGCCACATATATCCGCGGACTTTTCAAAGGAGGAAGATATCTCTTTTCCAGATACGATTATGGTACTACTATACGTATATCCATGGGAGGTGGGAAGTGGGGACTCAAGACTCTTTTGAAAGACGCGCACTTGACTCGATTGCGACCACTTGATGAGATTTTTTTTTGGTAATTAACGCAGTATACTGTCTTGACTTACTATTAGCCGAATGAAAAGTAAAAATTTTCATCAAGTAGAGGGTCATTTTCTGTTACAAATCGCAGCCAAAACGTCCGCGACTATGCGTAGGATCGAAGTTTAACGTTAACTGCTTCTACTTACAGCAGCCGCGGGTTGATTGTTTTCTTAAGACGGAGTAAAAACGCCTCTCTAAGATCCCACGCGGAGATTTTATATGCTCAAGGCTTGACCTATTTGATATACCTATATTACATAGGTATATGTATATATATGCGTATGTACAAGGTGTGTCATGCCTTCTCTCCGCCCTCGGTATATATTAGACGATCCAAAAACCGATCGCGGATTAATTGACAGGAAATTGGGAAAGCCAGCTCGCGAGTGGGTGCAGAGGGAGCTTTGAATGAAATAAATAAACTACGATGCATGTATCATCGTTGCATCATATATATAATAGAATAAACAATTTTCTACTCATCTAGCTGCAGCTTGACCACGAGGTTGTTCAACCCATGCGAATGACTTTAACGAGTTGAAATAAGTTTAATTACGCTTATTAGCTACCGGCTCGCGCGCGTCTCTAACCCTACCCACATGCTTTATTGTACCGTCCGTCAACTATCGTGTGCATAGCTATTTTTATTCATTTCTTTTTTTTTTACGCTTTTATCGTCATTTTAATGGCACTATCTTATCCGCTCGGATGGCTCCGCTTATCGAGAAATCAATATCTCCGTGCGAACCATTGATGTACCCCAGCTGCTAGAGTTACGCGTCATATTTCATTAGCAGGTAACCAGAGTCCGGCGATTAAAGTTACAAGTTTCCGTCGCGGAGAGTTATGCGACCCGATTTTACTATTTTTTTTTTCTCTCTCGTTTTTTACTTGAAACTACAAAAAAAAAATCGAAATTAATACAAAAAAACCGCAAGGAGATGAGCAAGACTGTGATATTATATGGACTGTTTCAGATCAGATTATGGCGAACACTGGACTAGAGGTCAGAGAAACTGGTCGAGTTCTTAGGGTTCAAACGGAAACTCCACACCTCGTGTCAACCGGAAGTGGACGACTTTCTGTCGCCGTAACTTTGCACCCGCTACCAGAAGGTGATGATCCTTGTACTTGTATAGTTTTTTAAGCTGATCAAAGTGCGCGTGTGTAAGATCATCGCCTTTTTTTTCATTTTTTTCTCTTTCATTTTGTCTTATTTTGGAGACATCAGAGGGCGGTAACCCGACTGAGCTACATGATGCTGTACGAATATAGTCTGATACTATAACTGGACGCGTGTGACAGGGCTAGAAATTATTGCTCGTGTTAATCTAACGAGTGGCCCAATAAGTTGTCTAATTTATTGTTTATTGTAGCCGTCGTGTACCAGGTAGTAAATACCTCCCGCGGTTTTAAACCGCGCTGTCGAAATAATCGCGTGAGATTTTTTTTTTTTTTCTCCTTTCATCTGGAATAAGAAAAATTTGTCTTTTTTCAGTTTCTTTTTCGATTCGGTTCTTTTTCTTATTTTTGGTGCCTGTGAGTTTGTTCCTTTTTAAATACCCGGTACATAATGTATGAAGCTGCATTCTATGAGATCGTAGTCTCATACACTGCGCCTGCGTATTCTGGTAATTTGGTATTTTCGGTACCCGCTCTTAACTCCACGAAACCGAGCCGCAGCATTTCCAAAAAAACATAAATGCCGTCAACTTGACTCCGCCAAAACTATATATAAACTAGATATATCCTTTGTACTTCAGCGTCGCTAACTCCAGATCTCGGTTAGTTCAAACCGCGAGCAAATACGTTACAATCAAACTTGCGTAATATGTTCATCACACGAATGACCGTTACCTAATTTTTATAAATTATTTTTTTTTTTTTCGTTTTCGTCCTCTACTTCTTTTCTCGAATTAATTTGCCACGCATTCCGGTTAGTTGAACTTATAACGCGTGTTTCTTACTCTCTTATCGTATTTTGTATCGCGTTACTCGACTCTCTCACACTCACACACACGTCCATATATCAGATAATACATTTATACGTATGTACTAATACCGGGTATAAGCTGGTCTGTGACCCAGTGCAGTAGCTGTAACTCGCTACCTAGTTTGGTCAGCACTTGGACACAATGCCGAACAATAAACTATACCGACTAATTTTTCCCCGGCCTCTCAATTAACCGTCCAAGACAATAAATTGGCCAATTGTAAAACCCGTTTAATCCGCTGCACCCTCTTTTCAACGAATTAACATCTCCGGATGGATATCGTGTGTAGCAGAATCCAGACTGACGATGTTTAACTCATTTCTTTATTTTACTTTCTTTTCGAAATTTAGGAAGAGTCACCCTGGGCTCTGGCAGGGAGGCCGACGTCTCCGTCTCTGGTACCGGGGTCGAGTCGATCCACTGTGCTATCGAAAACGAAAATAACGTTGTAACGCTTTACCCCATCAGCGGACGAACGGCCATCGATGGTGTCCCGGTCAACAGTCCGGTTCGACTTGCTCAAGGTATGTAGGTATAACGATTCTGATTTTTTTCTTTCTCTCTATCTTCGTTTTCTTGAATTTTATTTTGTTTTTTAGTCGTAAAAATTAACGCTAATGGACTTAATTAACCGCCGTTTCTTTCCCTGATTACCACAGGATGCATGTTATCGTTCGGTCGCTCGAGCTACATGCGATTTAATCACCCGGCAGAAGCAAAACAACTAAAATCCGTGCTGCCAAATTCACGTATATCAATGGCTCCGATATCGTTTTCTCTTGGTGAAAATTTGGACAATCATTTGGAGCGAAAGCCGCCAGTCGCGCCTCGAAAATCGCCAAGAAATTCGTACTCAGAGGACGAAGGTTTTCTAGGAAAACTAACGAAATTTGAAATGCTTGCTCGGCAAGGAAATCGGACCGTTTGCGTATCGCCAAAAGTCTTTCCTGCCGGTAGTGGGACCGCGAATGTACCAGCTGACCAAATCCTCGGCTATTCAAGGTCTCCAAGTCTCGCTTCGCTGTCGAAAAATAACAACAATTCACCGCTGCAAAATCTCACCAATTTCGACAGGAGCAGATCAAACACTCCAACAATTATGCAGCAGATTCACGACGACTCCAGGCTCCAACGCAGAGATGTTAACAAATCTAATACCGGAAACGGCGTCACGGTACCGGCCCAATCCACAAATCATAACCACAGTCATATTCAGGTGTACGCGAATCCTTCCTACAAACAAATTTACATCGAAAATAACAACGAGAATATAAAAAATGATGATAACAGACAAAATCGGACTCTCAACTCGACTTCTACGGCCGCTGCGATGTCCCAAAGTCTTGTGTGCCAGAGATCGTCGGAGTACGATAATTTCGGAAGGGAATACGACATGAGTCAAAGTTTAATCGTGGCCAAAACTACCACCGAGTTTTATCAGGTTGAACAATTCGGGTCCAACCCTAATATTCGCGACCATGAACCAGGGGGTCAGATTATTAACGGTAGTCCGTTTGGCTCGAGCCCTAACGTGCGGAGAATTCATCCGCCTAGTCCGGCTTTCAATAGAAATCCAAAGTACAGTGACCAGCAGAGAAGGGTGTACGGGTCTCCTTCATCGTACGGTAATTACGGGAGGGTGAAGAGCCCAACGCCTAGCATCGGGAGTAATTGTTCCATCGAGGAATTGAGGGAACGGCAAATAGACGCTGAGAATAAAAGGAGAGAGGCTGAAGTAAGGAGGCGACAGGCTCAGGAGGAGAGACTTAGAGAACAGGAAGTTGAACGACAGGAAAAAATGAGACTCGAAGAGATCCTTGCCATGTGCGCCGAGTACGAGAAACAGAGCACCGTCGATCACAGACAACCGAGGCAGCCTAACAGGTGAGAAAATGTATCGATTTTTGACTTTTGTTCAGGTTTATTTGTTTCTTATTTCAAAACTTTGGAAAATTTATTTATTCTCGTCCTTTTTTCAGGATAAAAACGAACGGTTCACTTCCTCGGGAAAAACGACCGGGTTACAGTTCGCCATTTGACAGTCCTCGGAGTCCATCGTCCAGTGGAAGTCAACAACTTCAATTTTCGTTCTCGGAATCACCGAGGCAAACAGCCCCGATTTCAGTGCCTTATGAAAATGTCAATCTCGTTAATCAAGGGGCGAGAAATGGACGAGTGGAAATAGTCGCGAACGAGAATGTGAACGGCACCGATACTAGGTACGAAAATATTCGAGTTGCAGTGGAAAATGTCGACCAAAATTCAACAGTTTACGGAAAAATTCAACAACAGAATCCATCGGCTCGATTAGTTCCGGATAATTCCCCAAAAAATTACGAGAATTTCTCTCCTGTCAATGGCAACTTCAATTCGTTCACGATCGAGGAAGAGGAGAGCGAAGTTGGGGTAGATTTGGGAAGGAACAACAACCCCCATCACGTTTACAGAAATGTGAGAAACAACAACAACAATCAACACTCGACACAGACCCAGCAAGTGCAGGCAAAAAAGAACGGAGGGTTTAATAACGGGTGTGAAATTATCGAGAACAAGCTCGCGATATCAAACGACGATCTTCTCGAAGCTATAGAACAACTTTCAATGATATCAAAATCTAAAGACGCGTTTGCAACCCCGAAAAGAAATAACTCCGAAAGGGATAACGCCAAGTCGAATGAAGCTAAGGCAGACAAGGCGAGGGAAGAGCTTGAGATTGAGGACAGAAAAAAATACGTTGAATTTTTGCAGAATGAGAAACTCCACATTCATAGTAACATGGACGTTTTGAAGAGGAGTATAGCCGATATCGAGACACAAGAGGAGGAGATCGGAAGAGAGGTGAATATTTCCTTCTCTTTTTTTCTTCAAACCTTACTTCACTTCGCTTTATTTGTTTATTCTAATTAACGCGTGCTTAGATAGTTAGTCACCGGGATAAACTATAACGCAGAAAACTCTTCCAGTGCGCAACGCGGCGGTAGTTACGTCACTTCCCTTATCTCTATGGCACGTTATAACCGCGAAGTGGCCGCATATATAACGTGTATAGTTTAGTAAAGAGGCGCGGCGACGCGAGTGCCTGCTTCAGGCCAATATTTATACAACTTTTTGCATTATATGGACAGATAGTATAAATTTCTTCTCTTTTCATCCCCACCAATATACTACATTACTTCTTTTTTCTTTTTTTTTTTCTCTTTTTCACCCCACTTTTATACCGCGGAGAGGAGAACCTCGCGCGGCTTATCGCAACGCGACTTGCCAGTTTATTTAGTTTACTTGGAAAGTTTAAACCACGTACAACTACGCGACTCGTAGCTACGTGGCGTGATTTTTTTTTTTTTTTTTTCATTTCATTTTTACAATGGCTACCACTACCGCGAAAAAATTCGTCAGGATTCTTTTGAAACGGTCCAAAAGCGATTTGGGAACCGGGGGCAGATCGAGAGCGAGAGAAAGACGCGTGAATATTGTACATATGGGAAATATAATAATAATAATTAAATATTCTTTCATTTATAGTTGAAAGTGAAAATGGTGAAATTTTTATACATAAATTTTTTCTTTTTAGTTGGAATTGGAGAAAGCTCTACTTTCCGCCGAATACGAGGCCGAATCTCTAAAGCTGTCGCAAGACGAAGGCGAGAAGATAAGAATACAAATGCGGATAAATGAGCTGGAGAGAGAAATGGCTGAGGATACATCTACCCAGGCTAATTTACAAACTGAGGCTAAACAACGGGTTCAAAATGCTCAGCAAGCTTGTCTCCGTATCGAGGAAGAACTTCAGAGCAATTCTATTGAGGATAGAATTCACCAGGAACTTACAGAGAAGCTTTTATTTCATCAGGATTTACTAGAGTCTGAAAGAAAGGCCTTTGAAGATCTCGAATTTCATCATTTAGAAGAAGAAGCCAGCAAACTTGCTACCAGGGAAGAATTGCAGAGGTAGAAAAATCGAATTACCTCATTTCGTACTCCCTAAATATTTATCCCACTCAAAATTCTCGCATTTTTTCAGGTACCTCACCGATCTTTCGGCAAGGATCGAGACCAAAAAGGCTCAGCTAAATAATCTCGAGTCTCAACGAACTGCTGCAAAAAATACGGCCATCAGAGACACGAGGAGCCTCGAAAGACAGAAGCTTGGCCACGTTAGACGACTGGAAGAGGTATGAGGGGTATTTCCCTTTGAATTTTCTTCCTCTTTTATCGTTGTTCATAATTTTTTAAACCGTTATTAATTCGTGGTCAATTTTTAAATCCAGGGTCGTAACAGGCTGCGGGCTATAGACGACGAGCTCGAAAGTCTGGCACGTAACGCTGTGGAAAATCCTGACGAAAAACGATCGCCTAGTCGAGAGGATTTCGACAGGATATCCAGAGTTACGACGGATTCGCCGATTGTACAGACCAACCAAGGCAGCTTAGGGAGAAAGACGATCGAATCGTTGAGGGAAATCGAGAGAAATAGACAACTGCATTTAGCCAAACAGGGTAATTGATTAGTTTTGGTTTTGGTCATTGGGTGTCGAATTTGTATTCGAGGATTTTATTCTTCTTCAAGTTTTTGTTTCTTTTTTTCATTCACGTTGAAAATCGTTTTCAGGAAGTCAGGTGATTTCCGAGGAAAGACGAAGGGTCGAAGAACTTAAAAGGCGAGTTCAAGACGAGGTCCGGACACAATGGGAAGAGAGAAAAATGAACTGTGCTTCGTTTAACAGCGTAGAATCCGGGGAAGAGTCTTCAAGCTATTCTACTGGCGGACCCACGGAGAGGTGAGCATATCAAATATTTACTAACGATTAGGTATACCGGTTTCTTTTTTTTCTTCTTCTTCTTTATTTAACTTTCTCATTTTACTCTCCATATCCGCTTAGCCTACGCTTAAGCCTTAAGATTTAGGAAAAAGGAGTTCGAATTTGTACAAAGATCAAATCCCTAGGAACTTATATCAAAAGTTTCTGGTTTTAATTTTTTTTTTTTGATAAAAACCTGTAATTTTCTTTCATGTATGAAAAATTCTCTATCGATGTAATAGTTCCTTATTCTTTCCTTACGACATTTGCATCGGTATTTTTTTCCTCCTTTCGTTATTATACTTCGATCTCGAAATCCAGACAATCAGGAAAATCAAGCTAACGGATATTGACATAGACTATAGAAAAACCCAAGCCATACGATGTGTTGAAAATTGTAGTAGGAATTATTCTATCGTAACGAGACGTCGTTTTATATTCAAAAAAATAATAAAAAAAAAAAATTTTTTCGCTCTGAATCACTGTGAGTACGGGAAATGATTCGACCGGGTGTGACTCCTAGGTTTTATTTATAGGTACTCAAGTGCAACCGATCAAACTAACGTTATCTGATCAGTAATCGAAAAATAAAGAAAGCGAAAAAAAAGGGTGGGGAATCAATGATACGTATCGTATCAATTTTATCTAATTTCCATGTAGTTTTTATTTCACCAATTTCCAACAATTTTCGTACGATTTTTCTACAAAAATTTTTTTTTTTTCTATGACATAGATACTACACCGATCTTTAAACTCTGTCACCTCGTTTTCTCTGTATTCAATTCATACATTCATGTATTATACCAAACGCATTTGAATTATTTAAAAGTATGATAATATTTGACACGGTGATCCCTCGCGGCGATGATGAACACGTTGATTAAATTCCTCCTCCAGCTCGTCCCCACTTTTCCAACAAATTATCATTAAATCCGTCCATTTCGTAAACGCTTGACTCATTCCGAGAACTAATTTTTCTGTATAAACACACACGATCCGTCCTCGCAACGGCAATCTGCACTACTCTATATATTTATCCATATATTTATATCTATGTATATACGGGAGTGAGAGAAACCATCGGAGAGTAGGATAAGCTCGCTAAAGACTGATTGAAGAGGGGAGTTCCGTTATCGTTCAGTGATATGATATCGATTTTTATCCAATATATGCGTACGGCGTGATCGTTTCTGTGTAATAACTATTGGCGTTACGAGGTAGCGCATATTATATTATCGCTTAACGTTAATAAAAGTCTTTCTATCTTTTTTTTTTTTTTTTCTATTTCTCTTTTTGTTTGGTTTTCTATTGATTCGAATCAGTTTTTGAAATTCGTAACCCGCCGTTGCGATCGCTATCGCGGTTTTATATAACAATGACCGAGTGAAAATGAACGTACGTCAAGCTGGTGAAGTCGTTTTTACTGAAGCCAGAATCGCGGGCTGCGGTATTATAACTTACTTGACAAGCAACAGATATTACTTGGTCAGTAAGGACTGGCTTTTTGAGAACTGCTACAAACCGGCACGGAGATTAACACTTCGGGTTTACGCTCGATTTTCGTAAGTCTTTTTTGTGTGCTCATAATTTAACCGTGACAATTATTGCCAACTTCTACATCCCACGCCTGTACACGTCTCTTCTTCGCAATAAAAACCGCATTCTGTTTTTTTTTTTTTTTTTAATTAGTCAATTCGTTCGGTATATATATATATTTTTTTTTCCTCTCTCTTAGCGGAAGCGGAAGCAGCGACGGAGCCGATGGAGGAGCCAGCGAAAAACTTTCACCGGGGAAATCTAGCCCTGGACCCAGTCCTGGACTTGGAACTGGAACCGCAGGACCTGGACCCTCGAATGGCGGTTACGCTCTGATTCATCAGCGCGGAAATGTGAGTCTTTTTTCTCAATATTTTTTGTTCAAATTATGTAGCTGCAGAGGTAAGAATTTTGGTTTCAATAAACAGCCACGTCTATTCGGATAACTTGTCGAAAATTTCTCTAAGACGGGAATGATCGACGTATTTAAAAACTAAAAATTTTTGCCCCAAAAAGAAAGAAACTTGAAACGAAAATCCGAACGTTTTACAGTCGTTTCGTAGAAAAACCGTCATTCCTAGAATATTTTCAGCTTTCTTTACATGAAATTTTATGATGTGCTACTAGGTATAGATGACCCATTCGAAAACAAAATTGAAACTAAAGGTCGTTAACGAAATCTAATTTTAGTTAACGCGGTTAATAAATTCCTGGCGTTATGTTATGTCGTGTTGAACCCGGGATGAGAGTTCGTGTCAAAATTGGCAGGGGAAATATTCTTGTTTACGAAATATACGTTTCAGTTTTTGCTTGCCTTGTCGTTGTGATACAATATAATGAATATCATCGATCAAAGTCTTCAGGATTTATGTACACCTATATACCTACCAACCTACGGGTGTGAAATATATACAAGTATAAGTCAAGTTTCGTATTCGGAATATAAACGCTCGTAAAATCGTCCTCAATAAGAGACAACCTTTTCTTATATACGAAATGGAAGGGGTAGAAAATTTTGGTAGGCATAACATTAATCCGTCATCCCCATATCGTGGCGAAGTGAACCCGGGGGAGGTCTACAGTTATTTTTGGATAACCAAGCAGGGGATTTTTGAGATAAAAATTATATACTCTTTGGCTTAGCACCTGCTCCAAAGCGTCGATGGCATTCGCCGTTAAACTGGCCGAGAAATGTCTCCGGTTATATTTTAAAACCCGAGTGAACTAGGTATATACTATGTAGTATAGAAATAGAGGTAGATAGGTGAGTATAGGTATGTATGTATGTACATACATAGGTATAAAAAAATGAAATAAAAATAAAAAAAATCACTCTCTGTCTGCGGGTTCAGCTGCTGATACGAATCACTGTACTACGCGATACTATAACCGTGAAGATTTCATCTGCATCACCAGCATAGCACTAGAATCGTGTATTTACGTGGTACAATAATCGTTGCCAAAATTTGCATATTTTGTGTTATATCGGTATAAACGTAGAAAGAAGTCGTTTCAAAACCGGCTTTAATAATTGATATGCTCTTTCAGTGAATAGGTATATATGCTTATATATGGGATTTTATTACGATGCGGAAACGATGGTTTATGTTAGACTATATACCATCACGACGATACCTTTTAATTTATTCATTATTCATACGTTACAAGGATACGTTGAATAAATATATGGAAATTAATCCACTTTAAAACTTTAGGATATTGTAACTTCGTATATGCAATCTTTGGTCTCTCATTTCCTTCAATTTATCCGTAATTTAATAAAAATAATTATTATTCAAAATTTTTCTAGATTTTCAATATACCTATATGCTCGACAGCGGTTCATGTTAAATCCCTTGTCAACCGCCAGCAGCTGTCTCTCAAAAATTTATCTTCAGTTATATACATAGTTTTTAATTTATTTGACAAAAAATTGGTAATATTTTTTTATTTATTTTCTCTCTCTCTCTCTTTCTTCTAGTCAATCGTCTAAATAGAAACCCTGAACTCCTGTGGGGATAATATTGTACAACCATCGCCACGTTACGTAATTCATTCGAAATATAAAAAAATTTCCGAAAATACATTTTTTTGGAAAAACAAATTTAATTTATAAAATATATATACATATATGAGTTTTTCGTCCCAGCTGTTGTTCAAGAATTAAGCAGAAAGGACGTTTCTTGGTTTTGAGTATATTCTTGGAACTTATGAGTCCCGTAGATTCTGAATGAGCGGGTTGTTGGTCAAGCGCGTTAGCGTGAAATATGAATAATAATTAGTCATTCCGCGTAAGCACAGCGGCGCGTTTAAAAGCACAAGTTTTATATACAAGGTGGGGAAAGACGTCGCGAAGCCAGTAGTCTTATAGACACTCGTACATAACGCGAGGGTATCGTAAGTACGGTCTCCGAAAATTCTAGCAGTCATCAGTACTTTTCGTACCGTGTCGAGGTCCACTCGTGGTAAACAACGCTCATCCGCGTGCAGATCTATCCGAAAAGCGAACGCTTAGAAACTTGCACAACTATTTTGATATACGTGCCAGGTGGTATACGTATACCTGTGTGGAAATACGCGACCGCACCTGTTTCCAAAAATTTTAACATACTTGAATTAGCTAAGTATTTCGCAATCGCGTATGGAACAGTGATAAAATATCATCGTTCTTACGATAGAAATTAATTAAAAATATAATCCGATTATATCGTCGAGGTACAATGTCTCCAATGTTCATAAACTCGATTAAATTTATGCGCAAGAAGGATCATCACGTCAAAAAGAAACACGTGAGTTGAAAAAATTGTCGATAGATCATTTTTGTCTTTTTCTTCTTTTTTTACCTATTTTTATGGATAAAGAATTCCTTTCTGGCATCATGTGCTGTTGAAATGCAGCTACCTGATGGAGCTATCACGTTACGCGATTTCGCATTGCTAATGCTTAAAATGCATTGCGTACTCGTTGCCAGAAGCTATATAGAGAATAACATATTACTGCGTTGACAATTTTGTTACTAAAAATATTCAAACAGCATTAAGGGACCGGAGAAAATTTATTTATCGTATATTCCCACGGACAGTTCGAGGCCCCGGTACATACGTACACCAAATTTTTCGACAGTCCTTGATGGAATTTCATCAACATCCTTGAGACTTATGAAATATCTATATAAACTAAGGATTTACTCACCCGGTAGATCGTTTCACATAATCTATAATTTCGTTCACGTATTTTAGAATCTGGAAATAATAATCAATACATTTGATTTTTTTCACATTCTACATCGAATCCAAGAAAAGTTCATATAATCGAAATAATCGAATAAAAATCTCGTCGTGGTCCAAAGATCGCAAGGAACGAACGGAAGTGGCGGAAGTAGGTGCCTTATAGAAAAAAGAAAAAAAAAATTCAACTAAGCTAGAGTCTAGCGTGTTAACTCTGAACAGAATTGGATATCTATATATACGTGTACGCTGCTACCCTCGTTGCCATTGTAAAATACGTTTATAAATATAGCCTGCTTCGTATAGAGAAGTGCAGACCAGAGAAGAACGTCCTAGCCTGTGTGTAGGAATTTCTAGACGTATTATCTGTCGACTTTTACACGAACTGCGGAATTGAAACACGGAAATTCGCGTCTGTGTATAATTATATGAACTCAATTTTATCATCCCTAGTTACAAATGACAATAATTTACAGCCAAGGGAGGAGAAAAGGATCTCATCGGAGGGCGGAAGAACGAGTAGTAACAGCGGAGGAGGGCCTGATGGCTCCGGAAGTCGTCCTCAGTCTCAAACATCCAGTGAGCTAGATACCCTCGGGCCTTTGCAGCCTGTTAAACATCGGGAAAAACCGAAGCTACAGGTACATACATACATATCGTCCCAGTAGTTGAAAGAAATTTGAAGAAATGAGAAAAAATGAGTGAAATAAAAATACGGTTTTGTATATTTTCTTTTTTCTCTTCAAGCAGAGACCCTTGACTCGTTATCTCCCGATTAAATCCGAGTCCTTGGACTTGAGGAACCACATAGAGACTGCTGGACATCAGCTCCAACTTATCCACGATGTTTCGGTCGACACTACGACCTGCTGTGGTTACCTATCTAAAATGAGTAAAAAGTTTCATCACTGGAATAAAAGGTGGTTCGTTTTTGACAGAAAACGAAAAACGCTTTCATACTACAGCGATAGTTCGGCAAGAAAGGCACGCGGGCTTATATACTTTCAGGTAAATTTCACGAATTAGTAAATACATAACGAATTGATTGATTTGTATATTGAAATCTAATTATTTCGTAATCGTTTATTTTTTCTTATCGTCGTATAGTCCATCGAGGAAGTCTATGTCGATCATTTAAACAGCGTAAGATCGCCCCAACCATCGCTCACATTTATCGTTAAGACTTCAGCAAGACTTTACCACCTTATGGCTCCAAGTCCTGAAGCTATGCGGGTATGGGTCGACGTAGTGTTCACCGGAGCCGAGGGATACCATGAATTCGACCATGGTGTGTGAAAGTATAATAAAGCCTCGGCAGTGATTTATTTGCACAGGATTCGCAGTCTTTCTCCATTATCTCTATCGTCTGTAATTAATTTTTTTTATTCATATACCGCAGCATTTTATATCATACAACTGAATTCTATACTAGGCGATAGCTGAGCGATATGTGAAAGAGAGGAGAAAAATAAAAAAATAATCAAAATCGGTTTACTATATGATATCCGAAATTTTGATTAGGTTTATCATCGTGGAAAAAAAAGAAAGATGATTCGTTTTCTTTATTATTATTGTAGACAAAGTATATCCTATGTATACCGAAATTTTGATCAATGAATATTTACGATCGAGGAAAGTAGGAATAATTTTTGACCAAAAATAATAGATATTTAAAACTGAACGATAATCATATTAAATAACGAATATTTGAGAACACAGGAGTATGGTTCTTTCTTTTTCGTTTGTTCTTTTTATATCGATAACTAATGACATACAATAAAAATTATAGTAGAGAAGGAAGAAAGATATATTATATTCAATTACATATCTATGGTTTTTTTTTTTTTTTCTTTTAGCGATTTAAACAATGGTGCCACCATATATTTTCGATATATACCCCAGTCGAGGAAGGGCATTAATAGAATTATGTTTAAATGAAAAAGTATTATTCATCTTTTGATAATAAAAGATTAACGATAACTTTATTACTTAATAAAGTCAAGTAATATTTAGAGTCTTTGAGATTCTGATTATTCTAATCGTAAGAAGGTTTAATCTAGTCTTCCAGTATAGATGAAACGAATAAGAAAACAAGGAAAATAAAAAAATTTCAAAACTTGACTAGGATATGGTTGAATAAAATTTCCTATATTGAATTATACATGTATACATATAGTATATAGGTATATAACAAAGATCAAATAATATAAGTGATCTGGAATGAACCCAGGACATGAATTCATTATATTGCCGCTATAATAATTGTAAATAACTTAATTTTATAGTCATTAAATAACATATTTTAATATAATTATGTATGCTAGACACGGAAACATATCTTTATACTTCATACAATAAATTTATACATATAGGTATATATCATACATACATATTTAATAAGTAGTATGAAACGTCAAACTATATTGTGTCAATTTGAGTAAAAATCATGCCAGGACATTTTTATTCTATATAATTATCATATTATATATAAATACTATACATAGCTATACCTACGATCAATGTATTTTTCGATGTATTTACCAAAAAAAAAAAAAAGAAACAAGAATATATGGACAATCTCACATATTGAATTAATTTCATTTATGATTAAGTGATCCAATATATCATCCGCTAAATCATTATAAAAATTATTTTCACAGCAGCGGTATGATGAGTCACCCATGGAAACTACGGCGGACCCTAGTCAAGAGTGGGGGAACCGGGGTTCCAGAGTAAATTAGCTGCCAGTCGTTCATCAGCGTTGCAGCGTGCAACACTACGTCTGACGTCCGAGATTTGAGTTCTGTTTAATGTTCGCTGCTCCATCTGTGGAGCAGACTTTGGAGCATCAGCGCCGTTCAGTTTCCTATAGGCAAACGTTAGTCAAGAGTGGGAGAAGCGGGGTTCCAAAGTATATTAGCTGCCAGTCGTTCATTAGCGTTGCAGCGTGCAACACCACGCCTGAGACGTCAGAGATTTGAGCTCTGTTTGATGGTCGCTGCGCCATCTGTGGAGCAGACTTTGGAGCATCAGTGCCGTTCAGTTTCCTATAGGCAAACGTTAGTCAAGAGTGGGAGAAGCGGGGTTCCAAAGTATATTAGCTGCCAGTCGTTCATTAGCGTTGCAGCGTGCAACACCACGCCTGAGACGTCAGAGATTTGAGCTCTGTTTGATGGTCGCTGCGCCATCTGTGGAGCAGACTTTGGAGCATCAGTGCCGTTCAGTTTCCTATAGGCAAACGTTAGTCAAGAGTGGGAGAACCGGGGTTCCAAAGTATATTAGCTGCCAGTCGTTCATTAGCGTTGCAGCGTGCAACACCACGCCTGAGACGTCAGAGATTTGAGCTCTGTTTGATGGTCGCTGCGCCATCTGTGGAGCAGACTTTGGAGCATCAGTGCCGTTCAGTTTCCTATAGGCAAACGTTAGTCAAGAGTGGGAGAACCGGGGTTCCAAAGTATATTAGCTGCCAGTCGTTCATTAGCGTTGCAGCGTGCAACACCACGCCTGAGACGTCAGAGATTTGAGCTCTGTTTGATGGTCGCTGCGCCATCTGTGGAGCAGACTTTGGAGCAGCAGCGCCGTTCAGTTTCCCATAGGCAAACATTAGTCAAGAGTGGGGGAAGCGGGGTTCGAGAGTATATTGGCTGCCAGTCGTTCATTAGCGTTGCAGCGTGCAACACCACGCCTGACGTCAGAGATTTGAGTTCTGTTTAATGCTCGCTGCGCCATCTGTGGAGCAGACTTTGGATGATGTACGACTCTTACCGGCAGTCATACCATATACCGGGTTCACGGGCCAAAGTAGTTTGTCCCTTCGACCGCGAGATGGCGATACCTTTTTAGACTCCGTTGATGGGGAGAGCAGCTACCTTGAACTTGATCAACTGCACTTGCTGTAACAGGGTCAGTGCACTCAGTGGCTCCCGCGGCGTCAAAGAGTTCGCGCATACTACGAACTGATATTTATTCATGTATGTATTTATTTATTTAAACCAGATTACATTGTAACAGTCCAATATAATACCGTATTCTGCAGAGATGCACAGCATCTGTACACAGTCCGGCCACTTAATCCTAACCTGAAATAAAATACAAACTACGAAAAATATTAATTTGCAGTGTTTCAACAGCATTGTTATTGCACATCGATTATTCTTATATAATTTCGGATAATTAATTTGTAGATTTTGATTTTATTATTTTTCATATAATAAAGATAATAATAATGATGATTTTTATTTAAGTGCATATTAGGGTGTGTCATTTTGGGGCAACATTTTTTTTCAACTTACATACAGGTTGTATACTTGCAGGAAGGTAAAATAAGAAGCCTGTTAAAATTTGAGATCTTAATATTGAGATTGAGAGGTGCCTCATCGCGAATTTCTATTTCCCATTTAAATAACACGGGAAATGTTCTAGTGGCACACTTCAATTTTTATATCTCAAGTACTAATCTACTCAGAATGATTCTGCATAGCTACTTTTCTTAGAAATTGAACACTCTACAAAAAAGGTCTCTTGGTATTTTTCGATGAATCTAACGGTTTCCAAGTTGGTTATTGGCTATCGATGGTAATTAACCAATAGCCAACTCGGAAATAGTTAGATTTATCGAAAAATACCAAGAGACCTTTTTTGTAGAGCGTTCAATTTCGAAAAAAAGTAGCTATGCAGAATCATTCTGAGTAGATTAGTACTTAAGATATGAAAATTGAAGTGTGCCACTAGAACATTTCCCGTGTTATTTAAATGGGAAATAGAAACTCGCGATGAGGCACCTCTTAATATTAATATTAAGATCTCAAATTTTAACAGGCTTCTTATTTTACCTTCCTGAAAGTATACCACCTGTATGTAAGTTGAAAAAAAAAAAGTTGCTCCTAAATGACACACCCTAGTGCATATACATATATGTATGTACAATGCTGATATTTCATCTACATTTTTAAAATAGTTGCATTGTAGTGTATTAGTAGTAGTATGTAATACAATTGTCATTTATATATTAAGATGACCTGTATCTCAAAAAGCAAATAAAGAGACTTAATTACATATTCACTTTTGAGAAAATAATTATTAGTTGTCTTTTTGCAAATTTTTCCCAGTCCTAATCGACCGCACTTTTCTAACTTGCACAGTCCTAATCGACTGCGTTTCCTAGTCCGTCCAGTCCTTTGAAATTTTAAGTCGAAAAATTGCTCCTGGCATGGATTCGTATAGATGTGACTCTCTCTCTCTCTCTCTCTCTCTCTCTCTGCATGTCTCATTCGCTTACAAAATTAAGAATTTTCTGAAATTTTAAGTCGAAAATTGCTCCTGGTATCAGGAGAACATCTGACCCGAGGAGGTGTGCTGAAATTTTTGGCGGGAAAACCCCCTGACTCTATGTCTAAGCAAGCATGCATTCGTATAGATGTGTCTCTCGCTCTCTCTCTCTGCACGTCTCACTCGCTTATAAAATAAGGAATTTCTGAAATTTTAAGTCGAAAATTGCTCCTGGTATCAGGAGAACATCTGACCCGAGGAAGTGTGCTGAAATTTTTGGCGGGAAAACCCCCTGACTCTATGTCTAAGCAAGCATGCATTCGTATAGATGTGTCTCTCGCTCTCTCTCTCTGCATGTCTCACTCGCTTATAAAATAAGGAATTTCTGAAATTTTTAGTCGAAAATTGCTCCTGGTATCAGGAGAACATCTGACCCGAGGAAGTGTGCTGAAATTTTTGGCGGGAAAACCCCCTGACTCTATGTCTAAGCAAGCATGCATTCGTATAGATGTGTCTCTCGCTCTCTCTCTCTGCACGTCTCACTCGCTTATAAAATAAGGAATTTCTGAAATTTTAAGTCGAAAATTGCTCCTGGTATCAGGAGAACATCTGACCCGAGGAAGTGTGCTGAAATTTTTGGCGGGAAAACCCCCTGACTCTATGTCTAAGCAAGCATGCATTCGTATAGATGTGTCTCTCTCTCTCTCTCTGCACGTCTCACTCGCTTATAAAATAAGGAATTTCTGAAATTTTTAGTCGAAAATTGCTCCTGGTATCAGGAGAATATTTGAGCCGAGGAGGTGTGCTAAAATTTTTGGAGGGAAAAAATACGACGTACAGAAATGCAGGCATACATCTAAGCCCCCGTCGTTGACTGAAGATGTATAACGTAATGAGGGAATAAATGTAAATAACGTAATGAGGGAAAGAGGGAAAATAACGAAGCAAGTGATTATTGGTATATCTGGAAATTTATTGCTACAGCATCGATACAATATTAGTCATTGTCAAAGTTGTGTACAATTTGTAAGTGTTTCTTGAAAATAAATATGTATTTATAAATATGTATGTATTCAGATTCGAAAATGAAATTCTCGTAAATAAATATACATCTACACTTCTCTGTGTTCGAAGTATTTCTATTGAGATGTCATAAATATTCTCGTTAACGCAACCCCCATGTGTACTCTTTGACGCCACAAGGGCCACTGACCCCGTGGCAGGTGCTCCTGTCGTAAGACAGTACTCGACCTTGCCCGGCTCGTGCCGTCAACGGGATGAGAAACGGTATCGCCATCTCGCGGACAACTTGCTATGCTTTTGCCGCAAACATTATGACGCCTAGCCATATGCAACCCTCTTGATTCTTCTAATTGCAGTTCAGGAAGTGGCGCCTCCACCATCTCGGAGAGAAATTGTTGTACTAGCTCGCCATTCATTAATTCACATGTCGTCGTCTGCTAGCCGTTCGGCTTTCCAACTATAATCATATTTTCTTCTATCATTACAAGTGACATAATAATTATCCATAACTTAAAACTAACATAATGCTAAAATCCTCATTGAAATTGCTAATATCCCCATGCTTTAGGGAAAAAGTGTTATCTCTAAACTTGATTGGCGAAACTTCTAGGTTAACTGCTACCTCCCTAAATATATCGCGAAAAATTCATACCACAACGATATGTCAAAAGATAGAAGACAGGAAAATGATGCTCGCGTCTTTGCCAGCAAAAGACGAAGGTACTCTAGGAGAGAAGTCAATACAAATCGATAATTTAGTCGGCAGGCAAGTAAAATGCGAATAATTTATTCAAAGTATATATTTTTAGGTTATACCTAGTAAACAGCGTACTTCGATCTTTATCAATTTATTCCTCAAACTCTATTACAGCGTCGACGTATTTCCCGACGAAGATACACCTTTCAAACTGTTCAACGGAACCCCATTCAAAGATTTACCCATTTGTAACATCCGGGTTTCACACAATAACACCATCATCACTATTTCTGATGGCAAGGGTAAGAAACAACGCCTCAAAAGATCAATAACTATTATTAAACTATGAAAATGTACCCAAATCAGTTATAATATACTTTTATAATCTAGGAGAAATAAAAATGGGCCGCTCCTGCGGCGTAGAAGGCTTCAAAAATGCTCGCAAGGGAACCAACATCGCAGCACAAGCAACTGCTACCACTATCAGCATGGTAAAAATCTCAATTTGACTCCTGAAGACTTTTAAAAATTGTTTCAAGCACTTTAAAGTCTTATAACTACATGATAACGATACATTTTATCGATTTTAGACGTTAATTTCGTATATTTTTTACAGCAGGCTATTAAAAAGGGATATAAAACCGTCAGAGTTCGAGTCCGAGGTCTTGGTCCAGGCAGAATGGTATGCATAAGTATTAATTTCTGATAAAAACGATTTATTTATGTTGTGAAATCGATTAAACTTTATTTATTTTGATTTCAGTCGGCTATAAAAGGTCTGCAAATGGGAGGACTGGATATTGTGTCTATTACAGACAGCACCAGAGTATCTTGGAATCCACCAAGGCCAAGAAAAGCAAGGAGATTGTAAATAAGTGAAAAACAGATGATCGTAGATACCATTTATCAATTTATGTTTACTGTATTATTAACAGAAGATTGAAATACACTACTCCAATTACCAAAAAAGATTTTTATCCCTCTGAATAAACGTGCCTGATTATTGCAAAATAAGAATAGGCCGCGCTACATATCTGTAACATAGTTAAAACGATCAATAAATTAATAAAACTCATTTTATTTATAATTCTACAATCAAAAATCGTTAATCCTTGAGAATTTACCTTCAGGCATGTAGCCATCGATATATCATAGAGCTTCCAGACGCTTACTTTCAAAGGATTCTGGCATCTATGCATTATTATACAAATAATGGTCTTATACCAGTTGGGTGCTTTGTACCAAGTGCTGTTCCACGCAGCTTCAGCTAGAAATTCACTCTAGAACGAATTTTTGTCTTTTATTAAAAAATAGGGAGACTGAGGATAGATGGGAGAAGCAGAAAATTAATTCGCATATACATCGAACAATAATTTATGATAACACTTACGTGGAGTTTAATTTCGTTTCCTGTCCAGTAGATCATCATTAGCTGGTTTACCATCACTATCATGTATGATACTGCTACTATACTCTCGTATGTAGAGCCCATCTGCAATTTAAATCAAGCTTTTAGTTCTCCAAATTGGATAAAATTTGGTGTGATTGGGGTATAGCCACTATCATTTAAAACCGATATTTATCAAAGAATTATCAAAAATTCATCTATAAACTTTACCACATACTCGTGGTTGAAAACGAAAATAAACCCTGTACTAAATCTCAACCCTTCCTTTCAATTAATTTAGGAAATAATCGATATCCATTAATTAGCTGCTCTTCATGTTACGTAAAATATAAATAATTGCTGTTTGCGTTTAGGGATGAGTGAGAGATCGAATGATTTGATTGGACTCAATGCCCGTATTTTAATTCCTCTAGAAAAAAAATCTATATAAACAGCGAGTATTCCGGTCGGAGGATAATCATCAAAGAATCACTGACCAACCGAAATCGAAATTGATTTTTGATCAACCTATAAATGGGGGAGTTTTTACATTACCATAAAAAAGAATGAATATACTCACTACAGTGTATTGAAAAAATATTGTGCAGAATATGCCCGCGTATATTCCAAAATCCAACAGCAAGAGATGGTTCAGGGCTCCGTTAAGACTCTCAACGTATCTGTAGATCGATTTGAACGTTCCTAGAACAGATTTCGCATCAGATATCTAAATATATTAAAAAAAAAAGATAATTACTCTCACCGAATAACTTCCACGTGTCTTTTCACCCAGCTAGCGATCCTGTCCTTGAGATCTTCGCCCTTCCGATCATCGGGATATTCGCCCTGGACCATTCCCTCGAGCTCAATTTTTAGAATCCTTAATTCGCAAGTGGGAATGATCATCAGAACTGCTATCAGCGTTGACCAACTTGCGGTAATGACTCCGGTCAAATAAGCCATCGTTAATTGTAGAAGATAGCCTGACCAGAGATCAGGAAACGGGTTCCAGGCTCTTGAAACAATTTTTTTTGTATTCGTTTATTGACTTTTAGTTATTAGTGAGGCACAAATGATGAAGAAATACGTAACGAAATACCTGTAAATCAATTGCGCCGGTTCCTCTTTCGCCCCCAATACCATCTCGATGATTGGGGCTCCGCAAAAACCGGTAATTGTGAGTCCAGCGCCTCCCCAAAAAGTGAAGGTAACGAGGGCCGCGTGTTTCACATATTCATTGAATATTTCCAAGGATTTTGGGTCCCCGGATCGTCTGATCCTCTGGCTAAACTCTCCGGAGTGTTTCACCTACGTGAAGGTGGATAACGAGCAATTAATAAAATCCTGCACGGTTCGAAAATGAGATCATATTAATATTAATAGGATTCACCAGTTCGCCCATAGTGCCTCTGGTGAATAGGAAAGCAGTCGCTTTAGCGATGCCGCTAAAATAGAGAAGAGTTATGCTCAGGTTCCTTAATACCGCCTTTAAATCATCCAGCGAAATAATAACGTCAGCGAACATTGCCGCGGTAAATAATCCGTAGCATAATGTGATAAAAACACCGAAGGACCTGTGAATGACCGATATTTTTTTACCGAATAAACCCACGGGCCATAGCCCTTGAATCTGCATCGCTATTACGTTCAATCTCGTAAAAGGATCGTTCACGGTCTCCGTGCTCCTCGACCTCATCGTAGATAATAGAAAACTAAAACTTCTATTAAAAACCGACGTCTCATATAAGCGTCGATCTAAAAGTTAATTAATCATGATCTGGGCGTTAACCAGCTCTTTATCTCTTCGGGAAATTTTTTTCTCAGCCACAATTCATTCGGCTGAGTATTTAGCCGCGTATGTAATTGCACGTTAAAAGAATAGACATTATCTGTACAGGTTGATCCATAGTCGAGTAGAATCTTCGAAATGTATTACGGCGCGTTAAAAATTCGATAAAACCATGAGGGATTGAGCAGCGTCTATGCGGTCTAACGTGGAACGTAGTATAGGTGGCTAGTTATGAATTATTGGATACATAGTAAGTGAAATCGTTATCACATATGCATATATGTACATACCTAGGCACAGGCTTAATACTCCGAACCCTGATGGTTATCAACGATTCATGGACGGAGAGCCGCTATTACGATTACCGATGGATACATTAAATATTACACTAGAGAGGCCCCAAGGTCGGCCGCGGGATGCCCCAGGGAACAAAGGAAAAAATAAAAAATGGAAAAAAAAATCGAAGTAAATAAAGTTTGATCGGGAAAGGGGAGTATTGGGTAATGCAAACATGAATACACACGACGATTATGATAATACGTTTACACAAACTTTTACACGCTCTTTAAATTATTGTTTATTAATTTAGGTGATTGTTAAAACTGCGTATAATGCTGAGATGACTAGATATTTAATGTATTTACAGTAAAGTTAGTTAAGTCTTCGAGGGACTATGAGATTTATCACAGATCTTAAGTCGCTTATAAATATATGCAGAATTATATATTAAAACAGGGGATGAAGAGAGTCGATCAGCCCGATCTCGATGACGATTGTTCTACGATCCAGGGTATGTACTCCGAAACTCGAGTATAGAGACCGGGTAAACGTGGAAGGGCGCAACCCACCCCAGATGAAACTACACCGACTACCATCGTCGCCCCCACGTCATCTCCTCGGCGCCCTCGCACCATCAACGGACCTCCGCTGTCTGCCTGAGAGCAGAAAACTTAAGTTTAAAAAAAAAAGAAAGGAAAAGGAATAAGGAGAGAAAGAATGAAATAAAGAAATAAAGAAAGGATGAAATAAGAAAAGGATAAGAAAAATATATAAGGGATCAGACTATAAATTCTGGATACAGAATAAAAACCAAAAAAAAAATCCCTCGTAAACCATACAGAGGATGAAAAATATGTTCTATATCAAAAATCGCTATTATATTTTACCGAATTCATGATCCAGCTGGGATATATACATACAGTTATATAGGTATAGAGGCAAAAAATAGTCTGGTGAGATAAAAATTATCACCGTTCTTGAAAAATTTTTTGATATAAAATAATATAAAACTTGGAGAACCGAAAACCAAAAAAAAAAAGGGTTATAAAATAAACAAAGTGGATACCTACGTAGGTATATATGCGTAAGAAAAAGTTAGTGTAAGGGTATATGAAATATTACGTCTCGTGAAACGGTATATGAAAAATCTAAGTAAAACTGGAAATATTTAATTTAATATAAATTCGCTCACCCAGCATGAGTCTCGACCACCCTCCTCGTGACCAGCACACATCTGTTGCGGCTCTACGGGCTTCTTCTTTCCGTTGCTGGCGTACCACTCGGTACAAACGTCGTTTTTCACCACGCGTACATCCACCTTCTGCAGGATGTCAGCTCTTTTGTCTGAAAACGTAATTTTTAATTTTTTCTCTATTATTTTTCAAACTCTTTACTATTTCTCTCCCTTTCCCACGGAGACTCGCGATTGTACTAACATTTCGACGTGTCTGCACCCAGCCAACCCCATCCAGCAGCTATAGCGTTTTCTCCCTCAAAGATGCTGTACCCAGCCGAACCTCTGGTTTCAGGAAAACAAGCTGGTCTCACACTTTCCGACCAAGAAATCGGACTCGCGACTTCTAGGATCGCGATGTCGTTTACGTACCCACCGCATTTGTGACCGGGGTGGATAACTACCCTGTTAATACTCTCTTGTCGAGCTGGAGGCTCCTCGGTACCACGCAAGTCGTGCTCGCCTAGAGTAACGCGTAGTTGACGTGCTGGAATTTCCGATTGGCCTCTGTCCAGGTAAAGAGAATACAAGAATAATTAAAATTCGGTAAGCTGATGGACGGCTTCTTCCATCAATTTTTTTTTTTTTTTTTTGAGTTTGAGTAGTTAATTAAGGGATCATTTTAGATACCGAGTGATCGGATATCGTTGAGAGTTTGGATCGACTACTTACTGTGAATAAATAGTGGAGGTAGGTATGTGTAACGGAAAATTGAGAGTGCTAATGTATATACGTGCATACATAGTTTATCTATTATTTGTTAACGATAAATGCCGGGATTTTAAAAGCGGCTCGTATATTTTCCGCACCCTGCACATCCTGCACCCGTTTTAATTTGGATTTTCACTCGAATTGCGAATAATTAAACTGCTGCGGAAACGAGCCGAATCACTCTCGCCCCGCTCTACTCTCTACTCTCCACTCTACTCTGGTCTACGCTACGCTACTCTACGCTACTCTTCTGTTGGCCCAGGCTCTGCAGCGGACCATCCCCCGCACCGCAGTTCCGCAAGTGGCGTGGCGCGGTGCGGCGCGACGGGGAGAATTAAACGCGCTTCGCTACTGTAAACCATGATTGCACGTAAATTACCAAAGCGCTTGGTAATTGCTTGCGGGCCATGCAAAACGTGACGGGACCAAACCCGGCTGTCTATACCTATACACAAATAGCCGAACCCTCGTCATACACACCTGGCTAAAGGTGGATATGGACGGTGTATGAATACCGACGAAATTCATTTTTCATTTTATATACCACACAAGTTTTTGAGAAAATTTCGAGAATATTATACTCACGTGCAGAGGCAGTGGGCAGCCGTAAGAATGAATCTTGAATTAATAATCGTTCCACCGCAGATATGACCCCCTTTTCGAGTGATGCTAACCAGCCATGGAAATTCATTTGGTAAGGCATCGCGGCCGCCTACAATACGCGAATTTCTGGATCCGGCGAAGGTTTGTCCGCAGGAAACGTCCGCAACTGTAAAAGAAAGAAAAAAAAGGGAAGGGTATAATAAAAAAAGAGGGAATGAAACGAATTTTTGCTATTTTTTATTCACGGATTCTTCATTTTTAGACGGCGTTTTGCTATCTATATATACGGTATAGCTTTTTATATTTACGAGACTTTCGTGCATCCGCTCGGAATATTTTAATATAAAAGCAATAGTGGATTGCTTGACTAGTGGAGTAGAATTTTTCTACGCTACCGCATACGAGCAATGTTTGTTGGTAGCTCGGTGTACCATTTCAACGATTGATTAAAATCACTTTTGCACGGATTACTAGCTGCAGCAGAGGCTCCGTTAAAAAAACCAAATCTGCTGTTTCTTTTTTTTTCTTTATGAACCGTATATTTTTTTTCTTCAGTTTTCTCGTACATCGTACTACCTATCCCAATGGAAAAAGGGTTTCGTTATAATCAGTCTCAGATATCTACTTTTACAGGAAAATTGGTAAAGAAAAACCGCAGCCAAAGGCTTCGTATAAATTTTAACTCGACTAACTATAACGAGAAAACTCTTTATTTCCGTTCATTTCTCCGGAGTAAGTCGATGTCTAGATTATCTAAGAGACATCTGTAGCCGCGAGACCCCTGAGACTCACCCTACAACGTCCAATCGGCTTACGTAAGACTTCGTTTATTGTACTTTCTTCGTTCGTGATTACAGTTTGAATTAGATCTCGTTTCCAAAATCGGAAATATGTCATATTATCCAAAAGCTGAGCGGATTGGTGGATTCGGTTTTTATAAACAGGTTTGATAAATTATTAAGATAATTGCAGCGACTTTTCAACGTAAGCTTATGCAGGAGTCATTCGCGTGGAATTTAGCCCTTGCCTGGTTCGTACAGTTGCGAATTTGGTTAGGAGGAATCTCGCCGCCGCAATCCCTATTCCGGCGGGGGGCGAGTCCCCGTTCGCGTCGTTTCACACCTCGGTTGATTAATTCGACCGACGCCGCGTTCGTCCTACGGGTCGTAGGTACCGGGTCCAACCCTGCAGTACCGGCCCACCACCCCTTCAGGACGCAGGCGCCTTCATCCCGGGGGAATTTCCGGCCTGCAAATCCCTTGTATAATGCCTCCAACCTCCAGCCGTCCCCCCCGCGGTATACTGACATTCGTGAATGAGTAATAGATGCGTCAAATACAGACGCGAATCTCCGAGAGCACTGTAGTGATATAATAATATTTCGCAGGTCTATATATGGATATAGAGGTGGGGGTGTAAATCCGCGTGTATCTATAATACGATAGGCAAAAACGTTGGTTTAAAGTTTATAAACAATCTGTAAAACTGCAGCCCCCTGGGGAGTAGGTAATTTATTCGTTAGGTATACTCGAGACTCTCTATCTGTACCTTCGGATCCTCTTCTCGTTAGCATTCGAAGGAAACTGGGAGAAACACTTTTAGAGGATTCTGTCCGCGGGAGTGAAAAGCCGCTTGAGAATATATACTCCGGAGAGAGAATATATAAATTGCTATTCCTCGTTACGTTTTCAAAATAATCGATATTATTTTCATCCCCCTTTCAGAGGCACGGTTCGAGGGAAATCTGTTGATTCCACTGTAGAAGATTGAAATTCTCGAAATCTTTACTCTGCATAAATATACAGCGAGAAATTTCAGCAAAGACTTTCAACGAAAATCGGTTGATGAAAAAAAATATCAAAAAAAATCTCGAGATTTACTCTTTGAAATATTATATACATACATGCATATAGGAATATACATATATACTTTGAAATGTTTTTCAAGATAAAAACGTGGGAGATGAGAAAATTGAAAGTCAGCATTTTAAAGGGAACGTTTTAACTCGGTAATACCTTATTTCAAATATCTCTACTATTTTCACGTCGTAGCAAGGTAACGTGAGATTGGAATATAAGCAGATTTTAATTTTAACTTAAAATCTACTCGCAGACGGTAATAAAATTAGATACGAGTAAACGCACGGTCGAAACTTCGCGGAATATTTAGAAAAACTCAAGGTTGACGTGCAGACTATTCTATGGCATAACGGTTGGCTTGATTTTTCAATTCTGAATCCACGAAATCTAATAAAACTGAAGAGAGAGAGAGAAGCAAAAAAAAGAAAAAAAAAACTGTTCAAAAGATTGAGAAGATAAAAACAAAACATATTTCTTTGCTTTGGGATAAAAACGCGAAGCGAAGAAATTCTGAAAATCTCTGATTCATTCCCATTCTGTTAGTTTAGGAAGAAAGAAGAAAAAAAAAATATACAAACTTACGGTTATTGAAGGCGTCTGCGACCTGGAGTGAAGAAATCCAGACGACGATAATCAAAACGTTAAAAAATTTTAAGGGTGAGTAATCCATGGTTTCTTTTCTTTCTCTATATCCGTACGGAAGAAGCGTACTGTGAAGAAGAGGCCCCCTCGACGTACGGAGATGTAGAATAAAAATTGTCACGTCTGTCGAGCACGGGGTTCTTTATAGCTGCTGATGATCTGCTGCATCCTCTCCCACCCCCAAGCTCGTCCCCACTGCTTACCGACAAATATATTCCTCTTAGCATCAGGCATATTATGTCGTTATATCCACCTTGTCGCAGGTGTCTGCTCGAGGGCACCGATCACCGATTACCGGGGCCTCGAATCTATCAAGGCGACAGGGTTTAACAAACGCGTAATGTATTAATTTTGTTGTACATATTGAAGAGCCGTTTTAACACTAAATACCGATCCCTTCGCGCTTGTTAACACAATAATTATTTCTTAATCAAATAAGCAAAAGCAATTATGCTTTAAGATTATTTTTTTTGGCAAGATTATTCCATAGCTGAGACCAAAATCGTGTAGAAAATTTCATTTCCTTGTGACACTCTATAGTCTGGTCATTTTTCAGAATTTAATTCAATGTCAGTTAGTCAGAATATTTGTTATTGGTCGTAAAGTAAGAGGATCGTTAGGTAAATAATTGAAGAATCGATTGATCCGTAGATTGCAGTTTCACGGACTCGTGTCAAGGCGTTAACCAGCCACGCATGTTATGCGGTTGCTTGTGTGTTAGAGTCTAGGATAATAGTGAGGCCGAATATCGAGTGATGGCAACGACACTGCAAGGCCGACATAGTCAAACTTGACACAGTAGCGTTAACCACGACACGGAGCCGCGGGGTTAACCTGGTGCACTTGAACCACGGCTTAGATGCAGGTATACAAACCCACACACGTTCACGTTATAACACACACACACACACACACGTGAACAATTGTTAAGCCCGAAGCGCTTTCGAATCGTCGCCACGTAATCGAGCCAGAGACAATAGCCAGAACAGAACGCGCTCGACAAATCCAAATGCAAATCTTTTGAAAGCGAGTCTGATGGCGCCGAAAATAAAATATCTGAAATAAAAAAAAATTATGTACATACACCTTTGAGCCCGGGGGGGAGGAGGAAGGGTCTAACGAATCGGTATTTTATATCGTATAAAATATAATGTGATCGTATACGATTCCAGAATGTCTGCAGGAACATAGCGGTGATTGATGTGTATAAGTAACTATACCATACCTCTCAAGGTGAACCGAGCAAACACAATTATATATCGTGACCATGGGTCTCTGTAAACTGGCTACATAACGTAATTCAATTTCCCGTAATTAATGCAGATATTATATACCTGTGTATATACCTCCGTGAGATAGGCTAGACCGCGGGCGTTGTGTGGGACCTGCATATCAGCGAAGACTGATAAGTCCGGCGAGTCGAAAACGGCGATAATTAATGATAGGAAATTTCGATTAAGTGCGATAAGTCTCGCCGGCGTAACATCAACGGCAGATATTCCTCTGCGGTGTCAGAGACGCGTAAACAATCGCTCATTTCAAATTTGCATAAACACATTAGGTAAGGTCAATAGCATACGGGCCCTGATGGTGCCTGTGGTCCAGTGGCGTAAGCCACCAGCCAAACAAGCTGTTTCCGTATTCTATACAAACACCCGCGAGACCACCTTGGCTCCAATAGCTCATATTTTTGTCGTCGTATTAATCCTCGCTATTGATAGACGTGTCTATACTTCATTATTATTTATATACAATCACTTTATTTTTCTTCCTTTTTTTTCATATGTATATACTCACGCACACATACAAAGATTTTCTATAAAATAGGATAGGATATTAGTTTCTGGTCTCCCAGATCCGATATATACGAGTTATATATTTATTGGTATACATATACGAGAAAAATCAGGACTTGATTCAGAAGAGTAAAACTCGATTTATCGCCATGGTACAAAGAGACTCGTTCGTTCAGCTAACTTTTTCTTTTTTTTTTTTTTTTTTTTCTTTTTTTTCTTGTATTTTTCATCTCTCAACTGATTTGAACATTGTGAGAGGAAAAAAGAGAAAAAAAAAAAAAATTGAACGGAATTGCCTTTGACAAAGACGATAGATTGAAATGCTGCAGTATGCTAATGTAATCGATGATGATTGTTTAATTAAGTTATACGTGTTATTTTCGTTTTTGTCCAACTGATCTGTTATAACTACCGGTGTGCCTGTGTAACACATACATACATATACGAATGCTATTTCACCTCGTTTCAATTTACCACTGCAGTTCGAAGTTTACATAGTCGTTTATTTAACCGACGAGCATCGTACGACGCCTCGAATTGTTTTATTATGCAAAATCCTTAACTGTGATGCAACGTATATATAGTATAGCAGAGTTTCCACCTACTTGAGCATCGCAAACGCAGTTGACATTGACTCAATTTCTAGACGATATATATATATGTATAGACGCGACAAGTGCAAATCGATATAAAGAATATTCAACTCCAACGAGATAAATTTACCTAGTTTTTTTTTTTTTTTTTAATTCTTGTCAATCGAAAGAATTTTTGGGAATTTACTGCAGTCTCTCAGCCTCAAACCGTACGAATCAAGACCGGCCGTACGCGTCAGTAGAAATAGACGTTATAGTGGAAACAGACGGGCAGTAGAAACAGACGCGCGTCAGACACGCTAATGCAATTAAAATGAGTAATAATAATACGAGTAAAGGCCGAGGAAGAATTAACAATGCAGGCTTCAATGTCAGTATGATAAACCATAAACCCAGTAAACAGACGACCTAGTCCTCGTGGCCTGGAAAAGCGCGTCTGATGATATCTACAGAGAGTGTCGGTCGGAAAAGCAAATTCTAACGCGCGTATCTATGTATGTATGTATGTATGTACATATGTACGTACGAGGAGGAGAAAGGAAAATGGGGTAGGAGGGGTCGGGGGTCTGGGAAACTCAAAGTCAAAGCCAAAGCCGAAACTAAAGCCTGTGGTTTTGGGTATATGTTCAAGAGGAGAAGGCGTATAGAACAACGTTACGTTATACTTAGGGTATATGCATCCCATGCAGAGCATAATACCCCCGCGTATACCAAAATTCGCGGTTTTGTGTTTATATGGTTGCGTTGTGTATATGATCGCGATATATATGCATATATTAACCGCACAGATACCCAGATACGAGCAGATAGATGGATAGATAGACAATGTAACCCAGACTAATCCAACGGAGCCATTCCCTCTCAGTTGAACCGAAGAGGGGCTGGGGGGGGGGAAGATTATCTAAAGATTACTCCTCGAGGATCGCGTTTGTGTTTAACGATAATTGACCCAGTGAAACTGGATTACCAGATGAAATCGGATCAAGTTGGTTGTGACGATGCAGAGTTTAAGCTATGGGGGGGTATGGAAATATATGTAGGTGCGTGCTTTAATTTTCGACGACTATATGTATATATATATATATATATATATGTATAACTTCGCTCCTCCTCAGCTCTTTGAATATAATTTGCATCATTCGACATTGTAAATATATATATGTATATACGTACCTTGCAGTTGCAGTGATTCGTCCTCGCGTTACAGTACAATACGTTACGTATATTATATATACCTATATATTGTATCGTACCTATACTATATACATATCCTACAAGTACACGACACGATTGCATAAATTAGGGTTACACGATGCAGTTTCAATTCGCTTTATATTATAGATATACCTATATTTACGAGAGGCGTTTTGCAAATAATTATATTATATCATTTTCATTATTTCGCTTGCTCCATTTTTTATATTCGTTCAGACGCTTTTTTATCTCCCTCACCTTGGCGCCTATACCTATATTATATTATACAGACGTCGGTCGTAACGGACGCTGCATTCGTTGCACCGAAGAGCCGTGCAGTTGTGTAACTTATGCACTAATTATGCAATTTCACATATGTACATACACATATATATATATATATATATATATTGCAATATTATAAATAGCAGGGCAGGGCTGCCGCTTACTTTCACACAAATCGCAGTCACGTTTGTTTAAAAAAAAATTTCTTAATTTTTCTTCTAGGTACCCAATTTTACACTCCGATAGAAAAAAAAAGAGATAACTAAAAATTCGTTTTTCAAAATTTACAGAAAAATACGATCTACTCCTGCACTTGAAAACATTTTTCCAGGTTTATAGCGCGTCGATCAAGATATACATACCCATATAAGTATAACAGCCAACTAAACAAATAAATAAATCAGTTGTCAGATGATGTTACGTCATACGCCAACCCCTAAGGGGGTGAAAACTTTTGTCCGAAACGCGGTTATCTTCGCGTCTTTATTGTGTGAAAATTGTCTCGTAAATCTCATAAGTTTTTTTTATTTTTTCTTTTTCTCTTTTTTTTTTTTTTGTTCTCCTCTCATCTCGCGGGGGGATTAAAAGCTCCGTGTTTATTATCGCTGCCTTGAAATAGAGAGAGAGAGAGAGAGAGAGAGAGAGAGAGAGGCGAGAGAGGCCTTGTTATCTGTCTATATAAATATCTTCGCAGATATTTGTATACGTATATATATATATATATTTTTTTTTATTTATTTCGGATAACTCAATAGACTGACTTTAGATAGCAAATTGTCTATACATATACGAACTTGCTCTGCGTAGGCAAAAGGATTCAAAAACTCTGTCTAAACGACACGTAGCGAAATCTCCGCACAGGCAGTTAAAGGTGGTAGTAGGTACGGGGGGTCGTTCGGTCTCCGGATGGGCGAAATAAATAAATGACGAGCGATTCCCCGGGGGTTTCGTGTAGGCGACGGGTGCGGGGTGGTTGCGGGAACGAGCTTCTCATGCTGCGGAGGGTGGAAGGAACAGTTTCTCCGTAGATAGCGGGAGAGTTATGGCCTCCGGAGCGCGAACGGCCGCGCTGTAGCACCGGCTACGAGGAGAAGAAGAGAGAGAATGAGGGTGAGGGTAAGGGTAAGGGTGAGGATGAGGGTGATGGTGAGGGTGGTTTAAGCCCCGCTCTCCGAACCTTACAAGTCCGTAATTTTTACCCCCGGACAAGTTAAGAGTAATTTACTGGCTCTCGGTAGACATTATTCGGCTTTGTAGCTTCTCTCAAACTCCTACTCCTCAGCTGTTCACATATATAGAGGTCTACTCTTCGCCCGCCACGCCGTTTCGGGCGCGGTTAATTGACTCGCATCCAGCTCCGTTTGTCTCGGCTGCAGGATCGCACGTCTGACTTAACATTCGGATGCTGCGTCCCGTTTCTCTAATACATAATACATCTAGGTATACGTATACTTATAAATATAAGTATTAACGAGTTATTCTGCGAATTTATTTTGAGAAGAAAAATTCAAAATTCTCACCCTTTGCACAAATCTGGTCAAAACGTTATCATGTATATTTTTATTTCCATTATTATTTTTTCCATCAAATGAAACGTATGACAAACAACGAATATCGTAACGCGATTGTTGTTTCTGTATTTGCGAAAAATATTGCACAAGTTGGGGATAAAAAAATTGGAGAGAACGTTTCGAGACAAAAATAATTACGCCCACAGTGCGATGAAAATTCTGATTTCTGGAAAGAGGAGAAAAAAAAAAAACGAAACGACCAAAAGACCAAAACGGTGGAAAATTTTTTACCAAAAAAAAGTAATGAAATGATCAAAGACATTTTTGAATTTTTTTTTTTTGGTTTTTTTTTCTTCTACGTATCATTGGACGTATACAGTTTATTTTATAGTTATAACCTTGTAACCTTAATCACTTTGAGTAACATTCGTTTGTGTTGGCCGCAGTTATTATAATACATAGCGATTTTTGGATTTCATTTATTTTGTTTTTAGTTTTAGTGCAGTTATTTTTTAGTATTTTTTATGGTTTTTATTTTTTTTTTTAATCAATAGGTCGAGTAGTATAAGTAGAGTTATTAGTTAAGTAGGATGCGCGCAAACGCCGCCGAGTAGTTACACTTAATTTTCATAATCAACATTCAATTAAACACGCAATTCGTTTAAACTGGTCGTATAATTAGATTTTTCGGTTTCATTTCAAATTTCAAAATTTCGATTCGGTGCTATCGGTGATCTACTGCACCCTTTCGAAATACGAGAAAAAAAAGAAAAAAAAACAATAGATATTTATAATAACAAGTAAAGAAATCAGAAACAGGAAACCCACGCACGAGAAATCATGAATGACAAAAATATTCCATAGCTCGATATGATATTGATTAATTAAAAAATTCGCAAAAAATTTTGGTAAGAGTCGAAACAGAAAAAAAAAAAAAAAAATGTATGAATCTGTAATCTGCTGGTTCTTTTAAAAAGCTCTGTACATACTCAGGTAGGTATATGTATATGTATGTATATGCAACGATCATTATTCGAAAGATCGCGATTCCAGGATACACCGAGCATTTACTACCTCGCAAATGTTTCGCCATTCGAAGGTTTAGGGCTTAGCCTCCGATCCCGTCGGAGGAATGGTAGTAGGAGGAGTTGAATTACACGGCTGGACCAGGATGTACAGACCGATAACGTTCGAGCGATTAAAGGGGCAAATTGTTTAATTGGAGATTCCGCCCCTATCGATCGATACACGAAGCAATTTGCCATTCGCGATCGCGTCCGAATCGCAGATTCAGCCTTCATCCGTTTTGAAAAAAGAAAAAAAGTTGGAGAAGAAGAAGAAAAAAAAAAGAAAAAATATAGGCTTTTACGAATGACAAATATATTCGCGAGTTTACTCAATTAATATATATATGTATATATATACTCAAACATTTTGCGATCAAGCGAAAGCGTAAACTTATCAATTTTTATATATATATATAATACAATATCACTAATCGTCCCTGTTTGCAAAAATCTTTACGTTTAATTACAGAAATATATATTTATATATATATATGTATATATATATATACATATTATTATATATGTATATGTATAGATTATTGATTTATGAGAAGAAAAAAAAAATGATCAATCGATAATACAGTATTAATTAATTTTTTTTTTTCACTTTTAATACGTTGCTGCCAATTTTTCGGCAAACCACATAAAGTTCTCTATAGGGACCTGCGGATTTCATACTCTATATTCTTGCGATCCTTGAAATTGAAATTTTAAACAATCGAGTATGCTATTTTACCCGAATAGTTTTGTTCGATCTTTTATTCGTTAATTTTATTTATTTTTTCTCACATGGTTTATATATGAAATTTCGTCGAAATAATACATATATACTATATATACTTGCTATAATATAATTATTATACGCGTGTGTGTATATGTATATATATATATACATATATATATGATGTATATCTATGTCGTAGATTTGTTTATGGAACATTGTGTCAAATTTACAATATTAATAACTATTACCTATTTAATTATTATTAATATTATTATTATTATTATTACGTGTATGTAACCACTTGTATGAATATCAATAATAATGTTTCTATCTGTTAGTTATTATCCGTATTTTTTTTTTTTTTTTTTTTTATGTACAAATTGACTTTCCCATTTTCTTTTTTTTTCTTATCATTACTTAATTTTTTTTTTCATTTAATAATTCACCTTATATTTGTATATTAATAAACATATATACGTAATCGTCTCGTTCGATTTTTGTTGTTGTATTTTTTTCATCCACCTATATTTTATATATGTATATTTATTATTATTAGCCCTAAGTTTATCGAAATTCTACACTTGTATAATGTATATAATATAATATGTATATACATATGCGTATAGTAATAATAATAATTATATTTATTATCGTAAAGCTATATATATATAGGTATTTTATGTATATTATATATCATATATATATTATATGTAAATATATCTATCTATCTATCTAACTATCTAATTAATCTATCGATTAATCTATTACACGTAATAAATTACCACGTTGCCAATTAAAATTTCGATTAGAATAATATTACTATATCATATATGTATATTTACAATACCTATTAATATTGAATAATTTTCACCAACGCGGTGCGCATGATAACGCTACATATATATACGAAATGTATTTCTAGGACAATATCGTTTATACACTTTGGCACCTGGCTCCTGTTATAGGGTAGGTATATAGGTATATAGTTTTCCCATTTACTTTATATCAGTTTTTCCATTCTCCTTTTTACTTCATTTTCTTTTATGTGATATATATATATACCTATATATAGATATATTATATATATATTTCTTCCGTGAATTGCACTAATACACGGCTATAGAAATTGAACGAATGACCCGAGCTTGTTACGTGATAACGTTTACATTTCACGGCACGGTATTACTTACCTACCTATATATCCGCAGCAGAAAGCAAAGAGCTGCAGAAATATCATAGGTAAGTATAGATATATTAATACCCCGGGGATATTACTGTTCAAGGATTTTCAACAAGCAATTTTTTTTTCAGTTTTGCAAATTCACTGTACATACATACGTACGTATATATGTACACACAAATATATCTACGCAGAGATCTGTTGGAGAGAGAATCGAAAAAAAAAAAAAAAATGAAATAAATAATTGTTATTTTTTTTTCAACGTTTACGTAAACGTGGATTATTATTTTCCGTCAGAAAAATGTATATAACGAAAATAAATATATATATATAGGTACAGAAAACGTAAAAATTTTTTATGGCAATAAAATTCACCCGAAAAATCTCTGTGGTTCACTGTTTAAATTAATATTTGATCTGCACTATATTTTCACTCCCGTATATATAATGTATATGTATATGTTGTATCGTATTTTTAATAGATTTTCTACTACTTGAAAATGTAGGATAATTATTACACGACCGGGGTTCACGTAAATTTTAATACACAATAATTATACAATTGAACAAAATTGAACACAGTTCGGTAGCTGTACTATATGTATAATGACAGTCTGCATCTATATACATACAGACAATTAATAGAAATAGAAATAGAAATAGAAATATAGACAGAAGAAGAATAAATAGTCAGAGTTTTATAGAAATTGTGAGGAAAAAGAGTTTTTTTTGTTTCGTTTTTTTTTTTCTTTAGAACTTATGGCTAAATAAAACTTTACAAAAATATATATACTCAACAAATAATAAATATATTCTATAACAACGTCATATTACTGTATCTGTGTTTTTTTCTTTTTTTTTTTTGAATATTAATTATCGTAAGTATATCAATAATCACGATATATAAGGAGCTGTGCATTATAGTACTGCGCGTAATAATAATTACTAATTAATTCTTGTTCGTCATTCACCTTTTCTTTTTTTATCTATTCTTTTTTTCATATATATTTATATATATATTGTATATTACAAATCTAATGGTAATGTACAACAATTTATTTATTTAATTAATTATTTATTTATTTAAACTATACATTATTATATTATACCTATATATACTGAAACACCGAAGACTCTTTAGACTGTAACAATATTCAGTGAAAATTCTTCTTATATATATATATATATTATTTATATAATTTTTTATTCATTTTTAATTTTTTTTTGTTTTCATTTCTTATCAAATTTTTTTTTCGAATTTTTATTTCCAGCGTCCGAACGAAGCGTTGATAGGGTAAAGTGAAGAATTTTAATTTTTTTTTTTTTTGATTTTTTTTTCAAGTGTATTATTGTGTATAGTCGTTGGTCTCGGCTCGGCATTGCTTTTAGAATATTGTTCAGTGTAATTATTAATATTATTTATTGTAAACGTTGATAATATATTATACCTATATATTATATTCAAATACTACTCGCATAATAATTATAATCATTTACCAATTTTTTATTTTATTTCTATAACGCTATATATATATACGATCTAAGGTACATACGTACGTATAAATTAACTATACAATTATTTACATCAGAAAACTTTTTTTTTTGTTTCTTTACTTTTTTTTTTTTTTGGTTTAAAATACAACTCTTAGTTTTTATTTATTATTATTATTATTTGTTTTTTATTTCTTTAAAAATAACTATCAACCCCTACCTACAATAATTAATAACTGTAGGTGTAATTATCTCGGCGAGTCATTATTATTACTCGTTATAATAATAATAATAATGATAATAATGTTCATTATTATTATTAATCACCGTATCAATATATATATATACTCATCATATTCATATAGAAATACAATGATTATATAACGCTATAATATAAAGTCCGAAAATTTTGAATAGAACGAATTTTTACCCTAAAAACAAAAAAAAAAAAACCGAAAACATCTCGCGATTTATATTTTAATAATTATTTTATATTATATTATGTATATTAAATTATTAAATTCGTTTTGCATTAATACTGATCTCAGGTGATACGGTTTTTCTGCGTTACAAAAAGATTATACAGATTATATTTTTATCTACACGATTTATATATCTTTATAGATATTTTATATATATATTTTTATATAGTTTTTATTTTTTATTTACTTTTTTTCTTTCTTATGGTTTATTCAATTTCATTTAATTAATTTTTCAATTCTTTTTTTTCTTTGATAAGAACTAGTTTTCATACGCCATTATTATTATTCGTCGTCCTAATACACCGACTCGGGACAACGTTAGACATAATAAAATACCGTTAAGACTGGGTCCTCGCAAAGAACCGGAAGCGACACTCTGTCTTACGGCTGAACGCGTTATATTAAGGAAAATAGAAGCGTCCGCAATACCTGCTGAAGATTTAACCATCATCGTCCATTCACCGGCGTGCGACCACCGTACAGCTTCAAAATTAAGAATCGACTCGTGGCAGGCCTTCGTGTCCCCCTCCTGAAAAATCAGGATAAATGTAAATCACCCCAAACGTTGAATATTAATTACCTACAAAAAAAAAAATTAATTTTCTCTTTTTTCTTCGTTCTCCGGAAGACAAAAAAAAAGAGAACGAACCGGAATAATGAAAAGAAAATAATAATAAAAAGAAAAAACCAGGCCAATTTTTTAATTTTTTTTTTTTTTCCACTTTTTTTTTCCCCCTTCTTCACCGAATACAGAATATATATGTGTGTGTATATATATAGTCGTTGGCGTCGACCGGGGGAATATTTTAAAAGCATTTTCCGAATGCCGAATCGAAGGGTTCCAAACATCTGCTGATTCCGCGAGATTTTAAGCAGACGTCGAACGCGGCGCTTTTTACATGCGACGAGACGCGCTCGTTTCTTGCTCCATTAAACACCCAGCCCGAAGGGTCGATCCTGCTCCTGATGCGTCTTCATGAACGAACGTCAGATCGTATATACCTAATACAAAACTAACTGCTTGCCTGCTTACCTCGATCACCAAAGCCTGGACTCCCGCCCAGGGATCATTTCCTGGCACGTATACTCGATCCTCGGAAAACCACAGTAACCTAGTGTACGATGGTTCGGCGCAGAACTCGACTCTCATCTCGAAGGGCTGACCCTCGCTGGCAGTTACCACTTGTATAGACTGCCGCACCACCGGGCCTCCTGGAAAACGAACAATTTTTCGTTTCCTTTAAATTTTCGGGTCCAGAAAAATCGTACGGAGTATTATTTTCGGTATTTTCTCGTATGTACGTTCAGCAACCTTCAAACTTACACTCGGCCACACAAGTAGCATGGAATAATTTATAAAACTTCACTGCAATCGGTAATAGCCGAGGTATAAAAAACTTGTTTTCGAAGAAGTATTAATATCCCGCGAATACCGTTTCCGCGATTCAGATGAAATTTGTTTGCGGTTTTCATACTTCTACAAGGCAACGGAATTCTTTTTTTTTTTATTCCAAATTTGAAACGATTTGTAAATGAAATGTGGGAGAGCCGCGGTTGCGGTTTTAAATTTCATTTGATCAATTTCACAGCTTGATAAATTTTGGACAAATTTTCCTAAAATAATTCGAAGAAAAATTTTTTCAACACATCTGTTCGCATCTACGCGTCTAATAATTAAGGGTATAGACGTCTGGCCATGACGAGACGAGAATTTCCTGTCTAGGAGTCGAGAGAGTTAGGGTTTTAGTAGTTTGCGCTAATTGGTGGCAATTGGTGCCCGACCCGTGAGTCAGTTGTAGCTCTTGAATATTCGTCGGCGTTGTGGGGTCAGAGAGGAGAGAAGGAAAGAGGGAGCTACGGGGTTTTCGAGAAGGACGACCACCGTCAATAATATAATTTTCCTAGAACCCAAAGCTGCCGCCACGGTAACGTTCCAGACTATAAACGAGCTGGCGAGTTGCCTTCGCAGAGAACGATCTGAAAAGACAAATTCTGAAGGGATAGAAAACTCGCCCCCGTATATATAGGTATATACCTAACCGAACGCTTTCAATTTGTCCTAAGTTAACAGAACCCGCTCGAGATTTTACTACGTAGCTACTACCAAAATTCGTTCACTCTGATCCCTGCGAAAGGGACGGAAAAGCCCCCAAGCTTTTTCAACTAAATGATCGAATATATTAAAAATAGTATCTCAAACGTATTTTATCTTGTCTATTTATATCCTTAAAAAAATTCAGGACGTTTCGCAGTCCATTCTCATTCCCGACAACAGCCCAGGGGATATTACGAACACTGACATCGAACCTCGTGTATTTCCTATAACGTAGCAAAAAATAAAATAAAAATAGAAATACAGATTTCCGACTCGGATCTCCGCCACAAATATAACATCCGGAATAGAAACAGGACCGACCCCTAAGCCCGGATACTTTGATCGTTATTTGACCAGGATTTGAGTTTATTCAAAGCGGATTAACGTAACGATTGATTTAATCCTTTATACTCGCCTTTCGACGAAAGGGTTGTTCCGGTCAAAGATAAATACGGAATTCCTCTTATCCGGTGTGGGATTAGGGGAGCCCCTGTTCCAGAGGCGTAAATAAATTGCATAAGAAATCGTAAGAGAAGAAAAGCCCAGGCACGGGTAGAGAAAGAGTGGGAATCTGGTGCAGCATCATCGAACTGCAACTAACGACATATAAACCGTTTCGTAGGGTGAGAAGTAGCGAGGGGAGTTCTGCAGGGAAGCCTCGTCGTCGACCTGGTGAATTTAAATTTATGGTAGGATACCGTGGCAAGCTTTGGTATCCTCCCTCGTCGCCCATAGAAGCTCGACTATACCTACTCACTCTGCGAAATCTCCCTCGCCACCATCACGGCCACCAGCTCGAATAACAAATTCCAAGCTTCTCAGCACCGGGGCGACACTGTTGGTGAAAACCCGTGGTATAAGGAGGGAAGAAAGCTCGTTTTAGGGTGCGTCCCTCTCTTTGTCCGTTCGGCAGCCCATATCGACGGACGGAACTCGCCCACCGCACCGCACCGCACCGCACCACGCCGCAGCGAACGAGTACGAGTGTTTGAAAAAAGGAAGCAAATCCCTTGGGAAACGGTAAGGAGGAAAGGAATTGAGGAGATGAAGAGATGTGCATATGTATGTATATGTATGTGTGCAGGGCTTTGGATGGGTATACGTTTGAGGAACGAGACGTCCAGCGATGTATGTACATACGTACTACATACGTACATACACACATATCTGCAAGTATATGTATTTTTCGCCGTTTCAGGATTCGAGAAAGTTGAATCGTTCCTTTCCTGAACGTTGCGCAGAAGCTTGCGAATGGGTTTTCTTTTTATGGTAATCGGTTGGAGGAGGCTGGCTTTTCCTCCCGGTCTAAACCTCAAATTTTATGGTACCTGGTTGCCTCCTGCCCTTAAACCTCACAGCAGGATTCACGTCGGTTAGGAATTCGGCGGTGGGGAGAGGCGGCGGTGGCGGCAGAGGGAGAGGAAGAGGCGGAGGCGGCGTATGCCAGGAAATTGGTATAGTTTTTACGAGGTTCTATATAGGTGGCCCTCCGGTCTTGTTTTCTACCCGATAATTTGTCTTGTTGTTTGGGAATCGCCAGCCTCCGGGGAATCCCCGTTCCTACAGGCACGAACGAATATCCATCCGAGCGACTCTCGACCTTCTCTTTCTCTTTCTATTTCTCTCTTTTACTCTCCCTCTCTCTCTCTCTCTTCCTTATCCTCCTCTGGGATTTTACCCGAAAATGGGGGGCGGGACTCAAACACGACCCGACAACTTCAATTTATACAACGGCCCAGAGACAAAAGACCAGAAGCTACAGGGGTAGCTTATAGGTATGCTCTGCAGGGTTAACTCCAAGATATGTACATTCATTCATTCATTTACAACACCGACAGCTGATTGCCAGGCGGAATATCATAGGCACCCCAAAAAAAGAAATCAAAAATGAAAAAATATCTCAACTTCAGAATTTTAAACCCTTTCTAAAAAAAATTTACGCGAAGTGACTCAAGTTTCTCGAATGAATGAATAAAAGCGAAGTTAGGTGGTATGAACACCGTTTACCTCGGTGTATTATGAGAGGTGAATAAGGTTAATCGTTTCCGAAATGAAAATGACTGGACGGAGGTTTTCTTTTTTTATTATTTTTTTTTTTCTCTCTATATTTCTACTAGGAAAAGTCCTCCTCGATTCGGTTCGGACGCGCGTTATAAATGGAGTTGTCGATATTATACGCGACGTGAATGAATGGGCGCGAACCTAGAGCATTGTTCGGCTCGGACAGTCGCGGGGCGGAAGTAGGCTCGCGCTGCCGGAACCGGAAACCAGACAACCCGAGGCGAGAGAGTACGTCACGGAATCGAATCGATTTGTTACGCTCCATTCTATGCACCCGCCTGTCTACGTGCCCGATGCAATTTTCCGTCCTCTTCTCCATGCAGACCGCAAAATCAAACTTTACAAAAAAAAAAAAAAAAAAAAAAAGAGGAGGAGGAGCACACAAAAAAAATTGACGTTTCTCCCCGGAATCTTTCTTAACTTCGGATGGTATTCTTCGAGCTGTCATTCTCACTATTTCGTACATGACACTGTCTCCCCGTTGCAAAAGTACGCGTAGGTATGGGTTGAATAAGCCGAGGGCGATCGGAAGGTCGGAGCGATACTTGACCCGCTTAATAACGATCCGGATGAGCCCGGAGCCAATTTGCGTTTCATTGCCACTTTGCAATTTACGCCGAGCTCCCTGCAGAGACCCGGACATTAGCAGCCGTTACTTACAGCCGAGGCATTCGGCTGGCTCGACCAAACCCCAGAGCTTGAGCTATACCTACCCATACCGTTCGTTCCTTCGGCTAAAAAGTCTAAAACAATTAGCGCTCCTTCCCTTATTATCCGCAGGCAGGCAAAGAAGAATAATTTATAACCGTAAGAATCGTTTCTTTATATTCCAGGTATATTATAGAATTAGGGGAGGAAGAAAGAAGAAATAAAACTGTGAAAGCACCGTCGCCTTTCCAAATGATGATCCTAAAATATCTGTCAACGATTTTTACGTAATCCTGGTATATAATGAAAATTTTTTTCGCACCCAAAATTGACAGCAATTTATTGTGATATAACAATGCGAAAAAGTAATTGCAATGATAATGAGAAATGGAAGGAGAAAGAGAAAAAAAAAAACTAGGGGGATGGAAAAGCAATTACCTTGACGGCTCTGAAAGGGGTCATTCTCGCGTTTCGCACCTGTCTATATGTATATATGTATGTACGTGGACGTATATACTTTGCGGATGGTATATGCGAAGAAGGGACCGCAAACCCGTAGGCCCTTCGGGACCACTTTGGCGTCCTTCTTCGTGCTAGATAAGCAAAAGTCGACCCGCGTGCAAATAAAGAACGTGAAGTAGACTGCGGCGGTAGGGTGTTTCGCAATCTTTTGGCCTCCCCCGCCCTGCGCGTTTCTAACCCCAGGTTCTCTCCCACTTCTTCTACTTCTTCTCCTCCTTCTCCTTATTCTTCATCTTCTTCGGGGAGCAGCGAAAATATCAAATGTCAGAAATCAGCTCTCAAGGGACGAGGAAGACGAGGGCTAAGACGAGGCGGTAACGAGATTCTAACGAGACGAATGAGCACGGGCGCGTCAGGGTTGAAAGACCTTTCGCAATTCTCTGTATTACGTTCTCCACTCATTCGTTCATTCATTCATTCATCCGTTCATTCATTTGGTGGTATTCTTCATCCCCTAGCTTAACCATCGTCAACGCCCTGCTAGAGTTTTCGTAGTTACTGCACACACGCACATAAACACAAACACACACACAGACACACAAAACGCGGATAGGTAAAAGAAGCTACCCCGAGGTTAAGCACGTAGAGGAAATAAAGTGGGTGCGGAGCACCGAGTAGTCTCAATAAAACCGGCCCTTGGGGGTTTTCGACGGCTGCAAGGCTGGTTCCTGAATCTTCCCGGAGGATAGAGATGGTTCGAGGTTTGAAAGGGGTGGCTGCCCGCAACCACCGCAAATCCCTGCGAATAAATATACACAGAAGAACACCCTACCAACATGGATGACGTCCCGCTCACTCGACGCCACTATAATACCACGGCAAAAATCACGCTTTATCCTACGTACTTCGCCGATAACTTCCTGCAAGTCGAACGTTCCGATCGGAATAATTTATCGCAAAGGAAACGTAAAACTCGGACTTTATATATTCAAACTCATATTTTTCCTTTATTCTCGGGTATGGCTATAGTATACCGCGAAAAATCGTGAAATAAATTTAGACAATGGGATGAAATTCGTCTCTCAATCAGTTCCAGCTTTTATCACTCTCTTTGACGGATGAAATTTGCGAAGAAATTATCGATCGTTTGGTTTGTATGTAGATACGAAAGCTGAAAATAAATCCGTTCTCGAAAATTTTTACCGTATCTTATATTAGATTCAAAAATTATAGTCATGATCTTGAAGATTGGGGTTTGCCTAGAGGTTACACAGCTAGTTAATATTTCAACGAAATTTTGCACGAGGATTTTAAAAGATTTTCCACAAGATTTTCATTAAATTTTCAAGATTCCCACGGAGCTATAGGTATATACGCGAAGTGAAGTTTCAGTAAGATTTTGACAAGGATTTTACGGTTTTTGCGTCATCAAATTTTCAGAACAATCTTTCCCGCGTAAAAGAAAATAAAGAAGAAAAAAAACATCAGAGAAAAAATAAGAAATCTAAGCAAAGTTTCCAACACCTCCATAAAATTTTACACATAGTCAACTATCTTCAGTCATTGAAGTCAAATAAAATGAAGGAAATATCTTCGAGATAAGGACGAAGGCAAAATCATAAATGCATCATAGACGAATATCTTTCGAGACGTTTTCCCCTTTCGTACTCGTATATAGGGTATCTAGGTGAAAGTATGAGCATGCCATGGGTATAACGTAACGTGTGTCTCCCCGAGATTACGCGGTTATCCTTATCTCGTGCGACACCGAAACTTTACGTGGCCACAGCGTAGGTATATCGGTCGGTAACCTCCAACCCCTAGGTCGTACATATGACGTGAGGTGGTGTAGCCGACCACCCGAGAGACACGCAACCTCTTTTATACTAAATTCAGGGGTTAACCTGGAGGCCCGACCGTATCACAAACCATAGTAAAATGTGTGAGGCACTTCTTTGTCCTTAGAGCGTTTGTCACGGATACGAAAAATGTCCATATGCCGTATACACACACACATGGATCTCTAGTCTGATATTTACGGCCCTCAAGGATCACCTCACATCGGAAATATCGCGCGTTTGGTATAAAAGTTCCTGGACGATGGTATATGCTGCGGCAAAATTTTGTTTTCTTTTTTTGGTTTTATGTATGAGAAATGATACAAAGATTCCCCGAGATATATATCCTGTATCTGATAAATAGAGCCATTTTTTTTTTTTCTTAAATAGTTCAATAACTTCGTAGATATTTGTTTTCCAATACCCATATACATATATCGTATATCGTTGGGTAAAGTAACGTATAAACGAGTTGCAAACTGTCAGCAAGATTATAGTATGTAGATACAGTCAAGTAGAATGCATATTCGAACGTGTTTGGACACCTGGTTCTCGTTCGTTCGGTTATAAAGGAAGGTATAAGGAAAGGGAGAGGAAAGGAAGGGAATCGAAGTCTGCAGGAAAAGCGCGTCCGACCTTTTTTTTTTTTTTCTTTACCCCACATCATATTTTTTTTTCTCTCTCTCTCTTCTTCATTCGTGAAAAAATTCACTCAAATATATACCTTATACCCGACTGCCGCGCACGTGCCCTTTCTATTACTATCTTCTACCCTTATAACCTCGCGCGCACGGAGCGCAAGTTATCGAAGCAGAGAGAGAGTAGAACCTGCAAGGGAAACCCGAAAAGCAGAGAAGCAGAAAAGTAAACTCGGATGGAAAATGATTCGACGGTGTAAATGTTTGCCATTCCCTACCGCCACCACCACCACCACCACCGGCATCAAGCTACGGCCGTGTACCGCGTCGGGACGTCGAGCGGTAAAATGTAGCATACATATGTACATATTACCACTGTATATTGGCTACCGTGAAATATCCATACATTAGCATAACGTCGTTTCCACGTATCTGCACAAGCGACTTATTTATGAAATTAGGTGTCGAGAGGGTCGCGTTGTTCCAGTCAGTTTTACAACTATATAACCACATACGCATGCGATATTATACTTTTATCGAGCTTAATTCGTGCTTTACTAAAATCCGATTAAACAAACTGCTAGGCAGATACTATTAATCGAAGGTCGCTTAATGACCCGTGTATAACGACGCGGGTGGTTAGTTTCAGTTTTTTTTTTCTTTTTTTTTCATCGCGAAAGTCATGTTTAAAATTTGCATAAAATTGCACCAATTCCCGGGTAGATTCTAGCTCTTATATACTTTACGGTATAGGTATAGGTATACTGTACATATACATATATCGGTATATATGTATAGGATGTTTCCGGATCGTCCTTCCATTTCGCCTCCTTATAGCAATATATACGATTGGAAACGAAACGAAACGAAACGATCGAACGAATGAACGAACGAACGAACGAACGAACGTATACGAAAACCGAGAGAGTCCTTACATTTTCGAGAAAAGTTTACGACCATTCGTCGTTTCTTATATACGATGTATAGTATATACCCGGATACCTATATACATATACATGGCCACTGATATTCGTACGATTTTTGAGATCCGAGGAATTTGATACCGCAGTTCGTTTTATTTTTCTGTATGATGAAAATCTCACCGTTAGTATCATCTTCGTTACAGATTGCATTGCGTAACTAAGTTTGGGGTTTTTTTTTTGTTCCATCCTGCCGTACGAATCCTTACAAAAAATGTTTAAAACAAGGGTGCAACTCGAGTTCCCTAAAGTATAATTACCGCGTTTTCTTACAGCGCGAGGGCGTAAAATATATATGAGTAAACCCACGGAAAGATTTTTTTTTTTTTTTCTATTTCCTTTTTTCACTGTAGTACAAATATGTTACCCGTGTATAATATCAGGGGCAAAAGGTCTTCCGTTGAATATTTTACCTTGAGAGATTAAGAAAAAAAAAAAAATGAAAGAGTAACTCGTAAAAATTCGCGATACCAGAAGAAGCTAAAAACAAAAAAAAAAGGAAGAAGAATATTGTTTTTTTTTCCCCTTTTTTTTTGGACTGTTTAAAAGTACAATTTTTACTTGGACAAATTCGCGAACGATTGTTACATTATAATGTGAAATTTTTTTTTTTTTTTTCACATTCGTTACGGGCTGCTATACTCTGTTGAAAATCCTGGGCAAGAGTTTTTTTTTTTATTCTTTTACTTTTTTGTTTTTGCGGGAGTAGAATTACCAACTGATTATATATAAAATTTTCTCCAACCCTCGAGGCTTTTAATTCCGGATTTTAATGGCGGTTGATTTAAAATGGAAAAAAAAAATGAATTAAAAATCGTACCGCGCCTGTACCTCCTCTGCAACGTTCATTTGCCTCGTTATCATTTCCAAAAAATTAACCAAACGCGTTACGTATAAGTACATACATGGCTGTATATGTAGTTAGGTAACATATACATCGTTATACACAAATATAACCAAAATACTGCAGGCATTTGGTGTTTCCACGATGTTTAATTTTCTCCTTGTTTTACCGGAAAATACAGTTAAATCTAAATCACATTTATATGAATATGACAGATATAATTATATTAAATACCGCAGATATTCGTTTACGGATATGTATATATAACAGGTATATATACATACATACATATTAATATGATTTTATATACGGACAAAATTTCTAACTACATATGAATAGATCCGACGTATACTACACTGCAGTAATCATACCCTACGTTACGTGTGTATTACTTCTCTTTATCTCACTCTAACTATAAACGTTCGATACTCTCACAACACTTTGATGATGAAAATTTTCACGTGTATCACCGGATCACGTTGCTCTTCTCACCCCTGTACCTCTACCCCTACCCCTACCCTCCACCCTGTATACCGAACGTTGCGTAATTAGATATAATGAAACGAAATATCCGCAGGCGTTGAACGAGGGTCTGACCGAGAGTGGTCGCCGGGGGTTGTTTGAGTATATAACATGTTATTTAATTTTCGATCTCCCTGAATTTTTTTTTTCTTTTTTTTTGTTGTTTCTTTTCATTTATTTTATTTCATTTTGTGGTACATATTTTCGAAAAAAAAAAAAAGAAGAGAAATTTTCATCTCTCTCGTACTTTTTGTGAAATTCTCTTTTTTTTTTCTCTCTCTTTTTTCGCTACTCTTTAACCAGAATAAGAATAAGAATAAGACGAAAGATGGGGTAGTAGAGCACAGCGAAGCCCACGTGTTTGCCTAAGCGTGAATTACGAACGCGTTGCTACGTCGCGTCGGAACCGGGGATACAAATTGATTTACGAGCACCGCGTCGCTTCGTGCATATCTAATATTCATCCTACCCCCTACCACCCCCCCACCTCTCCCTGCGTGTAGTAGTAGGTACACGTTCGATATTCTTCACGCGGATGACGCGGCAACGGGCAAAGGGGTAAGGAAAGGTATAAGGTAAAGGAAAGGAAACGGAGGGGAAAGTGAAGGGATGGGAGGAAACTCGCTTGATTAATCTGCTTCTTCTGCTTACCCTCTTGCTTGCACATCCACATCCAACATCCACCTCCATCCCAATCTCAAAGGGAGGAGTAGGGAGGGCGGAGGGTTTTGCACACGACTGCAGAGATCTTCGTGTGGCCCTTATTTCTTATCAATTAAAACTATGTAGGTATATGTATATGTACAGAACCCTGAGATATACATATATACATGAAGGTATACAAACTCACGTATTTCATAGAAAATTTAGTACCGTTGATCTCTGAACGGTAAAATAATTCTATATACATATATACGTTATACATGTATGTATGTACGTACAACGAGGGAGCCAACACACTCTAAACTCGCAGGCTGTTCTAGAACGTAGTACCTACTACGTATCCCTCGGAATCACGTTATAGTATAATTAAACGTTTGTCCCCGCGAACGCGGCAGATATCTAATGTTATTATAACGGGCCACCAGTCCGTGTAATTTCGCTTGAAATTAATCGGGTATCGATCCTTTTCCGGCCCCATCGAGGGCCCCGGGTTGGTTCGTTCGTACCTTCCCTATACCCACCCCGAGATCTAGGTATACTGCAGAGGGTGGAACGCTGAACGCGACGCGTACACGTGACGAGAATGACAAAAAAGGTAATCCCGGTGGTAGAACGAGGAACGAGGAGCGAAGAGAAGAGACGAGAAGAGTAGAAGAAGAGAAGAGAACCCGATGCTCCTGGCTGCTCCTGATGGGGATTCAGGACCGAGAACGAGGGAGAACGAAAAAGTAAAGGACAAGGGGACAGTACAAGGAGGATGGCATTGACTCGCGCTTCTCTTCAGCCCCTAGGGTGTCCGATGATTACGTTTCTCCTACGCTATAACCTCCTCGCTTCCCTTCTCCACGCTTGTTCTTATTTTTAGTTTTATTTTTATACCTTTGTAGCTACATTCACCGACAGCTAACGACGACGCATCTATTCGCCAACTATCCTTTCGACTTAACTGTATAAGGGTTTCCATAGTCGTTTGCCACTTGGATCTCGATACCTCTACGAGGTATAATCATGATATAGAGATGGATGTAGAAAATTTTATGCTAACATAATAATAAAGTACTTGTAAATTATAATACAGGGCGTTGATCCTCGCGCAGTTTCCGTTATTATTCCCTTTTGATCTTATATACATATCTAACTAAGAATATATATTCCCCGCAATTTAGTTCCAAAAAGATAAAGATGGAATAATAAAAAAAAAAAGGGAAGAAGAAAAAAAAAACCGATTTCAACCGGAGCTGAAGACGCCGCGACGCCCCGAGCTATTGGACGGATCCCCTTTCTTCCTCCCTTCTATATCGCCCGCTTCTTGCCATTTCGCCTACTTCGTTCGTTCTTCATCTCTTCTCCCACCTCCGATCCTTCCTTCCTGCACTTTGATCGCGTAATCACGCCTAATCAGCCCTTTGTTGAAAGATCCGCTACTCTTTGCCCCCCCCTCCCTTCCTCCTTCTACAGCTACCCCGCATATTCCGCACCCTCATCTTTCTCCATGCCGCAAATTGCTACGCTGGTAGTATTATATATTACATACATATATATACACCTATATACATATTATACATGGGTATAACTCAACTCGAGGTCGTTTTTTAACTCGAGCTGCTAGTTAGTGCTCTGAAGGCAGATGTATCTACTCTGTGTTTCTATCAGTGAATATAGATATCTGTAGTAGTACTCGAAGGTCCGCAGTGAGACAGTAGTGTCAATCGTTATGACGAAACGGCGTAGAAAATATATTCAGAAATTTTTCCTCCGTTTTTTTTTGGTTATTGTATTCTCGTCTGCGTACTATATTTTGTATCGATCATCAATACAGTCACCCCCCCCCCCCCCCCCCCCCCCCCACACACACACACGAATTAATTAGATTTATTGACACTAATAATTGTAATCAACGAATTGCATATAACTGCAGCAAATTGATTTTACTTTATCTGTTTTTTTTTTTTTTTTCTACTGAACAAAAAAAGGGACTGTTAAACCTGTACAACGAGAGTCGCGGCTCATTATACTGAAGTTCGCTTTTCAATCTATGGAATTACTCAAGCAAGAATATCTACAAAACGCATTGATCTCGATTAATGGAAGAAAAAAAAGAAGAAAAAGAATAAGAAGAAGAAGAAGAAGAAGAAGAATTCGGAATATGCCCTGCAGCTGGTATTTTATATACCGTTTTTCTTGGGTTCGGGACTCCGCAGGATCCTCAAGATCCCTTATACTCGAAAGAGAGTGCGAGAGCGCGCGAGAGAGAGAGACGGTAGGGTATTATAGAGAGAAAAAGAGTAGGGGGTCAAAAGTGAATTATTGGAAATCGGGAAGTGCCAGAGGCGGGCTAAGCTGGGAAAACACTTCGAGTGAACGATGAATATCGCGGGTTATTTTCTTGATTGAAACCACGTCGAGATCGAGCTAAGGGAAGAGCGAAGGGAGGAAAAGTAGCGTAGTCGGACCGGCGCCAATTTATCGAAGAAAGCTTGTCAACATTAGATAGGTAAATTCATCGTTCAAAAGTATGAAGGGTATAATATACGTAGGTATACATATTTATAGCACAATAAAAAAATCCAGAAAAAACATAAAATGAAAGAGAAACCTCTCGAGCAAAGAGAATCAAAAATATATTAATAATGAGTGAAAATTATCAACACTCACCCGTAACTTTAACTCGATAAGGCAGCTGAGCTCGCCAAGTATCCTGCATCTTTCGATCCGGTGCAACACACCGGTATTCTCCAGCTTCCTGGTAAACGACACGACTCAGTGCCAGCGGTCCAGGTCCTCCAACAGGCTCCATTCCTGGACCTCGCCCCCAGCATCCACCGTCACATTCCAAAGTCACGGCGCCACCGAGTTGAACCTCAATTTTCCTCGAGTCTGTTGCCTCGCCGTTCAAAGCTTCGGCCTCAGTTTCCGTGTCCGGGTCGTCTGAAAGAAATATGAAATACAAATTTTTGATGATAATACGAAAGAAGAAGATTTTTCGAGGCATTTTTCATCGTCACTTTACAAACCCATGTAATTGAAAAAAATTTTGAAACAATAAAAATTCCGAAGACATTACAGAGATGCGTTGAAATGAGAAAACATCAAGTATCCGAGAAGTAATTATTCTCCTCTTACAATTTATATAGGTATATCCTGTAGGTAGATAAAACTCACATCTCACGTTAAGGAAGTATCCTATGCTAGTAAAAATCCCCAGCATATGTCGAGTGTAACATTTGTACCATCCGCTTTCCGCCCTTGTAATTTTAGTGAAGTTTAACCATCCGTCGTCGCTCTGTTCAACTGGAGGAGGCCCGTCATCTGTAACGAGATAAAATGAAATGAATAAAATTAGCCAGATATACCCATAAAATTTCATATGCATACGAGTTCTTCACTTGAATCTGAGAGGTTCTACGTTTCGGACGATGCGATGTACTATACATATAATAAGCCCGGACGTATCTTGCCAATTATTTTTATAGCTTCTTCTATGTACGGAATATAGGTACAAGGTAGGTAGGTAGGTATCTACGGTAAAGATATCTAGGTATACGTAGGTATATACCGGGTAACGAGATACGTCATCATTTTTTAACGAGGTGCTTTTATCTCACTATAGCGTAATTCTGACGGTGTGACTTATGACGGTGGGTTACAAAAATTTCAAGAACAAAAAAAAAATACATCTATAGGTAGGTTGGGCGGTTACGGTACGGGTTATGAGAGTTATGTGTTCGATGTTATTGTTAGTACCGAGAGAGATATAGTACAGAGTCAATACACACGTAAATATGAAATAACGGTGGCTTCGTGACTTGGCCAAAATCGGGCTGCTTGAAGCCCCTGTACAAGCTCGCTCTATCCGGCTTGTATATATACATATACATAGAATACATGACATACCTATAACCTACGTATACGAGAGTATATTTCTATACTCACGGGCAATTTGGCTGTGAAACAAACGGAGCCAAAGGCAAAACGAGACGCGAAACAGAGTTAGAAGTCTGAGTAAACGACTTTTGGCTCGGTGCTGAAAACTCGCTGCGAAACCATCGGCTTTGTATTCCGTACGGATGTACCGTTTTCTATAGCTCGTATTTTCAATTTCTTTATTGACTCTACCGTGAAGACAGTGAAATTATTTTCGTCCAATTGTCGGACGAGGAGGGGTATATAAATAAATATATATATACATATATAAGAAAGCGGTAAAATACCCGCGAGGTATATAAGCTCTAAAAGAACGAACAACAAGACGGGGGAGAATAATACTATACAGCTCTATCGATAATCTCATACAAAATTGAATTTCATTCCAGTTGACGGTTAAAGAGAATATTGAACTTGAATGGGACGGTGATGGGGACGGAAGGGTTAGAGGAGGAGGAGGTTTGTACCTGCCTGTAACAATGATATTACTTATATTGTTTCGTTTTGATACCTGCGTTAACCGTTCCATTAAATATCCAATTATATCGGGGTTCGCGAACGAGACTGAACACCGATGAGGCCGCGGTTATAGGAAAGCTTGCGGTGCGAGTGCGGTGCCCGTACCCGTGCCATCAGCAACGAGGTATATAGCCGAGGAATAGCGAGAAGACTGGGGGATGTACAGAGACCCATCGCCCCGGGATCAACTTAATCCCCATTCATAGAGCGAAACGCTTCGTTTCAAATAAATCCTCGCCCTCGCAAAATCCACTGCAATTAAAATACTTTAATATCTTTCCCAAGGCTCCGCAAGGCCGGCCCCCCCCCCCCCCCCCCCCCCCCCCTGCTCCACGTATAGCCAACTCGCTAAGCTCGCACAGCCCGCTCTCTGCACCCAACGAGAAAAGAATTTCTTCCACTTTCCTATTTCCCTCGATTCGCGTTTTCTTCGCTATACAAAATTATCCAAATAATTCATAGATCGAAAACAAAAAAAAAAATTAATGAATTGAAATATATGCGTATACTCAATTTTGGTTTTTTTTTTGGGGAGGTTTGTTTATCGAGAATTCTAGTTTTTTTTTTTTTTTTTTGCAGGATCGAGAAAGGGATTTGAGGATAAGATTCCGCACGGATACCGTGGCCCAGCTTTCTCATGGTTGAATGAAAATTAATAAATTTCATCCACCGTGAATGCCTCGTTTTTGGCTCGTTTCACCCGATTGTTCCCAAGAACATACGTATAACCATCCACCTGTCTCGCAAATAATACTTCTAGGGGTAGAAAGGAATGTAAAAATAAAGAAAAAGAATATTGAATCATACGATTCGTTCCTAAATCTGACTAAAACTACCCCTAATATAAATCGTTAATCATCTTGTTAGGTATGTACATAGGTAATTTAACGGCTTATAAAACACGATTAGTCGATAAAAAAAAACGCTTCGTTCAACAAATTTTACGATAACTTAAGTACATACGTATATACTATACATATACAAAACTTTCCATCGTGTTAAATTACACACACACGGTATACAATATGGATATAGATGTATTATTATATTGATCAACGTATACTGTACCTATAGAACTGTTTGTATATACCTGTACCGCGCGGGAGTAAACGCAACGTGACATAAACTACCCCAGGGAATAACTCTTGCAGGAGGAATCCTTGTAGAGTAGGTATAGGTAGATATATATACCTAGCCGGACGTATTGGCGTCGGTTTTCCATACCTATATACCACTCCAAGGGTAGAAAACTGGTCACGAGGAATCTGGGTTAATGTCCAAACGCGTCTACGTAGAGTTTCTCCGATGCAGTGTTTTGTGGAAGCTAAACGCATCGCACTCCGTTCCCTCGCTCTTAGATTATTATTCCTAGTAGGTATAACTGTACAGGGTGTCCCAGAATTAAATGTCCAAAATGAAAGGTGTCCTAGAGGAGGTCGAACCGAGTAAATTTGCCCGAAGAACATGGGGTCTGCGAAGTCGCGTTCGCGAGATATCACAAGTTAAAAAAAAAGTATCGCTTTGCGCCGTCGCCGCGGCGCAAAGCGATACTTTTTTTTTTAACTTGTGATATCTCGCGAACGCGACTTCGCAGACCCCGTGTTCTTCGGGCGAATTTACTCGGTTCGACCTCCTCTAGGACACCTTTCATTTTGGACATTTAGTTCTGGGACACCCTGTATATGACCTGCGAAGTAGACAGGATAGACGACGATGATCTGGAACGCGAGGAGACTATCGAATTTCGAAAAAAAAAAAAAGAAAAAAAAAAAGAGCACGAAGGTGTGGTAACACACATCGAACAGAACCCTGATTGTGCAGAGCGCCAACAGAACCGTGCCGTAGTGAGTGTAACGAGTAGAATTTTCGCACCGTCGAATCTTTCTTTGATCCCAAAGCTCTGAAAACTCGTTCAGGGTTGACTCGCGGTGTAAGTTGCTCGGCGTTTCCCCAAACCCATGTATATGTATATCAAGCGCATATATATATATATATATATACCTATACCCACATATATGAATACATAAAATACCCTGGGGGATGCCGGAGGAGGGCTTATTAAAGGAGTCCCCGCGAGTTTTAGCCGATTTTACATGTTCAAAACCCCCCCTACGATCCCGCGTAACCCCGCTTTGTACCTACTTTCACGTTATACGATCGTGTATTTATTCTCCTTCTTTTTTTTTTTTTCATTTTTTTATCTTTCGTATACAAGGTACTCACCGCGCTGCCATATCGGCACGCTGCTCGGGTTACTGTCCACTTCGCACTTCAGACTGATCGACATCCCCTCGACTATCGGAATTCCAAAGCCAGGCAGTCGCGTTATTGCGAACGAGGGTGTATCTGGAACAGAAATAAAAATCACTCGAGTTAACGTACTCCTGTATATATTTTTGTGTGTATGTGTATACGTTTTCTTTTTTTTTTTTTCCCCTCTTTTATGGGCAAAGAGTCGAACCAATTACTATTCGCTATTAATTCCCTTTTAGATATTTTTTTTCCATCATTTTTACGATTCAAAGCTTTCAATTTTTTTTTTCTTCTTCTATTCTTGTACAAATTTCAAAAGCTCTGTATTCAAAATAAATATGAATACACTTTCGGATTTTTTGAATTTTTTTTTCTCTCTCTCTCATCAAGTCTGATATCTATCGTCTCATAGAAACGAAATCAAAAAAAAAAAACTCCCAAAAATAGGTATATTGAAGCTTTTACCACTAGCCGTAACACATATACATATATATCATACAGGTATATAAATAGCGGTGCAAAAACAATATTTTTTTTGTTTTTTTACTTGTTTCTAAAACTTTGTAACCCCTCAGGTGAAAAGCTTTCAGATCTCGATAGACGCTGTACCAATACATATACCTACCCATACACAAACAGGCGGATATATATCGGGGCTAAAAATCAAGATCGTGGGTGGAAAAAGCTCCGCATAAACATCCAGAGTGAAGAGAGGTAAAAAAGGAAAACAAAAAAATCCAAAAACCAACGGAAAGCAGAAATAACAAAGAAAGAAAAGTTCTTTCAGGGTATATAGTATTATACATATGTATAATACGTGTATGGGGTTAGGTATATGTACTACCTATATTGAGTTGGATAAGATCTGAAATCTAGTGGGATGAGAGATTTTTGAATCAAAGTGCAGCGGTATCTCGTCGAAAAGTTATTATTCCCCGGGTTGGTCGTTCGGGCGTAATAGTGCGGCTAGGAAACAATGCCCGTCCTAATGAAAGCTAGCCGGCGCCGGCACAGCAGCAAGCAAACCAGCCCACGTAAACACGAGACAAAGCGAACAATGCGACACCGCGGACCTACGCGATCGCTTAATGAGAAGTCCGACGTCCTTGCAGGCTGCTGCTCGGTGCTCGGTGCTCGGTGCTTGCTACCGTTCCCGTACCTACCCCGGAGTGCCTTTCCGCCGCCCTCATTTCTCTGGCTTTTCTGGATATATCTGGAGAACACGAAGAGCGTATACCCCAGTCCCGCGCGCGACACGTCACGATCTTAAATACGTCTTCAAACTCCGCGTAGAATGTCATGTACGACATTTCACATGTCCATGTATGTATAATATGTATAAATACATGTATACGTATACTGTTAGCGATGTAGAACCCATTTTCATTTGGCGTCGTACCAAGATATGTTATTTTCATGTAGCACACAACGTCGCTGTGATTTCCGTTCCGACTTGAGGAGGAGGATTCCCGGTAAAAACCGGATATACAGGATACACGCTCGATATTACGAGACTCGATTATATACTTATATACAACTCCGATCGTATATATCAATCCAACTATTCTTTCTTTCAACGATCACCCGTTCGAATTTTGGTTTTCCAACCAAAAATTTGTACAAATTATTATTTTCTTCAAGTCATTTTTGGATTTGTGATGAAAAAAAAAAAATTTTCCCCTCGTTAAATCGGTAATGACTTGATCGTTAAGGTGTTCGTTAATTATAACGCCGTAGATATGTGGACATAAGTGTATAATTGTGCTCTAAATAGTTAATTTAACCTGGGGCGAGTGGTTATAGAACTGCGAGGCGGCAACCTGTGGCTGGTGCAGCCACTGTACTAGCTGGTTTTACCCTGGGTGGCGCTGCACGTATTCAAAATAGGATAAAAAAAAAAGAAAAAAAAGAACCACCCGACAGTAGACAGATAAGGGCTGTCATCCGGAGTCGCACCGCGCGCTACTGAATCCCCTGCAATTTAAATCGAATTTCAACCGATGGCCATCCGTGCGGAGATCCCTGCCCTCCGGCACGTGTTATATATATGTATATATATGTATATACCCCATACCTGCAGTATATATCCATATACATCGCGTATATTTGCCTATATGTATACAGCGGCAGTGTGTACATATGTATGTGTATATCGCGTTTGGGTGTGTAAAGAGCGCGCCTTACGCACAACAAGGTTTAAATTTGTGGATTAATAACCTGGAGCTTAAGGTGCGAGAGGCTGTGGAACGATACAGAACTTTGTTCGTTAAGGAGAGAGCGCGAGGAGCGGAGCTTCGGAGTCTTGAGAGGTCGTTAAAAGTAGCAAAGGAACTCGTTGACTCGCGTCTGTTGTTTACAAGCTCGCGCCTCGGCGAGCTTACAAAATAACATCTTAGATATAGAATAAGAGAATGGTGGGATAAAGGCAGGGAAGATGTGGAGGAAACGTGAGAAACTTGAAGATGGTGCAAATTTATTTATTCATTCGTTCGAAGGTAGAACGGGATATGTATATGTATATATATATATATATATATATATATATATATATATATATATATATATATATATATATATATATATACGTATATACATGGGTATAGTATGTATATACTATATACGTATGTACACGCGATATAAATCCGAAACACGTTGTTTGCCGATTTTTTTAATGAATATGTAATAAATTTTGGAAACAAATGAATATTTAGGGGATAATAATTTTGCTTAAATTTTCATCCCATCAAATCTCTCTCTTTCTCTCTCCATCTCTCTTTCTACTTCGATCTGCGCACCAATATGCTTTTATATACCAACGGCGTTAATCAAAACATTGAAATTGCCGGAAATTGACGCCCGCCGTGTTCAATTCGGTTGTCGAATCACTCGAACTCCGTTATAACTCCGTTCACCGTCGTACCTATTCCCGCGCCTATACTGTACTACTACTACTACTACTACCACTTCTACTACTACTATGTATACGTAATGCAGTAGCGAATGAATTTTCCATCAAATTCTTAATTCACTTTACACCACCCCCTGCGCTTCACTTCAACCATGCCTACTTCCCGAGTTTAAAACGGAAACCCCGAGGCGGGGGAGGAAAATCTCGCGATTAAAATCTGTATAGCGTCGTAAGCTCTTATCGCCAGATGCCGATGGAAAATTTTTCGACTATATATAGGCTGCGGAATAAAATATATATTTAGCAATTATTAGAGAACTAAGTTAGATTGGTGAGTTGTGGGTGTTTTAATTAATCGATTTTGAGATTTTGATCCGATCAGTTTGCAGAGAGTAAAATTAATATCGAAAATGATACAAATTTTTCCAAACCCATCGCGTTACGAATTTCCTCGAGAGAGAGAGAGAATCCATGCATATACCTATATAGTCCTTATACCTAAAGTACAATAGCTATGTGTCGGTATTTAACTACTTTTGCACAGCGTGCAGAATTCTAAGTTAATTAATGTATATTTCAAGTTAATATTGGCTCACGAGATATACGACGGAGCGACGCGACGACGGTTCGCTCTCAAAAGCCGTGCCTTCGTCAAATGACACGGTACGATGAGTATAGAACCTGAAGATAGCTGCGGGTTAAATTAATTAGTTAATTAATTAATGATAACATATTTAAGATCTAGAAAAAGTTGAGGAAATGATAAAATTGAAAGAAGAAAAAAAGAAACTCAAAGAGAAAAAAAAAATCGAAAGTAATTGTAAGAGGAGTGAAAATTTTTACCTATACCCTACGTAATATGTATAATATATCAGTTCGTGTACGAAGCAGATACGTTGTACGTGATATTTAAACGAAATTTATTGCTTTGACTACGAAAATTTGTACCCCTGTATGTCTATAACATACATATCTGTACAAATACGTATCATTAACAGATATATACATATGTATATGTATATACCATACATGTTCAAAGAGATACGCGATATTCAAACGAAACGTGATATCGATCAAATGTATTATAGTGGCAAACTGGAAGCAAAATCCGAGCAATATACTCCGCATCGTTATTATATACCTATAACAAGTATCTGTCTTTGTTTTCGCGAAAAAAAAAAAATGAAAAAAAATTACATGTACAGGGTGTCCCAGAACTAAATGTCTAAAATGAAAGGTGTCGTAGAGGAGGTCGAACCGAGTAAATTCGCCCGAAGAACACGGGGTCTGCGAAGTCGCGTTCGCGAGATATCGCAAGTTAAAAAAAAAGTATCGCTTTGCGCCGTCGCCGCGGCGCAAAGCGATACTTTTTTTTTAACTTGCGATATCTCGCGAACGCGACTTCGCAGACCCCGTGTTCTTCGGGCGAATTTACTCGGTTCGACCTCCTCTACGACACCTTTCATTTTAGACATTTAGTTCTGGGACACCCTGTATACGTAAGTAAATATGCCCAAAACATTGAGAAAAAAAAAATTATGAGCAACAAGCCTCAGGACGTTGAGTGTATAATCGTTATTAACAGGATAAGACAATGGTGTCGACGTCGTTTCGAGATAGTATGGTTTCGGTGTTCTAGGGGACGATATTAAACGCGATTTACAGAGTGGAAAGAGGGAAGATGCCGGAAGACGGGTAAGAGGTCGTAGTCGTCGTCCTGAGCGTCCTCACCGTCGCCGGTTGCCAAAACAATCGCTTTCCGCCTTATTAAGGCGAATAAGAAGAAGAAGAAGAAGCAACTGGGTCGGGGCAAATGTTTTAAGGGGTGAGAGTGGGGTTGTTTCGGTCGTGATGACTCGCGCGCAGCAGCATACCTCATACCACTTATAATACTTTGCCATGAGAACGCGGAGGATCCCCGGAAGGTTCTCTATATGTATATAGACCGTTGTTTGTCATCCGTGTCATTGTCGCTGCTGGCACTATAAGTTCATTTTCTCTCTGTTGTTCAACAGCCGCTCTCCCAACTCCCACAACCCCCGTAGAAGAGCGAACGGCAGATTTCTATGCAGACTGTGATATTCACCCGCGAGCTTATACCTATCCCGCTGCAGTTTCAGCTTTAGCTTTAGCTTCAGCTAAAGGTCCCTTTCATCGGGACGACTGGAAACTACATCCTCCTTTCATGAGAATTATTATTTTATAACTTTAACATTATCCGCTGACGCGGTGGTTGTCAAGATCCCATTCCTACAACGTTAATTATTCTCTCTGCAGCAAAAAGTTGTACAAAAAACATTTTTTGCGTTTTTTCTTTCATACTTAACCCATACCAACCTGTTTCGAAACGATGCTATGATCTGCATTGACGAAAAAAAAGAGAAGAGGAAAAAAATCCTGTAACACCCGAATCCCCGGCTTTATACGCGTGTAAATTAAATTATTGATTACCTTGCGATTTTATATACCAATTTATTCATTCTATATACCGAACGGTTATTTAAAAATTAATTCTGCAATACACGGCGCGTTTGGTTATGTGATTCTCTGATATTCAAATCGTATGAAAGTATGTATATTCGATATTAATTATACAGTTTAATTAAACAGGACCGTTTCAAATTTTCGAGAGTGATAATTGCCTTGGAATAAGTAGAAAAAAAATGAAATAAAATGAAATCAGTAGGTTGAAATAGTGGGGGAAGCTCGTATACGTGATGTAAACACAGATAGTCTATCGGACTACGTAATTTCACCCTTTCTCCCTCTCTGCATAGGTATATAAGGTATATCTGACTATATACCTATACATGTATGGAGGAGATCATTGCGAGTCGTTTGATCTCGTCGCGTTATACGAAGCGAGAAGAGCCTGCGAGGGACCAGTCGCCCCCTGAGGGAAATGGTGTGGCGGACATTCGTCTCAGTGGTAATCCCTAACGGCCCCCTGCAACCCTAAGTAACATATACAGCGATCTAGTGATAGTCTAGTAAACCGTTGCGGACCTTGTTGCTGTTTAATATTAAGTCTGTACAGTTTCAAGCTGTTCTCCTATACCCGCGTGTACCGGCACCGGGCCGCGGAGGCTATATTAACGAAGCTTATTACGAGGGTGGTCTATTAGCTTCTTGTTAACGAACGAGAAGCCAAGGGAAACCGAGTAGGTGCTATGGAGGGCGAAACCGGGACCCCCGAACCAGGGTTGCCTGGGCAACTGGCTAAAATTCACCCCCAATAACGAAACGGACGCGAAATTACTCGTAAGAAATTCAACACCTGTAGGTAGTACCGCGGGTCAAGACGCGAGTTTTCGTTTTCCAAGTGATTCGATAAAACCCGGAGATTTTCAAACGAGAATACACACTCCCGCATCCAACCCCGCAAAACAAAGACAACCACTATTATTATATATATGAAGTAATCGTTACTTTTAATGCCTGTAACACGGAGCGCAACTAAGTGAAACGTAACGATCTCAGTTCTCGATATCCGTTTTGGCAAGGGAAACATTTAATACCTTGTTTTAAAACGGGGAACCGTGCCAGATTTTTATACCTACGGGTATATAATGTTCGTGTGTACACGGTTGTCTCCAATTTTTTTTCTCTTCATTTTCCACGACAGAAAGTATAGAATTTGCAAAAAATTTAAGAACGGGTGAAAAGTAAATGCTAATTTTACAATCAGCGAACTAAAAAAATTTACCCACCTTCGATCGGCTGCTGCTTTAATCAAGAATATGAATCTCCGATTACCGAGATGAGCATGTAATGATCGGCTCAACTAAACCGCGTCAAGGTTCAAGGAGGGTGAACCTGAGGCGACGAAGGCGAACAAAGATGTTTATGTAACCTAATTTTCCGGCTGATTGGCGCTCAGTTCCCTTGCTACACTCTTTTATCTCTCCGTATGCCCGTTTTTGTCTTCGTCTTCGTCGTAGCTCCCTATTTTTCGCTTTATCTTGATTTAAAGGGAAGAATCTGCTTTTGTTTTCGCCTGACTATGTAACGTATTATACGAACGTGGCCAGGTAGCTGTATAACTAAATTCGGACGTTCGCTATGAACATGAATGAAAAAAAGAAGAGCCAATTTTCGCACCTCGCTCATCTTAGTCCGTTTATTCCAGCCCTGATAAGAAAATAGGAATATGAAGGAGGTAAATTCAGCGCAAAAAAACCTCGAAAATTGAATCTAGTAACGGGACTGAATATTACCTACATATTTCGTTTCTAACGGTCGGACGTGATTAGGGAAACTCGGCTATTTCCGAGGGATGCGTATTATGGGTTATACCTACGGTATGAAACAGTCGCTGCACAGGCTTTACCTGCACGAAATCATGACTCGCGACGAACAATCCTCCGCACGTTTCGTTCCTCTAATGAAATTCGCTATATGTTGGACAGGACGATTGTTTCCTTCGTAAGCTTCATTTCCCTATCGCAAAATTATTCCTTACTGAAAGGAAAAGCAAAGAGAAAAAAAAAAAAAAAAAAACAGAATACTGAAGACTTTGGCCCGGTTTAACAGATTTCCCTAATATTTCAAACCCCCCATCTTCGGCATCATTGAACTCTGCTGTTTTTTATTCTTCGTGGTTCTTCTCATTCTGATTTTATTCCTCTTCTTCTTCTTCTTCTTCTTCTTAGGTTTGTGACTCGTGTGACTGAAAGTTACCGTCTTTGTGGGGACAATATCTTTGTGATTGCGCTTCGTCCGTGCCGGGGGTCACGGAGGGCAAGCTGTCGCCCAGGCGACGAAATTCAGTAGGAAACTCAGGGAGTCTCCACTCCTGGAGAAGCTTGTAAATCAATTACTAGTTCGAGCCGTGGTTCCGCCCCGGTGGGACCCACGTACGTACATACGTGCCTCTGCCTCTGCCTCTGCCTCTGCCTCTTCCTATTCCTCTCTCCCTCTCATCCCGCTTTGCCCACGACCCTTTATTCAAGTTTTCGGCCTTTATAGTCGACCTGAGTAAACGCCAGCCCCGCGGTATCAGAGAGCATTGCATCGTACAGAAATTGATTACTCCGCTAGAGCAAATATACCCGGGGCATTTGAATCGGTGCGGTAAACTCCTCCACCTCCGCATCTGCACGATTGCTTCCACATCTCGTAATTGTTGCTGTCCGGAAAATCGGGCTGATATATACTAAACAGTATACGTTACCCCCTGCAGGTATGTAACTAGGATCTCGATGATTCCTCCCAATCTCTGACGAGAAATTTTCACGTAAAATTTAACGCAAAACGATTTCTCAGTCTTTCTCATCTTCATCCCCTCACTCCGAAGATGATGATGACGACGATATGATAAAGGCAATTATGACCCTGACTTATGAGTGTAAAGTTAAGCTCTTCGATCGACCTTTCCTTTCCCCACGAAAATGTAAATCGATAGATCGTCCCCCGACTTTCCCCCCGTCAACCCCCCTCTCTCGTCTCGTACCCCGTATACTTAACCGAGATATATATCACCCCGGAAAAGTCAGTGATCCCAGCCATTAGGCGTAGGCGCGAAGGGATTAGTGAGACAAAATGTCCTACGCCAAGAGGACGAACTCACTCTGGGAGGTATGGTATCCACGAGCGTACTAAGCATACCTTAAAGCGCATAATCTAGCCTCAGACGCGTTTCTACCCCCCAGTTTTTGTTGCCTCTATATAGCGAGTTAATCCTCAACGTAGAGCGAACTTTGCCCCCCCGTCCGAAAATCGGTTAGGGATTTAAACTCGGCGTTGGTGAGCAGAATTTTTTTACACCCATTTTCTCTGTTCGTTTTTCTTTTCACAATGAAGATCCAAAAAAAAAACAAAAAATATAAGAGACACGTTTCGAATTAAAATTATCAAAGTTCAAACTCACATTGTACGTCGAGGAGAATGCTCGCGTTCATCGGCGCTGGTAGAGTAACGTGTCTCGCTATACAGGCGATCGTAGCGTTGTGGTGGCCCCTTAAAACGTTGAGATGTGCTCCGCTCCGCCGTCCCACAATCGACGGAAGTATGGTCAAATTATTTGGGGGTTGTTCAGGACCGTCCAACGTCGCCTGTGACAAAGTCATTCCCCAAGACAATACAGGGGGCGGATTACCACCCTCGACACCGCACTCCAGGGTCAATTCAGAACCCTCTTTAACAGGTACGAATTGGTTACCTGGATCCAATCGACGACCGTCAATTAGGAGGTAAGTAGCTCTCGGTGACTCTGAAACAAGACAAGATAGGAACCCAGTAGCAAATTATCGGAACGAGAGACATAACGGTAAATAGAAAAGGGAGGAATGGTGTAATTCGATCAGGGATGTGGAAAGGGTTGTTTAATGAAATTCCTTTCTTCTTTGTACTTTCCTATAATTGTTGATTGAGAATAGAATGTGAAAAAGGGATTACAGTCCTCGGGATTAAAAAGAGGGAACAACAAAAAAATTATCCTGTTTTAGGAAAGCGATAACTATACTATACAGCTACTTAACGAAGCGCAACAGGCAGGAGGCAGGATACGCGCTCTCGTATAAATACGCCTTCTTAACCGGAACCGGATTCCCAACGCTGATTTATAACGTCGGGGTAGAAAATCCGTTATAGATTTTTATGTATATATGTGGTTACCTATCCGTATATAGTATCTACTCATATATGTATAGGGGTATATGTATAAAGATAACTCGGAAAGTCTTTATAGATTTTTTTACCCCTGATCACGTGGGTCTAGAAAAATCTTGGGTATATAGGTATATATAAAGTTGAAAATGGGTGTTGATAGCACGCAGGTGGCAGAACTTTTACGTGTGAGAAATTATCACCAGCGGATATAGGTATAGGCGGTATTATCGATTTTGTATCAGACACACCGGATTCTGCAGGCTCGTGACAAAATGAAAAAGAGAAGAAGAAGAAGAAGAAGAAGGGCCTTTAAACTGAGCGTCCTGGAGGGAAGGGGAAAGACGAGGATATAGGATATACACGTATACGTAGTATCTATACAAGTGTACATAATGTAGCTATGTACATACATACATACATACATACATAGAGCAGTCTCGGATAGTTTCAGAGCAATCCAATCGCGTCGAGGTTTTTCGCGAAACGGTCGTCTCAGCTACGGCAATGTCTCTTCCAATAATCATCCGGATTGGTTTCGGCAGCCAATAAATAGGCAAGATTTAGATACCTAGTAGGAACAAAGTTCAACCGGTATATACCGCGTGCGGAATAACCGCCAACCCACGCACGAACGAGTCCTGGGTTCGAATTCGTTTGTATTTTTTCTTTTCTTTCTTTCTATTCGACTGGTTATTTCGTGCGGAAAAATTACTTGGATGGATATCACTATTTAGAGTTCCCTGAAACGTTCGCAAATTTTCTATGTTCAAAATTAGAATCTAAATTTTCGACTATAGGCTGTATGAGGATGTTGAGCGTTGAGAGGGAACTCGCGCGTGGTAGCCACGTGGAAAATGTTATTTATACCTGAACGGTGGATATATAGGAGGATAGAAAAAGAGGGAATATAAGAGAGGAAGAGGAGCGAACCAACAATTCATCTTCGCGAGTGTTTCCGTTGGGAATAGGTAGCTGGCGTGTTTAATACTTGCCACACTTTATCATTCGCTCGCGAGGTTTGAAAAAAAAGCGTGAAAAAAAAAAAAAAAAAGAAACGCGAAAAAACGAAAAACAGAAAATCCTCGAAGGATGATTGAAACAAAAAGCGAAGAGCCCGTGCCGTCGCCTTCCTCCTGCTCCTCTAACCACGTGATTAGATTACATATTTCATATCTCATCACGTGACGAAGGCTAACGTCGAGACAAGGATTTTCGAAGGTGGATATATCACATCGAAAATGAAAATGAAAAATGAAAAAAAAAAAATGTTCAGAAAATTGTGAAGCCCGGATTCATCGCAGACTCGATATTACTCTCTGGCACAATATGAAAATGAGAAAAGGAACGAAATGGTGAAGGAAAGGGGGGGAAAACAGAAAAAAAGAAAGAAAATCAAATAGGCAAATTCTCTTATCTCTCGTAGACTCGAGGAGGTTCGACCTCTAGCCCCAAAAACGATGGGTAGTTTTAAATTTTCGAAGGTACGTGCAGCACGCGCGTGGTTGAAATTCGACCCGACTACAACCAAGGAGGGCATTCTGCAGGGGTACCGGGGATCCCTTTAAAATGCAAATATTCTCGCAGGAACGTGGAACGAAAAATTGCCGCTGTCCCGTCCTCGCAGAGATTGGCTGGGCACCGACAAGAACCGGGAAGAACGAACCACCTTTTCGTATAATATAGATATAGGTATATACATATAGAGGAATATTTATATATGTATGTATAGGTATATGACCCGAGAACCTTGGAACATGTCGAGTACCTCAAACCTCATTTATCTTCCCTCGTGTCGATCAACGATCCAAAAAATGAATAAATAATATGCTGGAAACTTGTCTTGAACTTTTTCTTCTCTTATCTCTCTCCTGTATCTTTTGCGAAATTTTATATTACGCTTTTCTATGCTAATAAATACGCGAATTATTGACTGCGGTCTCGCCGAAGCTTTCTTTGTCGATAACTGCAGCAGCAGCAGCAGCAGCAGCGGTAGCAGTAAGCCGAATAGCGCGCTAACAGGGGAAATCGGAAATCAATAACTCATCGTTTCAGACCATCGTTCAAATTCCTTCAATCTCCTCTACACACATATACCTGTACAATATACATACATGTATATCTATATCCATGCATATGCGTGCAATTTTCCTAATAGGAGGAAAAAAATTGATGTTTTCCTATAGAAAACGTTGCCAACCCGCAGCTTGATTAATCGAAAAAAGTAAATCAGCAAAATCTGATCAATCCACTGCACCATCATGCCCTCTGGCTAAAAATTAGAGACCGCGATTTTCAACCGAAAGGGTAATAAAAAAGAAAACGCTTTGAATATTTGTAGAAAAAAATCTGTACTCGAAATAAACGCCGGAAATCTTCAGCGTTTGAAACAGAGAAGAAGAAAAAAGAAATAAAAAACGAAAGTTTTCATCAATTTTTGACAAATGGAAGTAGAAATAACCCGAAGTAATGCCCGGCTCTAATTGTAAGTCGAGGTGAGTGTCTGTCCGGTATTTTTACTCTCGAAATAAAGCGTTCCTCTTCAGTCTTTCGGCCAAATTCAGATTGACAGTACCCTGGATCCCTGGATTCCTCGGGCGTCGATCGGCTCTCCTCTTCAGATAGCTACCTACCTGCTCACGTCAGTCTCAGCTAACTCCAACTCACTACTCAGGGCTTTGGTCTGCCACGATCTACCCAACAGCCTCTTTGACGCAACGAGGCCGACGCGATCCTATCGACAACCCTAGATGACGAAGGATCCCTCTTCCTCGCTTATACGAAATAACCGCAACGGCCCGTGACTTTTGACACGTTAAATTTTTCACCCCGAATACCAAACGCGCCCATGGAAAAAATCGAAATTCCAATTTTTCTTTGTCTATCTTGAGCGAAAAAAAAAGATCGCCGAAATTGTATTCCGCTCTAAATTTTTGGGAAATCAAGGTAAACTTGTTTCCTGTATCCGCAGCATTCTCATATCAAACTCGATCAAAGAGAAGCCCTCTGACATGTCGTTGAAATTTTATTTAGTTTTCCAAGTCAGATTCCCGTAGTATCTTCTCGTATACTGGCCTCGTCCGTGCCCTTTGACGTCCCGGGGGAACGGAGAACGGAGTAAACACATAGCGTTGAATTTTCCTACAGAGTTTCTCGTTCAGTCCGAGTATCAATTACCGCGAGTAGAAGGAATGGGGTTACTGCACTAGGGATGGTGGGGAAATGCCCCCTTTCGAAAAGTCTCGTTGACACATGGGAATTCCATTCCATCCCTTTTGATTACCTAGCGCACACAGAGTCTCTCAAATTTATGTAACCAGTATATAACCGCTTGTAACTTATATATACCAGAAAGTGAAATTATCGAACTGGAAATATACTAAAGGAGATGGGCAAACATGTGCGAATATCTTTCGAGCCGGACCTCGCAGTCGGAATACCGAGGATCCAATTTATTAGATGAATTCGGAGTTTGACCAAAAACGTCTAAATATTTTCCCATTCGAATCTTGTCGAAATTTCAATTTCACGCTGTTTAATTTCGTTTGTTTAAACACACTCCGGATACGCACATATTTCTCCGCACACATTCATAACGGAATGAATTTTCATCCGTACCCTATATGTATATACCGTTACACCGTTAGATAGTAAAGCACCGTCAGAGTAGGGGCGAACGCGCGTTGTCTCCAGCGATACCATTAATTAGAGGGTCACCCTCTCGACTAATCAATGGGTAGTTAGTGGTCAATGACTGCTCCGCGTCACTGGTTTACTGCACCAGCCGAGGCTTTGATGCGCTGATTTACACGGGGTCCAATGTAACATGGTACCAACACGCCACTATACTGTACGGAAATTAGATCCTCACCCCTACATCGCTGCATATTCACTTCTATCGTTTAATCTCTGAACGTTTTCATCTACTTTAACTCGAAAAAAATTAACACCGCGATTCCCGTAAGAATTTTTTTGTTTTTTTTTTCTCTCTCTCTCTTTTATTTCGAGAAAAAGCTCGAGGAAATATACGTTCTTTGTGCAGAAACGTCTCTCTCCTGCCACTCCAGTTTCTCCATCGTCTATAGGTATGTAACATACCACTCTTTTCGAGTAGAAGAGATAGAAGAGCGTCGATATCCTCTGCGGTCAGTAGAACGTACTCTTCGTTGGGAATAATGTATATATCTATATTCGCGATATCTTTGAGAATAGGAAAAGGAGAGATGGGTTAGAGAAGGGGTCGGATCGCGACCGGAAAAGGAGGACTGGCCCCTTGTCCCGGACGGTTCAGGACCGTTTTTCTCGAACGTACGATTGGTATTACGAACCCGATACCGAAGAGCCCCCTGGCAGCCTCTTGCGGCCGATTTCTTCGAGGACGAGGAGGAAGGAACGTTAAATTGAATTCCTCGATTCGTCTAACGCCGATACCGGAGGAGGGATACCTACCCCTGGCATCGACACGACGACGACGAGGCCCGAGTTTGAGCGGGGTGATAACGAGATCAAAAGGAGGCGGAATTCTTCAGCAACAGAGTATCGCACGGGGGATATTTGAGAACGCGTAACACGGTGATGATAAACGACCGGCAATTTCTACCGTCAAAATGGAAAGGGGGAGAAAAATTTTGTAGATATTCATCCCTTACATAGACAGAGAGGGAGTAAATCCCGACGGAGAATCTCACTCTAATTCTCTTTCTCTATTTATATATACTTTTGCTTTATTTAGGTATATTTCCTCTATTTTTTCACTCACCCAAAACGACCAGTTTTACCGGTCTCCCGATCAAGATCTTCCCTCTATCGTCCTCCAACGTGCATCCCCACGTACCATCGTCCTCCAGACGGACGTTGTCGATGTGAAGTGCCGCCGTCGTTGAATCCCCTATGTATCTGTGACCAGTACCACTCATCTCCGTCCTAGTGTCTATTGTTATCATGTCCACGGCGTTTCCGTCGTGAATCCACGTCGCTGGACGCACTCTATAGCTCCTTAAATAAAGATAGAGAAAAAGAGAGAAATATGAAAAAATTCTTTTCGGGGTAAACGATTTTCAGATATATCTTATTGTACGGGCGATCATCGTCTATTGGACAAGAAAAAAAAATTCATGGAATAACTCGGAAACTAGCCAACCGATCTTTCTTTTTTTTTTCCTTTCTTTTTGAGTGCAGGTAATATCTCTGCGAACGTTTGTCCGATTCCGATGAAATTTGTTCGGTTAAAACTTCTTCGAAGCACTGAACTTTTTTCCGTACAAATTTAGAACAATTTTGAACTCAAATTCGTGCGAGAGCTGTAGGAGTTTGAAATCTCATTTCTGCACAGCACGATAACTGTCGGACCAATTTCATCGAAATTTGCTGTAGCATCGGGATTTACCATAATCAAACTAAACCGAAAATTAATTTACCTAGATGCAGGAAGCAGCAGCTTTGAATAATTCGCGTTCAGTTCGCAAGGAAGTACGACCTTCCGTTGTGGTTTCGCTACGATCTCTATGGTGGGTCTTGAAGAACCGACTAGTCCCTGAGACCTCGACGTCGCGGTGGCCGAACCTAGAGGTCCATTAGTCGGCCAGGATTCCTCGTCGGGTGCTAAAAGGGCAGCCGGCTCTGCTACGTCGTCGGGAATGACAGGTGACGAGATATCGATGACAGGTGTCGGTGGGACGTTCGGTATCGTCGATGTTGTCGTTGTAGTTGTCGTTCTCCGAGCCCTTCGACTACCCTCCTGCCTTCCACGGAGCGCAAAAACTCCGGCCTCGTTGACGGAACCTAAAAAACGAAGAGGGAAAAGAAAAAAAGATAAAATTTCATTAATATTGTATGGATTTCACAATTTTATACATGAATGAGGTATTTTAACAGTATAATTGTGCTGATTTAGGGCAGCCAAGGTAAATGCCTACTAAAATTAGACCCTTAACTCTCGCCATGCGAATAACGGGCGCGCGGGTAGAACGGTGAGAATAAACGGTAAATATTCCTCGTCTTTGCGGCAGCGGGAGGCGTAGCTGTAGTAAGGTAGGTATATAGGCGTACACGGGGGTATGGGCGAACGAGTTAGCAGTTCAGGTCGTAGTATGGAATTCGATAAAGTTGCGACAACGCCGTTTCACCCCTCGGCTCTCACCAGCCTCAGTTTCCTACTCAACCCCCCGTTATTTTCAAAGTCTCCGGAACCGAAACCCCGCTGAAAACTAATTGTTGCCCGAGTTTTACCTCCCGCAATTTTCTAACCATGTATTTTATGGGCACACGGTATACGTTGCAAGAGACCTTGTAAAATTAATAAATCCACGACCGAGTACAAGGCGCATTATTTTCCGGACAACGCGGGACGGTTTATATTCAACGCCAAATTAAGACTCGAACAATTTTCCATCCAAAAACCTTCTTTTTTCTCATTTCCACGGGGTCAATTCCGACCCGTTGCTATCGGTCGAAGGTATTAAGCCGTAAGCTGCATTCTAGTGTAACAGTGTCCACCAGCCGGTGCCATTTGACGTTGTTCGACACGGCCGCATGCATTATTCACGACGGGTATACCCCGTTTGTTACTCGCGTACTGATTAACGTACGTATATCCAAATCAGTGCGGAAATTCGGGGTGTAAGTACATACCTAATATATGGTAGAATTGGGTTCGATTTTGGTCAAAATAATCGAAAATAATTATCGCGTTCTATAAAAATCTCAATTTTCGTTCTTGTTTTTCTATCTTTTTCTTCGTCCTTGACACATACGACGTGAGTAAACGTACTTTTTTGATTCCCAAACTTCTAAATCGTAACCATATTACAGTCGAATTACTAGATAGTAAAAGCCCACGCACTTTGGCACCGGATTTCACCCGTCTATATACAAAAGGAAGTATAGAGAGAAAATCTACGAGGTACGTCTACCTCGGTGCTTTAGTAAAGTAGATAGTAGGTGCATTGCCAAGTTTGGTAGAGGGGGCTGGATATGTACGTAAGTAAGTAAGTGAGGGTGGCAGGCGTTAGGTTGGCTTTGGCCCGGGTCGGGTCGGGTCGAGTTGGGTGATCCACGGATTCACACGGATCTAGAGACTCGAGGAGGTTGAGTATACCGAAGAAGGACAGATACGTGTACAGGGTGGCCCAGAATTGAATGTCCAAAATGAAAGGTGGCCTAGAGGAGGTCGAACCGAGTAAATTCGCCCGAAGAACATGGGGTCTGCGAAGTCGCGATCGCGAGATATCACAAGGTAAAAAAAAGTATCGCTTTGCGCCGCGTCGAGGCGGCGCAAAGCGATACTTTTTTTTTACCTTGTGATATCTCGCGAACGCGACTTCGCAGACCCCGTGTTCTTCGGGCGAATTTACTCGGTTCGACCTCCTCTAGGCCACCTTTCATTTTGGACATTCAATTCTGGGCCACCCTGTATACGCACACTCATACATATATAATATTCATACGTAAGTACATACACGTACGTATACATATATACAACGATAAAGATCACAAGCTTCACTCGGGCACGTCCGCGTTGCGCGGAGATGGGTATAAGGCGGTATCTTCTCCGAGGCGCGTTGTATATATCGGGTATAGGGGTATAGGTATCCTTACGGATCGTAAGGATCGCCGGCGAATCTATCTTTCGCGAAATTCACAGCACGAACGGGTTTGATGGCGCCTGGAGTGATTCTCGACCGTAGAAACCGCGCAGTCGTACTTGACTACCGTCAAACGTCACACCTCGCTGTGTCTAGCCACGAAACGACACTCGCTAACTCTCTGTACGTACGTACCTGAGCTTTAAGCTGCTAATACCTGTATACACTTTTATAAATGAACCGAGAATTTTCACACAAAAATTTATATCGAGGCGTTCAAAAAAGCGTTTTTTTACCTTGGTTTGAAAAATTTTAGCAAAAAACGAAAATAATGACGTAGCAAAATTCCGAAGGATAGGTCGATTTCCTTCGAGTTTTAGGTGATTAAAAAAATGTCAAGATTGATGCGAAGTAATGATACTGAATATTGCGATTCATGTTTTGCGTAATAAATGAACGAGCCGGTTCATACGGGTACCGTTAACGTTGCCTAATGATCGTTTGAAGGTGGGTTAAAAGTTACGCGGTGGTTTTTGAGGTGGGTGGAAAATTAAGAAACTAATGGGTACGACAAGCTCTTAAAACCTGTCACCCGCGAGGGTTGAGCAGGTTCAGCTTCATAAGCTGTTAGTTCTGTTACGTGGGCCATAAGCAGCTTAACGAGGGCTGAAAACGTTTCCTACATAAAATTCGTAAGAGGTAGAGAGAGAGAGAGAGAGAGAGAGAGAGCTCAGTGCGCGTGGCCGTAGTATTAAGAACCGTGGGTGAGCAGAGATTTCTCTTTGCTTTTTTTCTCTTCTCTTTTTCTTTCGTTTTTGTTTAATAACTAATCACCTCGCCTTAATAAACGACGGGCTGATTAATATTCGTTCTCGAAAATCCTCCCGTCCATGGCGTTGGCAATTATTATTCCGGAATTAAAGTAACCACCCCCTTTTATCACTCGAACTTGCGACTTACACAACTTTATATCTTACACTCTTATCCGAGGTACGGGTATATAGCGACTTATATCGCCGGATCAATGTCCGACGCACGCATCGATCTCGACCCGAATCTCTACCTCCTTTGTTCCCTCGAACCCCGACTCGACGGCCTCCCTGACCCACCCGCGCGAAAGCATCTCTCGAGATATCGACTCATCGTCAGACAGCTCAAGAAGTTTAACCCTCTCGATCGAACGTTACCCCGAATTATATTTTTTTTTTTTCATTTTTCACAGGTTAAACGTTTTCTTTTTCATTTATACTCATTTCTTCTCCATCTTGTTCTTCTTCTTCTTCTTCTTCTGGTTCTTCTTTTGGAAACCGAGGTTAAGGGGTATAATTGTGGTTACGCGACTGGGTGGGTTTTCCTTCGTTAATTATCTCGGGAGTCTGTTGTGGTTCCGCGGTGTACACCAGGCGCGCCGTAAGAATGTGAATAATTTTCAAATTAATTAATTTTAACGAAGTAATTATTACCAATGGAAACAACAGCTTGAATTACTTTTATCTCAAGTCTTTCTCGCTACTACTGCTATATAACTGCTACTTCTGCTATGCCAGATACAACAACAACAACAGGAACAAGAACAAGAACCCCGCCAGCCCTTAGAGAACAGAATTAAAATTAATCTCCTCTTATTTTCGTTCTCATGAAAATTTACGCACAAAGTATAAATATAGGTATATACTATATAACCCGACGTATAGGTATATACATAACTCTACCCTACCTGCATGTATTGTATTAGTATATATGTATGTATATAGGGCTGAGTTATTCTATACAGGCAGCGCCAGATTCGAAGAAAAATTATTATTCCGAGTCCTTCTCCCGCATTCGCCACGAGCGGTAATTATTCATAATTAAAACCGACCACCGCGCTCGGGTATTAATCAACCTAAAATCGTCGTGAATTTACGGTAATTAAATATTTACCAATTCAAACAGTTATATTGACTCTGTCATGGAATAATGAAATTCACAGAGAAACAGAAAAAAAAAAAATCTATAAACTTCTGAATTATAATATTTTGGAAAATAACGGTACGTTACTTTTATTCTCATTCTACTGTACGTATCGATATCAAATGTGGAACAGTTTATACGCAAAGTCGGGTATATACGGGTACAGAAAAGCTCACGGTATATTAATCACAATTTGTCAGTTACGAGTACATACGTACTCTACCTACCGACCTACAAAGTCCGAGATCGACATTTTACGCTCGTTATTTCGCTCTCGACCGAATTCACCCTTCACCCACAGCCCTTCGCCCTCCGACGAACCCCGGGCTATAACCGACGTTGCGAGATTCCAACGTTATTAATGAGACGCTAATGGTCCAGGTCTACGGCCTACGGGACGTGTCATGCGTCCCGAATACTTCTCAGTTCATCATATTTTTCCTTCTGGTAGGTATCTGCGTACATACGTGCGCCGCTAAAGCTCCTATTTGAAGATCGGAGAAGAAAAAGAGGCGGAAAAATAAAGGGAGATAGTCGAATCAACGAAATCCATCCCTAAACCAGATTATCTATTCACGCTTTCCTCCTTCCTCACGAGGATTTCTACCTTACTTTCAATATCCTTGCTGCTGCTGGGCGGAGGAATTGAAACCAGGTCTTTTCCACGAAGATATCCTCCCTCTATATTTCCCGCTTTCCTACATCTTCCCCTCTCGCTCGTCTCTTTCTCTTCTCCGTTGTTGATCAGAGCAATCTCGTTACTCGAGCTTACCGCTAATGAACGCGGACGATCGCTAATAGACATTGCCGAACGTAGCTGAGAGGACGCGGCTTTGGCCGAGCTAAGGGGGGTTTTCGCCCGGAGATATCCGGGACCGAACAGTACCTATATATCCTGCAGTACTCGAATCCATTACACCTCCGACAGGCTTAGCGCAAGGGTCTATTCTGGCTGCAAAGCGTTGCCTTGGACAAGGGTTCAAGCTGTGGACGTAGATCCGATATTGTGCGCACAGTTATACACGCCTCACACCATTACACCACCGACTAGGCACCAGCCACTCACTGCCAGGAGTTGTTGGTGCTCGACAAACAAACGCGAGGTCTTCAACCCCGAACGACAGACTCCTAGGGATTATTATACCCAGTTTAGACGACCTGGGGGTAGTGGAGTTGCTCTTGGTGAACGAGGACCGTGAACGAGAACAGGAACAGGAACCAGCCAGCTACCACTCCTCGAAGTTTAACTATTGCCATCGGATGACGAAACCCTCGTGAATTATTATATTGTTTAGATATAGTTCAAGGAGTCAGAGGATCAATTCGAGGGATGAACGTATGAAGATTCCCTCGACTATAGTATACATAAATTTCACTGCAGAATTCCGGGGTATAGTACGGTGCAGCATATAGGAGCAATAGAAGGAGGATGGATACGTAGCCTATACGGGGTTAAAAATCCTAGTAAATCGATTGACTTTATTCCAACTTATACTCAGGACCCATGATCTCCGACAGTATTATATTGGCAATCCGTGATTTATTAGTTCTAGATTCGACTTCCGAGGCCAGAGGCGACGCCAATAAGAACGAAGAGAGGAAATATCCTCTCGTTTACTAACCGGCGATGCGATATCACGAGCTATTGAAAAATAGCCAGACTTCTATATATACCTATACGTTATATTCATACACAGAGAAAAGTAAATTCTAATATCGTGTTATTAGACTTAATAATTTCATGGAATATCCGGGCAGAACATATTCCATATTAACGGAGGGTAAGGTTCATTCTGAATATAATTTACATTGTAGAAATTATGTTCCCAGTTTTACTTCATTCAATTTTTTGTGATTTTTTTTTTTTTCTATTCAAAGCGGGGGGGCTTCGAATATCGATAATTGCAAAAGTCTTTCTCGTCGCTTGTTAGCGGTGCCGGTGAACACGCTGTGGGCGGTAAGTCCACGTTCAATCGGCTTTTCCGTACTTAATTTTTGACCCCCCTTTCAAACCCCAAGCCCCGGCGAGTCTAGGGTCTCGAGTCTCGAACAGGAAAGAACGACGTAAAACGGAACGGAACCGCGAAGGGAACGGAACCGAACGGCAAACTGCCGGCAATATTTACCGTTTTCCGATACGCGATGCTCCCGCCTTATTATCGACGTTTTACCTTGTTTTTACTGCATGGAAAATTATTATTGCGCCGGACTACCGTCTGGTCATATTTTACCTTTTATACATAATTATTGTCGAAGGTTTTTCTATTTTTCGTTTTTCTTTCCCCTAGTTTTTCTTTGCAACCCTTTCTATACCGATCTGTCACATAATTGACGCTCTGAGGTAATGAGTAGAAAAACCATACGGAAAAATAAAAAACAACCGTAAATCGAGTCAAATTGTAGGGAGTCAGAAGATGAAAACGGAGAAACCAGAAGTGAAAAACGAGGTACTGTTACGTTGGACAAATTGGAAGTAGTTGGTTATACGTTTTTCGCTGTTCGTTGTTGCGTTGCGTCGTGTTAGTTCGGTCATCGTCTATAAATAACGTTTATTTTCTTTTCTCCTATAGCGCGAGTTGTTTCTCTTCCCTCTCTTTCCTTCTCCCTCTTTCTCGATCCTCGGCCATATCCACCCTTCCGTTTTCTTCTTCCCGTTCCCGTTCCTCGTTTCTATTTTCTTTTTTTTCGGTTTTTTTTTTCGTTTATTTTTTTTCTTTCTCTTCTTCTCGTTTTTCTTAGACCCTCGCCCTGAAGCAACCCCGAGAGACGCCTAATCTTATTTGCACTCTTGCGAGGCTTCTCGGATTCCCGCCCTGCAGACGCCAGAACGCCGGGATGCCGAGATGCTAGAAGTGTAGGAAGTAACCTCGGCGTTGAAATTTTACCAGAAATTTATTACCGGCTTGTCGAGCTCTTTCCCGCTCTCTACTCTACTTTAGTTTTTAATCGATTTGTTTTATCGACCATTTCTTTTCTTTCTTACTTTCTTCCTTTTCTTGCTCTTATTTCTTCTCTTTCGATTTTCAAGGGGTTGAAACGTACTAGTTTCATGCATTTATACACTACAGAAGATCTTCGGAGGAAAAGAAGAAGAAGAAGAAGAAAAAGACTAAAAATCGGAAGCTTGAGAAGAGGAGAAATTGGGAAATTGCGAGAAAACTGTAACAGATAAACGCGTCACGACCTCCGGTTTCCCAGCCCGGTGGTAAATTGAAAAGTTTTCGAAACTCATGGCGTAGGTATAATTATTACGAGTTTGTTCCGGAGCAACTTGATACCGCTAATGCAGAGAGCGGATCTTCAGAGCGATTACGGGAGAAGCTGGGTTTAACCAACAAACCGACCGGGCTGGGCCGAGCCCTAGCCAGCCGGATTCCCGGCTTCTTCGCGTTTGTTTAATTTCCTCCGATATTGAAACAGTACGCCGGTGTTAAATTGAAAAGTTTTTCAAACTCGTGCCACGGTAGGAATATACCCGTAATAATTATTAAACACAATTTTATATACGTATGTCCTCTAATGAAGAGATACAGCTGCGGATCCACTACGGAACGATCAAAACCCTCGTCAATATTCTATCCAGCAGCTCAAATCGTTAAATAAATTCTATAACTCAAACAATGGCAACTGGACTTAACGCTACGGATCCGGCCGGATCCCCCGGCTTCTTCCCGCTTGTTTAATTTCCTCCGATATTGAAACGCGGAAGTGAGTAGGTGGGTTGGCAACCTCCTCACCCCTAAATTAGTCCCATAACTCCTCAAAATCTTACCGGCATGAGAACGGAACGGAACAAACGAAACGTAACGGCCGACCAGTCCGCTTGAAAATTAAACTTTAAATAAGTTAAGTTCGCATTAGCCTCAAGTACCCAGCCTCCTTTCAAGGAGTGGGAATGGGGTGAAGACGAGGGGGGCGTATACACAGAGGTGAAAAGGCTAATGAATGAAATTCCGAAAGCTTTTAGTTTCTATTGAATTATTTCACTCGGCAGGTACCTGGCATCGAGGTACGCGTACGTTTTCAAAATAATTAGCAGCCACCCCCTTCTCTCACTCTCTCTCTCTCTCTCTCTCTCTCTCTATCTATCTTTCTCCCTCTCTTTCCACGTTCTACCAAAGTGCCGTGGCGCAATTTACCAGCCCGATAGCACAGAGAAGTCACGATTACATACGGATCCACACAAGCTATATATACCTACGCCAGGTCTGCATGTGACCCGTGGCTTTGAAATTATTATGAAATCGTCGGGTGAATCCATAACGCGCCTTTTAACGATCCCGCGAATTAAAAGCGACAGCTATCAGCACAGCCTTTAAAAACTGCATGTTACGGTTAATATCTCAGAGCGGTAGATGAGAAAAAAAAGGGTGCGAAAATTAAGATGATATAGTAAACGCGTTGATCATTTGACCGCAGATACGTGATGCAACGTATTGTACATGTAAATATGTATACCGTGGTATTCCCTAGGGAACGTTTAATTGTTATTTAAACTGGGTCGCGTCAGACATACGTCAGGAAGCTAGGTTCTTGTTAATTCGAGCCTGAGACAGGACACAAATTAACATAGAGCTGGTGTACCTTAATGCCTGGTGCCGTGTTCCCACCGCTGTCACCATTCTCGCATATAATCAGACACGCCATTCTAGACAACAAACCTGTGGACACGGCCGAGTAGTAGGTATGTAGGTAGATATATATGTATACGTACAGTACATACATACGTATCTGGGTAAGTACGTATATTTTGTAATAACCGCAGAGTAGGTATTGTACTTATGGGACGGATTATATTAAAGCGCGTTTAAAAACTTTTTACATACATACCCGACTACGTATGTACGCACTCAATATATATCTTATTCATATGCTGTTTTTAATCAAGTCTTTTTGATATCCTCCCCTAATTTTACCACCAATTAATCGTTTACTCCCAATATCACTGTGTTGATCGAAACCGGTGGTTAAAGGGCCAACCGAATTCCTCACTTCCGGCGACGCTCCTTCAATTAATTTCAAATCCCCCGCAGATAGATTTTGGTGCCGTATAGAACAACCCGTCGAATTCGTCGCCGCCTCCCTTTGATCGTACCTTTGTGGCTTTATCCGTATCTTGCTTCACTTCCTCTCTATTTCTCTCTTCCTCTGTATATATATATAGACATATACTATATATATCTATATCTCGCCCTCTCTCCGTCTCTCTTGCCACCTTCGTCGACCCAGAAGCAATCAGTCCCAACCGCTTAGCCGTGTTACCGCGTCCTTGTAATAAGTATCCCGCTCGTCTTATCCCGCGCGCCCCCAGGGGGAAAAGTTCGAGTGGTGAACATCCCGGTATAAGGGGATCGATGCGCACTCTAGGTATGTTGACAAGAAAAAGGAAGAAAAAAAAGAGAGGATTGCAAAAGGAAAAAAAAGAAAAAAAAGGGGGAAAAAAATCGGTTTTCCAAGAGGCAAATTAGTTTACCATATCCCGGTCTTGCCCCGGCATTTCCCCTGCTCGTCATCGTCGTCATATACATGTATGACATACTCGTAGGATATTGGGATGCGCATGGAACGCTGAAGCAGCGCGCGTTAATATCGTGACAAGTTGGCGGATGAGCGGGTCCCGGTTTCACCCTTCGGTTCACCATCCGATCTGACACCCGCCGTGATGGATATTCCCGCTTATCACTCTTCGTTTCCCTGTGGGAATACCTTCCCACTTTACTTCTCCCCTCCCTTACCCGATCTGCTCTCGCACGTTGTATATATTCTATGTATTATACCCTAATCCTGAAAAGTGAAGAGCTAGGAGTGAAAAGCAGGATGATAGCTGATGATCCCGCTCGAGGATTTGGTCAACCTTGTATATTCTCAAGAAAAGGATATATGTACAGCTACATGTGAATTTACCGAAAAACCCTGGACCCATTTTTCGACTTAGTGTACAGGGGCGTATAAACAAGACTTGCTTCGCTGACCAGGACCTGGAGGGGGTTGTGAGAAAACTTATCGCCAAGGAAAAGTCTTGGTGTAGAAAAAGATGTGTGGTCGGAGGTGGGGGTCGGGGTGTCCGGAACCGAGTTTCCGTTGAATTCCACCCAAAATATAGGAAAGGGAAGGTAAGGAAAGAGAGAAAACATCGAGGGACAGTTAAACTTCGGTAGAAAGAGCTGGCAATACGCTCGAGTGGTAAGTTTCGAATTGGTGCTAACGATCCTGCATCTACGCGTTGTCAGCTATACATCGAGAGAGCTAGATCGAGGACTTTGGACGACGTTTACTTTTCCGCCAGAATCGCAACCGAAGGTAGATATACGTACGGATACCTAGAGGTAAAACCTGCAACCGTGTCGTAAAGCGGAACCGCTATAGGCCTTAATAAATTCGTCCCTGGCTTATAGCGAGCCACGTTTTGTCCCGTACTGCCATGCCGCGGCTATGACCATTCCCGTATTATCCCTGTCTCCCTGTTTTCCTTAGTTTTACTAGCTTTACGTGTCTGACGTGTTATGCACACGGGCCTAAACTTCTTCGCCCTGATTTAAAATTCTTACTATTATTACTATGCCCACATTAAAGAAAACTACGTCTAGAATGAGACTCGCACTATCACGTTTCCACTACCCCGACGTCGGCGGCTACGGCGACGGCGACGGCGACGGCTTACTGTACAAACAAAAAGAAACCGTAGAGCCGGGCGACGAGTCGTTTTCCGAGGGGTAGCCAGCTTCGTTAAGCTCAAGCCTGAGGGCTGGCGCGGAGTAAACTGTCCCCTTTGTCAGAGAAAATTGCGTTTTAATTCCCGCATTGAAGGCGCCGCGCATTCTACACTGACAATCAGGCGATGCGGTAGTAGCTAGGCGGCCGTCTATAGCTGCATGTTGGATAATACTAGGGTTGGGAAAAAGCTCGTGCCGCTTAACCCATCTCTCGGCGGTAAAGCTGTGCAAGGACGTACGTAGCTGCGACGCGGTTGATGTAAACAAATTTCCTTTACCCTTTTTTTTTTTTTTTTTTTCCTTGTTCATTTTTCATTTTCCCCTATATTTTATTTTTTCCCTTTCGCCGTTTTCTTTCAACGTTTCCACTATTGAACCCCTACAACCTCGCGCTGCAGTTTGCTGCATCAAACCCAGCTGTTCGTTAATAGAACTCTCGAAGACCCACTGGTATATACGAGTGCTACGCAAACCGTCGAGGATCATGAGGGTCGAGCAGTGATTGCTCTATAAAATATGTATCGTTTGCTTCAAACCTTCTTCAACCCTTCCTCTCTTTTCACCTAACTCACTGGGCATATTCCTTAAAGCCCCACTGCAAGCTTTTGGGTTTGGGTACGGGTATGTATAAGTATACATAGACACACACATGTGAGGTATATAGATGGTTATATACACGAATGGTAGATATATGGAAAACTTTTTAGCCGTGATCGTGCTTTTGAGAATGAAACGGGTGGATAAAACGGCGTCGAGAATAGTCCGGAAATACTTCCCTCTCTTTACCGTTTGGTAATTTCGCGTATTATACATTCCGGCGACGATTTAGACGCAAACGATTTTTGCAGATATTCCTGTGTATTGTTGCCTCCGAGCAAGCAAACTCGGTCCTACTAGCACAGCCCAGCCCGCGCGCGCGACGCGGATGGCAAACTGGGTTAACGTTCGCTTTCGAGGAATGAGAAGTTCCTCGTTTGGAATTTTCCCTGAATTTGTTGCTACGGCTCTATCCAGTCTCTATACGTAAATGTGTAGCAGTACCCACGTTCCCCCTGATCTCCATACTAATATCAGAGAAATTTTTATTTTTTTTTCCCCCGTTCTATTTTTTTTTTTTTTTTAACGATTCTCTCCCATTGTCTACAAAATTCACACGAATCTGGACAAAATGTTTCATCATCTATTTCATTTTTATTTTATTTTATTTTTTAGTTCTCTGCTTCCACGTCCCGAAGTATTACACAGAAATAATAGCAGCCAAGTGCGTCCTCACTTTTAAAATGAGATTGCGTTCACTTCAAGTCAAACTACATCTATTCTCCATCGGAGCAACACACCGAACTAAAGAACTCCCCGAGAGAGAAGCTGCTGTGCAGTGTTTGGCTTTACTTTACTCGTTGCACAGAGAATAGACTATATATGTATATGTATATAGTAATATATATAGGTATATATATATATGAGTATATACGTAGGTATATCTACTTTGAAGCCCACTCGAACTTACTGCAATCTCGGGGACGCCGGGTGGGTTGGGTTGAAGGCGTAATCGATTCTCGTTCGCAGAATGTCAGCCCCGAGAAAACCAAGCTAGATACGTGACGTGGAACGGTATACCTTATACCTAGAAGACGACTAGATCTAGGAGGTAGAAGCTAGTGCTAGAACCCGGTATATATAGCTAGAGGTATAAAACCTTTTCCTATATAAAATCGCTACCAACTTGCCTAAAGGACCAACGGCGTAACAGGATATAGAGAAAGATAAAGAAACATCAATCTCTTTACTTTATTTAAAAGAGCCCCAGCTATATCCGCCTCGCCCCTGCAGACACATCCGAGATCACAATGTAATAAAAGTTGTTCTGTTTTTGTTTCTTACGAAATTTGGTAAGAAAACCAAAGAAAAGAAAAAATGTCACGTATACGTATAGAGAAGAATGGAAATAAACCAAAAATAAAACGAAGACATCAAACGGTTTGAAGCTTCATTTTATAATAATCGTCGTAAGTATGTATACCTAGTTGGCTTTGAATCGCTTGCTGAAGGATATCGGCGTAATTAATAATGTCTAGATGTTTCTTTGGCGCGGCAGGGTGTCTGTCGGTTGGGGTAATGGATATAGCAAGGCTACTACCACTCGAGCGCTTATACCTACCTACCTTATATACCTATATACCATAGCAAAAAGTTTCTCATCGCGGATTAATGGCCAGCGAAATGATTGAGTTTGAAAGTTTTTTTTTTTTTCTTTTTCTTTTCTGTTCTCTTCTCTTCTCTCCTCTCTCTCTCTCTCTTTTCTCTCTTCTCTCCGGCTTGTTCCCGCGCTAGCTGATTGATGGACCGTCACGACTTCTCCCACAAGTTATCCTACAAACTAAGGTATTACCAAAGCTTATCCTGCACGAGCACCAGTTATATATAATAACGTACGATCCTCCCTTTACCATTCTCAACCTGCAACGCCTCGGGGCACCGTCCGTTATACTTAAAACGATCGTTTCTCAACCGCACCTTGTTATTCTTACTTTCTTTAGCCTCACGGCTAGGCCGCGCAAACCCCTCCGCGACAATATTCCCAAGATATAACGTCAATTTTCGTGAATCCCTATAAATAGCCTATGAGGGTGTTAGAGCTTTGAGTAGAAAAAAGAAAGAAACATGCAAAAAAACGAGACTAACCCTTGAAAACCGTAAGAATTTTTGCTGTTCGTTGTTGATTTTATTTTACGATTTTTTTTTTCATCCCTCGCACATACCCCCACTCAAATACCTATCTAAGTATAAATATATATCATATACATAGGTATATATACATTCTCGTCGAGTAGGATGTCGAGCGGGAGTGAAAGAGGGAGAGAATAAGGCTCCCTTGTTAAGCGTCGAGAATTTTTTCCGGTAAATCTGCCAACACGAGTGGGGGTATGGGGGTTGGTGGGTAGGTAGGTACGAGATTTATCATCGAGATAAAAAATAAAATAAAAATAAAAAATAAAAATATGTAACAAAAACACAGCCCCTACTTCCCCTTCGCGATCTATTATTCCGCCTTGTCTTCAGTCAACGCGATATATACAGGTATATATTTCTTATACAGGTTAAAATTTCACCCCTCGGAGTGTGGCACCCCTTCGTAATTAGGTACTGATCGTATATGTATATTGCTATATACCACGTGCACCTACCCCCTTATACTGAGGAATAGAGAATTAGGAATTAGGGTTAGCTATCGATTTCGCTTGAGACAATAATGGGCCTCGCTCTATGTCCTTCCTTCTGTATGCGTATGCATACGTACATACGTGGATAGATACATGTGACTATAACGTTATAGCTATTGGGGTAATAGAGTAGATTGGACATCAGCTACATGGGCCACTACGGAATCCCGTGGTGCAATTAAATCGACGATAGTCGAGCGTGGTTGTGTGGGGGTATGGAAGAGAAAAGGAGGGCTGAATAGGGGTGGTTTTTCGAAACGATGCCTGGGGTATCCATGTTCCGTTATGTTACGTTACGTTACGTTACGTTATTTGACTCACTCGATCTCTTCGAATGGTATTTATTGTAAATTGCATACGCTCGGGTATTAGTGAAAGCAGCTGCTGGCTAAAGCGGACGAGAGTGACTGGTGGCGGATGCCGGATGGCGGATGGCCTGTCCGACGTAATTCCAACGTAATTGCTGTAGAAACAACTCGAAACAACTCTCGTTAAAAGTGGCCGACCACAACCCCTCATCCCCGTTCGTCCGTTCGTCCCTTCATCCCTTCGTCCCTTTCTCCTTTCCACGACGCGGGGAGAACTCGTCGGAATTAATCCTGCGCAGTATATAAGCTACGTCAAAACCATACCTCTTATTCAGAAAATTGTTGTTTCAATTATTCTCAACCGCCTAGCCTGCAGCTTAAATTCCGGAACCACGTATAGTACAATATATTTATCAAAACTGTACCGGACTATCAAATCTCACTATCGTGTACAGCATTACTTCGAATTCAAAGAACGTATACAGCTCCTATCTTAGCTACTGATATGGCCGATCGCCAACTGCTCTAGTAATAAAAAGGAGCCAACTATAGCCGTCTTACGGAAAAGGCGAGGAGTTACTCTTCTAACTCTTTTCTTACCGCACGATTTCGACAAGAGAATTTAACACGGGGTAGAAAATAGGTCGACAATCGCAACGGCTGGTATATAGGTATAAAATCCTTTCCTTTCCTTTCCTTTCCTTTACTTACTTCGCAACCAACGAACCCCCATTATTTGATAAATAAAAATCCTCTACTCTTTCTATAACAGAAACGTTATATGATAGTATATACTGTACTGAAACGCTGGCCGAATGGGCGGCACCCACCACTCTAACCGAAGTCGAGTAGGACGCCTGAATTAGATCGCTCAGCTGCTTATGGAAATGGTCCCATTTTTTGCTCCGCGCCCTAGGTCTCCGATTTGTATGTGTGTGCGTGTGTGTGTGCGTGTGTACTTTGAGCCTTCAGTTTTTGGGCTTCCACCTTCAACCGAGGGCCCCACTATGAAACGGCCGGAAGGATATACCCATATAAGGATCCGGGATTACCCCCCTCAACGGGCTTTTCGCTAAGGGATGAAGCCTCCATCTGGAATTGCCTCAAAAACCACCGATGAGAAGCGCGAGCCCCTCTCTTCTCTAGACCAATTGCCTTTTTTACTCCCCTTATACCTTACCTTACCTTACCTTACCTTTCTCCCTTCGCTTCGCCATATCGTTATGTACCTATTCGCTTCTCTTTTCACCGCACGTTCAATTCCGGCCGAAAGGATAAGAGATAAGTGACTCGGGTTCCACTCGCCCCTTAGCTATACTTCTAAGGTCCGAATCATGCCTTTTTACTACCCTTACCTATATACGTTCATATTCGATGAAATGCAACGAGAAATTTGTGTTCTTCTTTTATCAAAAAAACGAAAAAAAAAAAAAAAAAAAGGTAAAAAGGGGCTTAGTACGTCTGTACGTCTTTGAGGTGAAAAAAAAATATAATTACATCGATCCAAACGAAGGAAAGGAACGGTAAATCCCCTCCGATCCATCACGGGGTAACAACTTGGCTGAGAACGTATAATAGAAAAAAAAAAAAAAAAAAAAAAACAGGAAAATAAAAGGAAGCGGTGCGAAAACGAGGGTAGAAAAAAGTTAATTGGCGTTACGAGAGAGAAAGAAAAATGAAAGAGAGAAAGAGTGAGGAGATAAAAAAAAAAAGAGAAAAAGAAGATGCTGTGAAAAGTGGAATAATAATAAATTGTCCGCGTGCTTGCACACCGGGCCGGGAGAGGATCTTATTGTTAAAACTCGACGCAAAAAGACACAAAGCTAAGCTTGGGGCGTTGCTTTGAAAAGGTATAACAAAACTGGATGCAAAACTGTTCGCGAAATTTTTATACGACCTACCTATACGTTTTATACTTTCTTTTTGATTTTATTTTTATTTTCGTTTTCTGTTTTTCCATCGCTTTATATGTACATAACCGTGCATATATGTTCGAAGCTCGCTACTTTCAGGAGTCGTTTATACCCTAACCGCTAAGGGATTTCGATAATAGATAATCCTTCACTGTTCCACTCCACCGATACGTTACGTATCAAACACACGGATATTCACAGCTATCAAATACACCCTCAGTTCAATAAATCGAGGCTCTTCAATCTTCTACAATTTTTCTTATTTTATATATAAGATAAACTGGGTGACGGTTTCAATGGGGCAAAAAAGAAAAAAGAAACTCAATCAATCTGATCCGTAAAGATACTAATCTAGGGGAAAATGGGTTAATACGTCCCCCTCAAAAATTAAAAGAACAAAAAAGATTGGTGACATAATATTTTATCATAGAACCAAACATTATGCATCGAATTCAGTAAATGGATTAGTAACTTTATTATCGATTCTAAGGGAGGCTGGGCCATTTCACCCAAATGCGGCCTGTCAATCAAATTTTGCCATGTGAAACTATATGTGATATATATTTTTTTTTCAATCCTAAATAATGGAAAAATGACGTACAGAGAATGTTGTAGCATTGTAAGTATTTCCTCATAGGGGTCGTATCACCCCGCTTTCCCCTATTCACATATATAACCTATATATCAATGGATTCTTAACGCTTTTGTAATTTTTAGTCCGGTTTCCGGTAACCGCACCCTGTGTATATCTATATACGCAGGTACAGCATGGCGCACGAAAGCTGAGAGTTGGCAAGCTCCTGGGTGGCCGCAGCTCGCGCGGTGTCGGAGAACAACGTGAATTTTACGACTCGACGGGTCGCGAGGGTTGGGGGGGGGGTTTAGGGGTTGAGGGTTGGGGGCTCGGAGCTTGGAGAGACGGTAAGACGATTTCAATAGAGTAGCGGGTGTCGCGCGAGGTTTCTACAATGGAAGTTTCCCGGCTCACGGTGCAAAAGGGCAACCCTGTCCTCCGCAAATTAGAGCGAATTAGTTTTCCCCCGCGCGACGTTGTCTGGTGCGGCTACAGCGGTAAGTCATACTTTACCCCGTATACCTACCCACCTTCCTACCTATCTATCTACCTACCTACCTACCTACCGGCGCCGGTTGCCCCGGGTCGCTTCTCGCCCTAGTCGTCGTCGTTTAACGAACCCTCGACGAGTTTTAAAGGACACTCACTCTACCCGCGGCTGTCCCATGGTCTGGACCATACCCAAAACGCTTTACCACGCTCGTTAATTATCCCGCGTACGTCTTCTCGCTGGAGAATACTTAGCCCACTTTTTTGTTTTGGTCTATTTTTTAAACGAAAGATATTTTATCACCGAACGATGACAAGTATTTGGGGATAGAGAATGCATTTGATTAGCTATTTCGATAAAGTAAACTAAAAAGGAAAAGGAAATCGAGTAAAAAAATTCGAATTTTGGAACTCTATAGTTTTTCAAAACAGACAAATATATATATACGATCATTTTGAAGTGCGAATTCGATTGTAAACTGAATTAATAGAAACTGCACTGACAGTATGAGAGAATGGGAGATAATAATCAGTGTAAAGAAATGAAATAGAATTAAGGAAGAAATAAAAAATAAAAAAATCTCACCCCCGCCCCAATTTCTGAAAAGAGCTGTTCAAAGATAGCGCGAACACCCTGTATTTCCTATCTTCACAACGATCGCATCTCTCGCTCTCCCTCTCTCCGGGGGATATGGGTGACGGTGCGACAATGGACGGGGGGTGCCTAGGAGTTTGAATGAGGGTGGGTTCTCTCGTAGTAGGTACCTACCTACCGCTGCACGAGGCATTGATCACTCGAAGAGAAAGCTGCCGAGATGCACTGGGACTAAATTCCCTGTCAGATTATAGGAGCTCTGGTGCAGAGTGCGTCAAGATGGATGAAAAGCATATGTACATAGATATATGGTGATATAATATATGTATACCCGTATATAATACCTACATGTATATATGTATAGTTATACCTATATGTATACCTATAATCACGATCACGTCACGTTGAATGCTCGAGCAAAACGCGGTATGTCGACACCCCGGTATCGCTGCACCCCGGAACGAAATTTATAGATAAAAGAGGGCGCCGTCAACCACCAAACTAATCAGACTTGGCCAATTCAAGTTATTCCCCAAGCTCGGCATACCGCTGTGCCTTCCATTCCCCGACGAGATAATCTAAACTTTCGAATCGCGTTGCAGGTATCTAGTTTTAGGTCACGGTGTTCACGAGAAAAAGCTTTTCTTCTCTAAAGACTGTTTTCATTTTCTTTTTCCTTTTTTTCGTTTTTTTTTTTTTCGTTTTTTTTTTATTTCATCATTTTTATTGCCCTTGTTCTTTTGTATTACTTCTTTTTCTCGTTTCCTTCTTCGTCTTTTTCATTTCTCAAATACGTGTAGGTATATAGATTTTTGGCTCTCGTATCCGTTTTCTTTTTCTTCTGGTTTTTTTTTTTTTTTTTTTCTTGTTTTCTTCTGTTTTTACTTTTATTACAAAACTGTCGTCGCAATCAAATTCCGCGAGTCAAACTATACATACGTAAGGGAACGGTTATAGGTCGCGACGTTGAGTTGTTTCTACGACTATCAATTTTCCGGCCCACAAAAGAAACCCACCGATGGATATTATTCTTTATTCTTTATACGTTTCAGAACCTATGGATTGCAGAAGTTTTTTTTTTTCCTTCTCATTCTTCTCTCTCTCTCTCTTTTTTTCCCTTTTCTTTGAAAATCGTTAAAATTTATACCACTCTTCATTTTGTTCATTTTTTTTTTTCTTTTTTCTTTTTATTTCTCTTTCTTTTTTCAACCCCTCGAATTCTTCGGACGACCCCGATACGTAGAGAAAAAAAAAATAAAAAAATATTGTGTGATTGAAATTTATGAAAAGAAATAAGAAAAAAGACTAAAACCCAATCGAATTATTCAATGAGAGAATAAAAAAAGACGGCGAGTACCTAATTAAAATTTTCTATGAAACCCTCCCCTGCACACCACCGCGATATATAATATAAATTTGTCATTCCGCGATTCATTCGGAATTAGTTACTCAAAAGACGACATTGAGCACGCGGCTTAGATGTATATATGTATATAGATAGAAATGGTAGAGGTATGTATGTGTATTTAAACGGACGGGCGGAGCCGTCTCGCCGGGGCTTATTACGGATGAAACGTTCCGGCAACTCGATACATACACACGAATAGTCATGCGTATATAATACGTATATATTTATATATCAATATGTATATATATATATATTGTATATAGTATATATATGGGACGATCCCCAATTTTCCACGACAGCGAATTTTTCATCCCGAGTTATTACACCATTATTATATTTGGTGCCGATATTATATGTGTATTATACACATATATAGAAGTCTTCCGAAAAGTCGCTTTCATGTCGTTTATCAGAGCCCGACTGTGCGTGTCTGGACCTAAAGGATGTCCACTATACGGTGGCTAGTGTAACCGAGGGGAAAAAGGGACGCGTATGGCGAAGTTTAAGCTTCTTCATAGTTATTTTTTCTTTTTTTTTTTGGTTGTTTCTAAGCACCCCCACTTAAGAAAAAAATAAATAGGAAAGAAAAATTCGAAAGAAGAAGGCCTACGCCTTAGAATACCTTTTCAAATTTCATGAATCTAAGAAAATATATATATTTAACGCACCTCCTCTGGGTGGAGAAGCATCGGTCGTCCCTCTCTGTCTCGGTCCTGAAACAGAGGAATTAAGAAAAACGTGATCAGAGATGAAAAAAAAAAAATAACTCGATTATATATATGTAATTCCGAAAAAAAACGAGGGGGAAAAAAACAAATAATAATAAAAATAAAAAATTACACCCTCGATCGATAACCTCGCTGCCCTTTGAACAGAGTTAAATGAAAAAGATAACAGCTCGACTGGCCTAGCCAATCCCCCAACCAGCCTTCACCATGATATCCCTTTGATTTTTGATTTAAAATATTTTTGCATTACCTTTACGGCCGTGAGATAGGGGGCGCGCTACCAATCCGAGCTATACGGGTGTAAATGCGCATTATTATTATTATTTATTTTATTTTTTTCATCTCTTTCTTTCATAAATATTTCAAAGCTCTGGCTCTCTCTCTCTCTTCGCTGTAGTCTATATACATATATATATATATATATATATACCTATATATGAATCGAAGGGGGTGCCTCGTTTACGAGCGAACGGGTAAGATCAGCTTTTCATTTCATTTTGACGTTCGATCGGCCGGAAGAAGCGCGAAACCCGGTTTTGCCCCCCGGGCCTCTGGGGAATCCCTTCGTTTCACCCCTCAAGCTCGTGGTTGGTTAGTCGGTTTTCGGAATAGTATAGCGGGGGGAGTGAAGGAGAGATAAGGGGGACGTGGGTAGACTCGCTACTCAGTCCCGATAAGAGATCTTATACCTTAACTTAAGCTCGGTGGGGTAGGTAGGTAGGTAGGTAGGTAGGTAGGTAGAGAAGGCCCTGCAGACCTCCGCGCGCACCCGCAGCCTCCGCCCTTTCGCTTGGTTAGACGTTGATAATCTGATTAGACTGGTAAACGATGACTAGGAACCCCATCACAGTCTGGCACGGCCGTGCGGGAACGCACGCGACCTTCAAAAAACGGTTTTTCCTTTTTTTTTTCTTTTTTTTTAACAACCCGGGGGCGCAGACGATACAGAGGTTGAAAATTTACGCCGTTATATAGGTAAACCGGTATATATATATAGGTTTATATAGTTTCACCGAACCCCGTGAGAATATATGGATTTATGCAATTGAATCCGACCCGTATATCTTTCATCTTTTGGATTTTATCGTGGCTATTATATTGCTGCAGCTCGAAGTGCGAAATTTAACTTTATAACGAGACGTGGGAAATCAGAATTTTTTTCAACACACATTACGTACCGTATACCAAAAGCTACAGCAGTCCCCCGAGGGTGAATAAGAGGTTTTTTGATTATTTTATTTTATTTTTTATTCCTTCTCAAAATCGAATGTAGTTAACCTGCTCATTGGATGTAGGCGTCCACCTCATACATCGACGATATTTTAAAGCTTGAAAAAAAAATCCCATCCACTAAATTATTTCTATCTCATCGTCGTCTTTTCCTGGAAAAAAGACAAGCAATGCTACAGTACAGTGATTGATAACTCTGTTCGTTCAAGAGTTCCGGGAAGAGATTATTCATTAATCTCAATCCAGTCTCTCGAGTCGCGTGTAAAAGCTTGAATAAAAAACAAAGAAAAAAAGAAAAAAAAAATAGGAAAAATAAAAAATTTCAACTCACATTCGCGCTTCACTCTGAAAACAGCAACGGTGAAGGAAACGAGAGAGAGAAAAAAAAAAGAAATTAATAAAAAAAAAAAAATAAAAGATATAAAAAATAAAATAACCCCCCGGATACGTAACGAGGCTGAGTGAAATTTATTTCAGTCAGAAGTCGTTACAAAGTATGAAACATTTTTTAAATATAATTTAATTTACTCTCTCAGCTATACATACCTATATATATCTTTCTCTTTATATATTATGTGTATAGGTACGTTCGCATAATAACGAACCTACCGTAGTTTGTAAATGCACGAAGTGAATGTATGTAGAAACTTGTCAAAAATATTTTATATATCTTGTACTTAATTTCATTTCATATCATTCATTTGAATTTTATTTTAAGCTCGGAATCGAACGGACTATCGAGAGCTAATTATTGAGAGCTTCGTTCAACGATGTATATAGAATAGTTTCAAAAATAATTATTCATTAAAAAGTTTCGACTCCCGCAATTTTCCATACCGCATTTCCTGCAACGTATTATCCCTCTGCACTTGTTATAATGCATAAGTAACGTATAATATAACGAGCCGATTACGATTCTCGTACTGCGAGACGAGCAATGGCTCCGCAGGGCAGAAGCTACGGCGATAGTAGAGCTACTCCGTTAATTAATGATCCAAATCTCATTTATCATCCTCCTGCTCCTCCACCTCGAGCTTCGCAGTCCGGTTGAAGTACACACTCTTCTCTCTCGCACGGGCCTCTCTTGCTCACACTAATTAAATAACTTCAAGACACTTTTCGTCTACCGTTCGTCCTTTTGTCTATATATAGCCGCAAGGTCGTAGACGCAATATACACACGCATTAGCAATTAGTATAAGTGGAAATTCGGAAAATTTGACGTATCCGATACCCACTGGAAGAGCAATTCTGTTTCGGATATAAATACAGATATATCGCGGCTACGTCTAACGTCAGAGATAGAAGGTACAAAGTTTCGACAACTTTGGCTCTCCTCAGTTTTCTCTGTACTCTGAAGAATCACTAACGGAGTTGTTAGGAGGGAATCGTACCGGTCAAGGACGGAGTTAGTAAGTTAAAGACAAAAAAAAATAAAAAAGGAGAGAAAGAAAAATAAAACTATAGGTCGAATCAACTCATACCCCTTTCCGAATGATTGATTCTAGCATCGATATATAGGTATATTGGGGAAATCGGAGCACATTCGATACCCTTAGCTGAAAATTCGATAGGATTTTTTTTTTCTCCCCCTTCGAAAATCTTTCTTCTTCGAAATAATATTCAAAAAAAAAAAAGAAAGAAAGAAAGAAGGGGTTTCCCACTTTGCCCCTGGCCTCCCCTAGATAACATATAGAGGGAATAATTTATCTGATCTATATCACTATATAACAATGCATTTTTTTTCTTTTTTTTCTTATCATATTTTATGTTTTATTACCTACTGTATAACGAGTGACAATTAAAACTGTTTTCGCCCGTTTCAAGTTTAAAATATTCTCTAAGTTTATCCTCCGACTCGAGGGAGGGTTAGAGGACGAGCAGAGAAGGAGGAATTGGTATTATACAGTAGACAGTAACGAGAAAGAGCCGCGGTAAAGATAACAGGAGGTAGAAAGTCGTCCGGTTGTCGGTTGTTTCGAAATTAGTTGTTTGGAATGTTTAATTTTAGTGGGTAGGTATAACGGAAACTTTTTACTCGTAGGCCGTTTCCCGCGGCTCTTCACTCGCCAACGTAATTACTTCAATTAGCAAAATAAAGACGCTGGGTGAGGATTTTCCGCTACACAGACACCGGTCTCGCTCGCTAGCTCGCACCCTCACACCTACCCCTGCGTTTAGGTACAGCAATACGCTGCAGCTCCTCTCTTTATAGGTATTACTACGGCATACCTATCTGTGTGTATGTGTATGTACAAATATACGAGCCACGTTATGTACTCGGTATGGCGATTATAAGGGAGGTAACAGTTTTCGTAGCTTTGATCGCCCGCGGTCGGTTAGCTCGGCGTATACATATTTCGCGGAAACGTACACCTGCGCTTTCCTCTGCTTTCATCCGATATACCTATACGTTATATAGGCGTATATATATCCTGCAACCCCGCCAACCTATACGATACCCACACTACTCTAGACGGGTAGGTATATATCTCGTCCCGCGAGGTAGCATGTGGCTAACTAAATCGCGGTGTTGGTTTTCGCCGGGTTTGCAAACGTCCTTTGATAAATGCCCCGTAACCGGAGGTTCTCAAACTATGTATAACACCAAAATCGTGAATTTTCGCGAGACCTTGATCTAGATCAGCTACAAGTTCCAAAAATTATATAGAAACAAACTCGAGTTGAAACGAACATAAAAAAAAAATAATAATTTGTTCATATATTTGGAAAAATTTTTTTTCACCTCGCTTAACTTCCGTCTCTGCGTAAGAATAATTAAAAAAAAAATGTCGACTATATTCCTTGAAGTATGTAGAAACTATTTTTGTATATGTAAATTTTACATTAAACCACTAATTACTGAGATATTTCATTTTAGAGATAGCAACGCGCACCGCTCGCGTTCAGAAACATGATGCCTGTATACGTACGGTCGGCAAGTAGTAGGGCCGCTGTACTAGTCAGACAGCGCGCTCGAGTCTGGCTTACAGTAGTTTAGACGTACGAACGGACCGACAAGTAGTAAGGCCGTCGTATCGGTCAGACAACGCGCTCGCGTCTGGCTTACAGTAGTTCAGACGTACGAACGGACCGACGAGTAGTAAAGCCGTCGTACCGGTCAGACACCGCGCTCGCGTCTGGCCTGCAGTAGAATTAGACGCAAGAACGAAACGGCAGGTAGTAAGACCGCCTGACTAGTCAGACAGCGCATTCGCATCTGGCTCGTTGTAGATTTAGACGCGTGAACAAGTTTCCTTGATATATAATTCGTAGATAATTCATGAAGGAACAAAATTATGATGATAAAAAAGCTAAAAAAAATATATATGTATATATGGTTTCGGATAAAAACGAGATTACAAATATTTGAAAAGAGGTAAAAAAAAAAAAAAAAAAAATTATGAAAAAAATAAGGGAAAAACAAGAATTGAAAAGAAAAAAAAAAAAAAGAAAAAACTCCTCGCAAATAAAGCGGAAAAAATTACTGTTCAACAGCCGGAGGCAACGCGAGAGGTTGTAAATTTTTTAAAAAAGGAGAGAAAAAGAAGAAAAAAAAAAAAAAAATGCCGTGGAGATCGGTTTGGCGTGTAGTGGCCTCAGGTCTAATTGAGAGAAGCGAGGCATTACATTATTCAAGCAGTATAATAAGAATTTTAAACAAAAAACAAACAACCGACCAAACCAAACGAACCATTTCACCCGTATATAACTAACCCAGGTCCCGTGATATTGCCGGGTTGGAAAATTAAAGAGAGTACCGTTACTTTTCATTAATAATCGGTAAAATGAATGGCCCCGGAGGTTACGGTTATGAGACGTAGGTATTCATAGCCGACCACAATTTCCGTCACAGAACCACAAGAAGCCCTAAGCCCTAAGCCCGTCCGAGCGTATATAAATCTCAAATATTATACCCCCTTTTGAATAAACACCCTTTGTAAAAGCTGAAACTGAGAACCTCTGCAACCCCATCGGCAAGCTGTCCTCGTAGCAGAGGTCGACGTCGTCGTGCAAATATCGAGGAAAACGTTCCGTCCGTTAATAATATTCGACGATATCCTCCTCTCGTTTTTATTTTTTCGTTTTTTTTTTTTTGTTTTTTTTTTATCAAAAATACGTATATACCGGTATACCTACGTACATACATACCTAAAACCTATCGTACACAAACACACTTTATACATATATACAGGTGTACATAGGTATATCTACCTACTCCCTACAGGAGTGTATATCACCGAGCAGCCCGTTAATTAAGGTAGGCTTTCGTTCTCGTTGACTGCAATCACCTGGGGGGCAACGCGTTTAAAATTGATCCTGTAGGAGTTATGGGGGTATGAGTAAGACAGTTAAAAATTTGTGTAAAAATTCACGTATAGCCATACTGACGCGGTTTTGCATAACAAGAAGGAAAAATCTAATATAACAAACAAATTAATTTCACAATCGCGGTGTATAGAACTATAACCGTCTTGCGAACCGACGATCAGAGCCAATCGAGTGACTTTATCATAATCCAGTCGAAGTTGCACCGCATGAAATGCGATTTACGTAACTCGCCACTAATTGGCCTTTGCCCATGGTGATACACAGGTAGTCGACCCCGCGCGACGTAGGTAGGAGCTGCACCAGCACGCGGAGGGTAAAGCCGATTAATGCAAATGTCTAACCTATTGCAGTTCGCGCGTATACATTGGTACACATATGCGCGATGTATATATGTCTAAATCTGTGGGTACATGTGTGTAACTATAGTATATATACATCTGTACAGCGTCGACCCCTATCACGTAGTGTATTGCAGCGTGGTTATTACGTGTGTATACCTGTGTATGTATGTATGTGCCTGTGTTTGTCTGCGTGTATACCGTACACCCTTATAGGACACATATACAGACCCGGGTATAGCCGGGCCGAATTATCAGACGAAACTGCCCCCGAACTGCGCCACGAACTGCCCGACCGCAACGCCTCAATTTAGAATGCTAATCAGCCCGCAAGTTGGACCCAACGGTTAAGCGAAGTTCCCACCCTGTCCCGAGGGCTCGATTCGCTAAGCGTGCAAGCGCTGCCAGAGATGGAGAATATTGGCTATACAAAATGGCGACGGGTAGAAACAGCTTCTTTCCTTTTTTCTTATTCTTTATTTTTCTGATAAGATTTCTAGTTTTTTTTTTGTTTTTTTTATTGGAATTTGCGAATCCCGCTATACCTGCTGCAGCTATACACTCAAATACGATAAACTTGCACTCGAGTATTGGCTATTAATGGAGGGAGTAAAATTGCAGTAGAATATGTATATATGCAGCTCGAACTTTATGGAGGTTGACTTTATCCCTCTTCCCTCTTTCCCCCGTTATCCCTGCCCCCCCTCCCTCTTCATCCTACAATAATTCTTGAATACAGAGAACAGTGGCTGGATTGTTGCTGTATAAAGGTACGAGACGGTGGTATAGAGGGGTGGGTTTTGTTATCTACGCGGCGAGGAGAGCGTCAGCTTTCGTTATCTTTGAAGTGGCTTCTCTGGAAGCATTCGCAGAGCAGGGAATGAAATTAAATTCCCTGAACGAAGAGCCTTGCTGCTGCTGCTGCTGCTGCTGGAGAAAAGCAGACTACCTATTCCTCCTTCTACCTTCTATTTCCTCACTTCCGAATTTTCGTCTCCAACAGATCCTTGCAGCCGTGTATATAGAGATTAATTTCATGACGTATGCTAGCCGTGATATCAGTGCCAGAAAGAAAAGGCAAGTTAAATTCCTGTGGGATACGAAATACGAGGTACAGCTATGACGGGAACGTATAAAAAGAAAAAAAAAAAAATTTTACCCACAACGTATTTCGTTCATGATTAACGACGGTATCTTCTCACCAGGGATTCGCGTTTGATCTTGATACCACTGTCTCGATTTCTTCCTCCTCCGTGCCGTTATCCAGTTTTATTTCATCCTCGGTCTTTTCTTATTGTTAGGGACAATAACGCCGGGACGAAATTCTATACTACCCTTAATGTTATTGACTTTATGTTACAGACGGTACGTTGTCACGTGGGTAGAGGCTACGTTACGTACAAATACCGATCGAACCAGAACCCAGGCGTATATCCTTTCCTTTCATTTCCTTTGCCTTGCTTTACTTTACTTTACTTTACTTTACTTTACTTTACTTTCCTTATCCGATCATCTCGGGGTTAGGTAGTTTTATTCCTCACTTGCCAACTGCAGGCAGTAGAAATCTCGCTACTTTTCCGCGACACACAAAAGACCTAGAGAGAATCATAAATCGTTCCCCGGATACCGGAACTCTAGTTTTCGCGCCAACCAACGGTAGGCGGCATGGCATGACGATAGCCAAGCTTATTTTTTTTATTTTTCTTTTGTTACGGTACCTACCAAAAAATTTATTATACTGCCTATTGCAGATTTCATTTTTCTTTTTTAAATTTTGCAATTTTTTTTCTCTTCGCAATCCTTAACACATCTCTGTGTCAGATTCGTGTAATCTTCTATAGAAGCTGCGTATACGTCTTCTCCTTTGCATTTCGAGACCCAAACCACCCGCTTGCGAAATAATTACCCCGCAGTTTCACTCCCCTATATCGATCCTAGAGGCAGGAAAAGAGGATGAGAACTGAGGGCCTTGGCAATGAATTAACATGCCAAAGGGACCCTTTCCCTCTCGGCTCCTAAAGCCATGAGAAATTCTAGCACACCGAACACCAGCCCTTTCATCATATGAAATGGTTTGTGGTTCTTGTTTTATTTCCCCTTTTTTTCCTTCTCTCTTTTCACTCGCGTAATGTAGAGAACCAATTATTCCCTGTACCATGAAAGAAGTACTTGGTAATAACGTGTATACTGATCGGATTGGTTAATGTCGGTAATTCCGGGGTAAAGGATATAGCGTATAATTGCGAGACTCGCGATATCTGTAACCACCCAACGCAGCACTCGACTCGACTCGACTCGACTCGACTCGACTCCACTTCACTCAACTCGACTCAACTCCACTCCGCTCTGGTTCACTCCACTTAGCTCCACTCCGGGTCCTCCCCATTTACAAGCATTACGAAAAGAAAGAAACACCGTTAGGAGGGGTAGCGCGGTTATAGTGGCGGTAAAAAGGTTGGTAGGTTGGTAAAAACTGTAACGACATTTTAATTAATGAACCGAGCTGTAACCGTGCTCTCCTCACCCCTCCACAACCCAGCGGTAAACATTTCGCACACTCGACACGAGTCGTCCCTATGGGGCTTTTCTGCATTGAGGAAAATTCCTAAGGGAGTTTAGACCCTCGCGGCGGATATAGTCGTGCAACTTGAACCCCGGGACACGTATACATAATAGCCGTATGTATGTACGTATGTATAGAGGTATATTTACAAGGTGTATATGTATGTATACACACACATGTGTATAAGTGTATACGCGCGGGACCCATGGGCGTTCGATAAAAAAAACCCGTCGTTCGGATTGTCGCCGAGAGCTAACGAGGATTCGCGCCTCAATATGGAATCGTGGATCGTGCTGCAGTATCCCCGTCCTTCCTCACGTCCCCTTGCCCTCCTGACCCCCTACCCTCCCCCCACCCGAATAAATCCTCTTTTTTACGAGAAAGATTTATGGAAGCCATTCCCTACGCCGTGCCCAGGACTGCCTCTACCCTCGTATCCAGAATTTCGGGGAGTTTCGTGCTGCAAAATTAGGTAATTAGGATGCAGAAGAGAGTCGGGGCATCCCCGCCTTACCTTCCCTCATCCACAACCGCCTTCCCCCCTCCCCACCGCCCTACCAGCTAAATCAAAACCAACCCGCTAAGAAATCTCGAGCACCCGGTATGCAAATAATCCCTACCTAGGTACCCACCTACCTACCTGCCTTATACCTTACACCCTCAATTTTCTGGACGGGGGATATTACCGCCGAAATATTACCCTCCAGGTTACAGAGGAGGGGCGGATGGTACCGAATTAAACGGGTATTGTACCCCGGTTATAATTATTTGACGTCTTTTATTCAACTTTTGAAAATTAAATCCATTGTCAGAAGTGGGTGAAGAAAATGATTTATTTTGCTCGCTGTTTTTTCTTCCTTTTGGCATAAATTCTAATTCGAAAGTTTTTTAGTCAATCTACTTGGGCTTCACCGCACGCGTTATCATGGTCACCCTCGGCCACTTCGTATACCTAGGTATACGCTAGTTCGTAATAAGTCGAGAGAGAGACAATTTATCACCAAGTCGGGTTTGCCCCGGCGTAGGTGGCAGGCGTCGCCGGTGTATTAACCCCGGAGAGATCGTTAGGTTTGTGGTTTGACGTTAGGATATAGGATGTAGGGACGGACGAACCGGCGACCGTCGTCTTCTAACCTTCGGCGTTTTGGTCCTGGCCAACCCATCTGCACACTTCCTGCGCGATCATGGTCACGTATACTACCAATTTTACCCGGATGATCGGCCTAATCGAATTCCCTGTCGCCCTCTCACAGGATAATGGGATATGGGTGTATAGGCAGACGTCCGGTATACGCACAGAGGAGTTTAACGGAATTAGATTGGTATACGGAAATGATAATATTTTAACGTTTTATCAAGTTCTCGGAATACCAGAGATTCTCAACGCTGTTGATGATCGGGAATTTCAACCACTTGCCTCTTTCCCTAATTATATATACCATTCTAATCGAAAGAGCCTTGGAATTAGGGAGGGGGAGGGTTTTTAGTGTTCAAATATCAATTGCAGATCGCCTCAGCGTAGTTTTGCAAAGAAATATACAGAGACTGCAGATAGAGATGTATAAAAAGTAAAGTATAAAGGTTCGATCCCGTGGATATAAACCCCCCCCGCATCTGAAAGAACGCAATATAATGGGGAATCGGATATACCCGCATCGGTGTGCAGCTCGCGGGATGGTCTTCGGGATTTCGCGTATAGCCGGGCGACGCGACGCGACGTCATTAAAACTTTTAGATTGCATAAGAATGGAACGGTTCAGACGTATATACCAAGTAAACTTACTCGGGTGCGGACCGATACGTGGGTAGTGCTGAGTTAAGAAAGATATTCTGTTTACCCGTCTAGCCTATACGAGAAAAGGATTCTCTTCTACCTATATGAAGAAGAAAACGAAGAAGAACAAGAAGAAGAAATCAGAAGAAATAAGAAAGAAGTAAAGAAGTAGATAAAGAATGGAAGAAAAAAATAAATAAATAAGGTATACCGTATATATAAGGGTGTCTGCGGCAGGTCTATTCTCCGCGCGGGCAATTGTATGGATTTTATTTGTATGGTTAAACTCGACATCCTTAGGGTGTATGCTAATAAAATATGTATAGAAGATCTTACAGTACAGTATATAAATTTCGTTTCCCGAATTTTAAAAAGAAAAGAATATCCCTTACAGGTCCATATAACGTTGTGGCAGTGTAAAAAGTCATTAGGAATCTGCAAAACACGTCCTGCAGCTTGAATCCTGGCACAAATAGCATTCGCTAACGAGTTTCCCCGGGTTCTCGGAGCTTTGGTAGAGCAAGGTATGGTATGTATATACGTATATAATGTACAGATATAGATATATACGTATATTCTCGAACCGCCTAAGAGAGAAACCGTAAGAAAACGGAAACGGTGGCTTTAAGGCAAGTTTACGCTTCAATTATTCTACAATTAAGCTCATTTCAAGACACGGTGCTGCAGTACATTGCGGACGCGAGAAGGCGAGACTTAGCATCCTTCCATCTCCAACTCCAGAAGTGGCTAATAATAAAAGTGGATATCATGTATGATATCCGAGATAAAAATTCATCTACGAAGACGTAAAAAATATTCAATGAAAGGAGGAACTAAATCCTTGATTCATTGAATCGTTGAATCCTTCGATACGTCCAGGGTAATAGATATTATATATTTAGCCAATTTAGCTATACCTATACAGGGTGTCCCAGAACTAAATGTCCAAAATGAAAGGTGTCCTAGAGGAGGTCGAACCGAGTAAATTCGCCCGAAGAACATGGGGTCTGCGAAGTCGCGATCGCGAGATATCACAAGTTAAAAAAAAAGTATCGCTTTGCGCCGTCGCCGCGGCGCAAAGCGATACTTTTTTTTTTAACTTGTGATATCTCGCGAACGCGACTTCGCAGACCCCATGTTCTTCGGGCGAATTTACTCGGTTCGACCTCCTCTAGGACACCTTTCATTTTGGACATTTAGTTCTGGGCCACCCTGTATATACCTTACTTCATTTATCATCTACGACGCGGTTCTCTCCTTCAGATTACGCGAAGGCAGCGTAAACCGCGACTTAGAGGGTGGATATAATCGCGAGTAAATGGCCTGTAAGTAACACTGCGAGCCGGCGAAACCACCGCATCGCATCACATCGCATCGGTCGGGTGGTTACTGCAGGGTAGTTTTGGTACCAAGAGCCATCGACACTCGGAGAGGAGAGGAGAGACAAATATATATATATACATGTGTACGAGTTTCCGTATAGGCATATATATATATATCTATATATAGGGGTAAATTTTGTATCTAGCGATGTGGTATATATAGGAGAGCCTAGAGGGCGCCAACGAAGCTCTGTTACATGGGATGCCGGCGCGTCGCGTCGCGTCGCGACGCCGTCGACGCTGTATCTTGATTATATTCTATTTAGAACTGCTCGTTCCCGCCGCATTCTGCCTTCCACCCTCCTACTCCTACTTCTACTTCCACTCCTACTCCTTCCTCCTACTACCCTTGTCACGGTGGTTTGCCACCGCGATATCGCAGTTGTTCAAGCTACACTGGTCGCGTTATTAAATGCTGCCGCCCGAGGAAGGACGCCCTTGGTACACCCCGTCGGACAGGGCGAGAACGATCGACGCGTAAATCTGGAGGACACAGCGAATAATTTAGGAGACCACCTCCAACCCCCTGCAGCAGCGTTCTACCTTGTCTTCTCATTCCTGATTATGGTTAACCGCGTTAAACAATATACTAATATAGTTATTGTACAGCTATATATATATATATACGTATGTACACCGGAACTAAATTTGATTTCTGAATTTCCTTATTTCCTAAACATACAAAATTTTAATTAGGAAGGAATTGTAATTAGGTTTTCTGATCACTAATTCGCGGATAATTATTTGGCATCGAACAAGCTCCTGAAGAATATTTTCTTTGGGAATTTTTATTCCCTTTTAGACTATTACAGTTGTTGTTGTTGTTGTTCTTGTTGTTTGGTTCTTGCGTTCTTTATAAGTTTAGGTTGGTAGGTAGGTAGGTAGGTATATAAGAAAAGTTGAAGTAAGGAAGGAAGAAGGAAACTGGTAGGGAATATAGCTGCTTATATCGCGTGTCGTATTATCCGTGTAGTTTATACTTCTCATATGCGAGCATCCGTGCCAGGAATCTAAAAAAGTTAATATCTCTCCCTGCAACGTTCCCGGGCGTTTCAAGCCACCGTGCCTGGGCTGCGAATGAGCTGCGTTAAGATATACACGCAACATACGCATAGATAGAAAGAAAAAAAAACGGGAAAAAGTTAATTTTATCTTCTCTATGTTATCTAATTTTTTTTTTTTTTTTTCTTCAATTATAATTAATTGCAATTCTAATGAGGTTCGCGGTGAATTTTCAAACCGTTGAAAATCTACTGACGTTTTATTTAACGTATTCAACGTCACTCGCACTTCATTAAACACCGCGGTCTGTGTATTATTTCCCGTTCGATAATCGTTAACACTGCAGATAATAATTATATGGAAAATAAATTTTGTATGTGAGTTACGAACTGTACCTAACGAGTTTTGAATAAATAATTTTACACATTATTATATACGAAAATTTTATACCACGATGTAATATATAATAATTATTATTATTATTATCATCATTACGTTCGCGTGTAACAAAACGATATTTTTTTTTTTTTTTTGTCAGTTCTTTTGGTCCCCTTCCTTTTTTTCTCTTTAAATTATATATTATGTCCGTTTCTGTCTCTGCAGGGTTTTATTTATTTCTACCTCTTCATCTTTCGGTATGGTAGAAAAAGAGAATGGGGGACATTTTCTTTTTTTTTTATCTATTATTTATTTTATTTTTCTATTTTTTTTTTGTTAAACTTTGGCAGAGACCGTTCGACAAACTATTCGTGCTTCTGGAAGCGAGCCACCGCAGCCATATTTTACGAGGAGCGGAGATTCGTCGACGAGCTAGGTAACGCGTTCGTTCAGTCGCGTTACCCAGTGTCGACCTTCTATATATGTATATATATATGTATATTTGTATGTATGTGTATGGTTGGTTTATAACCATGGTAGTACGACAGACGGATGCGAATTTTTCTTTTTTCTTCTTCTTTTTTTTTCTACTCTTCGCGGACAAAAGAGTAAACGGGAGATGGCAAAAATTGAGTCCGAAAGCTGACGCGGTTCCGTACCACCCCCTATTCCCTATTCCCTATTCCCTAACCCTCCCCCCTGGCACCGTTTCGCCAATTCCCTTCGGTCCTGCACAATAGCTCCCTGGACCATTCGCAATTCATGTACTATACCTATATATCCCGTATGTCGTATAAAGATTCGAAAATCGCATAAACATATATACGTGTAATAATTTTGGGACAGAAAGATTTTTAGAGCTTTTTCCCAATATCCTGCACAGAGTATAAATGGTCTTAGCTGGGAATACCATGTATAGGTATAGGTATAAGAATAAGACGCGACGCATTTCCTCGAGTTCATCCCTTTTCCAGTTCTTTTAAGAGACTAGTCTCTGACAATGAGACGGATGTGTGTGTATAAAATGTATAAATGTGCGCGGGTATACGGGTATGGGTGTTGTGCACCTTCAGTAAAACCAGAGCTGAGACAAGCCAGTGCTCTGTGACGATCGATCGAGAACGCCGCAGCGTCTTGTCAGGCGCAAAGTGAAAATTAGTGTTTCCTCAGGGTTCGCGTGTATTCGGCGGATGGATTTCCCGATTCTTCTATACGTATACCTATAGGTATATATATATCTGCCTACCAAAATCGGGGATAATTCCGGATTCCGAACGGATCGGTATATCCTCTACTTTTATATATATATCGAATCCTGTCGATATTATCACCTCACGTCAGTATTACCCGCCCTGACGCACACCCATACCTTATACACCACCGACTGACGTCGCGACGGGAGTTAGATAGGGTACGGTATACCAACGAAGAGGGTGAACAGAACGCGTCGTAATACTGACTGAGATTGGCTCCTGCTGTACTATACCCAACGCCGTCACTCCTCATTTGAATTTAGATTTGCCTTACTCGTACGTCTATCTCTCCTTCTATGCTCCCCGCCTAGACCGATTCAACCAGGACGTATGTGCGAGTAGGTGCGTGTACAATGAATATATAGGTATACGTGTGTATAATGCATCGAGGGGTTTCTACGTTTTTTTTTTTTTTTCTTTTTTTCTTTTTGAGCCAATTAGAGGCTACTTAATTGAGAGGTTTTGAAACTTCATTAGTCGTGATAATAATAATAAATTAATGAAAAAAAAAAAGAAGAGAAAAAAAGATTTCAAGTGTAGTTATAGAACAGTATTATAGGTACATATATATATACTTTCATTGAACAGCCAATTATAGACATTGCTGCAGCTTTATTTCTCTCTCTTACTTTCTATAGACCCTTACACCCCATCCCCATCTCCGGCCCCTTGCCATTTAATATTGAAATAAGAAGGAATAATAAAAATTGTATACAGAGGCAATTAGTCGATAATAAACAACAATTTCTTTTACGATACGACCACTCGGCGAGCTTTAACCAATGCATTTTAATGGCTCGTTTTAAGTTATAGGTAGTATGCATGTGCATAAAATACGTATCGTACGCTCGAGGTATATACCTACGACTATGACGTTTGAAACAATTAAACGAAATCAGTGAATAGAGTTGAACGATATACGTAACTCGGCCCTCGTACCATACTTTTCCATTTTTTTTTTTTAATTCTTTTTTCGGCTTCCTCCTTTTCAGCATTACTTCTCCTTGGGGTTTTTTTCCCCCTCTTTTTTTCCTCTTCTTCTTCTCCACCCACGCGATATGTATACGGCCAGTAAAACCGATGAAATATGTCACCGATATCTACCCTATTGTTGAAGGACTTTTTCTCATTCTCTCTTTCTCTCTCTCTCTTCTTTGGTACTCGGTTTATTTTTTACTTTTTGACTATTTCGAGAAACTCGCTTGTAGAGTGTAGTACATATTATATAGTACACCTATATACAAGAGACAAGGATTCTTTCAGTGAGAAACAAGAGAAAAAAAAAAAAAAAAACGAAAAAGAAATAGAAGAAATATTTCTTTCCAGATATCGACGCGAGACGATACAAGACGAGACGAAACGAGAAGAGGAATTCTCGGAATCGACTCTGGATCAGAGGAATCTTTTGTGACAGAAGCCGTTGATTTCAAGCGGAATAACATTTTTTTTTTTTCCTCTCTTTTTCTCATCCCCTTGTTCGTTGTTGTTCTTTCGCTCCATTCCCTGCAGAACATATAGTCGTTTAAGACGGTAGTAACACCAAAGGCGTCGAATTGGCAAAGGAACCGGTAAACCGGAACCGGAAACAAACCTCCGTACAAACGAAATCAAAACTGATTTTTACCATTCTCTTCCATACCCTGGACCCAACCTCTAAATATATATATATCTATATATTCCTGTTAAATAGTCGAAAAGTATTGTTTCTGCGAGAGGGAATTCTTTCTCTCTCTAGAGATAGAGAGAGAGAGAGAGAGAGAGAGAAACTCGAGCGGGCGAGGAAAATATTGGCAACTACTATCCGAGGGGGAGCCCTGCAGGGGATGAGAGAAGACAAAGAAAGAGAAATCTAAAGAGGAATAGTAAGAGAAAGAGAAATTGTGGAAAAGAGCGAGAACGCATCCTGGGGCACGCCGGCGGCTTGGATCGTCGCGTGAGTTATCGCGGCGACTATCTGCTCAACTGGTCCGATTTATTTCTACGGGTACGGTATGCTGGGAACCAAAGTATTTCTCGAACAAAGTCCCATACCTACCTACCTCTTTCTATTTCTCTCTCACTCTTACTCTCTTTCCTTCACCCTTTTCGTGAACGGTGAACGTACGGTCGTCCCGCTACCGTTTCTATACACATATACATATACATATAGGTATATACTATACCGACGATTTTTGTTTTTGTATTTGTTTTACCATTTACCCATTTTCCACTACACTTTACCTTCCTGATTTATAACGTCGCTTTTTCCCGTGTCAAATTACACGTCCGAATTTAGTGCTCCTAGTTCACTCTTACTTTGCACTCCTTAGGCTTTTCCCTAACAAGTATATAAAACTCGCTATTTTATTTTTATTTTTCCACCGTTCCTTTCTACCTCTTTCGCTATCCTATATACCTACTTGTATACCGTGCTTCGCTCCTATTCCTAATTCTTCGAATTCTCTCTCTCTCTCTCTCTCTCTCTCTCTCTCTCTATTTCACGTCCTGCTTTCTCCTTCTCTAATACGCCAAAGAATTTTCACCGAAGCCAAACTAATCTAACTTTTTACTTACGAAGGGTGAAAATTTTCTGACTATACCTCTATACTCGCGCGGTGAAACCTGCGGCTCAATCATTCGCACGTAATGACAATCGATGGGTATATATACGGTGTAGGATCTAAAATATACGGAGAGTAAACCATACGACTACACGACCCGTACAGCTGTATGTATAATACTCACTCGTCCCGTTTGCCGGGCAAAGAGGTATTGGAATTTCAGGAAGCGTGCGACCCGATATAAAGTGGATTGCACCTTTTGTTTATGCAAATCGAACCGCGTGACTTGCATCCTGTAGCTAAACCCACGATTTACAAATTCACCCACGAAACACGTCGCCTACGTATCTATATACCTATATACATATACATTTTTCCCCGAAAACTCAAAACGAAATAAAACAAAAGAATTGAGACAGGAGAATAAAATCAAATCAAAACTGGGTAAATTTGAGTATACGTATATTTTATATATATGTATAAATATATGAATAATAAATTATAGGAATCGAAAATGAAATTGGAAGTTCTGAATTTACGATCCTATGAAATAATTTATTTATACTGCAACACCGGGCCTATATTCCATAGAATTAATTCAAAGCGCATCCTCATTGTAGTCGACTTTGGAGTGAAAATTTATTACTGAGAAGGAGATAAAACCCCGGTATGGGTATATATATAGGGGGAGTTTGAGAGTCGGTAATTGATCAGACGCCGAAGAAGTAAACACGCCTACGTTGATTGATGAACTAATCAGCCGCACCCTACCGTCTAGCTGGTTTCGTACGACTCCGCTCATCCACCAAGTCCTGGAGAACAGGATGGCTTGTAGGATCGTGCAGTGCTGGGCAAGAATCCCTTCCGCTCGACGGGCAGCAAACCGTCTGGAAGGCTTTATCGCGTCGAAAACAGAACGAAAAAAACTACCTGACGATCCGGAGGCTCGTCGATCATGAAATCAGGGTGAATTCTCGCTAGCTATTCACGTTCACGTTTTTATATATATATACCTATACATATATACCTATCATATAACGTCATATTATTATCAACAAAAACTACTCACTCTCCACGTATAAAATTGCTAGCGAAAGAAATTCTACAGCAGCTGAATTTCCGTAATTCGTATAGACGGATTACATATCGAACCCTGCCTCTAGTTAAGCTTATATTTTTTAAGCTTTGTTAAGCTTTTCAAAACAGCGGAGTTAAATATCTAATACCGGGTGTTACCTTGTGGAAAAAAATAGATGAATAAAAAATCAGTACCTCCCCAGGCGCGTCGATTCGGGAATAAATTAGGTAAAAAGAATTAGTCCTTTATTGGGGTCAAAAGGGAAATTTTCATTCTTCTTTTTTTTTTTTTTATCTCGTCTTGTTACTATCGAACGATTTATACGAGCGCGCCCTTGCGTAGTTATATACGATTCTTGAAAAAAAAAAAATAGAAAAAGAGTAAAGTAGAAGAGAGAGGAGAAAAAAAACGAAAACGTAAGCCATGGATATACGTCTGAAACTTGAATCTATATAAGTATACAATATATGGATATTGTATATATAAAATTGGAGCTGTTTCTTTAAAGAATGAGAAAAGCTAGCGGGTATCCGTAACCCCCTCGTACCAAAGAACGAAACGAGGCAGGTAGGAGGTATAGATGTAATGGAAGTCGTTATACCGGGTATGCGGGGCTCCGCGCCTACCTATATCTACTTTGAATTTCCATAAACCTCGTTAAACGACAATACAATTATTTCTGAGTGTGATTCCTTATTCCCCGTATAGGTATATTATACATATAAAATTCATATACCTATATATGTGTAGATATAGAATTTGATATAGATATAGAATTTATTTAAAGAGGTTTATAATAATAATGGCTATACAAGGGGTTGCAGGGCTCTAGCATCTTACTATCACGCGATGTGTGCTGACTAAATGGATCGCATATACATATACCACCGATCTAGCTTACAGTCCGAAGAATTACAATTAGGATAAAAATATTGCCGAATCACGTGTCCGGTTTCTTTTCGCTCGAATAATCCTCTGGCCCCTATAGCTTTTAACGAATCAGCGTTTCTCGTAGCCTGTCAATTCCGTCTTTTTCCTTTTCCTTTTTCCTTCTTTCTGTTCTTTTCTTTTTCTTTTCCCTCTTTTGCTCTTATTCCTCTCTGTTTTTTCTTCCTCTTTCTTTCTTTCTTTCTTTTTCTCTTTCCAAGCGAACGTCTCAATTCCATCGAAGAAGTTTTCGTAAAAATTCGCACAGTATCCGCGGGTATAGGTACGTTACGGCTATATTGCTACGTACAGTTTCAGGGCAGGTGACGGGGAGGGTAGGTTTCTCTGCAGTAAACGGATAAGAAGAAGGAGAAGAAGAAGAGAGAAAAAAAGGTGGACCTGTAAGATAAGATGCTACGCGACGATTGAATCTCTTTTTTTGCACCTTTATCCCGTCCGCGGGGTTCCTCTTTAATTAGCACCCTGGTCCTCCGTGCCTTTACTACCGCACGCGAGGGTTCGCGAGGAAAAACCGGCCCCCTCTCTCTTCTATCCTACCCCAAAATCGTCGAACCGAATCTTTTATATATACCTGTACCTTCTCGAAGAAAAACGTAAGAAAAAATGAAAGAAAAAAAAAAAAGAAAAAATTGACGAGGGTTAACGCCTCTGATCCCCAACTCCGGAGCAGCGCGTCACCGTCTTTATATAAAGACCATCTTCTTGAAAAATTTTACTTTTCCCAATTTTTCTCTGGTTCTAGTGAGAAAGAAAAAAAAAAAAAAAATAAAATAAAATCGAAGAGGCGTGAAATTACTCGAAGATATATTATTCCTTATCAATCCAAAAATTTATTTTTTTCTCGTAAAGAATGACGCGAGTCCAGTTTGATAATAACGAAATTAATCAGTTTAAGTTCTAACATCTGTATGCGGGTTAACGACGATAAAATGAAATATTGGGGTAGATAAATCCTCGAGGATTGGTATATAGCAGCCCGGTAACGTACATACAGCGTCTTTTTTTCCCTTTCTTTATTCGGTTAATAAACTCCAATTAAGCCGTTTAGGACCCGTTATAATACTTATACCGTCTCGCGTTAAACTAATGATAAAAACTGTCTGGTATGTATAGAGTCAGGGGTTAATTTTTTGGATAGGGACTAGGCATACGAAATAACTGTATAACGTATACGTATAACACAATTTTCTCCGTTCTAAAAGAAAAAAGGAAAAAAAAAATTTGCACCTGTAACAACGCGGTTAACGTCTCCCCGGGAATTTGATAAAACCGCTCTACATAGGTATATTATATAGATATACGTGTGAACGTAATGAATTCGTTTGTGATATAATTTGCAGTATAATATTGTTATAGCTGGGCTAGTAAAGTGAAGTGAGTTTTAATTATTTTATTTTTTATATTTTTTCCTCTCTATTTTTCTGTACTCAATCCGAGGTAGGTATGTACGTACATACGTATGGTACGTATGATTCGTACAAGAATTTAATTATTACAGTTACTTATGCAGCTCAACGTTTATTGAACAAGGAAACTGACTGGATGAGTAGGCCTCTTCAACGTATACACGTCAACTCAACGGTATAATACAAATAATACACAATAGAGCTGCGTTGAAGTTGATACAACTTATTGTTCGAAGGTATGTATATGTGTACATAATACCTATACCCACCCACCCACCCATCCCATCTACTAGCAACCGCGTGAATCAGCTGAAAACTTGAGACCCCCCCATAGAATAATCGACGGTTGTTTAAACAACCACAGGATTTTGGGCAGACTCCAATCTAGGGCATGGGGGTTACTCGTTACATACCTATAGCCATATATACTACCTTTGATATCGAATGCTACATATATTTTCTATAGAATTGTTTTATGTATCCTGTAATCTATTCAATTATTTATTCACGATCGTTTACCACTTTTTATGTACAAGTAGGTAATTATACCTATACGAGGTATATATCTGAAACTATACCGTGGAAATAAATTCTATTATATAGGTATGTATAAAATCAAAGAGTGCAGATTATTTTACGTGCAATACCTAATATGGTTTTGATTTTTTTCATCGTTAGAAAAAATATTTGAAATCCGGGTTTAACGTTCCCCTGAACCCCCACGTTATATATAGTATGTATACGTACATGAAAATATTGAAAAAAAAAAAAAAAAAAAAAAACCAAGGAAACACTGAAAATAATGAAAATTAAAAATAAAATAAAAATCACACATCTGTATGATGGCTGTACAGGCTAGCTTGGTATACCACCACCACCACCATGAACCTATACCGCGTGTTTTTAATCTCGTTTTAATACGCGCTTGGGGCGTGCTTTAATCGCTGTAGCTACCTGCGGTGAACGCAACGCGGAATTAATCGAACATAGAATTTTTTTTACTCTTTTTTTTTATGGTTTTTTTTACAAAAATCGATGGTTTTATATTGCGTAAAAGTATATACGAGATTGACGGAATGATTTGTGGCAAAATGTCGAACGGACGTCAATCCGGATCGGGATTATCATCACGAGCTGTTAAGCAACAGGAAACGCTTAGTTCTCGAGATTGATGAAGAAAAACGCATTTTTATTTTTTTTTTTTTGGCATTTTTCTTGTCTGTCTTTTCAAATTTTCTTCTTTGTTATTTCAAGCCTTGTCGCAGATACCTTGCTCCTTGCTCTTCCAAATTTTTGAAACACCCTGTCTATGTGTAATGTGTATATATCTGTTCCGTAGCGCGCCTGTATAAAATATCTGCTATACGCGCGCATATAATGTATAAATTTGTACATAGATATAGACACACGTATATATATATATATACTGGTGCAGGAGCAGGTCCGTATTTTCCAATTAATCAGAAATAAACAAAGTCAACGCCTGCCACCAGATCCGGTACGATATAAATGTTATTTATTACCCGGTAAAGGGTGCTCGTGATCGTGGTGATGGTGATGGTGATGGCGATGGTGGTGGTAGGTATAGGTACTGTTTGAACCCGCGTTGTTAAAATCGAAACCTCCAATCCGACGCGGTTAGTGCATAAAATCTCAAATAATTATACCGATAGCGATATTATACCTGTACATATATACGCTTCTGTATACATACATATAATTGCCGTATAAAATCTAATTTCAAAATTGCAAACATATCACACGGTAGGTTATAGGTATACCGATTGATAACCGAACTTGTTATATAGGTACTTAATTTAAAGCAAATTATTCATATCACGATAGTATATAGACAATAAATTGCAAAATGTTGTTCGACGTGTATACCTAAGTATATGCATACACGCAGCTACAAAATCGTTGATATCTTACTTCTTATACTATACGAGTAGCCAAGCGAGACATAATATGATTAGGGTCAACCGTCTCGACCGGAAGTGGTTGATTCATTCAAACTATTCCCGACCGCCAAGGGAACAAAGGAGAAGCAAGCTCATCCTTTGATCGAGAAGAGAGATGCACTCGGTGTCTAGAGTAGGTATGAAGAATGGGTATAAGGATATACACCGTCTCTTTCTTCTCTACTTCAGCCGCACGACACGTGTTTGTCTATATATTAATTCATTATGCATGATGGGGTGTGTAAATAGAGAAATAGATAGAGAGAAAAAGAGAGCGAGATATGTACATACATACGTAGTACATATACATCGATCAATAAATACTCGCAATCATAGCAGCGCCAGCAGTAACGATATCGTAATCCGGTATAAAACAATGGATGATTGATTCCCTTTTTCTATTGCAGCACAATGCACAACCCGGTATATGTATATATCGTTAACGGTACGAAATTCGCGAACTAAACGCAACGATATGCTACGGGCTTTTATACGTTCATAGTACCTACGTAGGTAGGTAGGTAGGTAGGTGGGTAGGTAGGGAGGTACTACGTACGTAGGTAGGTACCTAACAATACAGTGTATACGATAACTGGCGTATACCACTCGCCCATATACACACTGATTTATCTACTAGAATCGAACGAGCTTATCCAAGCGCGAACCTAATGATAATGACAATGGACCTGCTGCAGGATGCTATATAAATTCGCAAACTATATGCATACTATGCACATACATACATATATAAAGTATGTATACGTGGTGCATTGTAAAATAATAATGATAATCATAATGTAATAAAAATGAAAAATTCAAATCCTTTTAGCCAAAAGAGAAACATAAAATATCCGCTAAATCAAAGAACCAGTGAGTCTGACTCGTTACTATGGAAACGAAAGTAGCTCTGACTCGGGACTTCGGGACCGGAAATTGCACCCTAGGGTGGCTGACGGATATGTGTGCGGTTGAGGTAGGAGTTCGATATTGCGTTATAAAAATTATTTCAACAAATGTATGTATACAGACAATGTACGGCTGTGAGGGTAGGTATATATGCGAGAAAAAAGGGAGTAAAAATTATTGGCAACTAATTTAAAAAATAAAACCCTCATATAAAATTCGAATGTATAATTTTATCATTCAGTGCACGGACCTATACCTATATACGTATACCTATACTATTACGGCGGACGCGTTCTTTCAAATAACAATTATACTCTTATTTGCCTTAACCGGGGAAGAAGTCGAAGAATAAGACGAGGAGGATGAGGACGAGGACGAGGACGACAATGAAATAAATGAGCGGAATGAGGGCGGCGCCCTGTCCCGGTTCACTCAACCGACATCGGCCCGAAGGAGGAAGCCATCTTAATAAAAACAAGAACATCCCCCGTTATTTTCTGCAACCCAACAAACACCAGCAAACCCCTATACCTCCGTGTATAAACGCTAGGGGAGGTGGTGGGTTATATCGTATTGTCACAGTCTTTCAGAAACAAATACCTATATACACGCTTTACTATTCTCGAGCATCTTCTGTACAGCGCGAGTATTTAATAAATATACTCTATATATAAAATATTTTATAGTACGAATTGTACCTGGATCGCGATAAATTCGCGAGGGTGTTTTTTTTTCCCCCCCCGATTTTTTTTTTCTACGTCCTCGACTGTTTTTCGTCGACCTTTGTTGGTCAAAAAAAAAAAAAAAAAAAAAACCACCTGAAATGTTTTCCAACGAGTATAACGGGTCGTATTATACGAGGTAGCATTTCGGAGCGTTAGTTATACTATATATAGTAGCGGGGGGTGGGGGTGGGGGTGGATGTAGAATTTGAGTAGGTACTTTACACTTGACTTGACTGGTGCAGGGTGGCGATGGTAGCGGTGGTGGTTTTTGAACGGGTTACCCACAGTGCTCCAACGATTGTTCACCGTTAATCAATGCGCCCCAGAGTTTGAAACTTCTCTATTCGCGCCTCTCTTACACGTCACAATTACCAGTGATTATGCCTCTAGAGTCGCGGTGGGAATTCAAGGGTGATTTTCACAACCCCCTAGCTCACCATAAAACCCATCTTACACATACACCCTCGACTTTTAACCAAATACATATAAATGCGACAGACGTTTATGGTATAGTAATAATGTGTGTATAGGTATGTTATATATACTATAGAAGGAAGAAAAGGTGCGCGCGACTTACGTGCCGCGTCCGAAGACTCCGGATGGAGGGCTAACAGCAGAGGAAGAAGCAGTAGCAGCGCCGTCACAAGGGAAACGGCGCCACGGACGGACGTATTCGGGATTTGTTCCATCACGGCATCTCAATGAGAGTTTTTTTTTTTTTTCTTCCTATCTCCACTTCGTTTTTTCGTTTCTTTCTTTTTTAACAAGATACTAAAAAAAAAACAGAAGAAGAAAAAAAAATAATCGCTTCGATAACTATACTCACTTTCAACACACACGATTTTTATATATTTTTATTCATATATTTATTATATATACTCGTATCATTCATTGTGTCTAGTCCGTTTTTTTTTTTTGTTTTTTTTTTCTTTATATGATTTGCAATTTGGATACGATCATATCACTTATCGTTTTATACTATATGATTCTTATTAACAACCCATTTCATTCTACGGTTACTGTTCGGGCTCGTGTCTATCATCGTGGCCCAACTATATACATAGGTATAATATAATAGATATTTGTATATTCAAAGACGATATTCACGATCGGAGAAACAATATACGTCTATACTATGTATACGTATACATTATTATATAGGAGGATAAAATCGATGGATCAGTTTACTCGTGCAGGTCTGATCTGGTATGGTATATCCTTCGGTGTTATCCCGTAGGAAATCTAGCGAAACTATCTTGGCATCCGTTCGCCTATCTTGAAAAATAAGTATATAGGTATATACCTGTACATACACTTATGTACTTTAAACCCGTTCTTTCTCTCCGTTTCGATTTCTCTCTCTCTCTTTTCATATTATATATAGGTATACCTATATGATACGTTTTCTCGCTGTATATTATAACGAATCGACTACTGCGCGTTAGATCAGGGTATATTATATACCTACGAGATGATAATAATTTAACAAGATTATAAAGGGCGGGTTTATCTTAAGTCTGGATTTCTCATAGGCCCCCGTCTTCATTATCTCATCATAAAGGTCAGCTCTCCAATCAATCTAATTTTACCCCCGAGGAATATTACGTAGCAATTTAATTAAAACGGAGCCTGAGAGTTGTTATACGCGTTTATATGTATATCCACCTATAGTATAGTACCCGGTATATAGGTATGTATCTATATAGGTATAATGTTAACCGACGCGCGGACCCCACACGCTGATACGTATCATACGTATAAACCTCTACCCATCTCTATCCTATAACTTAATACTTTGATACATAGAAGACTCCTGTAGCTATATTAACTAGCCGAAAAGTTTACCTGTCAAATGAACAGAACCACGACCTACCCCGAATCGGAAGCTATACTAAACTCTTCCGGGGTAGGTATAGTTTATTAGTATCACGAAGAACTTGAGAGTCTGATAATTTTTTTTACGTATTTTTTTTTCACTCTATCACGAGTGATTATACTTTGTCCCTCTCTAGTCCTTTTTGCTATTCTTACCCTCTCCTAATTTCTCTGGTTTTTCAACTATTTTCACGCCTCGAGTTATACGCGTTAACTACAATGCAAGCTTTATACTCCAATTTTATTATATCGGCAATACTCAATATACACCTATACGGTATATAGTCACGGTGAAACGAACAATAAAACCGTATTGAGCACTTTTCCGCGTGTATATAGGTATATATATGAGAGATGTTTATATATACATATATACCTATGTATATCTAGATATAACGAGAACAGTCGTTAATTGTAAGCATCCCGGAGTTTTATTGCCTTTATCGGTTTTTGTAGATAACATTATACTTGCTCAATTATAATCACATACACACACACTCGTTTTTTTATTTTTTTTTTTTTTTTTATTCCATTTTGTTTACTTATTTATTTACTCATTTATTTTTATATATGTACTATATTAGATTAGAAAACGAACGAACTAAAAGAATTTTATGTCACTTTATGTTAACTCCACTATACATGTATAAAACTCCTGCTGCTGCAGTTATAGTATACGTAGTTTGAATTATTTAAATATAACATTGTATATTCACATAGCGATTGTATAAATATAATTCTATATATTATATATATTATATATTTTATTATTATTTACACAAAAACTGAGAAAAAAAAAAAAAAAAAATTTAGTCTACACAGATTTTTTCAACAAAATTTTCTTTTCCTCTGTAATACGAAACGAAACGGATTTTTTTTTTTTTTCAAATTCAAAAAAAAAAAAAAACAGAAAAAAAACCAAATAACTTTTACTTTCGAACACCATTTACGTACATTTTCACATATTAATGTCGGAAAAACTCTGGAATAAAAAAAAAAAGCAAAGAACAATTTTACGATAAAATTAACGAAATCTCAGCACCTGTCGCACTATACTGGATGATCTTTTTTGCGCCCGGATTTTTTTTTTTTTTTTTTTTTTTTGAGAGTTTTAAGGGTCCCGTGACGGACGAACGGGTGAAGGGAAAGAGGGGGGGGGCTATTTTTGAAGATAAAATTGCGGTTTATGTGTAATCGCGTCACTCGATATATCGCGGATGTATAATAATAGTAAATAAAGTCCGCGAGGTCCGAACTACTAGCTGTTATGGTGGACAAGGGAGTACGAAGACGCGTACTCCGCAACGTTTCGGCACTGAGTCGGCTCCTGGAACTGAACGAAAGGCGAGGCGAGGCGAGGCGCGCCACGACCCTCCGCGACCCTCCGTCACTCGTCGACGGGGGGTGCTTCTCCATCCCCCGACTCTACGTCTGCGCGCAACCAACGCCGACGCCGCGAGCGCAAAACTTGGTCTCACGGCGCCTAGAAACGACCGGGACCCGACAACTTTCCCCGCGAGTCGACTACGTTTAAGTTCTACCCCTTTTTCTTTTCTTTTCTTCAGTCTTTTTTTTCACCTCCTTTATTTTTCCCTTTTTCCCCCTTTTTTTTTTTATTTTTTGCTTTTTTGCTTTTTTGCTTCACCACCGCCCAACCACCCGACACAATCCAGAACCCGGAGGAGCAGCTATACGCCAAACGACTATCAACACCGTCCTACCCACGATTCGTCTTACTTACCTCATACATACGTATTTACCTACTCTAGAGGAAGGAAACACGAGGTTGGGGGAATCCCTTGTCTACGGTTGATTAGCCGACTGACTGATTTGCAGCTTGTTGTCGCGATTTATTGACCCTCTTTCCTACGCCAATCTTTTCTTCTTTCTTTTATCACATAATTGCCACAGAGAACTATGCTCATTTTTCCTGAAACTGAGGAAGAAGAAAGGAATAATAAAAAATAATTAAAAAAAAAAAAGAAACACCTGCCGAAGGAAGGTAAATAAAACACATACACCTGTATCTCGAGTAGTACACGTAGCTATAGAGCGTTGTACGTCGGACGAAATTTGACGGAATTCGAGTTAGTACCTACCTAGCTACCTACCTATCTTCTACCCCGAGGCACGTGGGCCAAGGAATAATAAGAACGTACCTACCTAACTCCTTGAAGGTAAAGTTTCCGCGGACGAGACGAGCTCGTATTAGTTTACGACCCGCGTACCACGTTTCACCTCGAGAGCATATACAATATACATATACATATGTGTTTTTACTATAGGTATGTATATAGTCAGATGTATATACCTATATATACCCCTTATGCCCGCGTACATACATACATGCATATACATACACTTGAAGAAGAAAATCACAACGATTCACGACCGTTGGCTCGTTACTTTCACCCGGGGAGCCCTGAGCGTAGCCCCCGCGCGCGTCGAACCCCGAACCCCGAACCCGAAGCCCACTCCCCCCAAGGAAAGGACGGGAAAATCAACGTCCCGTAACGTCGACGAGCTCGTCTATAGACGCAAAACCATCTACATGTACACGTGTATTGTGTTGGTGTATGTTTGTAGCAGAGTGCGGTCGCGTCTCGCTTCAATTTTTACAAATACATAGCAAAACTCCCTCGGCTAAACGCGTCGACGACGCGTTCCTTTTCCTAAACCCACCGCCTTCCCTGCCCTTCCCCCCCGAACGAATGGGAGTTGGGAATAAGGAGACTATGTCCTCGTTTTTTGGCCAACAATAGAATTCACTTGGGCGGTGAGCGAGTCTCGGCAGCTGAATCCAACCATCCGGATCAAGTCTTTGAGTCGGAGATAAAAGCGAGAGATGTTATTCGCACTGTACAGTACGCTGCGTAGTTCGAAATCCTAGACTAGACTAGACTAGACAAGACTAGGATGGGATAAGGAAAAAAACTGATAAAGTTGAGAGTTTGGCATCGAGTAGCATAAAACGAAAAAGAAAAAAAAAAAAAAAAAAAAGTTACTGTTCCAGTCATTTTTTACGAACTGTAAAAGGTTAATTCGGAAAGCTAGGTCGTGCGGTATCCTTTCTCTCTGTTCTTTATACCTCTGATTCCCTTTTTCAAACCCCTCGCTACCGGCTCTACCTACCTACCTACCTACCTACCTACCAACGTGAAAGCGACGACCTACACTGTCTCCCCTCGTTTCGAGCGCGGAATACAAAGACTTGCCTCGTTTAATCCGCCCAGAGAGCCATTTCCATTTCTCGTCAACCCTGTTCCTGGCAAACTCGACGTACCCGCGTTTCATCCCTTACTGTTATATAACTATATATACTTTCTTTGCCAACGTCTCGTCGTTAGGCCTCACCGTCTTACTCGAGAAAGCGTGATCGCTTCATCTACCTCTCTTGCGATACACGTGCCTAGTCTTACCTTGCTCTGCTTTACCTTGCCTTGCTTTGCCTTGACTTGACTTGACTTGCCTTTCCTTGCATTGACTTCCCTTCCCTTTACCACTACCTCGCTGGGCTCCTTTAACCCAGTTTCCTGCGGGAGCTCCAGCACGAACCGAGGTGTAGCATAGCTACCTTGATATGTATATTGATGTGTATTCGCTGTGTATACTTGTTCGTTCACACACATACACAGAGAAAAGAGAGAGAGAGAGAGAGAGAGAGAGAGAGAGAGAGAGAGAGAGAAAGGGGGGGGGGGGATAGTGCACGTCGTTATTAATTAAGCAAACACGTAATTCGGAGCACCATTATCGAAAACCAGAGTTATGCCGTTAGTAGTTAGAGATTAATTATTATTATAGTTCGTAAAGCCCGTAGAACCCGCCAATGTGCGGTACTCTACACCTTCAAATTTACGCATATACATACCTATACCTGAACGTGTATCATCTACCGTCTATTATGCATATGTAAGTAATTAGCCTCCTAGATACACATTTCACATTCGAAGCTTTTCGACGAATTTCTAATCTCCAAAACAGTGATGAATTCCGATCGTTTACCCAACGACTATTAATACTAATACGTATTTAACGATCCTCTAGAAAACACCCCGTGATAGGCAACTAGAGCTACTTAACACGCATCTGTATCTAATCAAGTTAGGCGTTGAACGCGTGACGTCAGCGGGTAAAATGAGCGCGATTTTGATGACCTAACCAAATAACAAATTGAGTATGATTTCAGCGTCGAAAAGTCGTTTTATGATTGTCAACGAACTTGTAGAAAACTGAAGCCAAACTTTACTCACGCAGCTTTGTTGAAAATTTCTTAAAAGCTTTGTAATACCGATATTATGAGAAAAATTTCAAACTCTGATATACATAGGTATACAATCTAAGCAAGAGTTGATAAAAGTTACTTTACCATGGACTGAACGAATTGATAAGATAGTAGCTCCATCTTTCATCTCGCATTTAAACCCCGTGACATTTCTCAGTCGATAAGAAATGGCAATAATAATAACAGACAGGCAATGATTTGTCGGATAAGTAGAAAATAGCAGAAGTATTTTAAAAATGGCGAAGATCGCGGCAGCCGCTAAACAAGGGAAAAGAACTTTAGCGTTATTACTCGGCCAGTGCGTACCATGTCCGAAACAAAATGCCTCAAAAATTCGTGTCCGCCGTTTTATACTCGACGAAAATCTCCTCATGGTATAATATCAACTACTTATTATCTCCGAACATTAAACACCCGGAATTTATCGTCTTTGAGGTTATACCACAGCCTCACACTCATATTCACGGTCTAATTCCTCTGTTTTCAGTATTTCCGAAATGACAAATACTATTACGCTCACGATCCCCAAGCTCTATGTAAACCCGGAGACACTGTACTCATCAAACAATTACCGGACAAATTAACTCGTCTAATAACTTACGAGGTTAGTATTCGCTTCCTAACCTTAATTTTTTTCCCGTTACTTTCAATCAAATAAACATTTATATCAATTTTTAAACATCTTTATACTATTTCTTTATTTTTTTTTTTTTTACCTTCATTTCAGGTCCTTGAAGTCGTCTATCCATTGGGTGATGTAACAGATCCTATTACAGGAAAAAAGGTTGTCGTAGGGCGTTACAGGTGCGTTACATTCTATTCCACGATTATTAATGCTTGGGTGGCTTTTTTAAATGTTTTTTAACTGTTATTTAATTTTTTGGTTTCTTTTTTTTTCCAAGGGATGATATTAAGGCGGATAATGAAATGTTTGGAGAAACCGGATCTGGTTTTGATTACGATAAAGCACCACCCAGAGGACGTCTGGAGGATAAACGCGATTTCAGCCACAAAGAATCTTACGTTAAGTACCACGAAGACCCTGACGATCCACAACCGTATTCAGTTTAAACGTTTATTAACATTAGAAATGTATTTTGTAAAATTAGAGATCAATAAAATATCGATCTGATAATATGAGTATTGTTATGTTATTTGCATTTGTAATTAGGACTGGGAAATGGCTTGAAGAGTGGTCCATGGAATCTTCTTAATCTATTTTAAAATTCCATTTTATTATGTATGACTTAAACTTTTTTTTTTAACATTTATATCACAAATGTTTATAATTAAAAGCTTCCGAAACAAAACGTCGGTACTTTCTCGAATTGTATAAATTAACTCAGACGAACTATAATCGCGAAGAATTATAATTTTTAACATCCCTCATTGTTTTTTTTTTTTTTATTTTCAATCGCGTAATATTCTTTAAATTTGATTAGTTTAAATTCAAGATCGAAAGATATTAAGTAGAAAATAGATTTGTTTTTTTTTTCATTTCATCGATGCATTATTTATAAATGAAGTAAACCATTAGCCAATAAATAATTCAATCGGATAAAAATTCACGCTCTAAAGCTGCTCCCATTTCATTCCATTCGCCATCATCCTCATTCGCAGTTACTTCCATAGAATCTTCGGAATCTACTTCCAAGTCCAATTCGTCTGGTAAGCTTTCACCTCGTCTAAACCTCGTTATTAAATCATCTTCGTCATCTTCACCTACCTCCTCATCGTCCTCCTCATCACTCGCTTTTCTATCCTCCGAAGAAGATTCGTCGTCACATTCCTCTGATATTCCAGTTTTTCTTCTCTTACTGGGCAGCATATCATCGTCGTCACGATCCTCTGATGACAAAAATTAAATTACAGTTAGCAAAAATTTCAATAAACAAACAAACATTTATTCTCTTTCCACAAAATCCAAATTTGATTTTTTTAACCATACCATTCAACGAATCTGGCGTTCTAGATCTACGTCGACGGAGTTGCGTTTGTCCCGTTTCAAGTTCGGCAGCAGATGGGGCTGGATCCAGCTCTTGGTCGCTCATATCCTCTTCTACCTCTTTGTCCATATTAGCAATCTCCTCGAGCGTAAAGGACATTAGAGGATTTATGCTGTCTGCAAATCTATCCACCTCTTCAGTCTCTTGGTCCTCGACCCTTTCTGGACTGCTGCAGTGTGGTGGTGGTACCCTGGATCCACGAGCCTGCATTGATTCATTTTAATCCACTAGGAATATTCTCGAAAAGTTTAAAGAAGGAAAAGGTGAAAAGGGAAGATGATGATGATGCTGGATTGAGAAAAATCATTTCAAATTCCAATTCCAAACAGAATTTCAATGATTTGAAGATATGATTTGAGAAGAAGGTCAACTGATCTAAACCACAATTGTTTAACGTGACTTTATCTTCCCACAGAATCTAAGATCCTGGATATCTGTACATACCCTTTTGGTGAGTGGATACAGACGCTCGTCCACACACTCCCATCGCTCAGCGCAAGTCCAGAGCCAATCAGGATTAACAATTTTGACTTGCCACATTTTTTTGGCTGCATTGACTTTAGCAGTTCCTGGTTTTATGGCCACCAAATGCGTAGTGTTATCCTTCAAGTCCTGAAATAATTAAACCAACATAAGAAAAATGCCAACCATATTCGGAGCAAAAATTTAATTTGATAAGTTTTTCATCCTACCTGAGAAACTTCCGCGCCTAGAGCTCTAGCAACTTTGTAAGCTCGGCTTTGATGGAGTTTTTGATGAGTAGCAACCATGCCACTGAAAGTAAGTCGCAACCCTTTCAAAACACGAGCCCTTACTCGTGGAATTATATCTCGAAGGCATCTATTTTCGATGTCGGTCTCTTTTTTTGTATAAAATTCGGCATGAATTCTACGAAGTATATCTTCAAGATAAAGTAGATAATCGTCATGGTCTTCCAACTCCTGTTTCTTCTCCAATTCTTTAAAGCTATCCTCCTCTACCTCCTTTTTCTCAACTTCCCCTGACGCCGCCGATTTTTCAGACTCTTCTTCTTCTTCTTCAGGCTTGCTTTTTTCTAATCCCTGCTTTTCATCAACTAAAAGATTTTTTTCTTTGCTACTTTCTTCGAGGTCGTCTGATTTTGCAGACTTTTCAATAGTTTCAGACGTCTTATTTGTTTCGATCTTTTCTTTCGCTTTATCTTTTTTATGTAATTGTTCTGATTGATTCAAAGCCGTTTCGTCGGTTTCTATAGCCGCTGTTTCTATTTCCTTCTTTTCATCCTCTTCTTTCGTTTCGACCTCCTTTGTCTGACTGGGATCTACTTCTTTCTCCTTGGTTTTCTGTTCAGTAAATTTTTCTTCAACTGGTTCATGATTTTCTTCTTCTTTAGTTTTAAGTAAATCTCCATTCTCCGTCCGTTCGACTGGATCATCTGCGTCGTTAATCTCGTCAATACTAGTAGATTTGGGTTGCAAAAACTGATCTCGTTTAGCCAACCCCGGGGGAGCGTGAATATCCCCTGTATGACGAAAGAAATGATACGGTTTTACCTGTACCAAATTACCGCAGCCTTGCCAAACGTCCTCTCGATCGTCTATTATGCAGACCATAGAATCACCGCAGGGAAACAGTGCCCTGAAAGTAACACAAAAATTAGTTCCCAGACCAAAAAACATGAAACAGTAATAATTCCTGTATAAGCAAGCAGGTGAATAAGTTAAAGAATAATTTAACAAACTTCTTACAGAGTATCATTTTCCAAATGTTCGTATGATTGCAATTTTTAAAGCCAAAAATCTACTTGTCATAAATTAAAATGGTAAAACGTTGAGAATTTGAAGATTGTAGGATTATTTTCGAAGTCTTGCTCCCGAATTTCAGTTAAATATAAAATTATGGTAAGAGATAAAAATTTTCATGTTTTTTTTCCCTAAAAATCCCTTTCCCTTCAAATCCCTAACTTTAATAAGTTTTCTGAAATTATAACAACCCTCTATAAATTAAAATGGTAAAGCGTTGAGAATTTGACGATTGTAGAATTATTTTCGAAGTCTTACTCTAGCATTTCAGTTGAATGTAAAAATATGGTAAGAGATAAAAAATTTCAGGTTTTTCTTAATTAAAATCCCTGACTTTAATAAGTTTTCTGAAATTATAACAACCCTCTATAAAAGAATGTTCAAATTACTTGAGATTTGCAGTTTTAGAAGCAGGATCAAAACATTCATCCCTAGAAAGAATCCTATGAGAAAACAGCATCCCGTCTTGATCGAGAAGTGCAGCAACAGTATGGGCATAATTTCTTGCTCCAAAAGTACAGATGTGCAATTCGTACAAGCGGCTCATCTTTGATAAAAAATCACGAGTCCCAGGCCTAAGCTTAGTATGATACCACGGTGAGTGAGGTCCATAAAGTTGAAAGTGATAAACGTCCTGTTAAAAATACAAAACAAAACAATAAGAAATGAAGAATAAACAAAGTCTTTCATTTCTTTCTTCATTTTCGAACCCAACAAAATCAGTTTTATCATAATTGGATCAGGTTCTTTCATCAAGTATCTTTTTAAGCAGCCTTTTGTGTACTTCTGCCCAATTTCCTTCAATCTCTAATCGATAATCTCTTGATTTGAAGAGAATACAATCATTTGCTTTAAATAACTTGATTAAAATGAGTCTAAACTTGGTATATACTACCTTCATATCAGGCGGAACGTTGTCATTCGTTGTGTGAACTATAGTCTGATCCAAATCGACGAGTAAAGCTAATTTCTTGTCTTTCAACAACCGCTGTTCGTCTTCTCTACCAATTTTCTCCGCTAACTCAGGACAGACTTTAAGTTCTGGAATACAGTGAACCATAGGTACGCTGGCCTGTGAAGAAATAGATTTCTGTCCGTCGTCTCCAGGTGTTTCCTCTCTTAAATCAGCGCCGCATTCTGCGCAAAGATCTTTCATGACTGTTGGATGTTTGCAGCCTTCTAGTAGCAGGACGTCTTGACTGTAAATTGAGTCATAGGATTTAAGTGGCTTGAGAAAAGATTTTTGTATCAAAAAGTAAGCGAAATTTTGAGGTTATAAAAATCGTGTTCATACCCCGGTTGAAGAACGTCGCCTTCTTTTGCCAGGATTTCAATAACACGTCCAAACTTTGAAGCGCGTAATTTTTTCTCTGGGTCTCTAAGAGCAGCGGCATTGTCATTGTTTACGCTCCGGTAATGGAGGACGACTCTACCGGCAGATATCATCGCGTTCTTTGCGACACGAAGTTTAGTTATTCTACCTGGTTCACCACCAGCAGGGAACGCGATATTCACTGTCGCCATATCTGTCCGGTAACACTAGGTTCTTGTTTGAGTTGATCATAAACCGTTTTGACAGATGACACTTGGAGTATATTTATTACTGCAGTAGACGATAACCCTTGTCGTCTATTATTTTTTGTCTATTCTATGCTTTCTTTTGTTTTGATTTCACTGGTTTTACTGTTTTTATTTTTATTTGTTTTTTAATCGTATCACTTTGATCTAATCTTTGGCGCGGTAGATTTTCGATGGGTTATTTTTACGCGGGAGTCCTGCCTCGTCGTAAAGTTTTTTCATCAATTAATTTTATTACCCTGATGGAACCTCGTGAGAAAATTCAACCGTCTTCTGTTGGACTCGCACACACACAAATAACTGACGAACGTTGCCATGAGCTGAGTACCAGAGTAGATGGGAAACTCCGATATTCTCAGTAGATTAGAAGATTGTGGCGCCATCTTTGAAGCTTGATATATTTAACGTTGCGTCTAGTCGTTCGGACAGCCGGATGAATACGGGTTTTTATTCGTCCGAACAGCCGTATGAACCAGCGCAATTTTTATTTTTGTTTTGTTTCTTGTAACCTAGAATTATTCATCCGACTCGACGGACGACGAGACACTTAGTTTTTTAAACAGGTTTGTCGGAGATGAATAACATGCTCAGACTTGAATTTTACTTCTAACGGTCGGGCAACCGCAAGATTAAACTACTCTCACCTAATTTCACACGCCAATTACGGTTTCTGAACGATAAAAATAAATTCAATCGAAAAAATTAATATTCTGATAAACTGGCAAAAACAATTGACGGCCCTGGCAAGCGAGCAAACAAACTCGCGCATGCGCGGGCCGCCATCTTGAAAGTCCGCAGACGTCATCAGTTTAAATTCTGGCGGGATCAGCTATTTCAGATTATATTCCGATTCATTCTGGATTATAACCATTTTATAACTAATTAATGATAAGTTTAATACAAAATCATAGATACATGTTTTTTGTCTGTCTTGTTTATCACATCAAATTACGTTATAACTTGAAGTCAATTTTAACAAAATTTAGAGAATAAAAAATCGCGGAGATTTGATTTTGGCTGCTATTCTGCCATAGAAAATATTTCATGATCGAAATCTTCATTTTCATCAACCATTTCATCAAATTTTGATATTAATATGATTTTATTTATGCATGTACTCCACATGATCATAATATACGACAGCTGAAACATTGCTTTGTAAATTACTATACTATACATAATATACAATAACGTTACATTATAGTATTGCAATGATTTAGCTTACCAAAAAATTTACGTGATTGAACATAGTATCATCATGTTCCAGAATTCTTATGTATTTGAAATTATGAAATTATAAACGGTGAAAATAAATAAATAAATAAATAACCACTTTGATCCCGTCACGATGCGTGGGATAAATTTGTTGGTGCAAAATCGGGAAGGGATCTCCTCTCACTCGACTTGATATTGGACAAATTGATTATTATCACTCTATGAATTATTAAACTGCATTCAAAATGTAGCGAAATCATTAAAAAATTTTAAGAATTATTAAATACCTAAAGCCTGCTTGCACGCAGAATAATTCTACCGCGAAAAAATCTGTATGATTGATGATTGAAATATCTACGCTGATGGTATTATTAAATATTGCAGTTAAATCAGCTAGCAGTATTCATTTTTATGCACCGTACAGTAATGAGACGATTTTTTCAATTGAATAGAAAATATTTGACAAATGTGAAGTGTCTTTTAAGGAAGTTTACTGCCATCCGAGCAAAGAGACAGTATGATTAATGACCCTTAGATGATTTCGCCAGCAAAGCGAATCCTTATATTTCGACTCTTGCAGTTTCGGTAATACGGCAGTATTAGGTACCGACTGCTATAGATACGTGCATATTCATTACTATTATTATCATTATTATCAATGTAATTAATAATTATTATCAATGTAATTAATAATTATTATCAATATTGTTACTATTATTTTACTAGGAATCGCTACTTTGAGCTGATCGTTGTTTTTCCATAGATATTTACTGGTCCAAGTACATACATACATGCATACGAAAATACACACGTTCATGCATGCATACATCAAGTGAATACATGCGCGTGAAAAATTTCCCTGTCTCGTTCGACCGTTATTTTCGCTGCCTTGTCCCAATTGACCACACGTTCCGTTGCCTCGTCCATGTAGATAGAGTTATGATATTAGCGTGGCTGAGTTAAATTTTTAGAGCTCTGTATCTGAATCTGAAAGAGGACAAAAATAGAAGTGATAAAATCCTGAAAATATAATCAGAATTTCAAAAATTGTTTACCAGTCAATATTTTCTTTTATTTTTTTCTTTTTTTTGATACGAACAAAATAGAAGCTCTTGACACTGTTATTCGATCCTAGGTTTCTTGACTAAGGGTCCAAGATTTCGATGGTGTTGAACGATTTGAAAAATATTGATTAACTACAAAACTTATTTGAATTGACTCGAAAATAGATTTTTTTGTGTCTTAAATAAATAGAAAACAAAAAAAAGTTTCGGAACCACTTAAACTTGACGGAGAAAAATTTTACTATGCGGGATTCTTCTTCTTGATAAGACCTAGTGACTTGAAAAGTAGCACCATGAAAATTAAAAAAAAAAAAAAAAGTCAAACTGACACACCCTAATATACCTATATGTACATACATACATACATACATTCATACAAGTGAATACAGGCATGAGAAACTTTTCGCCGTCTCATTCGACCGTGCTTTCCCAGCAGAAGCGTTGCCTTGTCCCGATCGACGACACGTTCCACCTCCTCGTCCGTGTAGACATAGTTTTGATATTAGCATTGCTGAGTTAAAATCTTTAGAGTACTGTATCAAATATCGAATCTGAAAAAGAACGAAAATAAAAGTCATAAAATTTTAATAATAATCTTTATCCAAGTCTGTAGGTATTGTACGGTGATGATGTTTCATATACATTTTCAAAATACATATTATTAATTGTAATTGATATTTTTTTTTTTTTTCTTTCAAAGAATTTTTGTGACCTATATTTAGTTGTTGTATTTTTGTATTATCGGAGATTCAACTCCTAACGAGCGAATGTGCTTTGGGGACTTCTGCAGATTCGGAATGAACTTTAAAGCTATCGATTTACATTTTAATGTTCATTCAACCCTGGAACATTTCCCTTGCGATTCAAATTATTCTGCACTTCGTTATCTATTTACTTTCATTTTCTTTCTAATATTACAAATAATTATAATATTTCATGTGTCGAAAAATTGAAAAAAAAGAAAAAAATATTTCCCTACTACATTTCAATGAAGTGAATAAAGTTGATGTGATATTATCTTGAAATTTATTAATAGTCCCTTACTGTTGACAATTGCACTGGAGTTTGTTATCGAAATAAAAGAAGTTATTCTTATTCAAAAAATTTGAGCGTTTCTTCTCACGTAGACTTACTTTACATTGAGATATACAAATACAACGAAATTCACATACATATACTATCTTCAGGATGATTATTATGACATTTGTACCGTAGCCCTCGCAACTGGGAGGAACCAAGTCTCTGTAAAAATGAAAGAGCATCCGAGGTGCCAGTGGGCCAGGGCTACAAACGACTCGGCATGTCAACAATCCAGATTTTGTCTTCCCTCTCGAAATCTGAAACGTGGAATACCAATTGAGATCAGAAGAACAAATATTATCGTATCTAGAGACACATACTGGGGTGATTCAAAGAAATAGATTATTTTTGTTTTTTCCTAATCCGCATTCAATAGTTGCGGTAAGGTGAAACAAGATGCCTAGTGAAATATAAGCCCTTAATATTAATATTTAGAGGTTCCTCATCCCAATTTTTAATTTCTCATGGATTTAACATGGGAAGAATTTTGTTTGTTCTGAATTTTATAACTCGCCAACGGTCCAACACACGGAAATACCCGAAACATATTTCGTAGGGAATTGAAAGTTCTACCAAAAAGATACTCAGGCGTCGTATGATATACGTATATAAATTAGGGTGGGCCAAATAAACCGACTATATTTTTTTTCAAAAGGCCCTTACAAAAACTTCTTCTTTATGGTCAAATAACAAAGCCTCGAAAAATCCGAGCTCTTAGTTTTAATATTTAGAGATCGCTTATCGCAATCTTCTATCTCCCATTTGAATAACATGGGAAATGTTCTTGTGGCACTTTTCGATTTTCACATCTCGAAAACTAATCTATTCAGGCAGACCCTGCAAAACTGCTTTTATTTGAAATTGAACGCTCTACAAAAAAGGTCTCTTGGTCTTTTTCGATCAATCTAGCTGTTTCCAAGCTGGTTATTGGTTATTGATGGTAATTAACCATGATTAACTTGGAAACAGCTAGATTGATCGAAAAAGACCAAGTGACCTTTCTAGTAGAGCGTTAAATTTTAAACAAGAGCAGCTATACAGAATCCTTCCGAGTAGATTACTACTCTAGATGTAAAAATCGAAGTCTGCTACAAGAATATTTCCCATGTTATTTGAATGGAAAAAAGGAAAATCGCGATGTGCGACCTCTAATTATTAAAATTAAATTAAAATCAATCTCCGTCAATCCGTACCCTATCCTTGAAGCTAGGTCATACTCCGATCCTCTCAGTCCACCCAATTGCCAGGATTTGCCCGCTGACACGATATTCTGTAAAATAAGAAGAGAAATGAGTAAAATGAGATCAAATTGCATATAAATTTGATTTTGAATACATGTAGATATAAGCTCAAATATTCAAGGGAGCTTCTGTGTCTGGACAATTCTTTCATTGGTCGATAGAAGTTCAGGGCCGTGATAATATTGTGAGTTTATATCGTTAGCTAAATAGAAAAGTCACGTAACTGCTAACATTTTCAGGTCTTGAAAATTCAAGTAATAATCGCATAATTATTTTCTGGAGATAGATATGTGACTTTTCTATATAGCTAACGATATATTTCTCAAAAAGATAATTAATCAAGATATTGCATTTAACCTGCTCCAAAACGCTGAAAAATCGATATCGAAATCCTCAACTTGGTTGTAGTATTCGGTCCGCCTTTCATTCCACAGGGATGTAATTGGCATATGTTGGCACAACTTATTATTTCACTGCAATAAAGAAAATGGAAAAGATTTATCAATCGAATATTCGTACAATTAGTGTTGCGATATTTTCGAGATAAAACGAAAAAGCCAAACATTGATTCTGTGTAATTTTAATGGATAAATGAATACATTAAATTTCAATATATCGATTTAAAAATTCAACGAAAGTGTTACGTCCGGGCCTCATCACCCGAACGTGCCTCCTTTCCTCCCCTACAGTCTTTCTATTCCCACGTATGCAACTACTATCAACCTATCCGTCCGCTCTTATCTCTATTCCAGCTATTCTCTCATCCTCACCTGATCCCTGTACTACTAAGCCCTGGGAATCACGCCACTGTGGTCGTCACATGCTTATTCAGCATGTGATGACCCAGCTGTACTGATCTCCCACCAAGCTTCCCTAAAACAGTACTTCTTCTTCGACCTTCCAATCATACACTTCAACTTCGATCTTCACACTGTAAACTCCTTCTCCGACATTCCCCTTATACACATCATCATTAGTCACTCACTTTACTCAAAACTTGTTCAACCATACACACACTCATACTTGAACCAATAAAAATCATTATCAACGAATTCATTCTAAAGCATCATTGCCCCTTCCACTCTCATCTCCAGCTATTTTTAGTGTAAAACAGGGTTGAACCCACAAATTTACCATCCTGGACGTTACACTGGTGTCAGAAGTGAAGCCTGTTTCTGGAGTGAAAAGAGTGAAAGAGTGAAAATTTTAGTAAACGTCTCTTCTAATAGTGAAAATTAAAAAAAAAAATCTTAGAGACTACGTATCTACCTCTCAAATTAATGAATCAAATACCGGACGTTACACTGGTGAAAGAGGGAAAAAGTAAAAATTTTGGTAAAATCCTCAGTGACTATGTATCTATTTCTTAAACCAATGAATCAAAAACAAGACGTATAGTCGGTAAAAAAAAAAAAAAAAAAAAAAAAAAAAAAAAAAAAAAAATGAACAGTTCCAAAGTTAACAAGTTACAGTGCTGTCGTGCTCATTTCAAAATCTCCCTCATCGTTCGTTCTGAACCGTTGTTTGAATAATCTACGAATTTACAAAACAAATAATCTACGAATCTACGAAGCAAATAATCTACGAATCTACGAAGCAAATAATCTACGAATCAAATAATCTACGAATCTACGAAGCAAATAATCTACGAATCTACGAATCAAATAATCTACGAATCAAATAATCTACGAATCAAATAATCTACGAATCAAATAATCTACGAATCTACGAATCAAATAATCTACGAATCTACGAAGCAAATAATCCACGAATCTACGAAGCAAATAATCGACGAATCTACGAAGCGAATAATCTACGAATCTACGAAGCAAATAATCTACGAATCTACGAAGCAAATAATCTACGAATCTACGAATCAAATAATCGACGAATCTACGAAGCGAATAATCTACGAATCTACGAAGCAAATAATCTACGAATCTACGAAGCAAATAATCTACGAATCTACGAATCAAATAATCGACGAATCTACGAAGCGAATAATCTACGAATCTACGAATCTACGAAGCGAATAGCCTTCACGTATCGTATTGTACTTCGAGTTAACCATATCAATGAGTTCGTGTAACTACTGGATAACTTAAATCGTTGACTGCTGTGTACTCATCTTAGCAAATTTGCATGTAAAAGGTGTGGCAGCGACAATTGTGAACTGCAATCGCAATATACTACGGAGAGTTCGACAGAGCCTCACGCGCTCATCTACGAATAAAATGCATCATTATCGAAAAAAAAAAAAAATCAAGCAACAACGAACGAGATAAATGGTCAGAAACTAAACATCATATTACGACACATACTAATAACGAAGATCTACACCCTCAGCCTTCACGGCATCATATTTCATCCTCATCGTCATTTTAACCGACACATACCTACTGTAAGCCAAAATATCGAATCTTCTCATCATACGGCAATGCATAGCGGACATCAAAACGCCCACCAGGAATAAGCGAATCGAGAGTAACGCGTTATCAACCGCCATCATCCATACATATCGCCGAAACTATCGGAAAGTACTACAATCACCACTATACTACACATTTTCATGCCCACATTATTGTAAGTCTCACAATCTCAAAATTCATGAATTTTTGAACGGATATTTTTAAATCAAACCGAAAAAAAAAAAAAAATTATACATACCTATATAACCTATCATATCTATCGACCTATATTTTTCTTCTATCTGTACTTCTTTGTGATTGCAAACTCATATAATGTTAAGAACTTATCAGATTTATACGATTATTTCATAGAATCTTGTAAATTTCATGCATATCGATGGAAGTCGAAATTATAAGACATTAGTATAATAATTGGAATAATTGAAATAACGCGAATCTCAACGACATATAAAAATTTTGGTAACGAGTCAGCGAACTCGCTTCTTTGAACTTGACACCTCTCAACTGATAACAGCATAACATAGTAGAATACTCCTTCAGTTATACCTACTCGCTCATATAATTTGAATGCAGTAATATTTAAAAGTCTTTAATAATTATAATACATCAATCACAAGATTCTATTATAACAAAACCTATTCTCAATGATATGAAATTTTATTATACTCTACTCGAATGAAGATCGCGAACTACACCATATATTATAATTTCGAAATTTCTTTAATACACGTATAAGAAACAAATGTAATCAACACGACCAAATAAAGGATTTTTTTTCCCCAAAGAACGGTCCGCCACGACAACAGTACACACAAACACAGGCAAATTATGATAAGTACATCAATCACATCTGCGATTTGTATATGAATCAGATACCGACGTATCACACAGCAACCAAATTCATAAAATTTTCAATATCGAACTTATATAATCCAACGAAAATTATACTATAATTATATTATTTTGTGTACAACATCATCAAAAAACTGTTGAGCGACTATATATGTATAACTTATAACCCACACAACCAGATTATACAAACATAATCATATACTCATACACATATATATGCCTACACATGCACACTTGATTCATTCAATGAAAACATACCCCTTAAAAATAAGCGGTACGTTTCCTCTAACGGAGGGGGTGTTACGTCCGGGCCTCATCACCCGAACGTGCCTCCTTTCCTCCCCTACAGTCTTTCTATTCCCACGTATGCAACTACTATCAACCTATCCGTCCGCTCTTATCTCTATTCCAGCTATTCTCTCATCCTCACCTGATCCCTGTACTACTAAGCCCTGGGAATCACGCCACTGTGGTCGTCACATGCTTATTCAGCATGTGATGACCCAGCTGTACTGATCTCCCACCAAGCTTCCCTAAAACAGTACTTCTTCTTCGACCTTCCAACCATACACTTCTTCTTCGACTTTTCCACAAAACACTTCAACTTCGATCTTCACACTGTAAACTCCTTCTCCGACATTCCTACCTTATACACATCATCATTATTCACTCACTTTACTCAAAACTTGTTCAACCATACACACACTCATACTTGAACCAATAAAAATCATCATCAACGAATTCATTCTAAAGCATCATTGCCCCTTCCACTCTCATCTCCAGCTATTTTTAGTGTAAAACAGGGTTGAACCCACAAATTTACCATCCTGGACGTAGGAATAGAGATAAGAGCGGACGGATAGGTTGATAGTAGTTGCATACGTGGGAATAGAAAGACTGTAGGGGAGGAAAGGAGGCACGTTCGGGTGATGAGGCCCGGACGTAACAAAAGTAAGCAAAAAAAAAAAAAAACAAATAATAATTTTCTGCAAATATTCAACGATCTCTCAATGATTGAACTTCAATAAAAATGGGAAATAATTAGAACCAATGTTACGATTAGCGGCTTACCTTTTCTCGATTCATCGGCGAGATTTGATCTGTTCAAATTGGCCGCGATCCGCAATTTACGACCTGCTGCAGTTTCTCTCTGTAATCAAATTATTTTTTGTCATCAATAAGGATTCACGGTATTCATTAGAAGTTCAGTCAAATTGGCAATATACGTACATACGTAAATGACCGTGGTCTGACTATTCTCAATTTTTTTCCAGATGTAAACAACAATTGGTCCATTCAACCCGCTCGCTTGTCTCTACTTTATATTTTTCTCGTTAGACTTTTTGCGTATTGTATATGATTATTATACGCGGATCAACAATCCCACGGTACTATTGAATCTAATCAAGTCTTGTTATCGGTATTATTTTGTCAAAAGCCGAGAACAATAATTGACGGGGCAACGAGTGGAAAAATTCGACTCGGAAATTCATGTTTTTTTGAAAAGGTTTAGCGGAGAGAAATAACATGCTCAGACTTGAATTTTACTTCTAACGGTCGGGCAACAGCAAGATTAAACTAATCTCACCTTTTTTCACACGCCAACTACAGTTTCTGGACGATAAAAATAAATTCAATCGGAATAATTAATATTCTGATAAACTGTCAAAAACAATTGACGGCCCTAGCAACCGAGCAAACAAACTCGCGCATGCGCGGCCGCCATCTTAGAAGTCCGCATGACGTCATCAGTTTAAATTATGGCGGGATCAGCTATTCTAGATTATATTCCGATACATTCTAGATTATAACCGTTTTATAACTAATTTATGATAAATTTAATAAAAAATCATAGATGAATGTTTTTTTTTTTACTTTTTTGTTTATCACATCAAATTACGTTAAAACTTGACGTCAATTTTAACAAAATTTACAGAATAAAAAATCGGGGAGATTTGATTTTGGCTGCTATTCTGCCACAGAAAATATTTCATGACCGAAATTTTCATTTTCATCAACCATTTCATCAAATTTTGATATTATAATATAATTATTCATCCCACTCTCCGGACGACTAAACACTTCGTATATTTAAACTAATTTAAAAACTTGCGGTTTTTGGAAGCAGATACTTTTCTGATGTTTCTTTAAGTTGTTATTTTTATATAAATTTTTAGTAGTTTTATTTATGTTATACGTATTTAACAAGTTGAAGAATATACTCTGATTATGTTGAAGGATGTAAATTTTTCAACTTTATTCATTAGCTAATTTGAAGAAATATTTCTTTTCTTATATTTTAGTTGATGTTTTATTATAAAGTAGAAAAATAAAATTTCATTCAAAATTAGTCGTAATATAGTAAAAGGAACTTTCAAAAACCTGATGAAAGTATAAAGATCTTTAATTCGTAGTCCTTTATTCCTTTAATGTTGTAAAATAAATACTAGTCCATTACAATGAACAGTCAATCATTGTTAAATAAGCCACGTCATTAGTCACCTCGTCCAATTGCCGTACGTTTAATGATAATCTTTTAAATATCGTCAGAGACGAAACTGTTCCTTCAGTAAAATGATGTTATTTATAACATAAACAACTCTGCCATTTCCTCTAAGCTTGCAGTGCTTGTTGTGCTAGCAGTTTCCATCTATAAAAAATAAATAATCCATTCGATTAGAATTCCATTTTTTCGAACTTTCAAGCTTCAGAATTACGCAACAGATGGATAGCAAGAAATTTCAAATAGATTTACCAAATCGTCAACTTCTTTTTTCTTTCCCTTCTTCTTTTTCTTCTTTGTACTGCTCTGTCGGATATAACTTTTGATATCAACGTAATCCGCAGGCTTTTTATAAACCTCAGGAGATAATTCAACCCCTAATACATCAGACAACATAAAAGGCTTCAGCCAGTTGACCAAGGGCGTTCTTCCATGTGTATAATGCGCCTCTCTGTGATAGAAAAGTAATCCATCTAAGGGAGGAAGCGGCTTGATGCTTTCTAAAATCGTAGAAGTCTCAGAATCGCACGAAAAATTTGGTAGCGGTAAAATGGGATAGCTATTGATGGAACTTGCTCTATCCTTAAGTCCCTCAGTCTCTTCAAGCCGCGTTCTCACCCAGAAAAATCTGAACTCTGTCTAAAATAACAAAATTTCATATAATTCTTTTCAATATTTCATTCATCAATTCGTGTTTTATGAGCCCATTCAAATCCAAAGTATAAATTCTGAATCTAAAAAACATTTTGCAGTCGAAAAGAGTAGTTTTCAAGAAATCAGACGCTCTCAAAATGCGTAATTAAATCCTGAGTATAATATACATTACGTCGCAATCAAGAAGAGCCTGATTAGACCAGGCCAGGACATCCAGAGTGTAATAGGTCTTAGTTTCCTTTACCCAAATACAGTCTAGAATTGTACAGCTGTTCCTATAATCTTGATAAGTACCGCCAGGTAAAGCAGAACTGAATTTACCAAGCGAAACTCCTCGTTTATTATAAGCCCTCGTTGCACCCTGCGTTTTAATCAAATTAGAAGATTATTGAGGCTATCTTTATCATCAATAAGAAAGATATTCAGTATTCAAATCATGGAAAGAGAGAAGAAAAGCTATGAACCTTGCAAGCAATTAGCAGTACCCTTTGCCCCTCGGGACAGGGAACCATTAACCATTTTTCTGAAAGATCTGGAGGCACTTCTACCATCCATTCGGACAACATTAGTTGATTTGAATATTGTGAAGCTCGTCTTTGCCGACTAACGTTCTTGTCTTGTTGTACCTCCATTTTTTCCTCGTTATTTCCATCCCAGTGCAATATATCGGCTAAAAGCCCACGACCAGAGTTGAAAGTCGCATCTCTATTCCTGCAAAAATTTGATAAACAACAAAAATTCGCTTATCAGTCTTTCAAAGCGGAAAATTTTTGAAAATAGATAAAGATTATGAATGACACTAAAGTAACTGATGTATCAGTGGTATAAGCCAACCTTTTTTGGTCGTAAAGCAAACGTTGTCGTCTGATTTCCTGGGGTGTTGCTTCATCTTCGTATAAGTCGGTTTTACAATTATTTTTTCTCGTCGGTTTCTTGTAAAGCGCTACTCTCGGATTGACCGCTGTTTGCTCGTTATATTCGTTCGACAAATCAAATCCACTCCCAGCCATATTACGCTGTCAGATATACGTCAAATGCAAGTTTAAACTTTCTTCATTTCTTAGATTTGAGGTTATGTTTATGTCTAGTCGAAGAACGATTACGTCAATATATCTATATAGCATATAGTCTATGCTATAGTATAGCTCCAATTTTTTTTCCCTAGATGTCGCCAATAACCGTAAAACTGACTCCTCTAAACCATAGACTTGAAACTCGAACTTCTCTTTCTGTAAATTGATTTCGTTTCATGTAATTACAAAGCTCCGTCTCAAAAAAAAAAACACAAACATCAAATGAAACATCTTCAGAACTTCATTATTCCGTTATAATTGTTTTCAACAACTTTCAAACACGCCAATATTGTTGTGTATGGTTCGTTCTGGGCGAGAATAATCGTGTCAACAAAATGTCGCTGACGAGGTAAGTCCGTATTTCAGCTGCTCATTTCACTCCTTAATTCCTCTCGTAATCTTTCTACTTCAATTTAAACCTAAAATAACAATCAATACTTACGGATTTCTCACACAGATTGCATAAAAATATATTTCTTAATCATTTTGTATTTTAACCTAGTTTACTACCTGCTCCGAGCCAGGCGGTTTGGGATAGAGAAGATGAAGCTAGGGAACAAAAACTACGACAGAGACCAGTATCTGCTCTTGTTAAAGCTGTTGTAACTGCTCCACCTTATGGTCAGAGGAAAGGATGGGTACCGCGAAGTGCGGAGGTGAGAAAACCTTCAATTACTTATTTTTGCCTTTGTCGGTGCACCAATTTCATGTTTTGAACGGTTTTTCATTCCTTAAACATTGTAAAAATGTCCCAGACAAACAATTGGTAAAAAATTCTAGAATTTAGACCAAAATCTTGATTTAAAAAATAGACAAAAATCGTCAATTTTATTCCGTTTGATAGTTCCTATAAGACTTTATCATCATTCCTAGGCTCTGTGATCAAAAAATCGATAAATTAATACTGAAATTACAGAATTTAAACCACAAACATGATTTAAAAAAAATGTAAATACTTTCTTTTAACGTTTTTCTAGCTCCAATTCAATCATATTCTCTTATATCTTGAGAATTCTTGATTAGGATAACTAGAAAATCTCTTCCATTAAAACGATGAATTTTTATCAATATTTAGGATTTTGGGGATGGCGGAGCATTTCCAGAGATTCAAGTCGCTCAATATCCTCTTGGTATGGGTATGAAAGGAAAAGAAGCAACCAGCAATGCTCTTGCTGTGCAGCTCGATGCCCAAGGGAAAGTGAAATACGATGTAATCGCTAGACAAGGACATTCCAAAGATAAGGTGATTTTTCGAAGCAGTGAGATGATTTTTTACTGGTGAAAACAGCTTGGGTGTAATAACAAATGTTTATTTTTTTGTGTATAGATCGTTTATACCAAGTTGAGTGACCTACTTCCTGCGGAAATAACGACCGAAGATGATCCCACACTGCAGCGTCCATCTGGCGACGATATAGACGAAATAACAGAAAAGACTAGAAGAGCTTTGGAAAAAATAACTGAATCTAAGATAGCGGCAGCTATGCCTGTTAGGTGTGCAGAGAAACAAGGACCTGCTCAATATATTCGTTACACTCCGTCACAGCAAGGACAGTCGTTTAACTCTGGAGCTAAGCAGAGGGTGATCAGAATGGTAGAGGCCCAAGTCGACCCTATAGAACCACCGAAATTCAAGTCAGTTTTTCTCCACTCCTAAAAGGGTATTTTTACACTATTTCATGATATTTCGGTTTTATGATTCCAGGATAAACAAAAAGATTCCTAGAGGACCTCCTTCACCACCGGCTCCAGTCATGCACTCACCAACTAGGAAAGTCACGGTCAAAGAACAAAAGGAATGGAAAATTCCTCCTTGTATCAGTAATTGGAAAAACGCTAAGGTATAATTTCTTGAGCTGTGATCCTTTCTTTGAATTCTCGAATCTGAAACCAAACAGAAAAACATTTAGTAAATAAAATGGATCAGATTCAATTGGCTTTTCTTTTTGAAATCATGATGCTTTCAACCCTGAGTTCGTTTAGATCGACACAAACTTTCTAACTAATATCTTCTCATTTACAGGGATACACCATCCCCTTGGACAAACGTTTAGCCGCGGATGGACGAGGCTTGCAACAAGTACATATAAACGAAAACTTTGCTAAGCTAGCCGAAGCCCTATATATTGCAGATAGAAAGGCTCGTGAAGCTGTGGAGATGAGAGCTCAACTAGAGAAGAAATTGGCACAGAAAGAAAAGGAGAAAAAGGAAGACCATTTACGTCAGCTAGCACAAAAGGCAAGGGAGGAACGAGCTGGGATCAAATCCGCTGCAGCGCTTGGTGAGATTTCTTTTCTTACCGATTTTGTTAATAAAAACGTTATAATAATTAGAAAAAATGATGAAGAATGGAACAATTAAGTTTGCTTCTGGACTAAAAGACTCGTTTGTTTCCAGACAAAGCTGGCGAATCACGAGAACGTGATCAACTACGTCAAGAGCGTCACAAAGACCGAGCAAGGGATCGTAATTTGGCTCGTGCAGCTCCTGACAAACGTTCTAGACTTCAACGAGAACGTGAACGCGACATCAGCGAGCAAATAGCGCTCGGATTACCTGCTAAATACGTTCCAAATTCCGGAGAAGCTCAATTTGATCAAAGACTATTCAACACTACAAAGGGAATGGACAGTGGCTATGGACACGAGGATGAATACAATGTCTACGATAAACCATGGAGGGATTCTAGTTCGATTGGTTCCCACATTTATAGACCTAGCAAAAATATCGACAAGGATAACTACGGAGATGATTTGGAAAAACTTGTGAAAACAAACAGGTGAGCTTACTGGATGAAAGATCTGACTGCTTTCCAACGATTATTTGATTCCTGATAATTCATGCCTTCCTCTTTGTTTTATTCTGTTGCAGATTCGTCCCGGACAAGGAATTCAGCGGAACAGATAGATCCGCGACGAGATCTGGTCCTGTACAATTTGAAAAAGACGAAGAAGATCCGTTCGGTCTTGATCAGTTCTTGACTCAAGCCAAACACGCTAGTAGCAGCACAACGACTGCTAATAAACGGAAAGACGATAGAGAACAGCGAAGGGACGAACGCGATAAGCGCAGAAAACACTAACCGTTTTTTTTTTTTTTAATTATCAATCAATATTAGATACGTCAATTGATTATCCATTTTTGTACACGTACAAAAAAATTAAAAAAAAAAATAAAATAATGTAATTTCGACGATTTATTACAATTAATTCAGTACCAATACTACCTATTATAATTATGTATCTTTGTTATAATAAAAGTAAATAAAAAATATACAAAATCATGTGAAAATATAAATAATTATCTGTTTTATTATCATTCATCCATTTCTGATAGAGTTTAAAAGAATTCAAACCTGGTGGGCGTCTTTATTTGAGACAAGAATTGGCAATAATAATCAACAATGAAATGATCCTTTAAAAAGTACGCCGAGCTCCCATTGGCGGTGAAGTAGTTATACGTTAAAACCAGCCAATCAATCTCTTGAAATTCTCCCCTCAAAGCGCGCTCGCAGATTTATAGTTTCTTATTAAGCCACGTAGCGCTGGTGTACCGGTTTGCTGAATTTTTTTTCCGGCGGGCCCGAGGGACGCCGAGGCAAGCCACGAAGACGCCATATTCATTTGTCAACGGACGTCAAGCGACAGGCATTAGCGTGGAGGAGGTTTCGGGAATAAATAATAGAGTATAAAATAAGTAAAAAAAGTCTTTCGTAATCGGTTGAAGTTAATATAATCCAGTTGAGTATTTGAGGAGCATATATATCCGGAGGTTAAACGTACGCGTGAAATTATTATAATATCGTATAACTTATGGCGTTGGAAGAGATGAAGCAAAGGAAGCGGGAGGAGTACGAGATGCAACTATTCGGCCGTCACTCCCGGGAAGCATACGATGGCAGTAAGGAGACTACGTCACTTCCATCAATTTCCTTTGTTAAAGTTAATGCTTTCAGGATTTTCTACGCTTTTCTATTAAGAAAAAAATAATTATCGATGCTTCAGTCGTCGGGCGGATGTGCTCTGGTTTCATGTAGTTTTTTCAAAATCATGACTAGAGTCACACTCGTCCAACGCTTGGAACTATATCATCGCGGTATACGCGTCACTACGCAAACCCAAGCCAACGAAGAGATGCTACTTTCTTTCTTTATTTATCTGATCTTTATACCTTTTAGCAAATCCCATTTCCCTCCAAATCGCTACATTCCCTTTATTCTAATCTAACAAAGCCGTTAGCTAATTATCTAATTATCTACTTATATATTTTTTTTTCCAAATAATTCTCATCTGTTTTTTTCGTCCCGTTTTACATACGGAAGAATAAAGACGTCAGTCAGTTTCTTTTATTTTATTTTCGTTTCGTTTCGTTTTTTTTTTCTTTTTGTTTTTCACTGTTGTTACATCAACACTCTAGATCTCTGTAAAAATATGTTTTAAAATAAGACGATGAAAAAAATTTTGTTATTAAAATGATTACAGTGAGGAATATGATAGAGGAAGAGATAGAGTCACTCTGCGATAAATTATGCAAATCAATTGAAAAGAAATATAAACCAGGCCCAGAGGAGCTTTCCGTACTTAGAACAGATGCCAAACGATTAACACAGACTTATGAAAACAGAGCAGAGATACACATGAAAGAATTGAATGTAATCATTTTATTTTAGTTCCTTTTCTTTCATTCTGTTTCCAAGTCTTGGCTAGTCTCAATAACCCAAGCCCCCCCCCTCTTTGTCTTCAACTTTTTCAATAATTATTATCCCAACATTAATTTTCTTTCTTTATTTATTTTTAGAAAATTGTTCGAAAATTCTATTCCATTCCAAACCACCTGCTTTTGGATGAGGATAAAGGCCAAGCAGTTCAGGTTAGCCAAGATGAATTTGATGAGATGAACTCGAAATTAGAAGATCTTTGGAAAAGAGCTAAAAAAGTGAGAATTCATTCCATTACAAAGAATATCTTTGTACTTTCTTGCCCTCTATATTTATATTCAAGATTTTTATCTCTCAATTTTTTCTTTCTTTTACAGGGGACAATATTCAACGCAGCTCTGCGCCAGGAACTTGAAATTCAAGAGAAATTTAAAGCCTGCGAAGACTCGATTAAGAAATCAAGCAAAGAGATTGAGAATAATACAATTCTTCCTAGTCTAGGAAAGAAAATGGAAAAGTTCACAAAAGAATCCGAAAAACTGTATACTCAGTTATCTGTATTCGAATCCACAAGTGGCCAGAAAAATATATACAGCCCAAATATCGAAAATCTTAAAGAACTTGATTCGATTTAATGATTATATTGATTTAGGATATACGGTTCGCTTATTGAATAAGGAACTTATTAGCTTGTAAGTGTAGATTGGAATCTTCAAAGAATGGTATTACTTTTTATTACAATAAAAGAAATTTTCTATACAACTAAAAGCATCCTTTATCTCCTGATAATAAAATTTTAATACAATGGTATGTATGTAACAGTTGGCTTAGAATCTAGAGCGAAACTATCTGGCTGTTATACATACATATAGTATTTTTACGTAAATAAAATATGCAAAATACATCTATATTCGTTCAACCTTGACGATACATTCCAGAAAAATCTATACAACCTTTGACAAGGATTTTTTTTCACGAGAGGTCAATAGAATAGATAAATTTTAATTTTATTCCGAGATTTCTGATATCTGCCATTTTATTCTCACTTAAGAAAAACCTACAACTTTTTTTTTCTACCATATTTAATTCGACATGTATTTCTCATAAGCATCATAATATCTTAAACTCCAATGAACAATTTATCAATTAATTGATTAATCAATTAATTATCTCATGTGTCTCGTGGCCCGTGATTATGCGCAATGAAGATAGTCTTCGTCAAGTCACAGCAAAATTTCATCATTGGTTTATATTTTACAAGTTTTACACACTTTACTGCTATCATATATCTCTTAGGTCCATGTTGGTCCATGTAGTTATGGTCAGAGAAGCTGTCAGCGACGTATGCTAGGTGCTGTAAGTCCGCTAAGAAATACTGTCAAATTCTCATATTTCTTTACTTCATTCTATTCTGCGAATTGAATTGACATCAAGAAACTCAACGTGATGGAAACGGATTTGTTACAAAATCTACAAGATGTTGGGTAAGCCGGCGAATCTTATAGGTTATAGTCCCCTTGCCGCCAGGCGATATAATCTTGCCGATCATATGTATATTCGGAATGCTACGTATCTAATTATTCAATTATTGAAAAATTATTACCTTTATCGAAAAATTTATTTTATCAATTCTTCAGTCATTATAGAAACCTTTCAATTGATCGACAAATTATGCATACAAAAATCGAATTTTTATTTTTATTCCTGCAGTTATAGCGGAGCCTTATCTGACTCTGATGAACTGTCCAAAGCTTTAGAGGATGGTCCAAAGTCGATAGAATTTACTAAGCTAGTTGCCTGGATAGCAGAACAATTATCCGCTTTTGGAGAATTGGAAGAATCGGTTAATGCCATAACAACGCCAGAAGACTCTAGCCATTTTTTGCTAGAATTAAGTTCCTTTCTAAGAGAATTAGGATGTGTAAATAAAAATCTAATCGGTGGTACGGTAAATCAGAGGCTCAGCACAAAGTATGACAGGCTGGTTCTCCTAGATTATCTAATAACTGAGCTAATGACCAGCAAAATTTTGGGCACACATAAATCTGATAATGATCAACAGATGGAAGTGACAATAGTGAGTAAATAATGTGAAAAGCTTATTATTTCCTATCTAAGTTTATTTTGTTTATTTAAGTAATACCGATTATCTTTACAGAACGAAAGCGAAACTGCTAAGCATCTGAAGAGTATGTTGTTGGCATTGAAGTTTCAAAAACCACCAGACAATATAAGCCCTCAGATGTTGTTTGGGAAATTAGAAGCTAAATTAAAAGATATAGTGGCTCAGGTTCCGGCCGAATTACTAGACACGCCTTTGTTTGTTGGCGAGTTGTCTAACAACCAGTGGGAACAGTTAGACAAACTTCAAGATGATTTTAAAAAGGAATACCAAACTCGTAGGGAAATGTTATTAAAACGTCTCGATGTCACTGTACAATCCTTCCTGGTAAATAAAATTGGAAATATTTCCAGTTCAATACTTATAATAGAGTTCAGATTTATTTAATATTACTTTTTTCTTTCAGTGGTCTGAGAAAATAAGATCTAAGGAAGATGAACTGAACGCATCCTATCAACAGAAAAGAAATGTTATGACTGCGGAGCCTAATGTTCGAATTGCTGATCTGTTAGCTGCTAGACGTGATTTAGCTATAGTTGAAAAAACCAGCAATGCAACTGTTCGAAAAAATACACGAAGTCAAATAAATCAGGTCATTATTGGCGCCGTACCGGATCGGGGAGGAAGACCTTGCGACCAGGCACCACCTCCGCCGGAAATGCCATCTTGGCAAAAAGACCGTATAGCTGGACCACCTTCCCACAGGTGAAAGGCGATTCGACATAATGTAGTATGAAAATTCAGAATTTGAAATAGATATTGCATCATTCTGTGCAATTTTTTGACGTAATGCTTAAGATAACTATTCATCAAGATAAGATAGGATTTGGCAATCTTACAAACAACTGTTATTTGGTATACAAAATTGTTCTTTTCATCAGAATTCACTTTCAAACATTTTTTCAGAGGTGGAAGAGGAGGTGGTGGAGGCGGTGGTGGTGGATATCGAGACCACAAAGATGCTTCAAAGAATTTTGGCCAAAACAGAGACAGTTCCCAGCAGCAGTACCAGCAACAACCGCAGTATGAAAGTCAAAGTAATTATCGTGGGAATCAAGGTGGTGGAGAGTATCATCGAGGTGGTGGCAGAGGCAGAGTTCAAGGAGGATGGAGCGGAGATGGAGGATCAAGTGGCTACCAAAGAGGGGGTTTTAATCGAGGAAGAGGACAAGGCGGACAATATTACTAGACAGTTTACGAAAAGTGAAATTGAACTAATCTGTAACAATTTTGAGATTTGGTCGATTGAGCTTAGCTAAAAAATGCTGTATAAGATTTCTCGGTTTAATATTTTGACGAGTTTATCAGCGTTGCAACTTGCCATAATAAATAGAGTATTCAGTTTTGAAAGAACCGAAGTCTGAAAAACAACTTTAAGAAGAAAATGATACTATTTATGGTGATATAATCATTATTTATTGTAATTTATATTATTCATATATCGAAACTTAGGTATCATATGTATATCATCGATTAAATATGAATCCGCATTCTAATGACGCGTTATAAATTCTTGGCCAAACTACACAGTAGTCAAATTATTTGAGATAAAAATTATTTAGTATTATTATATGTACAATATCAAAAATATTTTATATGTATAATCGTATTAGATTCTGTCTAGCTGCAGCAATCATGAGAAAAACGTCGCTATGCTTTTAGTTCGCTTTTCCGACTCTCGTGCTTCGGGTTTGTTACGTTTTCTCTTTATCGATTTACCATTCGATGTGTGATCGTTTTCCGGAGTAGCTATTGTGCCACGGGCAACAGACTTGTTTATTTCTTTAGACAAATTTCTTGCTACATGAAAATCAACATGTTCCAAGTATTCCTTTAGCGGAATTAATCTATCACAATCTGGACATTTCTCAACTAATTTGCTATCGTTGGAATTTTGAACGAATTGTGTTTCGTTATTGAAAAATGTATCTATTTTATTAATACGATGTTGAACAGAAGCTTTAGCACGTGAACGCTTTTGCTCCTTTCCTTTCTGTTGGTTGGATTTCACCGTATTTACTTTATTTTCAGTTACCTTCTTTCTCTGGCTTTGTAAAATTAAATTAGCTTCTTTTTGCAATCGTGGTGGTAAAGCGGCCACAATGCTTTCGTCAATATTATTTAAATCGGGAAATATGTCTTGGAGCTTTATCGTATTATCTTCTTCCTGGATAGTCTCAGTTTTAGTATTTACCGAGCAATCAGATTCATGCTTTTCATTTGTGGGACTTGCCATGCGAATAGTCTCTTCTGATCCTCTTTTATTATTGGTATTAGATACAACAGAATCCTCTACTTCTTCATTTTTGGCGAATTTCTTCTGTTCTTCGTCATTTTCTTGAATTGTAGAATTTATACTTATACTGGTTGATATATCTTTGCAAGATTCTGCACATGACTGATCCGAAATACTTCCAGCCTCTGCGTTTTTAACAGCAAGTGTTTCTTCATTTTTATTTGCGTTCAAAATATTCATAAAAAATGACTTCTTAAAGTTGTCAGGCTTCAATTTTGTATTCTCAGTCCTGAGCAATGACATCGGAGATTTGATATCCTGATGGGATTCCACTAAGCTAGTAGATGCGATACTTTTATCATCCATATCGCAGACAGATGATATTTCCTTATCAGGTTTGTCAGCAGATGGAGAACATTCGGCATCCACGGATATTCCTAATTCATCTTTCGTTTCCAATTCATTAGTTATTCCATTCATTGATATAATTGTACTAGCCAATTCCTCAGATTTAGGAGAAACTCTCTGTTGATCTGTTGTTGAAGTTGCCAAGCTTGTTAATAATTCGTCATTTACATTGGATGCGCCTGTAGTATTAGCCGTGAAGAAGTTTCGAAAACTTGTAGTCTCTTTGTCAATATCTATGAACTTACTGGCTGACATTCCCATAAAGACTATCGGATATTTACTGGCAAATTTAACGATAATGTCTAAAAAGTTTTTCATAATAATTTCTGCTTTGTTCGAAGTTAAACGACAAGAACGTGATTGACTTATAGTCTTATTATCTTTACAGTAGTGATAACTAATCGTCAGTAATGTCGCCTTACGATTATTCTCCTCGAGATCTTGAACCAATCGTTCGCTCATCTCCAAAGACAGCTGTTCCACCCAATGTTCGAGCTATGAATAAAAGATATTTTATATCTTTAAAATCTCGTTAAAAAAAATGGAGAAAGGGAAGAAACGAAGATCTATAGTATGCAACAACTCACTGTTTCCCTTTTTACGATTGCCTGCTTTCCAGGAAAATTCTTACAGCTGCCTATAGACTTTGCTATCAGCCTAGTGGTCACTGGTTCGTTATCTGTACCACGAGCAATGTTGTAAAGCCATAATCTGGAAAGAAATATCAAAAAATCAATGATACTGTATTAGTAATTATGTACTAATACTGCATATGTATGTTAATTACAAATACGTGAGATATATACCCGGTTTTATCGTCAAAACGAGTTTGAAGATCCCTTAAGGAGTAGGATAACAGATCTGCCATAACATTACAGCCCAGTGACTCAATGACTACGCTTCCAAATTTTCCACCAAGATTTCTAACTTTCTTTATAGGCAGTGTTTGATAGAGGGATGTAACACCAGCCAAAGGTAAGATTGTTTGACGATTCGGTTTGTGAAGACCACAGGCAAGTTTAGCTAAAATCTGTAACAATAAAGACAAACATATTTAGATTAATAAAATTCTGGATCTATAATATGATATGGATAAAAAAGATGTTTCTATTTCATTCTACACTGTTTTTTCGACAATGTTCTATAATTTTCTATACCTTATCCATATTTAATTTGAGCATATAACTAGCTAACTGAGTACAGTAGTTTGAAATACAAGAATATCAGATAAATTCCTTTCGTTTAGGATATACCTTATTATAAGAAACACCAGCAGAACACCTATATCCCGTTGTTTCATATATATCAGCTCTTATACGCTCGACTATAGTACCAGCTACAGCGAGTCTTTGAGCCTGATAATCTCCCAATTCCCCATAAGCTGCAGTGATCCAAATTTCCACTGCTTCACGTCTGTGGGCTGAAGATATTATTTGATTGTGAATTTTATACAGCTAATTGCATCCTCTTTATGCTCGACTATTATTTGAATTCCTTTTTAGTTATATTAAAAATCGGAATTGATACCTTCGTCATTATTTCCCACGGTCGAATGCCCAATGACAAATGTATTCGGAAGAAGTTCAACCATCTCTGTTGGAGTAGGTGGATTAGAACTCATCTCACGATTAACAACTCCTGTTATATCTAAGTAGGCCTCATCAACACTAGCTCTTTCTATAATGTTACTGTGCTTTCTTAATACCTCCACAACTTCACGTCCCGCAACTCTGTACCTGGAATTAATTTAGACAGTAAAATTAATTAAGGATGGGTTTGTTTTGGCTTCTTGTTCAATTTTTCTAGAACAAATATTAACTGATTTATAAGATTCTATAGGTTTATATGCTAAAAGTTTGTATTGTCAACATTTAGCAACTAGAAAATTTGAAATCCAAGCAGCGATAGCCTTAAAATTGTTAATTTTGCCATATGACTTGTATATTTTTTTGTTTTCCCACAAAACTTTAAATTGATGTTCCCTTTACATACCTAGAAGTGTCTGCCTTCCCTCTAACTCCAGGAACAGTAGCCAGCACCAATTCTGGACACTTTTTTTTAGCTTCTTCGGCCCGCATGTGTCGACTAACCCCATGATCCCGTGCTTCGTAATTAACGGCTATGATACTGACAAAATAATAACAATGTAACAGTCATACTGCCTTCGAGAATTACTTAAATAATCATAATTAAACCAACTCTTACGATTATTATTTATACATACCCTCCCGACTGCCACTGGTTATACTGTACCACGGCCAGAGGTTTACCTTTCAGATTAGGTTGGAGTTTAACCTCAACTTGACAGAAGAAGCAGTCCATGTCCACTAAGACTACGATTCTCTCATTGGAATTTGCCATAATTTTAGTTTAATAATTAAATGTTCTGGATGATTATTAGTTCGTAATTTCGTATTGTATCTGTGGAACTGTCAAACTTGTTCGAACACGAAGAACAAGACGTGACAAGACCCATTTTTCTTTTTTGCGCGAATTGTCTGTGACGTAATATTTTTCCCGCGCGTTTTGTTCAGCCACTAGAGGCGCTGCATAGGAAATCGAGTTTCTCGTCTAGATTTCAATAACTGGCTTTGGTTTATGTTCTTGAAACGACTGACCGCGCAGTCTCCAAAATCTGATTATACATAATAAACAATTCCAGGAATATCGCACATACTAGTTGAATATTTATCGTTATTTAGTTGTGATATTTGCCATGGTATAAAAATTTTACGTTTTAATAGTGGAATGAATAGTAGTAAAACGAGTCTAACGAGTGACAAAACTAACCAAAAAAACCGGGTGAAATCACGTTCGCAAAAAAATGGCGATACATTTGAATTTGAAAAAGGAGATATTGTCGAACGAAAAAGAATCCGTCTTGCATCTAATGCCTTGCGATATTCACGGAGACGAACCGGCCCTCGTTTCTTCATATTTTACTCCGTACATTCGAAAGAAAGATGACGAACGTAGGTTATAAATGAATTGCATAACCTCACTCCCATCTGTCATACAAACTTTGACACATGGTGTAATAAATATGAATGACTTATAGAATGTATAAACTTATTAATCCACAGATCTCACAACATCATTTCGCGGATATCCTTTAGAAGGAAAAACCGTTAATTTACCAAAAGGCTACATCGGGTTCGTACTTCACGAGACAAAGAACTTGGAGTCAGAATCCTTGGAACGAAATCTTTTTGCTACTGGAAAATTTTCGCAATTTACATACTGGAATTATGATAAATTACCTTCTAAAAACGATGCTGTAGTCGCGGCTTTGGAATGGATCGAGATTGCGGAAGCGGTGAGTTTAGTTTTCATATCCCAAGTTCAATTACAAATAATTACAAATGAGAATAAATAAATTTTGTATAATATTTCTGTTTCAGCTTCATTCAAACGAAGAGATTGAGATTGATTGAAAGAAGATATGCTCAGGGACAATGGATAATTAAAGAAACTATTTTTGTACCTGCACTAACTACTATCGTAGTATAATACAATTTTCGAATACTGAAAGGTCCATTTTATCCATCCGTTGGTATTAAAACAGTTAGAATAGAAAAAAAAAAGAAAAAATTTTGCATTCAAGTTAATAAAAAAGTTCGTATAAAATAGCTAAAATCCTACTTAATAATTAAAAAATGTGATATTTTAACGAATAATAAGATAAAGACCTCTGGCAAAGATTGCTCAATAATCATTCTTGTTAATCTCAGGTTCTTTCAATTTATGATACATTATCTATACATATACTTACCTATACAATGATTGTAAATAATAGAGCAGTGTAAGTTTGTTGAATACTTTTAAAACTATTGATTTGATTTGATTATCTCTTTACTTTGTAAAATAACTAATTTACAAAGAAAAGTATAAAAGAAATGTACCGCTAATTCATTAGGTGTTAGTGTTAATAATGATTATTAGATTCAACTAATCTGCAATAAAATTATTTTTAATATTCGAATATAACAAATAACGTCTAATTCTCTAATAATTTTTTTTACTATTCAACATTATGCATTTATTATCTCATTTAATTACGATCAGAAAATTTGTATCATATTTACAGAATAAAATGTACATTCATTAATTATAAATACATATTATACTACCTTACAATTAGCTATTAGGTCGAGGTTACATAGGTTTAATATTCATAGATCGTTAAGCTTTCATTTACCATTTGTCTGAAAATAAGAAGAAAATTTACATTTGCAACGGCTCGACGGTTCCTTATGCGATATGATCCAAATTTTATTTATTTGTTTTTTCGTTCAAATGACTAGAGCGATAGGAATAATTGTAAATTTAATTTCAAACGATCTTTGGCTTTGGCTTTCACCTTCCACGAGTATATATTCTTTTTTTATCTAACGTTACATTCAATGAGTATAGATAGACTTTTAAAGTATCAATACTAAAGTTGCATTAAAAATATGATATTTCTAGAAATTATTAGTTTTCATAACTCTTCAGAAAATCTACTGTTATATTCCGATAAGTTACTTAAATAAACTTACTTGCTAAACTATAGATACGCTACATAATTGTTCCTATGTAATTTATAAAATTATTATATTTAATAATACTTTTTAATTCACAACGTGAACAACTCGGGAATTAACCAAGGCGTGGCTTCTTTTTTTTAAGTCTTTAAAGATAACGAGACTTAGTCAATGTTGTTTTAATTGTCTTGATAAACAGATAAAAACTTTGGACTAGTGGTAAACATATTCTCCCTGATATTCCATTGGAACAAATTTGAAAATAATTAGGCGCTAGATTATCGTTGAATTATCTTTTATTCTATGAGGACAGTCATTCATGAATGAGCTATTGGCCTTCGACGAAATTTCGTTACAGAATACTTACATAGTTTATCAAAATCACAGCCACCTATTTTTCTTTTTATTTTTATTTTTTTTTTTTCTTCCAATCAGTTTCCCGTCGATTCGTCGCAACTATATTGTATTTAACATTATTCAAAAATTATAACGCTGCCCAGAATCAATTAGCGGCAAATAAATTTTCTTAAATAATAAATTTTCACTAATTCAACGACAGTGTTCGGTTCGCAAGCTTCTCGTTTTCTTTTTTAAGGCTCCCAAAAGCAGTTGTTTAAAAAACTTAATAATCTTCTATATAAAAGCGTTTAGAGTAAAAATAATAAGTTCGTGCTTATTTGTTCGTTCGTTACTTTTTAATCCTTGTTAACTTAACGAAGTCCTTATCTTACAATTAGTAATTCGTTTTACTACAAATTATGGCATTGGTTTTTTTTTTCAATTATTATTTAAGATTATTATTTATTTGGATTATATCAAAGGTCAACACAGATATTATTTATCTCTATACTGACTGACAGACTTCATCTTCACAAACTTTTACCTCCTATAAATTTTCATACAAAAAGTTTTTTTCTTTTTTGATTTTTTTTTTTTTTTTTTTTAGAAAAATTCAATTCTTCTTTTACGGAAAGTTTATCTCATGTTATTTGGCTCGTAATAGAAAATTTATAAATGCAAAATACCTCGGAAATATCATTAAAAAAAAAATCCGCTTGAATTGAGAGATACAATGAAATATTACAGAAATTAGATTACACCTATCTAAAATCGATCGGAAGCCGTATAAAAGACTAGATTACAAATAATGTTAGAACCTGGAAGATATTCTAAAATATACTTCAAAAGAAATAAGTCCTTCGGGCATATCTGAATAACTGTTTGGTGATGTTACGAAGCACTGATCATTCTTATAGATGATGTATAAAATATCTACATAAAGTTACCCATCTCGGTGGGTTGCTCTTGCCTAAACTTTGCCTGATCTTGTTGCTGTTTAATGAAGGCACTTAGCCGGTTCAATAAGAATTGTTTGTCATGTCCCTCGAGTACCAACTGATTTTTCAAAACTGTAATCATATGCTTATTTGCTGCTGAAACGGCGTAGTAGTAATATAACATTAAAGCTAGGACAACGAACGCGGGAATACCAAAGCCGGCAGTCCCGAAGAAGAATAATATATTTTGTAGCTGGCAAGGAAATTGCTGGAAAGTTGAAATAATCAATGACCAGACAGTTTCCTGACCTCTGAACGGTCCGCAGGATTTTGATGGAAAAAATTCAGCTATAGCAAAGCCAGTTGGAATAATAGCCAACACAAAAGACAGTAGTAAAGTGAACATGAAGAGGGAGTTTGAACGACTTGCTCTGTAAACCTGACTTGAAGGTGTACTGTTTACCAAACAGGCAAACTTTTTAATGTAAAATAACAGGAAAAAACTGAGCATTGCCATCAGAGGCAAAAAAGGAGCAAAGAAACAGCCTAGCCAGCAAAGAGTTTGGGAATATACAACGTCCAGAACGTGTTTTGGCAAATCGAATTCCTGTTCACCTAGAAAACGTATTATTTTGTTTTCTGTATGTCGGGCGATCAACGATCTTGGAAAGTCTACAAAGAATGTGACAAAAAGTTGAATGAAAAAATCGGTTAAAAACAGCTTAAAGATTTGCTGGCCGACATAGGTTTCCCAGCATAATGTCTGACGACTAGTCGTGTTATAACATTCGTTCTCTCCGACTTTTGGTGAGATTATATCATAAAATGACTTGAGTAAAACTAAGAGAGAAGAAAGTCGGAGTAATACCGTTCTTAGCAAAGTTAATCGTACGACAAACAGCGGACTGTAATTTTCAAGCGCTACTAAGTAAGTGAATAACAATGGTACAGTCAAATTCAAACCAACTATGCAGATGTACGGCAAGAATTCGAAAGTCAATGCCTGGATCCTACCTAGTGTTGTGTCAGTGTTCTGGTACTCATAATCGAGGGAAATTTCGATTATTTGATATATGAAGACGCCACTGCCTATCAGAACCGATATTACAAAGACATTGATGAAAAGGCGGACAAGAAATAGTTTTGTCTTCTCTTCTCGGGTACGATTTTGCCTTTCCTCTTCCATTCTCTCAGCCTCTATAAGCGCCTTCATTTCGTTGTACAATGCCTTGTGTTTTATAACGGCTGATTTTTCATTGTGAATACAGTAATCCCATCCTCCAAATACTAAATTACAATACTGATAAAACTGGCCTTCCCCCTCAACGACTCTCTCCTTAAAACCGCGCGCTGCTGATCGAACAACTGCAGCCAGACTTATCATGAAAATAGCTACAATTGTACAAATATAAGCTAGGGAAAGATTGTACTGAAATTCATTGTCGTTAGTGCCTAATTTCTGATATGTGTAAAACCCATAGAATAATAAAGTGAATTCCAATGCTCCAGATCCTTGTAAAAGTTGGCTGATTTCTGTAGAATTTTTCGTCTCTGTAGCCTGATATTCTTCCGAACAGCAGGTTACAGTCCCATTGACACCATATTCGCAGGTTTCTGCTTCTGGAACCTCCATCACCACCGTTGGCAGCACAATGAACGAAAATATCAACACGAATAACAGCAGATTTAAAAACATCAGCCATTTTAAGAACAGAAAGTAAGCGACTATCCCTGTTCCAAAGTTTCCTTCGATTTTCTTCAAACTGTGATGCCACAACTCCATTTTTGAATAGGCCTCTTTCAATCTGACACGAAACTGCTGCCATGCCTTCCTTCGTTGCCATTTCAGTTGATCAAACCCTTGCAAACGTAGTTTCGTTGCGCTCTGTGGAAAGAGAACACATTTAGAAACTTAATTAAGTTGCACATCGCGTTTTGCCTTTTCCTTCCCAAACACCTAAACAAAATTTTCTCAAATTGAATATCCGATCCGCTAATTATTCAAGGTATTTCTTTACAAAATTGAATTTCATTGAGTTTTTCCAACTTGTTAGAAAGTTCTTTGGCTGATGGACAATATAGAGAATTTATAAGTCTGCCATTTTCTTAGTACAATAAAACGTTTAGATAAGCGGATAAAATCTAATCTACAAGAACTATACCTGCAACTGATTTTTCAGTTGTAGCTTCTGAGCCATACAAATTGGCATCGCTTTAATCTGCATTATTTCTTCCCATATTCTCTCTTCGTTAGATAAATTCTCAGAGAGATCAGGCAACATAGCAACTGCTACATCATGAACGTTTGTAGACATCCGTCTGACCGTGCTTGCCCCTCGAGATCTAGTGCTGGTTCTCCGTCTAAGTGTAGTACGCGGTTCATTTCTAACTCGTTTTGTAGTTGCTGGAATGACATAAATGAATAGAACCAAGCGAAAGAAATGAAAATGAAGAAGTAAGAGACATGGAAATTCCTCGCACATTTTCAAATATGAAAAAAAATTCAAATACGTAAATAAATTGGACTTTAAATCCTTCTTACCAACACGGGTTTTTTTGCTGGGAAGTAACGTGGCTATGTGAGAAGGATCTCTTTGCAATGCCTGCTGTAAATCTGCCTCAATAGCTGCGGGATAACTTTCCTGATAAAATTCAGCACCAGCTTCTTCCCATCCTTGACCACCACCCCCGCCTCTCTTTTTTCTCTCACCACCAGACATTCTGACAATATCTGCCAGGAGTCAATTCGTAAAAAAAAAAAGATTCGCGTTTATATGATAGACAACAAAGTCGTGTTGCCAGATGAATATTAATGTGTAAAACGATGAGAACTAGAGTTGATTATAGGTTTCACTCCTTGATTAAGGTAAGAAAGTCGCGGTTTGATAGCAAAACAGGATGTTGGGTACTTGATGAATTAATCACAATCTTTCCGAACGACAAGTAAAGATAATTAATCAGATGTTGATTGTAAACGGTTAGCCTAAGAATTTGAGAATTTCTTTTATCGGCGATAAGCGGTATCGGTACTAATCAGTATGACTAATTTCCGTGGAATTACGGAACCTTTTGTTTATGATCACTTATCAAATGGCCATCTGGCTGAAACCGAGATTGCCTGATTGACGGTGCGGGACGTAGACGTCGACGCGCATTTTAGCGAGATATACTTCCGAAACTAACTTCTCGTTTCTAAAAAACACCTTCTTCAAGGAATTGTTCGTATTTTTCCGCACATTTTTCACAGAATACACTGACCACACTTCACGCACGACACGGATAATGATATCAGAGGATAGAAAATCTCTACCAGATATAAAGATGCTGCATCGTAAACACACTTTGGCATTGTCGCTTATCTCGTAAACGTCAAATATTTCAGCTGCTGGCTGACTGCTAAAAAGAACACGAACCTAATCGCGACTATAGATAGTCATCAACATGGCTCCTCCACGCTGGAGCCCAAAATTTTACCGCATCATAAATCAATCGATCTTTGTTTATGTAAGTTATTAACAGTCTGTAAGATGGAAGCACTTTGGTCCAGGTAGTGTCGCCATCTCGAAATACAATATTGAACTATTCATATCTTCCACGGCCGTTCCACACGGCACTTAAAAATCACTTTACATTCATGATTCAGCGCAATAAGTAAAGTAAAATCAATCTTACGAAGTGACGAAGCATCAATTGCAATTACTCGCCGGTGCAAAAGACAGCGTTTAATTACTCTTCGAACTCCGTTGAAAGACATAATTTAATATCTCAAAATGACTGTTAAGGCTGTCTGCGTATTAAACGGAGATGCGGTCAAGGGTACCTTGTATTTCGAACAAGCCGTAAGCCCACAACATGTGTTTTTTCTTTCAATCTTTATTAACGGTTCTATTAACTCGATATCAACGTTAAACAATACTATTTTCTCTTTCAGGGTGATTCCAGCCCCGTAAAAGTTACCGGAGAAGTAACCGGCCTACAGGCAGGACTTCACGGATTCCATATCCACGAGTTTGGTGACAATACCAATGGTTTGTATTAAATAACTCGTATTTATTTATCCTCAGCCCCGAGAGCGCGTATATATTGATAATAGTATTTCTAATCGACAATTAAATAAATCATTTATAACACTATTTTTCAAAAGCAAAAAAAAAGTCGTAATAACAAACCTGTTTACTTACCTTGATCGAAATCAAGGTCATGAGTATCTGACAAATAAAACCTTATCCACTTGTTACGTAATCAATGTTATTCAACAATACTATAGTATGTGTGTCATTAGATAATCTTTGACCTGGTCATTGAAGTTATAATTAATGAAGAACTAAACCCCTGTAAAGCTGAGTATTTGAAAATGAATTTTTTTTTGATTTGTACAGTTTGAAGTTCCTAATTTTATTCAAAAATAAAAAAAAAGCACGATAAAAATAATATGCATTTTATAAAGAAAGCTGTTAATATGCCAAATTTAAATTATCTAATGAAATTCACGATAGATTATAATTCCGCAAGTCACCCTGTAGCCTTGAGTTATTAATTTGCTTATCTAATGAAATTAATTTTAATTTATTTTTTCAAGGCTGTACCAGCGCTGGTCCGCACTTCAATCCATTGGGCAAGGAGCACGGAGGTCCAACTTCGGCAATACGTCATGTCGGAGATTTGGGCAATGTTGAGGCAGGAAAGGATGGCGTTGCCAAGGTCAACATCTCTGATAAACAGATTCAGCTGCAAGGAGCACATAACATAATTGGAAGAACACTTGTGGTGTGTAATTGGCATTGAAGAAATTATTCTGTTCGATGAAATAAGCGCTAAATCATTTTTAAAATCTGTGTATTATTTTCTTTTAACCAGCTATAATGTATGTATTCAATAATTATTACAGGTTCATGGAGATCCTGATGATTTGGGTGAAGGTGGACATGAACTTTCAAAAACTACTGGAAATGCTGGAGCTCGTTTGGCATGCGGAGTTATTGGAATTACAAAGACTGGATAACTGCGTAATAAAATGTAAAGAACAAACACAGAGATGTAAAAACTTTAGGGATTTGTTATTGCTGTTATGATTACGGACTACTATTATCATTACTGGTATTTGGCTATTTGAAAAGTCATTTTTTTTGTCATTCCCTATACTATTAATAAAGTTCTTAGCGAACTATATAAATTATATTGCTCAGCCTTATACTAGCGATGCAATAAAATATTAAAAAATAATTTTACTGTGTCTTATTTATGTTTTCTTCTCGAAATATCCAAAAACATTTGAATATGGGTAGACTCAATGACGATTATTGTCAACGTTACTGTTTTTCTTTATTTCATAGATTCGTTTTACAATAATCAACAATGGATAATAATCGGACAATTGAAACATCGTTCCAAATACATTTATGAGTAGATAATAAGAGCTTATGGAAAATAAACAAGCTTGCATATTCAATTTAAATAAATATAACTACAAAGTCAATGAGCATTCAAATTAACACGATAAATAAAGAAACGATTTTTGACCCAGGATAATGCTTACCCTCTAGTAATACCACTGATATATTTTAATTATTTTAATACAATTGACTGTACGAATTCCACAAATACCCAAATCAGTAACTATACTAAATCGTAACTTTTATAGATAATTACAGTATACATACACATCATACTCAAAAGTATTGAGTACCATTACTTCCCTACTTCCACTTGTAAAAAAAACTATTCGAAAACCTAAATCATCTATCGTATCAATAAATACAATTTCATCTCAGCCAAATTGATCATCGAAAGTTCAAATCATAGACTCAGTCTTTCAAACGTGATCTCAAGTCTAATTTTTTAATGGACAGTCGGATTCGATTGATAAATTCTACAAAATATTGTGATTCCTATCACAAAGAAAATACTTTTTCAAAAAACAAAAAAAGCATCATTAAAATACAGTGGATAGTTGGTATTTCAATAATCGGAGAATCTACCTCGGGGCTGAGGTACTCTTTTTGCATAAGGATATCTACCCTGGGCTTGGGAACCGTATCCAATAGCTTTTCTGCCCCTCCATCCACTGTCTCTGTTAAATGCTGCAGGTAGAGCATTGGTGGGGATTGGAGGCCCTGAAGTTCCTCGCCACAGCATAACAATTAGTAAATAAAAACCGCCTACACATTTGGCGAAGAAATCAATAACTCCTAATGTTATTGGGGTCATAGTGCGAATAACATGTGTAAGTTCACGGATTAATCTAATACTGTACTCGCATAGAAACCTTGAAGCCTCTACCAGAAACGTCGCTATGACCAAGAATAATACTGAACAGAATCTGAACGTCTCTTTAATATTTTCATACGTCAAAACCTGCAAAACATCAGATCATTACATCATTAAAAAATGAATGTATGTAGTTTTTCCTGGAATATTTTAAATCGTGATAAGTCCTCCTTACATTTTTTAATCTCAGCATGGACCAAGCAGATGCATCGACGAACATTTGTAATCCTAGATTTCTAATTTGGGGCCAGTTCAACTCCTGGTAAAACTTCTGTACATCAAAATTCTCGATGAGATCAGCGGCTACTAGGTCATTTGTTGTTTTCTGATGTTTACTCGTATCAAACAATCTCATGTGTTTTAATTTCAACAATATCTCTCCCTCTTGTAAATCAATCGATTGTATCTGGAACCAATGTTTTCCAAGTGGTATCTGGGAGAGATTAACCCACAGACAATAGCCTTTCGGTGTTCCGTCATGCTCGTTATCTGTTATATGTAAAATATGATAAATTACGGATGAAAAAATGCAGTAAATTATGAATAAAAAATTGAACAATGATCAAGAAACTGTTTAAATTTTGGATTACGAAACTTATAAAGTAAGTGAAACCTAGAAAATGATAAATTGAGCTTACCGGTTGCTCCGAACCAAAGACTTTGCCCATAATGTTTGCGTACAATTTTCGTAACTTCTATAATATATTTCGAAAATTCGATCTCGTCCGAATTGACGACTACTAAATCTCTGTTAAAAAAAAGATGATAAAATGAGGATTGAAAATGCAGAAATGGATTTAAACAATTTCATTTTTTATTCACGAATCGTACCTGTAAGTTGAAAGACAATCTACGTAGTGTCTCTCTACGTATTCACCGACGAAGATTTTCCCGACTAATAACTCTTTTATTGAGGTTAGAACTGCCGACTGACAGTTTGAAAACTCCGATATGTGAGTCCAATCTGAAATGTCACTATCACTCCGATCATCCATTTTCATTCTGATAAACGAATTATCCTTTCCTCAGCATCCAAATGCTATTAATTTGTCGACAATTACTCTTTGTTTATATTTTATTGTTAATCAGACCGCACCATTGAAACACTATTTTGTATCGCCTGAAGATCTTACTTCACCGTTTGGAGTAGCTCTAACAACTCAAGTAAAGACTAAAATTTAAGGGTATTATCATGCTTTTATATATTTGATTGTGGATCGTTAATAACGAGAAGTAAACTTTGTACATACATACAAGTGTGAATAAATGTTTGTATGTATTTATTTATCATTGATAAAATTTCAGGGAGATAAAAACCGGGGATTGCCAATTTTAGGTATGCAACCCGCATGTCAAATTATAGTTCCTAGCTTGTCTAATAGATGGCGATACCATTTTACGCTCTTGGCATGTTATTTATTCATCACATCAATCACATCTGTTGATTTCACATAACCCTAGGTTGAGTATCGCCAAGCACATGGCGGCATAACTGAATTAGAAAATGTATTCAACTTACCGGTAAACTAAGTCATTGTGAAAATTATACAAAACAACTCCAAGATCTTAATGTTATTTAATTGAAATTTTTTATATTGGTATTTTAGGCTAAACAACGATCTACTAACGCAAAGAAAATCGCAGATTTTCTCAAACGTAAATAAAACGATGGAAAAATAACCTACAATCTACAATTTTTAGAGACAGTTTGTGTATAATGATAGAGTTTTGTCCACTGTGTATTAAAAGTGGATATAAAAGAAAAATCTTACTTCATCAAATCAATCTTCAGGAAGCTGTTTGGCTCTGCGAGTATTCAGAGGTAAATTACACAATTATAACCAATAAATTAATATCATTATAGTTCGTTTATTTTTTGAATTTACGAACTTAGCTGGTGATATTATTGTTCCTGATTTAATTTTACATCGCCCAAATTTTCAGTGCCCTTTTCCGTTTGGATATCAAGATTTCAAGTTTGTCTCACGAAGAGTTGGAGAGACATGGTCCTCAGAATGGGAATTGGCTAAACCAACTGGATTAAAACCGTGCGAATCATCACAGATTTCTTTAACAGAACTAGGACTAGATACTCCACCCGTAACACCGGGTAGCGGTAATGAAATTCTGCATAAAGATTCGATATTCGGAGAGGGTACATGCTCAGGAACTAGTCTTAACTTAAATACGAATAACGTTATTCATACCAAAGCCAATTTTGGATTGTCAAAAAACAGCAATAATTCGAGACAGTCTTATGCAAGCGAAAGCGGAAGTATAGATACTGAAAACACAGTGTCTAGAGTAAGTGGGGAGATTTGCACCTCTGCAACAAGCAACAAAAGTAATAATCAAGATTTCAAGAGTCTTAAAAACGATAACACTCAGGCAGAATTGAAAAGCGGTTTTAGTCCATGCGATGATACGAATTTAGCAGGCTTGGACAAGTGTATTTCATCTTCTCAGGGGTTTATAGATGCTTGCGATGCTGCTGAAGCATTGACTGAGTCAGTATTCAATGCTGGAAAACCTCCGCAAGATACTCTTTCAATTCATGAGTCAACAGTCAAGTGTAAAAAATGGTTAAGCGATAATACTAAGAGTACGGTACTCAGAGATCATTGTTATTCTTCTCCCACATTTGAGAAGGTCGCTGCTGAATCTAGTAACGTTTTATTGGAAGATCTAGAAAGTGGTAGGGTGGAATATAGCAGGGTAGAGAATTTAAAGAACCGGAAGCTACTCCCTAAAGTTAAAAGTATTGAAAAAACAAATGTAAAACTAGCGGGCGTTATTACTACTCCAAATGAAAAAAATTTACGAGAAAAGAGTGATTTTGCTGAGCAAAAGATTGCTAGTAAAAATACGAATCATTGCATTAATATCTGCGAAAATAGCTCTGAAAGTTTTAAAGTGGAGACTAAAACTGTAACGATAGATGGCTTCTTTCCGATAAATGTATCGTATGAGATTCCAAATTTTGTAGAAGAATCTATGAGTGTTCCTTCGAGTGTGGCATCCAGAGAGAAAATTAAAAAGGAAAATGTTAGACTCGATTTGGGGCAAGAGCAAGTAGTCAATAATTCTGTTGTATCAATTGGTATAAAAATTGAAGCTGTAGATTGTCTAAAAAGTAAAAGTAGTCAACCCCAGATAATCAGTAAGACTGAGACTCAAAAACAGTCTATGAAAAAACCTCTAAAACGATCGATTCCTAAACTTGCTAAATATAAAGGCTTTAATTTCGGCACTTTGAAGAAGAAATCGAAAACTAATGCTATCCATAGCGAAGAGAATATGAAATCTAGTCTTCCGAATATACCATCACCTGATAATGCCTCCAACTGTTCAGATTTAACTTGGACGTCGGAGGCTTCATGTGCAACTACGGCTACTTTCGACTCAAAATCAGAATCTATTGGCTCTAGTATAGAAACTAACTTCAAATCTACTTTATTATTCGTGGAAAATTGTAGTTCGGCAATGTCAAGTTCGGATTCAAAAATGATAAATACGCTTAGTCCAGAAATGGATAGAGTATTAGAGTCAAATTTCAATTTAGATCAAGTTCTAGATGAATATATGACACTCGGTGACAATAAAGACTTGACTCAAAATTGGGGAGATGATTGGTTGCAATCTTTGTTAGATTGATATGGAAACGAATTATATTTATACCTAAGAGAATCAAGTTCAACTAGATATAATTTCTACTTGGGACTTAGCTTAGTAAATAGAAACATTGTTATTTGAATTGTTCTGAGCCTGAGACTCGTAGATAATTATCCTAGTTGAAAATGTACAAATTAAAAATATTTTTAAGACAACTTGTGGGGATATCTCTTCACGAACATTCAAAGTTATCAATCAAATTCAACAGTGTCGATTTTGTGAATAAATATATTGGCATGATGTAACTTTCTTCTTGAAACACATAACTACAATTAATTTTATACATTGTAAATAACTAACTAAGGAACAGTTCCATTCTCGCAGCATGAAAGCACTCCAATTTTTTATTTTTTTTATTTTTATTTTTTTACAGTATGTTACTCATGCATGGATAAGTGTGAGTGCTATTATTTCATAGAATTATAATTCACAAATAGCATTATTCATCTAATTATTTTGTTATATCTAATCTTACTTTGTACAGTTCAACGTTTACGTTATAATAAATTATGTTCATTTACTTGAATCCTACTCTTTTATCAATACCCCAGAAATATCTGTACATATCTTTCCAAGAAGAGATACGATTAAAACATCTAGTTTAATAAATAATATTAACGGCAAGGAAACAGTCTTGGGCATTGAAAGATCATGAGAATCATGCACAATCCCTTTTTAAACTAGTATCAGCTTCTGACTCGATTGTCTCTTCCCGTTCTACAATCAAGTTATCGTCTGGATCATTTTCATTATCGTTTCCAGCAACAAATAGCAAATTATCATCGTCGAATGATTTTTCATCAACAATAATGTAGCGATCCTTTTTTTCTGTAAACTCTGAATGTTTTCTCTCGAAGTGTTTTGTGAGATTTCCTTTCTGCGTAAACCTTAGATCACACTTTGAACAAGCGTAAGGTCTCTGTCCCGTATGCACCATTATATGTTGCTTCAAATTGTATATCGAATAGAATTCTTTAGTGCAGAACATACATTTATGCTGCCTTTCAAATGTGTGAAATCGTCTTACGTGATGATTCAATTCCGATAATTTTCTAAAACTATCTTCGCAGTAATCACACTTTCTAGGTCTACCTCCACCGTGACCTGCTCTATGCAATTCCATTTCAGATAATTCAGAAAAGCTACGACCACATATGTAACAAGTATGAGGTCTTTCGCCTTCTTTATGTATCTTTACATGCTTGGTTTTATTTGCTTTTTGAGAAAACCTTTTCCCACAGATTTCGCATGAGTATGGCTTTTCTCCAGAATGAATTCTCGAATGCTGTTGCAAGGCTCCTAGTTGAGCAAACGATTTCAAACATATTTTACAATCATATGGTTTTTCGCCCGTATGAGTACGCATATGTTTTTCAATATCGCTTGGTCTCAGGAAAGGTTTTGTACAAATATGGCATCTATAACGTGGATTGTTGTGAAACTTTCTATGAAAATTCAGCTGTCCTAGCTGGGCAAAACGTCGATCGCATACTTCACATACATGGGGTCGTTCTCCTGTGTGAACTGAAGAGTGTCTCTTCAGCAAAGAACTACTAGTAAATATTCTATCGCATTCCGGACAAGGATGTTCGATTTTTCCCAGCCAACGACCATTCCGTTTTCTTGTTCTCCCCAAATTTATCAACTGAGGCTTACTTCCACAATTAGGCAAAGTTTCTTCCATCTTTGAACCACAGGATTTATTTGATACTGAAATGAAGCTTTCTGGAGCTCCGATTGAATTACAAGAACTTGTAGAATCGAAATTTGGAGTTGAATCTCTTTTGTCGCAATGATTCTGTTCATTCATCTCTGAATGATTAACAGAATCAACATCTTTCAGGGCGTTATCGTTATTTGAATATTCTAAACTTGTTGTCTCCTTAGATTCCAGCTCAAAGTTTCCATCCAAATATTCAAACGAGTCCAAATAATTGGTTCTGTCTTCTTCGTCGTTAGAACCAGCAGAAGCCCACTCAGCTTCTTGGTAATCAACCGGCTGACAATAATCTGTATAATGTGCCGTAACCGAGTCTAAATCATCAAAGTTATTCTCGCATCTTAAACATTTGTATCTAACTCGTTCCTTGACCTCTTTACCGCAGAGTATTTGCTCCCGAATTTCTTCTACTTGGTAACAATCTACATCCACGTTATAACCAGTCAAAGCATCCTCCTTTATTACAACTGAATGAAATTTCTCAACCGCTTGAGAAACGTCTTCTTCTTTAGATTTTTGTACAGGCTTTGAATCAACTTCAGAATCTTCGGTCTCCTTACTTCTGGACAATATAGTCTCTCCGCGAGACAATTCTTTGTTAAATTCTATGGAATGGTTATCTGTGTCCAGACACAGGATATGATGTTGAGGTATGTTTCGTTCGAGGTCAAAATCATCGTTACATTTTTTATTCTCCTCGTTATTTTCCTTTTCTATTTCCAGTAACGATTCTGCATTTGATTTTATGGAGTCCGATTCTTCACTGGGGTCTTTGGACTCTCGACAATTTTGTATAAGCATAAAATAAGTCCGAGAACAAGTTTCACGAAATGAATAAAACGTGTTAACAGATTCCTCGCAATTCCTGCATATTTTTTTAGGAAAAGGATCGTCCTCCTGAATCTAGGTAAAAATAGAGAAGAAAAAGAACAGTAAAATGACCATAAAATTGTCTAAAATATTGTTGAAATAATTAAAGCTCTGTTTAATTGTGCTAATAAATTTATTTAAATTCGTAAGACGCTACGTACTGTCAAGGATACGCAGACCATGATCTTCATTACAAGTGAAACTCCATTTAGATAAGTTTGTGGAAATATTGGTGTGAATTGTGTTTTATCGACTTTAGCCAAGCATAGGCGACATTTGTTGTTGATATTATTGTTTTCACGCATCATCAACTATGTTTATCGAACATCTTCGGTTATCACATAACCTCAAACAACCATCACTGACAGCTACCGTAGGTATAATGAATAACAACTGGATTTCGATAGTTGGTTTTGAATTTTAAATTTTAAATACGAAATTGAAAAGTTAGTCTTCTGTACAAAAAAAGTCAATCAAATCTGAATAAGTGCAAATTATGGATGAAAAAAAAAATCAAAAAAAGAAGTGCGATGGCCGGGAATCGAACCCGGATCAACTGCTTGGAAGGCAACTATGCTGACCATTACACCACCATCGCACATACCAATTGAATGATTATTATATTACAAGAAGAATTTAATGATCAAATAGATTGGAGCAATTCGATAACATTATGTACTTGATGTAATTTTTTACTTCTCCTATGAATAAACTGATGCAATGATTATCTCAATTATATATGCCCTAATTTATAACCGATGAGATAATAAAATGATTGTCTTGTATGAGATATGTTGTAATATGAATCTTTTGTACGACTCAATAATTGGAAGCGATAGTATTATTTAGATTGAAAATATTGTACATACAATGTCAATAAATTAGTAATTTAATCCAAAGTACGTTGTATAGCGAAACGTATTCTATGAGAATTTAGTAGAAATTCACTTAGTATTCATGAAACTGGCACATTTTATGTGATACGCAAGCTAAAATATTTGGATATAAGCGTATGTATACACGCGCTTTTATCAACTAACGAACTATCTGAAAGTTAAATGTTAAGCCTGCATACAAAATTGGTCCGTTCAAAGGACATGAAAGTTTAAGTAGATATACTATATTGAAAGATGTGATTGTAAGTTTCTTTAATTAAATATATAAACAGCTGTAATGGACACTGCGTAATACGCCTTGTGATTATGTGTGTCATTTCTCTTATCTTATTTTCTACATTTAATTCGAAATGAACTAGAAGCAACTAGTTTAATAAGCTCATTATTTACATCTATTTAATATGTATTATACACTTACTTCGCTGTACAATTATAATATGCTATATAATATACACATAAGAATTAAAATTCAGGAAGAATTAAATATTCACGTTGTTATATTTAATCTTTATTAATTCATTAATAATTATGTAGCCCATACATACATAGAATAAATCCGTTTTATCTTCAATCAATAATTTGTTAAAGTCGAATTTCTCAAAATCCCGAAACCCTTAACTGCATTACAGTTCTCTTTTTGGTTTCTTGGATTTATTTTCCCGACAATTTATACTACCTGAAAGTTCTCCTTTCGCTTTAAGAAGTATTCATGGCCTTGACATTTATACTAGGTATAAGAAATTGGAGCGTCACTATATCTATAGCTATACAGCGTTGTTGAGCAGGTTTCTTTTATATCATATTGATATTTAAATCCTTAGGATGTACAGCGAAATTTTGCCAACACATATAATAATTTCATCTGATGATATACCTCACCTAGGAATGATACTCGTTAAATTAATAGTTAGTCGTATTGAAATTGAAAGGCGAGAATCTAGTGGCGTAATGAATAATAAAAAGTATAAAACAACAAAATCCGGAAATAATTTGACAGTGAGAAATTTAAAATAACTTAAATATACGTTCTCAAAAGGTCAGAGTTTCAAAGTTGTAGAACAGTTTAATGGCAGTCCAGTTCTGACCCGTTGCTTTCCCTGCGAGTAATATAGGTACATACACACACCTTTTGCTTACTTTTCTTTTCTTCATTCTGGATGACTGGGTTTCGGATGTTTCTCCTACCACTGTACATTTGAAAGACTTCTTTTACCTTCTCTTATTTAAGTAGGAGTTTACCAGGGTATAAAACAGTAAGAAAGTGATTTTCAGAGCAGTTTCTAGCCGGCTTCTGTTCCTTCTGTAACATTAATATCTTAGTACATATTTATAGTTTTTTAGTTTAAGTGTCTACAACGAGGCATCATGTTTCGAGTAAGTCAAAATTACAGTTCCATATCCCCAATAGTCACAAAAACTGAATAAACAATTTCTTTACATCCGAACTTCAAATTTCATTAATCAAGATGCATCATTTTTAATCAAATTAAATCTCTCTTTTACAAATTAAAAGCAACAGAGTGCTCTTAACTAACAACCAAGTACCTAGATAGTTGAATGAATCTTCTTCACAAATTTTTTTTCTATTTTCAGTTTGCTCTACTCGCAGCATGCATAGCTGTCACCTTTGCCGAACCACCATCTAGTAAGTATATCCTGATCAAGAGATCAAGATGATGATTTAGAGAGTAAAAGTTGTCCTCTCCAAAGTGAAGGCTACAATTTCTCCTTTCACCGATTACTGATACAGATAATATGCATCAGAAATCGTTAATAATGGCCCATATCTCTTTTATCAGGCTACTCGAGCGGAGGATACTCAGGTGGTATAAGCAGCGGAGGTGGGGGAGGCTACGATTACAGCAGTAGCTCTGGCGGAGGTGGATACGACTTTGGTGGAGGCGGCGGCGGTCATGGATCAGACTTAGCATCAGACTCAGGAGACTATAGCAGTTATTCCGGAGGCATAGGCCAAGGCAGTAGTCACGATAGTTTTGGAAGCGGCTACTCTTCTGGAGGATATTCTTCCGGAGGCCACGGAGGATTTGGAGGTGGTTCTGGTGGTCTGGGAGGAATCAGTAGCTCCTATTCCTCAGGAGGTCATGGAGGATCCAGCCTAGGAGGATACTCAGGAGATATAGGATCCAGTTTTGGTGGATACTCAGGCGGAGATGGAGGCTCAAGTTATAGTGGACACTCTAGCGGAGGTTCTGGTTTTGGAGGATTTAGCGGAGGCAAGGGTCACGGAGCATCCAGTTTCGGAGGAGGAGGTGGTCACTCTAGCGGAGGATATTCCTCAGGCCCAAGTATTAGCAGCTTCTCATCCGGTGGATACAAGGGTGGTTCTAGTTTGGGAGGTAGCCACGGAGGCAGTAGCTACAGCTTAGGAGGTGGAGGCGGATACCCATCGAGCTATTCGTCTAGCCCTAGCATAAGCTATTCTTCTGGAGGACATGGAGGCGGATATTCCTCCGGAGGTCATGGAAGTCACGGATATTCTTCGGGTGGTGGCGGAGGAGGTGGATATTCGTCTGGAGGGATTGGCGGGGGCAGTGGAAAGATAATCTTCATTAAATCAGGTGGTGGAAGTGGAGGCGGTGGATATTCAAGTGGTCCAAGCCATTCTAGCGGTTCTAGCTATTCCAGTGGCCCAAGTTATTCCAGTGGAATATTTGGAGGAGGTAGCTCAGGAGGTGGAGGAAGTTACAAAGGAAAGATTAGTAGTTTTGGAGGAGGTCACGGAGGATACTCCGGTTACTCATCCAGCCCAAGTTTCGGCAGTGGCCACGGAGGCTTCTCAGGGAGCTCTGGCATCGGCGGTGGCGGCGGATACTCGCTAGGAAGCTCTGGGGGATATTCCAGTGGTTATTCCTCCGGTGGTGGACATGGAAGTTCGTTCTCTGGATACCCTTGATTATTTAATGTGAAAAAAGATTTAGGCATGTTTGAGAATTGAAACACTGATATATTTGTAAATATTTATTTTTGTTATCACTTACTTAGGTATAAGGAAACATGTTTTTGTACTTCGATATTTTTTAATAAAATACATTGTGATCAATGAAGAATTCTGGAAATTCATCATTTTTTTTAATACTAGCAAATTATTCTTGTCGTATACTTCTACTAGCATACCTAAGAAAACGGTACCTTTGATTGAGACTAAAGTATTTTAAAAAGAGGCTACTTCAATAAAGGCACTTGATATTTGAAAAACTACGAAAATCTATGTAATAGTTACTCAGTGGAGATACGCCTGGGGTCTGTCTTGATACGTGCTGATATGGTTTGTAGCTGCGGATGGGCCGATAGCGGAGGTGTCCTGGAAATTTTCGGTTTTGCTAAAAAAGCATCAATCTCCGTGTCTAGGATAGTGTCATTCTTTCGATTTTGAGCCACTGTAGCCGTTTCTTCAACAGTTTTGCACTTCCTATTAGTACAGAACAAAAAATCATGTTATGCCTAAAAGTTGCTGAATTTTCAGAACAGAAATTACGGTGACCCAGTTACTGGAAGATGCTCTTTGCATATTTTAATAATACATTTAGCAAGATGCTTCAAAGGAATTTGCAACTCGATAGAAACACGTTTACCCAGAACAACTTTTCTTATATAGTCGCAGAAGTAAAGGTGAAAACCTTGCAATTTTTTGTTGATCTAGAATCGCCTAACTTTCTCAAAAGAAATTGATGAGTGTGAAAAAATATCTAAATATAAGTCAACGCAAATCGCTTTAAAAAGAACTACACCAAAACATGCAAGAATGTATACCCATACATTATTGTAAATAATATACTTTATTAAATCGAGTTGTAATGTAAGATAATTGAACATAAAGGCAAGCAGTATATAAATATGAATAAATAGAAGGCAATAAAAACTTTATCAAATGACTAAAAACTTAATAAAAAATACGACAATTTGATGAATGCTTGACATACACTCACAGTGATGCAATGCTGCTAAGCTTCTTCGTTTCTGTAACAAACGTTTTTTATATGTATCAATCATTTCGTATATGACAATAATCAACTTCTATCGTTGTCTTAACAATAGGATTTTGCTATTTGCTCCTACACAATTGGCTTTTATGTGTTACAGAGCATCCGATATTTAATGTGCTACATATAGCCAGAGCACCCAGCTTTCTAAAAGCCACCATCATATAAGTAGGATGACGTGAAAGTTTCTGAACTTTCACTGAAAATGTGGATTTTTTATTTTCATTGCTTATTTGTCACATTCATTTTATTTATTTACTTTTTTTTTCTTCTCGGTATCAATTATTTACCCTCTAATTATAAGTATATACTATAATAATAATAGGGGTTTCGCTTTGAATTATTATTACACGAAGATACATTGTAAATAATCTAATCTACATACCCGAAGCCACTACGCCACTGCAAGTTGTTCCCACAAGTATCGCAGAAGAAGCTACTGTAGTTTTACTGCTACCCCTGAAACAAATTTGTGATAAGATATCAATGGTTCTCTATATGACATATTGATTCAAATGGCAAAAGGGGTCTAGGTTGAACAGGAGTTAATTATTTTTAACATCAATAACACACTTGGAGCTTTCATTGGCGTATAAACATAGAGCAACTTCGCTATTGTCCGATTCTCCAGAATAATTCAGTCTAACAGATTTCATTTTCTTCTCACACCGTTCGGAGAGATTGGGATTTTTCAATTTTCCTTTACTAGCTGATCTAGAGTGTTTATTTTTGGTCAGAGGCTTAGCAGATACTTTAGACTCCGTTGATAGCCTTTCTCTAAATATAGTCTTAGAGTTAATCGATTGTAACATAGGTTTATTGGATTTATCTGAAGTGTCTTTCTGTTCGTAGGTCCGTGTAAAACTGAAGAAATATGGAGAACAAGTACTCGTCTGTGATTTATCAGACAGATTTTCAATCCTATCTTGACTATTGGTAGCTGCAGTTATTAGAGATACTTTCGAGGTGATACGACTGATCGAACTACTGCCAATTTCAGAAAGAGATGGATAGTCTGGACCAGTTCTCTTCATTGCCACTTGCTTTCCCTTGAAAATTAATTCTCGAATGAAAGCTACGTCTGTTTATATTGCTTTTTGGGAATTTATACCTGTCTCGTGTCAGGTAAACAACTTGTAATTGACAGTGGAATACCAAGGGGAAGTAACGATCTTATAGGCAAAATGGTAACAGGTCGAGGACATATGATTTCTTTTCTTCGCGTTGTTAAATGTTGCGGAGTTAATCTTTTAGAGAAATTTTTAGGCCAAAAATATTATAAATTTTAGAAAACGTTGCAATAGAAAGAACGAAAAATCACCTGGGAGATAATCCAACATCACGCGTTGGCGTCTGTACATCATTATGGTGTTTATTTGGTAGATATTTTTGCCTGCTTGAACTCTTGATTGAATTTGTCCTAGAATGCATCTTGGGTGTTTTTGGTCTGGCTTCCACAACATTTAAACTCTCTGTTTGCGTGGAATTCTGGATGATAGAATAACAAGAAGCTAGTAAGGCTTCTCCGGACAGTTCACCGGAGTGTACTTTGACGGGATCTCCCTCCTCCAGCTCGTCTTCCAGCACGTCAAGCTCCTCCTGAGTAGAATATTATGTTGTAAGTAATTCGAATTTAAAGAAGGCATAAATACACTCAAAGACCTACATTGTCATCATCTGCAGTCTCGCAGTCTTCCGTATCGTTAGCATAATCACGATTATGGATTTTCAAGATATGCTCAAGATGTTTCCTGCCAGAAAATAAACAATTTTAAGCCTCAAACCTCTTCGACCTGTACTCTACAGCCACAAGTAGAAAGCTTTGATATGATAACACACCTTATTTCCCCTGAATTTTGGTCTCGATGATATTCCAGTACAGATGTAAGGCCAGATTTTTTTGCTTCTTCGTTAATGGCTTGGTTTGACAAGAAACTGTTCAATGATCCATTGATGTAGGCTAGAGCCTGACTCAAAAAACAAACAATAAGAAAAGTGTAACGATGATGATTGACATAATTTACGAAATTTTTCTTCATAAACATACTAACAGGTAAGTGATCTGTATCTAGCAGTGTAGTAAGGGTAGAGATGACCATGGGAGCCATAGCTGAAGCTCGTACTTGTGCTTCTTTATGCAAGGAGAGATTCATCAGTAGTGCAGTGGCATATTCTAATCTGTAGGAGCCAATCTTGTGACTTTCAGACTTTAGATGGAATATCAACCATTCCACGAGTCCAGTTTCAATCATGTAAAGTCGTTGCTGTTTGCGCAGAGACATTTTTTGCAGCATTGCAATTATCATGTCGCATGTAAAAGCGTCGATGGATTCTCCGTTATTCCCATTCAGGCATTTCACGATCTAAAATTATATTGTGAATTATTTAGACTATGTTGAAAGTTGTTAGGCAACATCTCCTCCTTACCAAATTAAGCAAAGTAGCTCCAACTGCTAAATAATCTCTCCCGCATCTCAGAGAAGCTAAAGTATTGATTAATCTAGCAGCAGATTGTTGCAGCGGATGAGGCGTGGCCACATCTTTTGGCATTAACAAATAAGGCAGGATTTGTTTGCCGCTATCACAAGCTACTTGAGCATGTAATCCCAAAAGATCTCCTCGTAAATATTCGTTGATCGTTTCGTCACGGTCTCCTGGTTGGCTGAGTGTAAGTTTCTGGAAGAATTATAGATTGTTACATGTTTCGATTTAATTAATGTTGATCAAATACTGTGAATCATATTTAACAAAAATTGGGTTTAGTGTTTCACCCACCCAGCGTAAAGCTTGCAATAGCAATAACTTCGTTTTAACGCTCCCATTAATCAAATGTAATTTTATCTTCTTATAATCCAATAGCTTCGGGGATACAGGATTGATCTCAAACTCGAAGTGATTAGTTTCAGTGAGGTCCATCTGCTTCAGTTCAACTTCTTGGTCAAGCAAAGTCTTTGTCTGAAGCCAAATTAGAAAATTTTCAGTAAACCGTATACATCGAGAGAAAGTTCTGTAGCTTTTAGCTTACCTCCGAAGTATTTCCTCTAATATTATGATTAAATAGATCGGGAAATATCTTGATACATGACTCGAGCATGGTCTGGAGATCAACAGCCTGTCCTCTGACCGAATTTTCAAGTGCAGCGGTCAATTCCCCCGCAATTCCGATCAACTTGTGGTAATCTGAATGTAGCTTGTGAAATCTTATCTTAAGCTTTTCATAGTTAGATTGAATATTGTACAAGTGTGATTTAGTCAGTGCCAATTCTTGGTTTGATTGAATTGATGCTTTCATGCTTTTTGTATAAGTTGAAGAATTCAATATAGTCGCAGGCTGGCAAAGGTCGTTAGTAGATATAAAGTTTGTCATAGTAGTCACAGTACTGATTCTGGTCTGCGCACTTCTGTATAAAGAAAATATTTAAAACAATTACATAAATTCCTCCGCCCAATTACTTGCAATACTCACTTAGAGTGTATTCTATGAGATCTATGCTTAGTGCAGTACCCAATCTGGTCATCTAAGTTGTTATGAATATCTTCTCTAAACATTGGAGTATTCCGATCGTTTGGTACAATTTCAATAGTATTATCAATCATTTGCTGAGGTATCATTCCCATAATTGTACTTCTAGTTATTTCCAGTGGAATATTCGGCAGATCATTCCGTATCATTGGTATTTTGCCAGCGGTGTTCATACTGAATAGTTTATCTTCAAAATCTTTTAAATTTTCACATGTTAGAGGCACGTTTACCACATTTCCTTTCACACAGACGTAAGGTCTGCTCGCCGTGGTCATAGTCTCTGTCGAAGTCTTCTGAGAAGTCATCAGGCGAACCTGAACACAAGAATTATCATAAAATTAAGATTACTCTATTATTACAAGCTGAAGGCTGCAGCGGTACTCAAAGTGTACATTGAGTTACACCTGCTTGCGATTCATGAGGAAAACTTGAACAGTTTTAGTCAAATCCTCCATCCAACTTATTTCAAATAGCTCTGGAAACGTAGTGTAAGTTTGAGCTCCGTTCAAGCAAGGTAGAGCAAAAAGAGGTAACAGTTCGGTCTTCTCTTCAAATTCCCGGCCGTCAGTTTCCATATATATTCTCAGCTGTTCCATGGCCTCAGTCATCATTTGCTTAGACTGATTATCATCCTCTTCTTCACTAGGAAAGTACACTTCTGCAGCATTCTCAAGCATCTTTATCGTTTGCGTCTTAGATATTTGATCCAGTCCTAGAATAATAAAAAGAACTCATAAAGAACTTGAAGTAGTCAAAGAACTGATCAAACTAAAGGAAGTAATTCATTATTGCAGATAAGGAAGCCTACTTTTATCGGTTTGTAGATTCATTCGTTTTATTCTAAGCGGCAAGATGGCAAAATGTAATCGGAGTTTAAAGGTCAGCATTTTGTACTCCGTAGTTTCCCTGATGCTTTGCGGAATTAAGTTATCCCAGAGCTAGAATCAGCAGAGAAATGAAAACTATGAGAAGTGAGAAAGAGAAGAACATATTTTTTGTTAAAAACTGAAGATATCTTACGCTGAAAAAATTTTTCCAATCCCCTGCGACGTATTGGGATATTATTCCCTTGCAGATATCTTTGGGTATGGCATTTTTGGTACAAAGATGTTCAGATAGAACATCAAATCCCAGTTTGGGTGCCTCGTGAACTAAGCTATCCGCTGTAATCTCGAACTCGTTGTAAAGCAGAAACTATACAATTGAGTTAAAATTTGTTGAGGGAATAAGATTTCTGTGAGAATGAATTATTCGGTAAAATTGTTGATAACGAACCTGGTGAATTAATTTAATCAAACAATCGTTGACTTGAAATGATCCGAGCAATTCTCCCAGCGATGGCTTGCATTGGCTTTTACAAAATTTATTTATTTATAGTTTCTTGATAGTCTATGTTAATCTAGGCTAATTTGTCGTACCTTTTGCCGTTCAGTTCTCCCGAGTCCCCGGATACCCTGACCTCCGTCATCGCGAGTCTTGACGTATTTTTAAACTTTTTATTACGACATATTTGTAAACAAGTGATCGATAGCGGCGATAGTAAGTATGCAGAAGTGGGAACGGATCAATTTTCGTAATGACGCGCCGCGAATCCATGACAACCTTGCTTACAAAATACCAAAATGACAGCTCGATCTGATAACAGTTAAAATACCTCTCTGTCATTATTAACAAGAGATTCAATGAGTTCAATTAAAAGGATAAAAATGGACGCGAATAACGAAGAAAATATTGTTTTATCATCCCGCGTAGTTCCGAAGGTATTTTTTTCATCCTACTCAATATTTACTTTTCTATAACCTCAAAGGTTTCGCTATTTTAGGTTATGTCATATTAACCTCCAAAATAAATATACGACAAAGAAGAGAAATAGATAGAAAATTTCATCAGTTTTGGTATCTTAAATTTTTTTTTACTCAATTTATTCACTCAGATCCCACCGACCGTTCGTTATATATCGAATTTCATAACCTCAGACGAAGAGAATGAGATTTTAAAGCGAGTGAACAGTTCTCCGTTGCCAAAATGGACCCAATTAAGTCATCGAAGACTTCAAAATTGGGGTGGAATTCCACACCCAAAGGGAATGATAGCGGAAGAAATACCAGATGTAAATTAAACCTATTTTATTTTCATTATTTATTCAAAATTGTTATGCTATTATACATTGTAAAAACGATCGATATTTCAGTGGCTGGGAAAGTACGTTAGGAAAGTATCAGACCTCCACGTATTTGAAGATAAAAAAACACCAAATCATGTTTTAATAAACGAGTATTTACCCGGACAAGGAATAATGGTAAATCTAAACTCTTTGTTGAAAATAATCCCAGTTTTTGAGAACTTGACCCTCGTTTGGAGAGAGAATTGAAGTTTTTTACATGCAGTTTGATGGGAATTAGTTACTTGTAATAAAACAGTCTTTTACTTCCTCTACCTCTTAAAGACAAGCCATTTATCCTGCAGGCTCATTCCGATGGTCCGTTATTTCATCCTATTGTTACGACGATAAGCTGTGGTTCGCATACTCTCTTGGATTTTTATAAGCGGAATGAAACTGACCGCCTAGTGAGTAGAATCTGCAATAAAAATGTTCGAAATTCTTATAAGTTTCTTTTTTATTTCATCTTTGTCTAATTTATGTTCTCAGGAGGTTCCCAGTCTGGAGTTTAGTCTTCTACTTGAAAGAAGGAGTCTACTAATTCTAGAGGACAATTTATACCATAACTATCTCCATTCGATTGCAGAAAAATACTCCGATATTATTTCAAATGAGAATATCATGAATCTAGACCTATGTGGGCAGAAATATTCAAAGAACGAAGAAATACAAAGAGGAACTAGATTATCCCTTACTATTAGACATGTACCAAAGACTAGCAAACTCAAACTAAAACTGGGAAGATAATATTTCTTCAAAAATGAAGCATTTCTAGCCAAAATTCTTCTTTTTTTAAAATCTTTTTGAAACTATACTTCTTCTGATTGTAAAAACTGAAATAAATTAAGAAGATTTACCAAGCAGCAGCTTTTGGAGACATGGATACATCTACATCCTCGTAATTCTCAAGACTAACATCCATTATTTCTTCATCAGACTCGTCTAACATTCCTTGTAACGAATGTATCGATGATATCAAAACATGGAACTGTTTTCTACGCATTTCCAGCTTGTGTTCCAATTGCTCAGATTTTTCCTGTGAAAAACAAGTAAACAAGAAATTTTTTTATACATTAAACAGAATCATTAGCAGATCAATTTATAGAAAAAAGGAACAAAAAAAAATGGTTATATTTGATTATACCTTCAAAGTTCCTAGCTCTTTTCTCAAAGTAGCAAGTTTCACATCCGTTTCAAGTCGATCTGGCTGTTCGTTTATCACTTTAGCAAGTACGTCGTATTCTATTCTATTTTTACGAACCCTTTTAGCCTCTTGTAATTCGACTTTAGTTTTCTCGATATCTTTCTTAGCCTCTTCAATCTGTATACCAATTTCCTTAGACATTCTCTCGTAGCTTTTTAACTCTTCCTGACTCATGCCAGATACTAGGCGAGATTTTCTTTGCGCAAATTCACACTGTGCTAGCTGCGACAACATTCTTTCGTGCAAAGTGTTGTCTGGGTCTGGACAATTTGCCCATTTTATGAAAGACTTTAACAACACATTTATCCGCCGGTCGTCACCCGTACCGTCACCGTCTATCAACAACCGACGGCGTATCACTTCCTCTGTAAAAAATATACGCGTATTCATTTAATAAATGACTAAATAAATAAATCGGAGAAAATTTTTTTTTGAGGTTAGTTTTGAGGTTATCGCTTGTTGAAGTTGTGACGCGGTTTTTTTTAACGACAATTTGGAACCTATTGCGATAGTTACCGTCCGACATGTTGAAACCAGTTGCGAGACAGACTCTTATAATTAATTATCAACTTATTTAAGATAATTTATTAAATTTGAAATTTAGTCCGTATCGCCCTTGACTTTTGTGGTCGTTGATTCGGCCCTGTTAAACTTCCGGCCTCTTCATCGATCCCCGCCACTGCTTACATCCGGTTTAAATCATTAATGAAAACTGCTTGAAGATGGCGGCGGTAACAGCTCTGCCCGCGTCCCACAATTTAATCCAAGTAGTTAACGAGTCGAATTTGGTAAAAATTGAGAGGTCAGTAACTCGCCACGTTCATTTAAACCCAATAATAATATCGGTTGGTTAAATTCACCGCAAGAAATAGTCACTCTCTCAAATAAAACACCTAGCGATTCTCAATTCATAATTTATCGATTTCTTACACAGCTTCCTTAACGACAACGCCTACAGAGAGGCTATAGAAAATTCATCTAATTATAACACGCGATTATGCAGAGAAAGAAGACTACGAATGCCCTTCCTAGACTCCCAAACAGGTGAATATTCTTATTTATTAATTCCGATTAAAATATCCTTCAGATTTTGAGCCTTGACTTTCTGATTTTTGTCAAGCAGCTTTTAACCCTAGGAGTACACCATCGGGTCTCACAGACCCGGCCAAAATATCCAAAACTCGCGTTTTTCCTATTGCGTGAAACATTTCCATCTGCTCTCTTACTTTTAAAAAAAATCGTCTAAATAGGCGTATTTTCGAGGAAGCTACATAATACGAAAGTTGACTGGGTTTCACGGACCCAGTGTGCATTAATAAGTAGCGAAAAATATGTGTGTACTGCTAGGGTTGAAGCCCAATTTAATTTTAGATACTATATATCATTCTCTTTACTTTAGGAGTCGCTCAAAATCATTCGGCACTGTTCATGTCAGCTCGGGAAAGAATTCCGGGTCTAATGCATGGCCAGGTTTATACATACCCAAGCAAAAGATGGAGAAAAAAACGTCGTCAATATTTAATGCATTATCTTCATCCAAAACGAGGGGGCCGAGGAGATATAGACGACGGTGTAGAAGGAGTTGATGGAATAAACGTGGGACTAAATGACGATAGCAAAGATTCGGCTGCTCTCAAAGGCTCGTGATGATTAATAAGCATTTTAAAATATATTCCAGATATTATTGTTAGAAAATTAGACGTGAAATAATCGTTTTTATTATAACTGGGCTGATTAATTCTCGTCTTTTATTTTAACTAATTGATAATAGTTAAGTAAATGAGAGAGCCAAAGGCGGAGAGGAGATGAGATGAGAGGAGGCTCATGGTATATTATTCTTTTACTTTTACCTTATTAGAAGCGATGAATTCTGAGGAAAGAATTATTTTAGACGAACACAGTAAAGACGCTTGGTACTACGACGAACAGGACATGATAGATATGGATGCCTTTGAAGAACCTGACCCAGACAGCGATTACGACTATGAGGAAAGTTACAGCAGTAAAAGACGGAGGCGGAGACCCAGAGGAGGAGCACACCATCCTATCAGAGGACATCCACCCTCTGCAGACAGTCCGGGAACAAAGAGAACAAAGGTGATTGAGATTTATCTAGCATTAAGAAAGATTCAGTTGTGTTTTTGAGTAAATAATTTATTTGTTCGCCTTTTTCTAACTCATCTTTGTTATTTAATTTTAATTCAGGGTGGAGGTCGTGGGAGGAAAAAAGCAAACTATGACAACGTCGACTCCGATAAGCCATTCGTTTGTGACCGTAAGTTTAACCATAGATATAATTATAAATGATCAGTTTCTATTGTTTTGATTGAAAGATAAAAAAAAAAAAATAGAATCGAAAAAGAAAGAATTATAATAATTATTAATTTTACTGCTACTCATACTACTACTACTACTACTACCACTACTACTACTACTTCTATTATCGTTTATTATTTTGGTTTATAAGTAACTATAACGCGTTTGCGTTACAAAATTTGTTAATCTTATTCTATTATTATATTTTTACCATACCTCTCGACTATTTGCAAGGTAAAAAAAGGAATATATTATGATATAACATACATTAGAAGAAAAAAAGAAATGATTAAAAGAAAAAAAACGAAATATCTAAGAAAAACATTTACAAAACTTTGGAATAAATTCTTTAATCGTTTGGAATAATAATATATTGCGTAATTCTACGTCGGGGAATGGAGTATTTTAATTAATATCTAGTCATGCGAAAGGATATTGATTTTAATTCAGTGATGCTCTAATTATCAAAAGAATTATCCCACTGATACATAATTAGAATTTTAAATATACCAGAAATGAAAGTAATAGTTGATTCATGCCCAAGGATCCGTTCTCATTTTTTAAATTCTTTTTCACATTTTGTAATCGTTTTTAAATTGACTGGAATTTATTGACGCTCTTATAAGTCATGAAATACTTGCAGTTTTTTCATCACAGTGATTATTTGAAAGTTGTAACATTAAGTTTGACAATCTCGACAAGATGAGAAAAGTCAGTTCTCTTGAATTAGAGATTTCTAATAGTTGATTTTTTATTATTGTTGCCAAATACTTTTCCATTAGAGCACTCTGAATTGATTCAAACGTGCCTTGCATCTGTTTTCTTTTTCACAAACAATAACATCATTTTTTACGTATTCAGAAAAAAAAAGCTAAAGACGTTTTTAATCAAATGGATGAGCGGTTTTGATTGAGATATCTAAAGTAGATTGAAGGATATGATAACCACAGGCATTCAGTTTCAGTAAAATGAGAAGAACGTTAATCTTGCGAGAAAAAACGTCTTTAAAACTCTTAAATACTTGCAAATAACTTTACGAAGCGAGAATGTGATGGCTCGCTTAGTAACGATTTAAAAACGTAGGTATTTTCAAGCATCAAGCCTTGCATCGTATTGGTTTTTGCTTCTTGGGCTGGAACTCCTTCACTGCTTGTCCATAAATAGAGATCAATGATCGGTGGATAGGGATGCGTATTAGTGCGGAAAGTGTGCAAGTGATATCCTTGAACGAAAACAATCCCTCGGCTTTCGTCCTCAAACCCCCTCAACAATGTTCGAAAATGAAAATGAAAATGAGAATGAAAATGAAAAGCAAACTTATCAATAAAACTAGAGCTGATCAAAAAACAAAACAAAATAACAAAAAAGAAGAATGAAACTATCTGGCCTGTAAGAAATATTGGTTGTCTGTTGAAAATTGTTTTTTTTTTCGCGCGAAAACAGTCTTTGCACTTTTACAGTGTGCGGCGCTCGGTATAAAACCAGACCTGGTCTGGTATACCATTACGGTCATTCCCACTCTACCTCCTCTGGCGATCCTGCTAAGGAACCAAGTCCCAGTCCCGCAGATGTTGAATCGTGGAGTGCAGCTGATGTCAACGCTTTGGACCAGCCAGGTTGGAGCCAGTATCAGCTCAGTTTTCTCACATTCCTTCGTACCACCAATACCCACTCGACATTTTCCCTTCCTTTACGTTGCCTGGTTGACTTGAACTCATTAGAGCTCAACTCCAGATTCACGTCTTTCCCATTTACACATCATTGTCGCCTTTCTGGCAACCTCCAACCACTAGATACATTCGCAATATATATAATATTCTTACAAACAAATGACAATGAAATCATATATTATTCATAAATTTTTTCTCCATCTTTAGCTTGTACTATTGATTAATTATCTATGTTTGGTTGATGCCAGAATCTTACCACCCCTGCCTTGAATCGATGTTTTTATGCGTACTCGTGTTGCGTGAGTGTTTGGTACGTGTGTGTGTAATAGACCCTCTCATCCTTTCTTCAGCATGCTCTTCAGCTCAATAGATCTAACAAAGTAAATGATCTATTTTTTAATTTGCTCTTTGAAACCTCTTTATCCAATCAATGAATCCAATTCAAATTAAAATTACATAAAACTTTTACCAAATGTTTATCAAAGGCTCAAAATGACCTCGAGCCATCAGCGAGTACATATAAAATATCTGAGTCGCTAATAGCTTATTGCGTATCTTTAGTTTTGAGTACACTTTAAATACGGTTTATACACCGCAATTTTGAATGTTCAGAAGGTGGTGGAAAACTTGATTAAAACTGCAGCCTGTGTTGTTTGTCTTTGATTATTTACTTATTTGTGTTTATATGGTTTGATTCGCTAGATGTTTGAAATAATTAATAATTTATTCAGTTAAACGAACGTTTAAACATATCCTTGTAAAATTACTTTTATTTTAACGAAAAAAAAATCAATTCAAGTTTAACAAATAAATGAAATTTTATTCACATATTCAATTAACTGAATAAATTGTTATAAAGTTTAGAAAATCGACGATAAGTTATCAATCGATCGGTGTGCATGGACGTCGGTTAGAGACGTAAAGCGCAACTGGGTATGTGGTCGGTTTGTGATTAGGTGGTACGCGAAGAGGTCGTCAGAGCACTGCTTCGTCGAGCAATTCGACTCCACCACCTGCAGCACCTCCGGCTAGTGCCGGGGGAGCAGCAGTACCTCAACAACAACAACAACCACCATTGGCAGTTACAACTTCTGCTGCACCATCCTCACCGACTGTATCGAATCCCAAGGACGACCTACAGTCGGCTGTTCCTTCTCCGGGTACTGCAGTTCCTTCTCCTTCTTCAGCAAAACCCGAAGGGGGCCCGACGCCAGTGCCGAGCGGGGAAAAGAAAGTCGGAAAAGCCGCCGCCCCATCTCCCTACTGTGACTTCTGCCTTGGCGACGCTAGAGAAAATAAAAAAACGGGTGGTTCAGAGGAGCTGGTATCTTGCAGCGATTGCGGCCGCTCAGGTAAGCCAGAGGAAAAAACTAAACGCAAATATGCGAGGAGGGCTAATCATAATTGACGAAAATGAACAGTGCCCAGAGGTTTTTCTTGAAGAAATAATCTTGTTTCATTCCCTGACGATATATCTTCGTTGTATGATATGTATATGAGGAGATAATTGTTCCATTGAGGATGCTTTCAGTTTAGAGTCTTGATTAAAGATTTAAATAAATGGCACTCGTTACTGTCACGCTATGCAATAGCTAATACAACTTGATAGACAAAAATGAATTTAAAAATAGAATATAGAAATTTTTACTCTTGGTATTGGGTTGCTTCACGCTAAGTAAAAGGTGAATTCGCGGTATTAATTTTAAGATTAATTAACATCTAGGATTTTTCTTAGCAATGTCTGTAGTTATTAATCCTTAGCTGAGCTATGCGAATCTAGTTTTACTTAGCAGGGAACGACTTTCTTAGATATAATACTTATATCTGATTAGATTTACGTGAAATTTCGTTTCTCATCTACTAGCTTGTCAATGGCCTTTTTTACCTATAAAAGTAACGTATATATTGATTTTTTTTTATTAATTTTTTTATTTTACTCTTATTTTTTATTTTTTTGGTTTGTTTCGATTTGTTTCGGAGTCGCAAAAGTACCGCCACTCTCCAGTAATAATATACAATGACGTCGGGAGGTGCAATGATTAAAAGAAAATATGTACAAGTCTTAGATTAAATGGTTACGAGCTTTACATATTATTATTAATTTGATTTGTTGAACGTGGCAAATACGACGACGTGTTATCAATATCTATCCAAAGATTTTGGACCAGTCATTGCCAATTTTTCTTAACAAAATTACTGTTATTCATTTTATAAGTCACGATTCCGTGCTTCAAAGCTTTACAAATTGCCAGAACTACATGAAGGAAGTGCAGTATCGATAGTTTCTGTTCCGTTAAAGTCTCTAATTTATTTCTAACAAGTTGTTTTGTTCAGCTTGACTTATAAATTGAATATATAACAGAATGTTGAAAATTCCTTGAACGTTAGATGGCTGCTAGTTTGCTGTCCGTCAACGTAACTAGTCAAACTGGACAAGGATTTGGAAAAAGATTGGCCGTATTTGATTATTTGAAATGAGAGACATTCATTTTCTCTTCGTGTTTTTTTTTTCTTCTTTCCCTTTATCTATTTTTAATCTACTCCGCGTTAATCCACGTTTTGGTTTTTATTAGTATCAATTATAGTTTGGGCATTAATTTACCTTCTACCCTGTGAATCGACTGTTTTTCTCTTTAAGCTTTTATTATATAGCGCAATTTTATTAGCGAGTCATACAATGACGCTGTACGAATATTTATTAGATATTTAAAGTATGAAGTGGGGGAAATAAAAGAAATATCATTTACTATAGAATCTCAGTAAAAAGTATTTGAGTTTATATCGAGTCTTCTAGTTATGTAAAATGTTATATTCTATGTTAAAAAGCAAAAAAAAAACTATGAGACGGTACATTAGGTGAACTCCGTAAGGTTGTATCGGCTTGTAAAATTCGTTATTCAGATCGTTAATTGGGTACAAAACTTACGCGTGTACTGATAGAAAAATATGATTTTTGGCTAGGCATCGGGAGATGTAAGCTGCTTATATCAATGTAATATCATATGAGTTATTATACACAGCATAGATGAATCAATGTCAATGAAAAAAAAATAAAAATTGTAGTGAATTTTATTGATATAGTATAATCGCAGTTGGAGGGCGATATTTTTCTAAAGTAAACTAGCCAACGTGCTAATTCTCTTACCATTGAATCTTCAACGTTGTAACATTACTACTCATATGTTATAATATAACGAGCATGCCGATAGTTCCTCCTTGTTGAATAAGATTGACGAGTTGTTATTAGGCAATTTTAATTGAGCAATACCTACGAGGCTTACAAATTTTACTATTTAAGTAACCATAATTTATAAGTACGTGACTGTATGAGCCGCGTGCAAGCGATATAGAAACCCTAGTGCGTGTGTGAAGGAATGAGAGACAGAGAGATAGAGAAAAAGAGGGAGAGAAAGGGAATAGAGAGAGAGAGCAAAGGTGTGATAGAAAGAAAAAGCTATTCTGCGACGTTTATATTGTGCTGCGCAAGAAAGAACGTGAACTATTCCAAGGTACGCCCCCGCTATTACTTACCACCTATTACTCCAAATAATAATAACGGTATGTTCAAAAAAAAAAAAAACGCAACGTCAAAAAACATTGCATCGCAATAAATAATTAAAATAAAAGAAAATTTGTGCGGATATATGGTAGCGTTTTCATTATTCTGGACGTTTTAGTGCTGAGGAAAGGTGAAAGATACATTTTTATAACTACTAAAGGCACTTGTGAACAATATTTCAATATACGAGTATACGCTGCTCTACCTGGGTCTCATTTCATATGGTATAACTCGATTGTCGAATGAATAAATTAAATTTATTATTATAAATAAAGGAAAATGATAGCTTGGAGTTCACTGTTCTTCGGCACAAAATAAATGTCTTGGTATATAGTACCTTTCTATCTGTCCGCTGGGTCCTCTCCCTCCTAAATATCCCGTGTCACAAACCAAACGTTCTTGTTATAGGGCATCCAACTTGCTTGCAATTCACCGCTAACATGATCGTATCCGTACGTAAGTACAGGTGGCAGTGTATCGAGTGTAAATGCTGCTCCATATGCGGTACATCGGACAACGATGTAAGTATTTTCTCATTATTTCCTGCAGTTTTCTACTTTTCCAAATTAAATTTGGTTTCACTGACCAAATTATCTCGACCAGGATCAGCTGCTGTTTTGCGACGACTGCGACCGTGGCTATCACATGTATTGTTTGGCTCCGCCGCTCGCATCTCCACCGGAAGGTTCCTGGTCCTGTCAACTTTGCCTAGCTGAATTTCATCAGCGTGACTAACTCTGAGTGAGAGATAAAGAGCGAGACAAAGAGAAATAGAAAGAGAGAGAGAGAGAAAGAGAGAGTACACAGGAGATAGTACAGCGGGATCTAACTAACGCAAATCCTAGGTCAGCTAGTAAAGATTTTGAATTAGAAGAAGAACGATTTATATTTTCCCTTAACGAAGAAGAAGAAATCTTATCCAATTGACTAGCCAAGTATTAATTTTATCGAATCTCGAACTATTCCTTAAGCTTGAAATATAATTTGTATTAAATCTGCAAAGTTAATTTATGACGGCAGCTATGTGTATAATTCAAGCAAAGTTCGAGTAAGATTATTAAAACGTGCATACGTTTGTATAAATAACTTTAGTCGTATGAATTTTGAAAATAAAATGGTTAACAACAAACGTCTTAACAACGGGATAACATAAACGTAGACTGATAAGCGATAACTAATAATTAATTATTGCCTACATATTATAAATCTTCAGTTACTCTTCTAATTCGAAATCTATTTTTATCATATAACAATAATTGAAATTTTGGACACCTATTATACATACTACTAAAAAAAAAATAACTACAAACGCTTCAGAATTCAATAGAATTTGAATCTCGGATTTTCATACTACTTACGTAGCACCACCTCGCTAATAAATCGGAATACATTGAATCCTATGAAATAATTTGAGACAAAGTTAAAATTGAAATTCTAAGAAAAGACGTAACGATACTAACTGTTCCATAGTAATTGATAACAATAGATAGAAACGTTGTCTGTTTATCTGTACGTACCATGATACTCAAGCTTTTACACTTAAAAACAATGTTGTAGCTACTGGTAGCAGCATAGATCTATTACAGTGACTAACGCAATATTGCTGAAGAAAAAGAAGAAAAAAAAAAATTATATTATTATATTACGAATTACGATACGATCTTCTTGGTTGTTTAGCCCAGTATTTTTATATTTTATATATCGAGTGTACTTAATTTAAGATGCCATTGGTGATTTTTGGTGCCCATAATAATTATAAAGTAGTAGTCTTTGTTTCTTATTTTATTGCAAAAGGAAAAAATAGAAAGAGAATAACTATTGTATACATTTATTATACTATAGCGCAAAGATCATTTAAAAAAAAACAACTAAATTTAACAATATTCTGGATTTAATTTTTATACCGTTTATTTTTATCGTCATGTATGCAATTTTAAATAATAAAAAAAAAAGATTAATTCATACAGACAAGAAATCTTCTCGGGCTAGTATCTAAAAAAACAATATTTATCAGAAATAGTAAACAAAATTTCAAATCTCAATTAAAATCTCTGATACAGATTTACAACGAAGATTAAACACTTTGGTATTCTAATTAGATACTCAACCAGAAATAACTGAGTCACCTTTTCAGAGGTAGAGTAATTCAACAATTACTTAGGCTTTAATCTTCCAAAGTTTTCGAGATATTACCCAAACAGCGTTTTCAAACAAATAATTTCTATCATTCCACGCAATTTTTTGAAAATATAGCAAAGGTGTAAAAAAAAAAAACTGTGTAACAAGTTGACCCGATTCAAAGATAATTTCAATAATTGTTAAAAAAAAAAAAAGAAAACAGTTGTTCAAAAACATGTTGATTTTCGTTTCATCGCGTTGAACAAACTAGAACAAACTGTTGTAGTTTCCAGTTGTATATCGGGTTGTTACCTTATCAACAAACAAGTTTCATGGTATCTAATGTAAATTCGTTTGCTTATTTTAGACCCCAGTCTAATTTATTATAATCAATAACAACTGCTAAATTAGCACGCTTGAGAAGTTGTGTCTAATGTCCTACTAATGTAACGTATATTTCGAGTACATACACAGCTGTGCAAAGAATTTCATCAATTCGCAAATAATGTTCACACTTTTACATTGCGAAATTGATTCCCAGTTCTCATTATATGTGTATTTATTTTAACTAACAAAACAAATGACCTAAATCGGGGGTAAGATCTCACCTTGTGCTAATATCTAAACAAAAATAATAAAAGACTTGACGTTATTGCAGTTGAATGAAAAGAATTTAACTAATCGCTTTATTTTCAGTATAAATCTTGTTTCAATTTTATTCAACATATTTAATTTACAGTTGGGACTGATAATATTAACATTTCATTTGCAATTCATTATTTTAAATAATTTACCATAAACATTTTTCAAATTTCAATCAGTATCTCTGACAGTGATTTACGACGAAGATTCGGCACCGTCGCATCTATTGCTGGGTATCCAACCGGAAGTAACAGTGTTAGTTTTTCATAAACAGGACGATTCAACAGATTCCGAAGTGCAGGACCGCAATTTAAGGGCGTCGAAGTCAGCGTCACCAATCCAGCGCTCTTTAAGAACAAAAACAGAATAAAAATATTTAGAAGTACTGGAAGGAATAGTCAAGAAAACTGCTCCGTTTCACTAATTTGCAATCAGAACTCCTTCTTCTGAATACTAAATAACGAAGAAAAAAATATAAAGCCACCTGTATAGCTTGAAGAAGTATACCGCAAGCAATAGAAACGCTTAATTCATGATAATAATGAATCTTTTTCTTTCCATTCTCATCCAGGCCGTAAGTTTGTTTAAAAATCATTATCAGATAAGGAGCCGTAGTGAGATATTCCTTGACCCAATTAGTTCTCAGCGGTTTCAAATCAGTAGTCCATTTCTTTCCCATTCTTTTTTTGTAATTAACTTCTTCCTCCTTTTCAATTATCTCTCTAATCATAGCCTTTTTCTTGGGATCAGATACCACCACAAAGGTCCAGGGTTCGGTGTGAGCTCCGCTGGGTGCAGTTCCTGAAATTTTAAATCAGATTTTTATTCAGATTTCAGAATCCTGGCTGAAATTGTGTAAAAAATTTCACCAGCAGATCTTATGATCTCTCGAATCACTTCTATCGGTACTGGATCCGGGCTGAAAAATCTAACTGTACGTCTAGCAGATGCGATTTTATAAAATTCTCTGGCTCTTTGCATTAACTCTTTTTCTGAAGGCCTAGTGTAGAGGTAAGGCACGTGTTCCAGGTCCTTGGGAAGAGCTGGTTCGTCTACATCATCGTCGGACGAGTGTTCTGCCTCGTTTTCATCTGTAAAGTTTGTTTTAATGATGGAAACGGATTGTGAAAGATTTTTGATGACTGTAAGCAATACCTGATTCCTCATCTTTTGAGGATTTCGAAACGCCTGAATCCTGTTTAATTGTTTGTTTAGAATTTTGAAAAACTTCTAATAATTTGGTAAAGGCATTAAAACCTATGCACGATATAAAACAGATCAAAATATATTGCCAATAATTGTTGAAGAATGGAAAGCTCGAGGATAACATTATGTTACTTTCTCCTTGCAGTGATTTTATCGAACTGGAGTGAGCGTATTTATTGTATATGAATCGCAAGACTTTATGTTATTTTCTTTCTCTTATCAGCGAAGACGGTCCATAGTTTTATCAACCTTATGTAAACTATAACTAGGGTTCTTTTAGGTCACTGTATGATTTATTACAATCAATAAAAAGCGTCAATTTAACTTTACGCTTGAAACAAGTATATGTATATCCTATCTATACTATTACTACGTCTGTTCTGTATGTAGTGTGTTGTGTGTACCCGTAACACAGGTGGGAGAGAAATGAAAGGGATTCAAGATTAAAAATCGAAGGGTATACCTATAATTAGAAATTGTTCATATAATATGTTTGTAATTTCATTTTATTTAAATTTGTACATTGAGAAAAATTTTGATCTATGTATAAGGATGAGGTAAGATTAGGTGGTAATTAAAATCGATCAAGATGACCACGTGAGATATATGTATTCGTTCTATTTTTGTACTCTGAGAAGACTTCCGCGAGTGCGTAGTTAGTTTCTCTCATGGGTAGGTGGATAATGGAATTGTAGATTCTAAAAATTGGTATTTTTACCTAAATAATGAAAGTATTTAATTTTGAAAAATTGCGCGTTTGATAGTTAATAGTCTAGCTCGTAGATGGCGATAGGGAGCAAATAAAGAGGAAAACAAAACACGGAGAAACCCAGAAGAATCCTACACGGATAGATTGGGATAGATCGTGAGAAGTAGGAGTGAGCATGAGAGAGAGATTGATTTTAATATAAATTCATAGCAATGGGTTAAACAATCGGCGATGAAATCGGGTTTGAGTAAAAATATGTATCTGTTTAATAGATCAAATCATGCGAGTGAATCGGGCGAGAAAAAAATCCGATCGTATTATTGAAACGAAAGTATTTTCGAGTTGAAGTGACAGGTACAAAAAGAACATGGCCGCCGATTGTCATGTGTTTTAATCTCGACGCTATTCTTAGGAAGTAATTGTCAGTCGTAACTTTTATCAATTTTGTGTCTAAAAGTCATTAGGAATTTCTACCGCAGGCAGTAGATTCGTTGATAATCGTTGTGTGCTCTGATTATAAGAAAAATACATATCGCACGCTCGACCGATGTTATAATAAATCTAATCTAAAATCGCGTCAGTGCATTCGACAAATCGCATACATACTATATCGGCCGTGGGTTATTTACGTGTGACTTTTCAAACTCGTTAACAAAAAAAAGTATGGGTATAAATAGCCTGAAACTAAATCTGCGAATTGACGCGGTGTGTCAAAAGTGTTCAAGGTACGATTTGTCATTTTCATTTTACGCATTTTTTAACGCCGCGAACTTATGTAGTCCGCAGTCACGTAATAGCTTGATTGACGATAACCACGTTGAGAGATATCTGAAATACGATTCATAACAAATAAACAAAAATATACGTATAAAACATTTCCTTTAATGTCGCGATTTTTAGCCCTATGTTTCGGCTGCCCCGTTTCGTCGGAGTTGTTGACCAAGGTCCGTCGTAAAAAATCATAATAAGAATATTAAGATAAAAACGTGAACGGGGTTTACCGCAAAAACGGAAGGGACCTCTTTATCAACTGCAAACGATCAACTAAAGGCAAGGCGTAGCTTGTAAGATGGCGTCTAGATAAATGCTAAAATATTCATCGGCTCCGTATTATTTTCCATTGTTTCTTTTGCTTTTGGGTATTTTAAATACGCGGTTAAAAAAGTGCGCTAATATAATAAATTAAATAAGAACCACGAATAAAGAGATGACGGAGATGGACGTCTCGACGTCGTGCAACGCCACCATGCAGCCACCTCCCTTACCGCCACCTGACAAACACCTTGCGACGTCAACAACGACGACGGAGACGGAGATGACTGTCACCCACGTGCTGACATTTGGTATTTATTATTATATTAATAAATGTTTATACGAAACGAGGTTCGTTTCAACAATTTTACATTTTTCATCCATGCATGTGTCTCGTTCCAAAAATTCACTAATTCCGTAACAAAGTGATTTCTCGAATCCGCTGTGTATATAAAAAAAAATAAAACGAATAAAAAAACTGATCGTCGTTGAAGCCGTAAAAAAATCTAGAATCTATACAGTATTCTGTCTTCTTCGGTCGTCAACGCGTTTGGACTTATTGTTAGGAGGCTATAATAGCTTGTCGATGGAGAAGCGTACTTTGAAACTATTAGATATAATATTCCGGCTGTAAACTTGACTGTAGAATTGAGCAGCTATTTCGAGGAAACAGGAAAAACTAATTTTTCTAAAAATAAATTCGTAATATATAATGTTTTTGTTTGTACCCATAGTCGATTCTCGAGTTAGTTGATTAGCGAATTTCCTTGTGTTGAATGAACTGAATATAAATAAAGAAGTTTGCCGATGAGCCTCAACGCTCAAGGACTTCCTCGAAACGTATTATTTGACCTGAGAATTCCGTGAACGATATACATACATCCGTGAATTATCAATATTCATAAAAATTGGAGTCAATATAAATCGATCGATTATTCGAACTTAAAAAAAAATTCAAAAAAATACTCTGTTTAGCGTATAATAATTGCGTAACCATAAAATAACTTGTTACGCAATATTTGATAATAATTGGCGTTCGCGAACCGAGCCCAGCTAGCATAAAGAAGAATCTCAGGGTTACCGTTACCTCCTTCTCTTCTTCGGCGGTACAAAAACATTTCATAATTTTTTTTTTTTTTTTGTTCCCCGTTTTTATTTTATTTTTTTGCGCCCACCCGTTATTAATTATGAATTTTTTATCCTCCTTACTCCCACCTACTGCCTGTTATACCCAACGGAGAAAAACAACAACAATAATAATAATAATAATAATCGTAATTCGTAACATGCGGACGCTGACACTGATAGTGTCGCGGATCTTATCTTCCCTTCGAAACCATTCGGGCCTTCCCCTTCCAATATCGTCAACGAGTCGAAACTCCACGAATTCTCACCACGGCCGTCGTGTTTTCCAAATCAGCTGTTAGTCAGGCGGTAGTCACGGGGTGGGGAGACCGACTCTGGCAGGTACGGGGACGGTGGAGGGAATCCCCTTTCTCCCCTCACTGTCCCTTCTCTAAATTTCCCCCACCTAAGGCGGGGGTGTCTACGGTCAGTTGCCAGCGGGACACCGCTCTACGCGTCACGTAGTAGCTGATGTCTCCCCGATCATTTCTGCGTATCATTCTGTAGCGACGTATTTTCGTTGTTGGATATTATATATATATATATATATATATATATATATATATATATATATATATATATATATTGTATAGTGTATATATTTAATAAGTTATTATAAACTCAACTCGTACAGCTTGTTGTCTGCCTGGTTTTTTGAACTGTTCTATTTAGCCTTTATTCTTCTTTGTTTACACTCTTTATCTACGTACTCGGTTTCTGAAACTTATATGTACACCAACACGATAAGGAGATACGTTATTTGATTATAAACTTTGCTCAATACTCCTTATTGACGTAGTGGTGGTCGCGGAGTTTGGCAGTGAAAGTGGGACAGTACCGTTGTCGTTGTCGATATTCGAGAAAAGATTGGCGACTTGTAATCTTTTTTTTTCCTCTTTGTCTGTCTCGTTTTTTTTTTTGTGTGTTTCGTTTTTTGCGTTATCACGGTCGTCCTCGGGTACAGTGTACACAGACAAGGCACGAACTCGTTCGTTTACTCGCTCGCAAGCGCAAGCAACCAGATTGTGACACGCGCACGGGTCAATTTCTCCTGTCTAGACTAACAGACTTAAGGAGTACGTTCGAAACGTACGTTCGTCTGACGTCCTTCAATCACGCACCATTTCTTATTATCCAATACGCAGAAGAAAGACTGAAAAGAGGAATGAATTAAATCTGTCTATGATGATTATGATGATACGTTTAATCAACAGACTGAGGACCAATTATAGCTAGAGGATAAAATAATCTCGATTATTTTTGCATGGAAATTTCCGTTAGCGGAAACAAAAGGGATAGAGAGAAAGAGAGAGAAAAGAATTATTACAATATCCAATCCTGATCGGTGTGTCCAATCGACTACTACTACTACTACTACTGCAGATAGACCGATGTTGTTGATGCAAGAGACGAAGTACTGTATAACACGGTGAAAAATAGTTGCGGTTAAAAATAAAATACATTCAGTTAGGAGGGACCAACTCGAAGTTTAAAGTGCACGAAATTATAAACTGCGAAGAGAAGGAGGAGAGTATAGTATAGTCTGTATATTTGTCTATCTCTAGCTCGGTGTATTATTAAACGAGGTAAAAAGAAAATGAAAAAAAAAAATACGTAGAATTATAAAAACAACACGAACAGACTATACTCGTATAATATAAATATAATCAAGGTTTTCAAATACGACCGCGATAGTTCGATGCCTTCGTAAATGATCAAGGACTTGGAACGAAAAGTCGGGGGCCAACTGTGCAGATGATTACGATATTATACCTTCCTACCGCTACGGTTTTTTCTACTACATGTTCGATGCACGCCCGTTACTACTGCAGTTGTCAGACGCACGCGGTTCACGTCGTCAGCTGACCATGGCCGAGCAGCAGTACTGGGTCGCCCTGCAGCGGTGATGAAATAAAAAGAGTTTATTTAATTACGCGTTTTTAATAAGATATAAAGTTTTACAAATAATCGTTCCTAATTATTGCATGTATATAAACTGCGGATTAAATATAGTAAAATTAAATTATATCAAAGAATTAATAAATAATATACATATATAATATATAAAAATGAAGAACCCGGAACACGAAAGTGGGTATTTCGAGGACTGTAGTGACGTTGAAATAATCGGAGAATCGGATCATTCTACGATTGGTGGCAGAGGTATTAAGTGGGCTTCGGGATCGGGAGGATCGGCTGGTTCTTGTAGCTTGGCAAAGGCGATTAATGAATTGGACGTTAGTGATTCGCCCGCATCTCCTCAGCCAGCTGCTACGGGATACGACGAACGTCGATCGAGAGGTAAATTTCGGTTGTAAAAATAATAATACGTGAAAATGTCAACGACGTATGTTGTACATTGCAATTCAGAAGAAGAATCCAAGTGAACAGGCATGCGACGCGGACGTTTCGAGAATGAATACATATATACGTTTTATAAGAGTGTATAAACCTTCGATCGCAATTTATTGTTGCAGCAGCCAGACCACTTTCGAATTTTTTTTTTCGTTTCTTTCGTTGTAATTTTTAAATTTACTCGTTTATTTAATTAATTTTTTTTTCGCTTCACATATATGTATACGTATATATAAGTATACATATGTATATACACGTTTCTGCAAACCTTGAACGAACGAATCGATAATAATATGAAAGTTGAGATATCTGAGGTTAACACAACTGTAGATACCTAGTACAGTATATGGTTTAATTTTCTAAACTTCAGGCGACCGAAGAATCGGATATAATTGTTTAACTCGTGATAATTACCCACCGCTCTAACGACGACTCTAAAAAGAACAAGAAATTTTTTTTTTTTTTTTTTCCAACTAGGGAATTTTAACGACCTACCTAATACATATATCGATATGTTTAATTATTTGGGTCGGCTCTTTGTGCAAGCACTAATTATTATTATTATTATGGTATTTAGCCGAATTGTTTACAATTTTTCTTCATCTTCCATTTATTGTTATTGTTATTATTTCGCGACTGATCTGTTTATTATCTCTTATACAATATTGTAATATGTACGCTGCAAGTTTAAATAAATATGTAGAACATGCACATATATACGTACGAGGAAAGCATTTGTTCATTCGTGGTCAGTTCGATGTGCGTCAACGTTATTCAGGCACAAATATATATTTATATATATATATACATATATATGTATCTATATTTTTGAAAGAACCACATAACAACAACAACAAAAGTAACAGCGGCGTCTGACTAACTGTGACACAAACAAGTTTATTTTTCGCAATCTTAAGCTTAACAAAAGACTGAACGGAATTTGGATTATTGACGTGGATATAATTGGCGGCTTACCTTGTTTTGTATTTTCGACAAAATACCGATTAGTCAGGTTTTTTTTTTTTTTTTTTTTTACTACCTGGAAGTATAGAATGTAAATTTACTCTTTCTTTCGCGGTAACTTCTCCCACCTTAGCACCCTATTACCGCTTACGTCTATTTCGAGAAAGTTCTAGGTCTAATTATAATCATTCAACGATAAACGAATGAATATATTTATGTACAGTTGAAGAAATAAATAAATAAATAACTTGCGGAAAATATAATTTCGCGAAAACATATATATAAATTTTTTTTTTTTCCTTACATTCGGAGTACATATCCACGATCTCGTATTATTTTTATAATATTTGTACATTAATCATCGATAATATACGAAGTTGTTTTGCTCCTTCTACCGTCTGCTGCTGCTGCTGTTGCTGCTTCTTCTTCTTCTTCTTCTCCTCCTTCTCCTGCTACTACTGCTACTTCACCGCTATTAACATGTTACGTTACCTATAGATCGAGCGGAGAATAGCTAGTAGGTACCCGCTGCCGCACAGCGATTATAGTAGGTATACAGAGGCCGTAATAGTAAACCGCATTTATTAACACGTTAATGTAAAACGGCGAATACTCAATATACATCCTCTTCTCATTTCCTAGTCAGTTTTTTTTTTTTTTTTTTATAATTTTATGTATTCTTTTTATTTCATTTTTTTTTCTACTTCACATCGCGGTTCGTATAATGTCGATAACAAATTCAGACTTTGACGAAAGGTTACGTAACTTGTAAGTCGGCGGTGGTAGGCAGATAGATAGGTATGGTTGGTACACCTCATGATCGCCCAGAGTTGCTAAAAAGACACGCGACTTTTCAGCGTCAAGGTCATCGATAAACGTCCCGTCTATATAACAATAGAAACTATTATTATTCTGGTGTGTAAGATATTTACATACGTATATATGTATATCCTCGACGGATTGTTTAATTAAATCATATATACCCTATGTATACAGGTGTATATATATTACATATGAATGAAAAATAAAATCTTCCGATGAGATATAATATGAGAAACCGACCGCTATAACGTGAGATGCGCGGCGATCGCCGAGTATCGCGAATCAGGCTGTTTAATTCGCTTTATATGTACCCATGTATGTACTGCATATGCAGCTACTGCGGCATCGGGAGATACGCGGTGGGCTCGCTCGCCGGAGCTCGTGTATCGTAGCTCGGTAGCTCGTGGCGTTCGAAGAACCGAAAGAAAGTCGGTCCCGTTACGAAATAGCGAGTGAATGCTGGCTATCTGGGTCAAGCAAAAGCGGAACTTCTGCACTGCGCGCGAGAGAGCCCCTCCCCCCTCCCCCTCAAACTTTGCGGACTGCGGTTTAACTGCTAACGTTACCCGATCATCCTCAAGGATTGTCTTTCGATACTCCGCGAATATATCCTATACAAAACGCGATCTTTAAAATATACCGTTCTCGATCTCGATATATGTATGTAATATATGAAGCGCGCTTTCGTCATTCAATATAGTTTATATACTTATATGTATATACTTCGATTATTGTTATAACAATTTTTATCATCATATCATTTCTGTTTTCATTAATATTATTTTTTTTTTTCTTTTTCCTTTTTCGCAATTATTTATGTACTTGCCATATTCACAGATTTTTATGGGTAACGGCTGATCGCGATAACTGGGTCAAATTCTAGGCAACCGCGACGCGCTTATACCTACCTACCTACCTACCTACCTACCTACCTACCTACCTACCTTTATATATGTGTGTATGCACGTATGTACGTACATATACGTACCTGAATTCGATCATGGCCGCCGTCACCACCACCTTGACACAAATCACGACTCATTTTGCGCGCGTGTTTGTCGCTATACCGTACATCTCACGATTCGCAAATTTCTTTCACTCTCCAATATGTATAATATATCTGGAACTCTCGACGATTCTTAATACAAATTATCAGCTGCACTCTTATTCTCTCATTGCATATGAAATATTTGCATATAAATACATCGCGATTTATACCTACCGCAATTTTAAGCATATTTCGGGATGGGGGAGAGGAAGGGGATGATTGTTATTAGGAATTGAGCGACACGTGTAGTATACATAATACATATAATATGATTGATTTGTTACTGATTTACCGCGTCGCAGTGCGCACATTCGCTTATTTATATTTATTTCGTATAACATTAGAGTTTTGATATCTAAACTGTAAATGGTTATTATTATAGATATATTCGCACATGTAATTCTGTGGTTGCGAAATATGGCCCAATTATAAGCGTTTCTATTTTATCTATTAGTAATAAATTGTTATTTCATTCTAAGACAATGTTTGTGTGGGTATAAAAAATATCAGAATGACATACCGCACGCTGATCGTGTAATTGAACATTTCACTGGTCGATTGTTTATAGCGAGACGACATAAAGAGAGAAAAAAGAACAAACAATTTCTTACGCAATGTGGATAGAAAATTTCGCGATTATATACATATTGCGACAGTTTTTTTGTATAGCTAAAATTCATTTTTATTATTCATATACATATATTGTTATTAAATTTTTCAAATATTTTCTTCTTCTTTTTCTTTGAGCGCATGATATATTATTTTTGGAATGTTAAACATGTACTGCTGCAATATGCAGATATCGCATTAAATGTGAATTATATACCTACCTATATATCTACTACCGATTGCTAGATGTTGCGTCAATATTGTAACACCAACGACCGTTATTTCCCAAATCTAATTTTATTCCTGAATATATTCGTTTATACTCGTTGTTTTTCACTTCATTGGAAAGAAATTATTTTGTGAATTTATTTTTTACACCCCCTTCTTTTTTGTTGAAATTACACAATTATTCAATTTTTATCTTCTTTTTTCTTTTTACAGTTAATCTGGCCGACAATGGAGGTCAGAGAGTCGATATGTCTCACTTTGACCTTCTCAAGGTGCTTGGAACCGGAGGTCAGTATTAAATCCGGTCTTGATTTACTCGAATTATATATATATTTGACCTAATAAATTACGTAAAAAATTTCTCCTTTTCACATCGGTCTTTATGTGTATTTTTTTCTTTATACTGTATAGCTTATGGAAAAGTCTTTCTCGTACGGAAGAGAACTGGCAGCGATACCGGACGTCTATACGCAATGAAGGTATTGAAGAAGGCGTCTATCGTTCAAAAAAAGAAAACTACAGAGCATACTAAGACCGAGAGACAAGTACTTGAGGCTGTTAGGGACAGTCCTTTCTTGGTCACGTTGCACTACGCTTTTCAAACGGACGCAAAACTTCATTTGATTTTAGGTAAGGTGCAGATTATACATTCACATTATATATGTTATGTGTAAAAGAAAGTATACAAAATTTCTCCATTTTTCTCTATCGAATATACGATTTTTTTCGTCGATTTGAAAAAATAAATTATAAATCAGTGAAAAGTTATCAAAAAATTTGAAGGAAACACAAGAAAAATCAAAATAAAAAAACAAAAATCATTATGAAGACGAAACTTCAATTTTCAAAATCATTGTTGCAAAAATTTTCTACGAATCATTTTTTTTTTCTCTTAATTATAGAGAAATTTGAAAAATTAATTTTTTCGTACATTTTGCAACTTTTCATTCAAAACTGCACAAACGAATCGAAAATGATCGTAGACGAATTAAAAAAAAAAAAAACCCATCTCAAAGCTGTAGTTTCGAACTTCAAAATGCTTTTTTTTTTTAAATTTTTTCCGATAATTTTTCACCGAGTTATACATTTTAAAAAATGGACAATTTTTTTTTCAGATTCGGGTGAATCGTTAATTTATAAATTATTTATATGTGTGAGTTTTGTTGATTAAGAAATGAATGTTAACGGAAATTATAGAAATTATAGTTACATAAAAATAAAAGAAAAAAGAAATTAGAAAAAAAAAAAAAAAGGAAACTTAAATGAACAGAAATTATTCATCTATTTTTATTACCTTGACACTACGCGCGACACCTCAGTTTAATATTAGATCTTGTTTGTTACAGATTACGTTAGCGGCGGTGAATTATTTACTCATTTGTATCAGCGCGAACATTTTACTGAGGATGAAGTACGCGTCTATATCGGCGAGATTATCTTAGCACTCGAACATCTCCATAAGGTATTTAGTTTCTCGGCTGAACAATTGTTATTTATAACTGGTACGAATTGAAAATGAAAACAGAAATCTTCCATCTCATTATAGAGAATTCTTTAGAGCGTCGAAAATTGAATAGATTTATGCGTGAGAAAAAAAAAAAAAAAGAAACAAAATTTACAATTTGCTCACAAGGATTTGTTAACTTTCACTCGATTTCTCCCTAAAATTTGATATTAACTCTTTGAATTAAAGTATGAAAAGAAACAGAAAAAAAACTAGCTTAATATTCTTATTTATTTTTTTATTTTTTCAGCTGGGAATTATATACAGAGATATCAAGCTAGAAAACATTCTGCTTGATCACGAAGGCCATATAGTTTTAACAGACTTTGGCCTGAGCAAAGAATTCCTGCCTCATGAAAGGGAGCATAATGCTCGAGCCTATTCTTTCTGTGGTACGATAGAATACATGGCACCTGAAGTAGTAAGAGGAGGAAGTGCCGGACACGATATTGTAAGTATCTGAAATGATCCGTAATCAAGTAATATTCATAAAAGAATTTAAATTCTTTTTCTCATTTACTAATTATAATATTTATTTTGATTTATTTCAGGCTGTCGACTGGTGGAGCGTCGGAGTTCTGACCTACGAACTCTTGACTGGTGCTTCGCCATTTACAGTCGAAGGGGAGAGAAATACTCAGCAAGAAATATCTAGAAGAATTTTAAAAACCGAACCCCCAATACCTGGGCATTTGAGTACCTCAGTTCGTAGCTTTATCTCAAGTTTACTGGTCAAAGATCCTAGACAAAGGCTTGGCGGGGGACCTAGAGACGCCAAGGAACTCAAGGAGCATGCTTTCTTCAAAAATGCTTTGCCTCCTTTTAGCTGGGATGCTCTAGAGTCTCGCAGAATCACACCTCCTTTTGTACCAAGGATTGCTCACGAACTAGACACTAGCAATTTCTCAGACGAGTTTACTAAAATGGTCGCGGCTGATAGCCCCGCGGTTGTACCGCCTAATTTTGACAAGATCTTCCGGGTAAGAATCGAATTTTCAAATTTTAAGATCAAAATTCAATCCACACTAATACCAGTGACCATCCAGTGAAAGAATTCTAATTTTTTGGCTAAAAACTTGCCTAAAAATAATGAAAAATCATTTATAATTCTTTTCTTTGCTGATTCCAGGGCTACTCCTATGTTGCACCTTCTATATTATTCACTGATAACGTCGTAAGCGAAGATATATTCAGGCACGTTGAAAGGGGTGGAAACGAGGTCCAACGTCCTTCAGCATCAGATGTATTAGCTGCTCGTTTCGAGGAGTCAGCATTTTTCAAGACATACGAGTTGGACCCACGAGAAGATGCCTTAGGAGATGGTAGTTTTTCGGTATGTCGTCGTTGTCGCCATCGTCGTTCCCAGCAGGAATTTGCAGTAAAGATAGTAAGCCGCCGAGTAGACTGCGGGAGAGAAGCAAATCTGCTTAAAACGTGCCAAGGCCATCCAAACGTTGTAAAATTAATCGAAGTCCATCAAGACAGAGCCCACACCTATCTCGTAATGGAGCTTTTAAAGGGAGGCGAATTGATGCGCAAATCTCGTCCGTTTTCCGAAATTCAAGCTAGTCGAATAATGCGTCAGCTCGCTTCGGCAGTCCGCTTTATGCATTCGCGAGGTGTCGTCCACCGCGATCTCAAACCAGAAAACATAGTGTTTACCAGCACCAGTGATGACTCATCAATAAAAGTTGTCGACTTTGGTTTTGCGAGGATAAGACGAGGCCGTGAGCCTCTTCACACGCCCTGCTTTACTCTGCCTTACGCGGCGCCAGAAGTTCTGGCAAGACAGGGATACGACGAAAGTTGTGACCTGTGGAGCCTCGGTGCCATATTATACTCAATGCTCTCAGGAAGACCTCCATTCCGTGCTGGATCTCCAGATTTTGCTTCTAGAGTCAAAGCAGGGGACATAGACTTTGACGGCGAGGCATGGCGCGGAGTTTCTGCATCTGCTAAGGAAGTTGCAAGGGGACTTTTGACTGCTGATCCTAATCAAAGGCTGACAGCTTCAGAACTTGCCAACCACGAGTGGGTCACAGGGTCTACTGCACCCCCAATAACTCCTGTGGCAGAATCTTCATCCTCTAGTTTAGCGACTGCATCGACTAGTGAGAAAGGCGAGAGTTTTAGACTCAGGGAAGTTGACGGAGCTAAACTTGCACAGCGAAGAAAACTCCACAAAAGATCTACTTCAAGCTCCGTTTCTTCCTCAGCTTCTACCGCCTCATCAAGTCCATCTGTTCAGCTGTTAAGACCTCCTAGCACGACTACAACCGTTGCTTCTGCCTCGCCTGCACAGCCGAGTGTTTTTGACTTTGGGGAGGAAAGGGTGAACGAATATCTAAGCTCCCTTTCTTCTTCTTCGGACTCTAACTCACCTAGAATTGCCAGGAAAATGGAGAGAAGTGCTCAGTCTAGTGGACCCAAAGCTAAAAGACGTAAACGAGAGCCTGACGATGGTACAAGCCCTCAGGCAGATAGTAATGGGAATGGACCAGTGACTAGAGCGAGGAAAAGGAAGCTGGAACAAAATAATAGCAGTTCGGATAGCTCGGTTGAATCTTCCGAAGCGACATCAAGACCTGGCAAAAGGGATCCAATAGTACACCGAAAACAGAGAACTGGGAAACGGCCCAAACGACTTGCTACTATTATTGTAGAATAGAATTGGACGATTGGTATAATTACTATAACTATCATGATTGATTATTATTACTATAGTGTATAGATATCGACTACTAGTTTTGGTTTCCTATTGCATTTTCCGTGACGTAACGCTGCTGCCTTTGGAAGTTGATTGTGCAAGACGCGGATATCGCACCATTCCTATCTCAGTACTTTTAGAATCGTTTGTAAATAATTGGTAGGTAGGTACTTTGGAGTATCGCTACTCTGTCACCTACTAACAATAAGCGGCGTATTTGATCGGTTTTGTTAACAAAGAAGAATGTTGATTTTTTAACGGGTAGGTAGGGTAAATAATAATTATTTTATAAACTCAAAGAGGTAAGGGTCAATGGTGTATTATATTGTATACGCTCGTGTATTGATTGATTGATATCCTCGAGCAAGTTTTATGTATAATATTGAAAAGAAAAAAAAAAAAAAAAAAAAAGAGACAAAGAACGATAGGAGTAAAGAAGGAAAAAATATATAAAGGGAGAGAAATATATATATAAAGCACGTAAAATTATTCTTGTTGCATATTTAAATGAGAGTATGTTTAAATCTATTTATCTTGGTTTTTTTTGTTTTTTTTTCTTCAAATATTATATATTATTCGGTTTACTGTGATCATACAAACGTTGGAACAAATCGTTGGTAATTGTTGAATATACATACTGTGACTGTGCCTCGGGTATACCCAATTTATAAGAGTATACAGGAAAAAAGTTAGACTGGTACCGTGATAGCTGACTGTCAAACACATTTTTTTTTCTTGTTTTTCCATCATTGGGTATATGTTGTACTATAGAGGAAAATTAAAACAGTTTGAAATCCATGCTTGATTTGATTAATTATAAAATTATCAATAATTATGTTTAACAACGGTTTCCAGTCACGTTTACCCCTGAACTCTTAGAGAAAACTAACTGAATGCTAGAATGTATAATCAATTAGGCGTTTTTTGCCTTTAAAAAAAGATTAAAAAAAAGAAAAAGAATGATATAAAACATAATGATAAGCCTGTTTACCACTTACCTACATATTAACTAGTGTGGAATTGTCTAGTTGAACGATTTCTAGATATTGAATAGAAAAAAAAAAAAAAAAAATGAAATGGGGAAGACTGAATGGGTTGTATGTGGCGACTCAGGGAACAGGCATGCTTACAATAAAACGTCTTTAGTTCTATCGTTATAAATACGAGATAATACAGGTTCTGCATGGCTGTACCGCACACCTCTGCCAAAGACGACTGAAGCAACGTTACACTGTAAGACCAAAAAAAAAGCAAAAAAAAATAAAAATAAAAAATGAATGAAAATGAATAAAAAAAAATTAATAAATGAATAAAATTGAAAAAAAAAAATAAAAAAAAAAAAAACAGAAACAAAGATCGATGATTAAATCAATAAATATAATAATATTAATAATAACGATAATAGTAATAACAACAACAACAATAAATGACGAATAAATATTTAAAAAGAAAAAACCCGAATCGTATACATACAATATATGTAGCTGCATAATTGATTGTGAGAATAATAAAGAGGAGGAGGAGCTCTGTGCGCGCTAATTATTATTATTATTATAAATTGTACTTTAAAGCGTAATAGATATTACATATTATTATAATATTTAAAAAGAAATACTAAATACGAAAAAAAAAATAAATAAAAAATATATATATATATATTTAATATAACGGCATATATGAAATGATATTCTTTAATGAGATGAATATAGGTGTATGATATGTATACAGGGCGAGAATCTAAAAGCGTTCAAAGTTGCTATTTAAAAAACTGTCAGAGAAGTATCAAGTTGTAACGCTTCGTGTACCTTGACCCCTGTGTATCTCTATACATATTATACCATAGGTATATATACATATATATATATTTTTATTTAGGAGCGTAAAGTCATTAAACATTATGAATTAAATTAATTAACGCTACGCAAAGGGAAACAGTTTTTTTCTTTTTTTTTTTGTGATATACTATATTACTCTTCATATAGTTAGTTACGTTGTAATAGATAATTAAATATTCTTTTCTGAGTGTATGTATAACTATTTATATACACAGAAAGTATAATCAGCTTCTAATGAAATAGGGAGAATGCTGTTTTGTTGCTATGGGTGCATGAAAAAGATGCCTACCTTTGTTACTACTGGTTGTTTAAATATATCATATGATGTTTATTTATATACTGTGTATTTATTCGGATTCTTTACACCTAGAATAGATATACATGCTGAGGGAGAGACGACTCTGAACGTCAGGCTGGTTGGTTTTACACCAATAATTGCAGTTTGCAAAATACTGTACAAGACTGTTATTTAACGCTCCTCAGAAGATTAGAATTTGTAAATTGACTGTGAAACAAGAATGTGTTGTCTATCATATTCTTATTTGTTCAAGGAAAACCTTGGACGATGAACAGTCCACGATTTTGAACTCTGCAGTTGCACTTAGTAGATATTGAAAAGGAAAGAAACTGGTGGGAAATAATAATAATAATAAAAGTATGAATAAAGTGCACAATGTAAATCAGAAAATCAGCGTATATTATCGAATAATAATAAAGAATGATACACAAGCGTGATTAAAATTTAAAACGCTGGTTTTGACGTACAGTAAAATGCTCCTTACTATAATAATTGGACATATAAATTAACGTTTACCAAGCTCCAAGAATAAGTATAAATCACAACAAATCCAATTTGTCAGAATTATTAAATTCACCGATAATTTCCATGAATTCAAACATCCGCAGAAATATATTATGTATATTATATGTAAATATATATATACGTTACTGTTTAATAATTAATGTAATGTAAGTTAAGTCCACTAGTTATTTTTTTATCTTACTTTTTTTTCCTTCATTTCTTCTTGTGATTTTACTGCATGATAAAGTTAATTGGACATTCATTTATATTGACTAGGACGTAAATAATTGTAATGGTATGAAGTCGCATGTGCGCTAAAAGTTTTGCTAAACTAAAACAAATCCACGAAGGCCTTCCTTTGCTCATTTTCTCATTACAGAATCTAATTTTTTATTCTAATTTCCAAGTTATTGATCCAAGACAGCTCTATCCGTCTTGTGCCGAAAATGATTAACGAAAATTATGAAAACCATTCAAGTGTATATAAATCCGAGCTGACTTATATTGACTGAAAATAGCGCACATTATGTTCCGATAACACTGCTTCCACAACAATAACATTATGATACTAAAATAAACGGGGAGAGGGAGAAATAAAAATGATAAAATATTAATAGAGTATCAATGAAAAGAACTTAAAATACTAGATGTAACGAACCTTCATAATCAAAAGTTTGATCTCTTTATGGTTTAGACTATAGGCTCTCACCGTTAATTTTTATACCATTATTTTGTCGGAGATATGATGTTAACGAAGCTACGTAAAATTGATCTTAGTTTACTTCAATTCTATCTATAAACAAAAACATTGATTTGGTTACATAGGCCTGCGAGCCGGAGCTTAATTCAAACTTATCTTTGTATTCGTCATATAGGTACATCAATGGTACATCCATATACATGCCGATGCATTAGGTAATCGATTTAGTATAAGCCAATATTCCTGCTCCAAGTAAGAAAACATAATAATTATGTATTTTGCTATTGTTGTTTATCATCGTCAAGGATACTGCGAAATTTGGGAGGACTTGCTGGTCATACAACGCTACTGATATAGAATACAAAGAGTTTATTTTAAGTGTATGTTTTAAAAGACCCGAAGAAGCCCCCCTCGCCTTTTTATCTTACATTCTTTAAAATATTTAAGAGTTTCAAAAGTTTATACGTTGGAAATTATATTTAACGCTAGTGTGTTGTCTCGAGTGAAAAAGATCTCCCTGCTTTTATTATTTCCTCCGATTATTATTATTATTATTATTATTATTATTATTTACGAATACTCTTATTCATTACTAACGAATTTTTCTTCTAAATATTATATTATATCAATTAATTCTTGCTCAATCCTCGATAATCACCGCGACGTAAAACAAATATACAAATTAATATAAAAAAAATCTTTCAAGGGATTCGGTCTAAACGAGGAGCAGGAAACGGGGGACCGTTTCAGATCATTTCACACAGAAGCAGGGAACACCCAACCCCCAGCCCCTAGCAACATCCTCCACCTTGGGCACCGCCCTGACCTCCAGTTCCCGCTAATCCACCTGGGCTCGTAGGGGAATGTTGAGGTCCTATTTTGATCCCATTTGCCTGTAATTATTCAACATTTTGACCAAAATAAGATAAAAAAAATACAATGGTGAGTATAAAAATATTAGTTTTTTTGTGAAATTTGTAAAGATTTCAATGTATTTGATATCTTTCTTTCACCTCGTTGTTAATGTCGAATACTCCTTCTTGGATTTTTTCATAAATCTCTTTAGCAGTGTTGATAAATGCCTCCTCTACATTGGCAGCAGTCTTTGCACTAGTTTCCATGAATACAAGCCCATGTTCACGAGCAAACGCTTCGCCCTCTTCCCTCTTAACTTCTCTCCGTGAATCGAGGTCACTCTTGTTTCCAATCAACATTATTACCATGTTAGAGTTTGAATGTTGTCTTGCATCTTCTAACCACGTTGTTAAATGGTTAAATGTTTCTCTACGTGTTATGTCGTAAACTAACAAAGCTCCTGCTGCTCCGCGGTAGTAAGATCGTGTTATTGAACGGAAAGCCTCTTGTCCTGCCTGTGGAAACATTAAGATTTAAAATTTTTATGGTTTCAAAATATTGATAAAAAAAACATTCCTGATGAATAAAATTGATGTAAGATTTTAACGTTTATTTACCGTATCCCAAATCTGAAGCTTGATCTGTTTACCGTCGATGGTTATCATTCGAGCACCAAATTCTACGCCAATTGTTAAATCGTGTACAGGCTGAAACCTTTTGTCTGTGAATTGGAGCAGCAGACATGATTTGCCGACTCCTATTTTGTAAAATAAATAACACGATTCTTAGTGATTTTTTTTTTCAAGATTAGATTCGAGCTTCATTAGAGCAAGAGGAAATTCTTAGTAGAATTTAATTGTGTGAGTAATGGGTTCAAGAGTGATTAGAAATGAGGTTAATTTCGATTTAAGACGATCTTGAATATCGAGGAAAATATTATTATGCATTTTTTTTTTTCCTTTTTTTTTTAAGTCCTAGTCGGATTGCTAAGAAATTCGAGAGATCGTGAGGTTTTATATTTAAAGTGTAAATTATTTAGTCAGAATGTTTGGTTAAGAGGTAAAAAGTGATCGTGGTATGATAAGTGAATGAGAATTGAATATTGGTGATACTGAATGAAATGAAAACAATGGGAGCTGTCATGGACAACGCGTAATACGGACAGATGATCGCGAAATTGTTAGAAAAAAATAAATGTGTTAGGATATCGGTATTTAATTGTAACTTACCCGTATCGCCGATAATAATATATTTGAAAAGGTAAGCGTAAGACATTTTTAAAATCTATCAAAGATTTCTTAAAACACAGTAATTTTTTTTTATCTTTAAATACACAGAAGAGAAGCGTAGTTACAACTCTCTTTTTAGCTGCTTATTCTGCTTATCGCTTCTGCTGCTACTGCTCTGACGTGACGTCACTGTAGGTATGACTATTCGGTTAACTTCGGATATATTCGGAATACTTCGTGATACGTAGATAAATCTTCGGTAAATTGGAGACTAAAAGCTACTCGTGTACAGAAATATATGCCTCTCTTTCGTTAAAAGTCTCAACGATATAATCGACCTTTGTGCTCAAAGTATTTTTCAGTCAATCAATCGATTACATCAAGCCGTGACAGGGCTCTAGATATTATTTCATCGTATTCTTCATTCGAATTTCGTGGGTAAACAAAATCACAGCGCCTGCGCCCCCAATGCATCATGGGAGTACCGCGTATGCTGAAACGAAGATCGCGTTCGTGGACCGCGTTAGTTTTTCGCAGTTTTTCGGGTTTTATAGTGGCTAAATCTGTGCGGGATTGTGAAAATGTTATCCGATACAGTGGTGTGCGCACTTTACTATCGCCGAGCAATATGGGTAAGTAAAATCCCTCAATATACAGAGATAAAACTGTGATCGGTTCAACTTATAGTAAGCTGTCAGCTGAGATGACTTTTCTTCTCTGTCTTGTTATTTTGAAGTTTATCGGTTCGTGTGAGAGCTGCGAATTGTGAGAACAAATTGCTTTCGTAATAGTTATTTTTATTATTGAAATAGAAATATACACCAGTTCATATATTTGATAACAATATTTATAGACATCCATATACATACGTGGCTCATTTAACGGAGGTTAGTACAAAATTTCGCGGAGATATAAGGGGATCGAAGACAGCCTTTAATCTCGGTGATAAACCTTTTTCTGACAAGTATAAAAATCTATCCAACAAAACCACGCTCTCTACTAACGGTGCCATCATCAATCTGAGAGAACAAAAAATCACAACTCGTTCCCAATGTTCTAAAAGTTTAGATATTCGAGGATTTTCAGATTCGTCTAATATTTCAGGCCGATTTTCGCGCAACAGATTTTCAGTCGCCGCTGTACAGTATCTGAAAAATAAAAAATTCAATTAATTTAACAAGCGAGGCAGTTCTTTTGTTACTTTATTAATGATGTTTTGATAACCAACTCTTTAAATGTTATATTTTCCCTCAATTTCACACTCCTCAATTTTCCGTGTCGTAGGGAAGGGCTTTTTCCAACTAAAAGACTTTCTAGAGCAGCTCGATAAGCGTGTACCTAAAAAAAAACAACACTTCTTGTTTATCTCGCAAATTTCTCGATCAAATATCTTATATATATATATTACGATTTATGTAAATCTATTTTTTACTTTCAGCTCCCAATATTCAGCGGATTTCAATTTCTGACAATGATTCTCTACCGCGTGACAAGAAACTTCCAAAGCTGCGTAGGACAGTTTGTTGCTCCTCGATGATCGGAGATATTTACTCAACGGATAACTTCTCGAATCTTCCGATTCATCCCTAAATGGTGAGTTGGACAATGTCCTACACTTTATAATTTATTTTTGGGCAGATATTTTTGAAGTTCCATCAATAATGTTCGATAGAAAAAAATTTTCAATAAAATAAATGAGGTACGAAAGTCAGGATTTATTAGCCATTATTCCGATGAATAATTGAAACAACGTATAAAGAATAACTTGAGTAATGAATTTTTATATCTAATAAACTTTCTAATTGACAAACATTTTTTTTGCCATACTTTCCAACTTGCCTTATCTTATTTTTTTTTATTGAAAATTGTTTTTTTTTTTTTGCGATGTGAAGAACAAGTACTTGATAGAAAAAAATATGTATTTCAATTTTTTCTTACCCAAGGGTAAGTTTCATGTAACAGCATCCCGCGATACAGATAAACTTTGCACAGTCAGTTTCCGCGAAAAATTGCAATAAAGTTGTAGCCAAATCTCCGCACGGATGTAATCCGATCAAACCAAATCCCGATGATTCTTTGTTGTACAGTTGAAACTTTTCTTTAAATTCGTCTTCCAATCTCTTCGCAAGTATTGACGATCCTGACAAATTTCTTTCGATTTTCAAAGACACGTGCTGCGGTTTTTGACCTCGAAAATTAGGCAGGTATTTTAAAGCCATTGATTCAAACTGCTCATCTAGCTTTCTGAAATAATTATCCATATTATTAATCAATAATCTCTGGTTACTTTCACTCTTTCATCAGTATCAGCTGATCGATTTTTAAACGACTTATTCGTTGGAAAAGAATCATAATAAAAATTGCCAGAGCTTCTTCATCAACTGAATAATATTTTGCTCGAAAAATTTGTTTGAAAAAAAAATTATTTCGTGTTATCAGAGAAAAAAAAATGTTTGGACGTGAACCGATTTATTAAATCGATAACGATATCTGAATTTATTCGAAATTTGAACATACCGCGCTTGTTCCGACAGTGGTGATTGTTGCTCGACGCACGTAACGCACATCTCGTACTTATAAGCTAGAGTTCGCGCTAGGTGCCCCATTCCGGCCCCAACGTCGACCGCAGATTCGGAGTTCGCTGAAGCAGCGCAATTCGCGATTATCTATAATTTGTTTTGAGTAATGGCTGATTAAACAAATAACGGGTTTTAGAGAAATTCATATTATCAATTGTAACAATTATGCGTATGCATGTGTATATTAAATATTACGTATATGTACTACAAAATTAATAGGTATTTACTAAACGCGTTAGTACCTCAGCCATAATATCAATTTCGTGTTTTTTCTTCGGCTTAACATGTTTAGCAAATAGATTTCGTAACTTGGGATGATTCGAGTGAACGTTTGAATTTCTCTTTCTCATTCTTTCAGCTTCGCTCGATATTTTGAAAGGCAAATAAGAATTAGGATCGGGCCCCATTGTTTTCTCGTTCATTCTTCTATTTTCACATTTCAATTCTATCTCGCTACCATGATCTCGATTTATTTGTAAAAGTTTTACCACTCTACGAAGTGCCTGTAACGACAATGGCCATACCCGATTCCTAGAATAATTATTAAAAATAAAATAAAAAAACTATACAAATTCGTTTCATTAATGGATTCGAAATTAATTAATTTATTATATTATTATGATATCAATGGCAATTATCGTAAAGTTACCTCGGGTTTTCATTCAAAATCCACGATCCCAATTCACCGGGCGTAGTAGTCTCCAAAAAATCAATCCAGCTTACCGGAAGTTTTCTCCACAAATCATCTTCGTAAAAATCCTAAATATAATCAAACGAATAAATAAACTGGACTGAATAATTTCAAATCATATCAACGAAAACGCTTTCACTGTCGTTATCATTATTATTATGAATAATTTATGAATCGTAAATTTTTTTTTCTATTGATTTTTGCTTTTTTCTTCAATTTCCTTATTCTCTCTTTTATATCGTGCAAAATTTTTGAATATTTCGCGGGAATTTTGTGACTAGGAAATCCAATCTTGGTTCATTCTCGTTCATGGAATGGATTTCTGTGACCGAGCATGCGTACGACAGTAATAATGATGATAATAATAATAATGATGATAATAACGAACGTGTGATCGTCGAGAGGTTCGGCTTATAAATCTCCATTCATGCATTTCACGCAGTCTAAAATAAAACTATTACGAATGTTGCATGCTGTACCCTGATTTATTCAATCGATTATTTAACTTTTCACCTTATATATTACGTACCACGATATACGCGTCCAGTAACCATCCGAATTTATCAAGAACGATAAATGTTTGACGTATAGTTTCGCGAACGTTGTGGCAAATTTGGCATAAGCACGTGCTCTCTTCGACGGTGGCCATCCTTCTTCTGTGTGCCTTTAAATATCACGTACACTTACATACAGACAAATCTTTTCTTTTTTTTTTTTTTCCTTTCATTTACAGTTTGTGACAAAAATTTCTAAGCGAAACGATTTATCGGATCATTTCCTCTCGGTGTATATAATATGCATATATGTATATTGCGAGGTGAAATTAGAAATGAAAAATATGGTAAGCTAACTAGCTCAAAAGCGCGGGAAATTTTAAAGAATGTGGATAAAATGTAGTATGTAGAAAAAAAAAAAAAAAATGATGTTACAGGTGGATGGATGGCAGAATATCATATATAGCTACATAATTCATGTTCTTCAGTTTATTTATTAATTATAAGACGAAATAGGTACATACAGTTCCCTCGTCCCACTTCGGTGTATAGCAACACTTTCACTCTTCAGCAGTTACGTTATATTGCCGCAGCAGCTGCAAGGCATATTCATAGCCACTTATACGAAAGGGTATAATATATCTATACATATAGTGCGTGTCTCTATGTATACGTATTTATTCGAACCGTATATATGTAGATATATAGGTATCATCGTAACACTTACACACGTAAATATTACTTAGCGATGTACAAACTGTGATTTTTTTGTAATAGTTACAGGTAAAACTGTATCACGCTTCGTGAGAATTAAACAGCTTTACAGACTCTTTTTAAGACGCGAGTGGAATTGAAGCGCGGCATATATATCGCAATATAGTTGCAATCACGATAATTACTGCAAAAGTTTTTATTCATTTTATTTTTTATATTATTTTTACAATTAATATTATTATTATTGCTAATTATATATAGAAGTTTATTTCCGCCAATAATTTCTCATATAAAATATAATCGTTTTCACTGTTTTATATATCCATCGATTTATTTATCGTTGTTAGATTGTATGTATACATATATGCATATTTATATCGAATTTTTCTTTACTTTTTTTTTCGTCTTTTTCGTTTTCTTTTTCTCTAATTTCTTTAATAGATATAAAAATCCCAGATTTATTGTCTGGACCCTCTTACGCCAGTCGTACTCGTAAGTGAAAGTTATACCAAGTAGGACGAACCGCTAACGCACACTTCTTCGGACCAATCTCTCGCTGTAATATTAACCGTGTACTTAGGTCCACATTATGCTGTGCGGATGTTCGCCAAATATTCGTTTTATTCTATTTACTGGTATTGGTATTATTAATATCGATATATATACACCTATAAAACCGTTTAAGTATATATATACATATATAAATTTTTTTTTTTGTTTCTTTCTTTCTTTTTTTTCGGCTATAACCTCTGAGAAGGAAATATTATACGGTAAAAAATTATCATATATACACCAAATAGCGGAAGAGCTATTCTACACGACTTTCGAAATTCTTTAAGACTTTAATATTAAGTCAAGGTTGAAGCTCATCCGCTCCCTCGATGACTTGAGTAGCTGTATATAGTTCGCTTTTTGATATACTTATATATATACTGCAGATAACTTGTATACGTGGTATAAAACGAATTTACGATTTTAACCGTGATGATCAGACTTTTGATAAATTAAATCGGATCAAAAAATTTAAATATCGTCTTGTGGTAAAATAATTATATTTAGATAGTTCGTTCGAGTTGGATAACAGCGTCTAAACCTACCGAAGCGCGTAATACGGAATCAACCACACGTATAACAAAATCGACGTAACTAGAACAAAATCGAATATCGACGTATTATACATCCGCTAAAATTATGTATCGACGGTTTGGTATTAGGGTATGTACTTTTGCCAAAAATATCTCCCGGTTAGATCTAGTCAGATATCAGTGGGATAGAGATCAGAGGATATTATAGCTGTACTTAGTACATGTATAGGGAGATGATTTCAATTTCGTTACCTTGTGGAGGTCGCTGAAAAAGTTGCAACAACGACGATGACGACGATGAGGACGAGGCGTTCGGATACCCACGTAGATAGGATAGATATATACATATATACAAACATACATACATTCACATTCGGATTGTATAAAGAAAGTTCTGTGTCCAACCTAACGCGATATCGCTCGACTATACGGTGCGAGTGTATGTTCTCCCAATATTCATTGGAGAGTCGAGCTTGACCCGTCTCCGAGTCATCGGTTCTTAAGAAAAAAAAAAAAAAAAATTCTTTTTAAGGTAGACAAGCACGCGTCGCTATATATCTGTACGACTATATACATAAATTTTGGACATACACCCACACATACGGATATTTATCTATGTAGAGAGACGGGATTAGTGTATGGTATGCTATAAAATAAAGTTATATACCTCGTCGTCGTTCCTCCTTACTCCTCCTCCTCCTTTTTCTCCTCCTCGAGACTTTACGGAGGATGGTAAAAAGGCATATTATTGCTGTAGGTAGAGAAAGGTGCCCAAGCGTATACACATCAAAAGATTAGAGTGGAGCTTCGTCGACGTCGTTTACCTCCACGGTGGGGGTACGCGAGAGAAACGAACCTCAAGACCCACGGATACTACCTGACAATCAGTTTTCATCTGTGCCTTCGACGTTCAGTCGTGTTACACTGATCTCGAAGGTACATACCCGTTGCTGCGGCTTCAGGGTGCATCAGGGTATAACTAATATAACCGGTTATACATGCTGCTTAAGATCGGCTGGTAATACGGCCTCATTACAATATATATATATATATATACCTATATATATTATTTCGGGGGTTCTATACGTATACCGTGTTTTACACAAATGCAGTGTGACTTGTAGATATTCATATATTTTTTTTTAATTTGAGAGCGGTTCGATATACGAAGAAGAAATAATATGGAGCTCTTCAAATTCGTGAGTATATAAATTTTCTTATTTTTTTCACGTATTATCTACACTCTTATTTAAATTTGAATTACATTCGAAGCATGAATCTTTTATCATTTCATCTGACACACGAACCTTTCGGTTATTAATGATTCACATGTATATATGTATACATATGTATACCATACACCTATATACATATACACGAGTTTCGCCATTCTTAATTAGCACGAGGTGCACCGCTCTCGGAAGTTATATATATAGATATAATATATTATGTATAGACGCGATGCGAAACGAATTAATTTAATAAGAAGAAATTCCAATTAAATTTCGAATCTTAAATGTATGAAATGATATATCTACATATAGTCTCTTATTCAGAATATTTATTTAATTACAAATGATGATCGTATTTAAAATGAATCCCCGAGTTTTCTGAACGCGTTAATAAATTCTTAATAACTAAAGGTATAACCTCGTAACTACTTCGTACCTACATACTTCGAACTCACTTTACCATATTGGGAGCAGTTGTGACTTGGAATTGTTTATCATGGGGGCCGGTTAACTGTGTCTCTGATGCTACTAGAATACCAATTGATCCCTCGGCTATGGGCTATGCTCTTGGATATGGGTGCAGGATGTCTTTTCTCGGTATAAAACCGGGTCAGTCGGTTACGTGTGTCAGATAAACCACGCATATATTAACCACCCAATTGCCTGGGAATTTAGTCCTCGATGAAGAATCCTGTATTTAATTATTAAAACAATAAAAATAATAATCAATCCCAACCCAGTATTCAGACCCGATAGAGGACGACGGTCATTTTCGTTTTACAGACCGCAATGTTCCTGCTGATTGTCTCCGCGACAGTATCCAGCGAAAAGGAAGAAGGGGGAGTTGGAAGATCCCGTGATAAAAGACAGCAAATTGCGTTCTATCCTCGGCGAGGGTCTCGACCTCCTCCTTACGCTGTTCAGATGGAACCAATCGTTCAGTACTCGCAAAGAGACCCGCTCTATAATCCCTTGGCAAGCGCGAAGAGCGACGATTCGGTATACCTCGAGGAGCAGGGCCAGCCACCGATCGGCTATTACCAAAGTGAACCAGAACCGATAATAGAAATTATAATCAAAGAATCTAACGAAACTCTGCCGACTCCCGCACCTCTACCTCAACCCATACAGCCAAGACCTACGAAGGAACCGATTCAAGTATTCTACGTTAAATATGAGAAGAAAAAAGGACACGGGGACGACAAACCAAGAGTTATTTACGATACTCCGATCCCTGCACTTACACCTGTCGAAGAACACGAGGAAGTTAATAATCCCGAGCATTCGGAATATCACGAGGAATTGAGCTCTGTTACATCGCCTGCGCCGCCGTTGGAACCTTCGACTACTTTGAGGACTGTGATCAGGCCTGATAGTGAGACTTATCATGCTGGAAGTAGCGGGATTCGGGTTACTTTTGGTACTGAACAAGTACCGCCTAATCAACACAATAAAAGGAGCGATAGGGACCAGGATAGACCTCCGTTTCTAGGACCGATTATTCCGAGTGGATCTTCGAAGAGACAGCATGGACCTTATCAACCAATACAACCTGTTCCTCATCCTGGTATTCACAGATTTCCACCTGCACATGCTCAGCAAAGAGTTGTTAACTCGTTTCCTTTAGTTGGTAATAACCCGCAGCAAAATGGTGTAGGATTTCCGCCTCAGTTACAATTTCAGCAAACTCAACTGACCAGAAATCCCAACGTTGGAAGACCTCAGAGATTGCCTATTACTATACAGGGGCTACCTGATGTTCAGCAACGCGTTCCTTTCAACTCTTTCAATGGTCGTTTACAGAACGGCAATCAACAACAGACTGTTCCGATTCAGAATGGGTTCAACGTGGATCATCAACAACAGAATTTATTTAAACAACAACAGGAACTTGAGAAACAACGTTACTACGAACAGAGGAGACAGCAGGATCTTATCAGACAACAGGATCAAAATAGACAACGGGATCAAATTCAACAGAGGCAACAACAGGAACAGATCAGAATACAGGAACAAAGACGACAGCAGGAAATTGAACATAAAAAAATACAGGAACACCAGAGAAGACAGCAAGAAAACGAACAGAAACAGATACAGGAACAATACAGACAGCAACAGGTCAAATACAGTCAACAACAATTTCAGCAAATACCTCAACCGCAATTTTTAATCCCACAAAATCAACCGCCCACTTCTTCACCCTCTGATCGACCAGGTGGCGAGATTTTAAAGGCTGTACCGAAGCTCGAACAGCACTACGCGATCAGGGAAAATCCTTTGCATCCAGGACCGTTTCCTCCGAATCCACAGCCTTCGCCATTCCCGATTATTAATCAGGGACAGTTTTCACAGACCCCGCAACCCAACGCTATCGATGGTCTGCAACATTTTTCGCGTAATCGTCAGGTTCCGTTTGCCGGTGGTGATAGTAGTCAGCAACAGATAACGAGTAAACAACAAAACTTCCAAAATTTACACCAACAACAACAGCAACAGCAACAGCAACAGCAACAGCAACAGCAACAGCAACAGCAGCAGCAGCAGCAGCAGCAATTCTATTCTCATAATTTACCAGCCACTCAGCAATTGGCTACTTCCGGTACTGTGGTTAATCCTCAATCGGTTTGGGAATCGCGTCCAGTATTTCCACGACATAATTCAAATTCGGGACAACCGATTTACGCCACTCCTGTAACTAAATTTGGTGATGTAATTCGAGGCCCGTCTACTACTACAGCGACTTATGCACCTCCGACGACCGCATCACCCCCGCCTAGCGTTTCCACGACAACAGAAGAACCCAGTACGACGACTACTGTTTCCCCGAAGAGTGAGGCGAAGATTAAACAAAATATCGCCAATCTTCCCGACGAGGTACCCGACGATATTAGAGAGCAACTTTTGAGCTCTGGTATACTGGGCAATGCTGATATTCAAATATTGGATTACGACAAGGTCGGAGACATCCCGATTGAAAATCTTCCACCGGAAGCTCTGGCTAACTTTTACGGTGCTGGTGGTGGAGGAGCGGTTAGTGCTGCAGCCAGCGAACCGGTTCCAGCGATCGTTAAGAGGCCAAAGATCATCAATTCGTTAGGAGAAAAAGTAGCTTCAAAAATACCACCTAAGGTAGAACAGGCCACGCTCAGACCAGGTGGCGTAGAAATGAAAGTGGTACACTTTGACCCTAATACTGCCCAAGGTCAAGCTATAGCTAATCACCACATAAGAGAAGATGCTACGCATATTCTTGATCCGGTAAAAATTGGAGCTAAGGATAATTCAAGGTACAATAGATACCTTCCACTCAAGGTTAGCGGTGCTGCATTTCCGCTACCAGACGTGCCGGAACTAAACGGTAGAAAAATCACTAGCGTTGTCGTACTCGCACCTGTTGACTACAACTTTCAAGTAGAGAGGGACCAACACGATACTCAAATTACACGGGGGGCAAGGAAACTGAACGATGTACAAGCTGTTAGATTTTTAGCCGGCGATGCCCTGAAGCAAGTAGTTAAAAAACCAAACGCTGAAAACTACAAGAAATGGTTGGAACAAGAAAGTCGCGCCGATCCTCAGAGGCAGTCGGTCGTTCTCCTCGTTACAACGTAAGGAACAAATGTTTTTTTTGTGTTCTTGTATTCTTGTATTCTTTTTCTCGCGGTTTTTTAATTTTGTTTATTTTATTTTTATACACTTTTAGGCCCGCGGACGATTCGCATGGTGATAAGGAGATTTTCATGTACGATGTCACGACCCAAGCTGTTAGTAAATTGTCCGGAGATTTGTCAACGGCTTTTGTAGACGTTGCGGAAAGTAATTCTGGAAATGAAGAAGCCCAGACAGACATTCAGGATTCGTCTTCGACATCTTAAACCATAGTTTTTTTTTTCTTATTCCCTCGCGATGAAAATTATTTCGATAGATTTATTTAGGCTGCTTTAGAAGAAAAAGAACAAAAAAATAATAATTTTGAAATCAAATTGAGTTCACGTATTAATATAATATAATCAGTGCCAAATTTAGAGTGGAATGATGTATAATCGCTAATACCGATTTCCTATTATATTCATATCATTCTTTTCAACGGTAGGATATATATATATATATGTATATATCTCGAATACTCAAAAATATAATTAACGAAATGCCAGTTAATAATTAGAAAGGAAAGAAAAAGTAAAAAAAAGTAAAAGAAAATGAAAAAAGAATAGATTAATTATACATTATTATTATATTATTATGCGATGTAGATATCTTTATCTGTATATTATACTACATTTCTTTTTATACATATATTTTTTATACGAAATAAATAATACTTTTTTATACTTATTGGGGTATGAGACTTATTTATATACAATATTATATGTCTATATATTTGAATTTTGCACACAATATGTTCGATATTAAAAACTAACAAACAAATCTGACCTCTTCACTTTCTACTTAACTTTCTATTGTCTATGATTTTTCCCAGATGTCTCGTGTCTGGTCATGGAGGGTTCTAATCGGGTCAGAGTCAGATCAGAGTCAAGTTGGTTTGACTGGATTAGAATTTACAGCAGAGTTGTGGTAAGGTTGAATGCACTGACATATTGAGATTATGTTGATCTTCAGAATCTCGCAAAACGTCATATGTCCGAGAGTGATAATTGTGAAATTCATAGTGCATAGTATTATTTCTTGTTTTACCAAATCGGTGACAGTACATTATTTTTCGTAGTCAGCTAGTTCTCTGAGCGGAGGGGGTCCATTGCGATTGAAATGCCGAACACGATCATCTATCTAATTGGTGGCACACCGTTTGGTTGGAAAGCCCAAAAAACCGAATCGAATAATAGATACAGTTTTGTTTCCGTTAGATCTCAGAAATTCCCCGGATCCAGGCAATTTCCCGCGGATCTGGTAATTTAATAAAAAAAAATATTGCCAAGAGATTGGGCCTTTCGAATGAAGAACCTTTGGTTTGAATCATTTTGTTCGGCAGACCTTATTTTTCGAGTTATTCACGATTGTCGGGTTGAAAAAAAAACACCCTGTATACCTATAAAGTTGGCCCTTGAGTTTAGTATTTTTCAATCTTTTAAATTCCAAACAATTACACTTAATTGATCCACTAATTTCGTTAATTACTGAATTCCAGTTTTTGAGAACGAAGGAAAAACCAAATAGGGATTTTCTATGGCAGAATAGCTGCCAAATTAAATTCTCCCCCGATTTTTTATTTTCAAAAATTTTGTCGAAATTGACATCAAGTTCTAACGTAATTTCATGCGATGAACAATAGAGTCAAAAAATATTCATCTATGATTCTAGAATAGCTGATCCCGCCAGAATTTAAACCGACCGGTGGTGACGTCATGCGAACTTTCAACATGGCGGCTCGCGCAGGCACGAACTTGTCCGTGGCGTCGTGGCGACCGGCGTCAGTCGGAGTCAGGCAGCGGGACGGAGCGGGTCGGGGTGTCGCTTGTGGCTCCGTAAGTTAATTATTTTCTCCGTCAAAAGCTCAGAGGACATTAACAATGAGGAAAAGAAAGTTATTTTTCTGTGCCGGAACCGACGCCGGGGATAAAAAAAACTGCAAGTCACGCTACAACGCCGGTGCGTAATTTCAATCAAAATTTTCTCAAAAAAGTTGACAGTGAAGAAGTTTTCTAAATCAAATTTTCATATCCAAACCCTTACAAACTTTGCTAACCTAAAATTCAAAAATTTTTCACCAAAAAAAGTTTTAAAACAAAAATCAAAACTTTCGCGAAGAGGTTATGTCCTTGTCCTCGAAAACCGTCGCTGACGTGTGAAAAAAAGGTAAGAGTAGTTTAATCTTGGTACTGCACGAACGTTAGGAATAAAATTCGAGTCCGAGCATGTAATTTATCCCTGCAAAACCATTTAAAAAAAAAAACAAACATTTCCGAGACGGAACTTTTTCACTCGCTGCGCCGTCGAGTGTTTTGACAGTTTATCTGAATATGAGCCAGCGTCTAATTTTCTCGATTGAATTTATATTTATCGTCCAGAAAACCGTAGTTGGCGTGTGAAAACAGATGAGAGTAGTTTAATCTTGGTACTGCACGACCATTAGAAGTAAAATTCAAGTCTGAGCATGTAATTTAGTTCCGCGCTAAACCCTTTTACAAAACTATACATTCTCGAGACAAAATTTTTTACTCGTTACGCCGACGATTGTTTTCAGCAGTTGCCTTCGAATATTATTTTTACTCGTAGGTAGATAACAATTGTGTATCTTTTGACAAAATTATTATAAGACTTGTTTAGATTCAATAATACCGTGGAATTATTGATCTCTGTATAATAATTATATACAATGTACAGAAAGTCTTAACGAGAAAAATATAAAGTAAAGACAAGCGAGCGGGTCACATAGACCGAATGTCGTTATTTGGACCAAATTCGAGAATAATTAGACAACCGTTATCCACTTGTATTGAGAATTTAACTGAACTTTTAATGTACCGACAACCTTTATTGATGAAAAAATGTTTTTGATTACAGACACAGACTGCAGCAGGTCATGAATGCAGCTCTCGGGCGATTTGAACGATCAAATATCGCCGATGAAACGAGAAAAGGTAAGGCGTTAATCGTAACGCTAGTTCTAGCTTCTTTCTCTCACTTCTGTTGGCGAATTTTTAAATCATTAAATTAAAATGAATACATTAAATAAATTTTAATGTATTCATTTATTCATTCGAATTACACAGCATAAATAATCGACTTTTTTGTTTTATCTCGAAAATATCGCAACACTGATTGTACGAGTATTCGATTGATAAATCTTGTCACTTTTTTTTTTTTCAGTGAAATGAGTGTCGCCAACATCTCCCAATTACATTCCTGTGGGATCCAAGTGAGATCGAATACCAAAACTAAAATTGATTTCATAGCGCTTCGAAGCAGGTAAAATGCAATAATTTAATTGATAATCTTTTCAAGAAATATATGGACTAATAATCAGTATAATATAATCATGGCCCTAAATTTTGATTGACTAATTGAAGCATTGTCCTCACAGATAAGCTCCTTTGAATATATGACTGCTTCCTACATGTATTCAAAATCAAATTTATACGAAGTTTATTTCTAATTTTACTCATTTCTCTTCTCATTTTACAGAATATCGTGTCAGCAGGCCAATCCTGGCAATTAGAGCAACTGAGAGGATCGGAAGATGACTTGGCTGAAACTGATCGTATACTGATGGAAGAAGGTGAAACAAGGACTCTATTCGTGTGGAAGACCAGAGAAGGTAAGATTACAGATGTCTTGAATAAACATTTCAAAGAATTGTAAATTAGTGAATCCATAGAGAAACTGTAAACTCTGGCATTTGTAAGTTTATTTTTACAATCAAACTTGAATTTGTCTGTTAGGTGATCAATTTGTCTTCAATCAGACGAGTACGTGATCAGATGGTGCACCACTATGGGTATGCAAAGAGTGCGAAGGATCAGAAGAAAAGAAAGCTGCAGTACAAGGAATGCACGGAATAATGGATCTTTCAACTTCGTATTTTATTTAAGAAATTAGAGAGATACGTAAATAAGATTAGATTAGGATCATAAGCATAAACATAGCGTACAGATACATTACACGTACTAGCGATCGTGTATTTGTATTTGTATTTTATTTTAGAATTTAGAGAGATACATAGATAGAGATTGAATTGTTAATACTTGTATTTTTCTATAATATCATTAATTGTCGCGGTAATTCGATTGGAATTTTATGTAAATCAAATCTGTCGAGGTCTGGGCCCAAGGGGACCGTCAATCGGACCTTCCGAGGACGGGTCTCGTCAGATATTTTATTGAAGTTATAATTATGAATAATTATGTATGAAGTTAATAGAAATATTAACATCAATATAATTATGAGAAGTTATAATTATCAATAATAATTCAATTCTTACTCGATCTTGAAAACTTGACTTTTGAATTGGATATATTTTATATCGTTAAAAGTAGAGATATTTACTTCCTTTGTTACTTTTTATAGAAAATACTTGTATTAGGAGATTTAATTTCAAATCGATTCGTCTCTCTAGTTTTAAAAGATTAGATTAGATTAGATAAGATTATTATAATAAGCATAAACATAGCGTACAGGTACATTACACGTACTATCGATCGTGTATTTGTATTTGTATTTTATTTTAAAATTTAGAGAGATACATAGATAAAGATTGAATTGTTAATACTTGTATTTTTCTATAATATCATTAATTGTCGCGGTAATTCGATTGGAATTTTATGTAAATCAAATCTGTCGAGGTCTGGGCCCAAGGGGACCGTCAATCGGACCTTCCGAGGACGGGTCTCGTCAGATATATTATTGAAGTTATAATTATGAATAATTATGTATGAAGTTAATAGAAATATTAACATCAATATAATTATGAGAAGTTATAATTATCAATAATAATTCAATTCTTACTCGATCTTGAAAACTTAACTTTTGAATTGGATATATTTTATATCGTTAAAAGTAGAGATATTTACTTCCTTTGTTACTTTTTATAGAAAATACTTGTATTAGGAGATTTAATTTCAAATCGATTCGTCTCTCTAGTTTTAAAAGATTAGATTAGATTAGATAAGATTATTATAATAAGCATAAACATAGCGTACAGGTACATTACACGTACTATCGATCGTGTATTTGTATTTGTATTTTATTTTAAAATTTAGAGAGATACATAGATAAAGATTGAATTGTTAATACTTGTATTTTTCTATAATATCATTAATTGTCGCGGTAATTCGATTGGAATTTTATGTAAATCAAATCTGTCGAGGTCTGGGCCCAAGGGGACCGTCAATCGGACCTTCCGAGGACGGGTCTCGTCAGATATATTATTGAAGTTATAATTATGAATAATTATGTATGAAGTTAATAGAAATATTAACATCAATATAATTATGAGAAGTTATAATTATCAATAATAATTCAATTCTTACTCGATCTTGAAAACTTAACTTTTGAATTGGATATATTTTATATCGTTAAAAGTAGAGATATTTACTTCCTTTGTTACTTTTTATAGAAAATACTTGTATTAGGAGATTTAATTTCAAATCGATTCGTCTCTCTAGTTTTAAAAGATTAGATTAGATTAGATAAGATTATTATAATAAGCATAAACATAGCGTACAGGTACATTACACGTACTATCGATCGTGTATTTGTATTTGTATTTTATTTTAGAATTTAGAGAGATACATAGATAGAGATTGAATTGTTAATACTTGTATTTTTCTATAATATCATTAATTGTCGCGGTAATTCGATTGGAATTTTATGTAAATCAAATCTGTCGAGGTCTGGGCCCAAGGGGACCGTCAATCGGACCTTCCGAGGACGGGTCTCGTCAGATATATTATTGAAGTTATAATTATGAATAATTATGTATGAAGTTAATAGAAATATTAACATCAATATAATTATGAGAAGTTATAATTATCAATAATAATTCAATTCTTACTCGATCTTGAAAACTTGACTTTTGAATTGGATATATTTTATATCGTTAAAAGTAGAGATATTTACTTCCTTTGTTACTTTTTATAGAAAATACTTGTATTAGGAGATTTAATTTCAAATCGATTCGTCTCTCTAGTTTTAAAAGATTAGATTAGATTAGATAAGATTATTATAATAAGCATAAACATAGCGTACAGGTACATTACACGTACTATCGATCGTGTATTTGTATTTGTATTTTATTTTAGAATTTAGAGAGATACATAGATAGAGATTGAATTGTTAATACTTGTATTTTTCTATAATATCATTAATTGTCGCGGTAATTCGATTGGAATTTTATGTAAATCAAATCTGTCGAGGTCTGGGCCCAAGGGGACCGTCAATCGGACCTTCCGAGGACGGGTCTCGTCAGATATATTATTGAAGTTATAATTATGAATAATTATGTATGAAGTTAATAGAAATATTAACATCAATATAATTATGAGAAGTTATAATTATCAATAATAATTCAATTCTTACTCGATCTTGAAAACTTGACTTTTGAATTGGATATATTTTATATCGTTAAAAGTAGAGATATTTACTTCCTTTGTTACTTTTTATAGAAAATACTTGTATTAGGAGATTTAATTTCAAATCGATTCGTCTCTCTAGTTTTAAAAGATTAGATTAGATTATTATTATTACTATTATTATTATTATTATAAGCATAAAAATAGCGTACAGGTACATTACACGTACTATCGATCGTGTATTTGTATTTGTATTTTATTTTAGAATTTAGAGAGATACATAGATAGAGATTGAATTGTTAATACTTGTATTTTTCTATAATATCATTAATTGTCGCGGTAATTCGATTGGAATTTTATGTAAATCAAATCTGCCGAGGTCTGGGCCCAAGGGGACCGTCAATCGGACCTTCCGAGGACGGGTCTCGCCAGATATTTTATTGAAGTTATAAGTATGAATAATTATGTATGAAGTTGATAGAAATATTAATATCAATATAATTATGAGAAGTTATAATTATCAATAAAAATTCAATTCTTACTCGATCTTGAAAACTTACCTTTTGAATTGGATATATTTTATATCGTTAAAAGTAGAGATATTTACTTCCTTTGTTACTTTTTATAGAAAATACTTGTATTAGGAGATTTAATTTCAAATCGATTCGTCTCTCTAGTTTTAAAAGATTAGATTAGATTAGATAAGATTATTATAATAAGCATAAACATAGCGTACAGGTACATTACACGTACTATCGATCGTGTATTTGTATTTGTATTTTATTTTAGAATTTAGAGAGATACATAGATAGAGATTGAATTGTTAATACTTGTATTTTTCTATAATATCATTAATTGTCGCGGTAATTCGATTGGAATTTTATGTAAATCAAATCTGTCGAGGTCTGGGCCCAAGGGGACCGTCAATCGGACCTTCCGAGGACGGGTCTCGTCAGATATATTATTGAAGTTATAATTATGAATAATTATGTATGAAGTTAATAGAAATATTAACATCAATATAATTATGAGAAGTTATAATTATCAATAATAATTCAATTCTTACTCGATCTTGAAAACTTGACTTTTGAATTGGATATATTTTATATCGTTAAAAGTAGAGATATTTACTTCCTTTGTTACTTTTTATAGAAAATACTTGTATTAGGAGATTTAATTTCAAATCGATTCGTCTCTCTAGTTTTAAAAGATTAGATTAGATTATTATTATTACTATTATTATTATTATTATAAGCATAAAAATAGCGTACAGGTACATTACACGTACTATCGATCGTGTATTTGTATTTGTATTTTATTTTAGAATTTAGAGAGATACATAGATAGAGATTGAATTGTTAATACTTGTATTTTTCTATAATATCATTAATTGTCGCGGTAATTCGATTGGAATTTTATGTAAATCAAATCTGCCGAGGTCTGGGCCCAAGGGGACCGTCAATCGGACCTTCCGAGGACGGGTCTCGCCAGATATTTTATTGAAGTTATAAGTATGAATAATTATGTATGAAGTTGATAGAAATATTAATATCAATATAATTATGAGAAGTTATAATTATCAATAAAAATTCAATTCTTACTCGATCTTGAAAACTTACCTTTTGAATTGGATATATTTTATATCGTTAAAAGTAGAGATATTTACTTCCTTTGTTACTTTTTATAGAAAATACTTGTATTAGGAGATTTAATTTCAAATCGATTCGTCTCTCTAGTTTTAAAAGATTAGATTAGATTAGATAAGATTATTATAATAAGCATAAACATAGCGTACAGGTACATTACACGTACTATCGATCGTGTATTTGTATTTGTATTTTATTTTAGAATTTAGAGAGATACATAGATAGAGATTGAATTGTTAATACTTGTATTTTTCTATAATATCATTAATTGTCGCGGTAATTCGATTGGAATTTTATGTAAATCAAATCTGTCGAGGTCTGGGCCCAAGGGGACCGTCAATCGGACCTTCCGAGGACGGGTCTCGTCAGATATATTATTGAAGTTATAATTATGAATAATTATGTATGAAGTTAATAGAAATATTAACATCAATATAATTATGAGAAGTTATAATTATCAATAATAATTCAATTCTTACTCGATCTTGAAAACTTCACTTTTGAATTGGATATATTTTATATCGTTAAAAGTAGAGATATTTACTTCCTTTGTTACTTTCTATAGAAAATACTTGTATCAGGAGATTTAATTTCAAATCGATTCGTCTCTCTAGTTTTAAAAGATTAGATTAGATTAGATAAGATTATTATAATAAGCATAAACATAGCGTACAGGTACATTACACGTACTATCGATCGTGTATTTGTATTTATATTTTATTTTAGAAATTAGAGAGATACATATGCTGTAGCAATAAATTTCCTGATATACCAGTAATCACTTGCTTCGTTATTTCCCCCCTTTCCCTCATTACGTTATTTAGATTCATTCCCTTATTACGTTATACATCTTCAGTCAACGACGGAGGCTTAGACGCATGCCTGCATTTCTGTACGTCGTATTTTTTCGCTCCAAAAATTTTAGCACACCTCCTCGGCTCAGATGTTCTCCTGATACCAGGAGCAATTTTTCGACTTAAAAGTCTAGAAATTCCTTATTTTATAAGCGAATGAGACATGCATAGAGAGAGAGAGAGCGAGAGACACATCTATACGACTGCATGCTTGCTTAGACATAGTCAGGGGGTTTTCCCGCCAAAAATTTCAGCACACCTCCTCGGGTCAGATGTTCTCCTGATACCAGGAGCAATTTTTCGACTTAAAATTCTAGAAATTCCTTATTTTATAAGCGACCTAGATATGCATAGAGAGAGAGAGAGAGAGAGAGAGCGAGAGACACATCTATACGAATGCATGCTTGCTTAGACATAGAGTCAGGGGGTTTTCCCGCCAAAAATTTCAGCACACCTCCTCGGGTCAGATGTTCTCCTGATACCAGGAGCAATTTTTCGACTTAAAATTTTAGAAATTCCTTATTTTATCAGCGAATGAGACATGCATAGAGAGAGAGAGAGAGAGAGAGAGAGCGAGAGACACATCTATACGAACGCATGCTTGCTTAGACATAGAGTCAGGGGGTTTTCCCGCCAAAAATTTCAGCACACCTCCTCGGGTCAGATGTTCTCCTGATACCAGGAGCAATTTTCGACTAAAAATTTCAGAAATTCCTTATTTTATAAGCGAGTGAGACATGCAGAGAGAGAGAGCGAGTGAGACATGCAGAGAGAGAGAGCGAGAGACACATCTATACGAACGCATGCTTGCTTAGACATAGAGTCAGGGGGTTTTCCCGCCAAAAATTTCAGCACACCTCCTCGGGTCAGATGTTCTCCTGATACCAGGAGCAATTTTTCTACTTAAAATTTTAAAGGACTGGGCGAGCTAGGAAACGCAGTCGATTAGGACTGGATGAGTTAGGAGAGTTCGGTCGATTAGGACTGGGAAAAATTTGCGATAAGACGACCAATAATTATTTTCTCAAAAATGAATACGTAATCGAGTCTCTTTATTTGCTTTTTGAGATACAGGTCATCTTAATATATAAATTACAATTGTATTACATACTACTAATAATATACTACAATGCAACTATTTTAAAAATGTATATGAAATATCAGCATTGTATATGTATACGTACATACTTAAATAAAAATCATTATCAATACTATCTTTATTATATGAAAAATAATACAATCAAAATCTACAAAAATAATTCTCCAAATTTATATAAGAATAATCGATGTGCGATAACAATGCTATTGAAACACTGCAAATTAATATTTTTCGTAATTTCTATTTTGTTTCAGGTTAGGATTAAGTGGCCGGACTGTGTAGAGATGCTGTGTATCTCTACAGAATACAGTATTATATTGGACTGTTACTATGTAATCTGGTTTAAATAAATAAATACATACATAAATAAATATCAGTTCGGGGTATTCGTTTTGAATCTCGTTAACACAACCCCCATGTGCGAACTCTTTGACGCCACGGGAGCCACTGAGTGCACTGACCCTGCTACAGCAGGTGCAGTTGATCAAGTTCAAGGTCGCTGCTCTCCCCACCAACGGAGTCTAAAATGGTATCGCCATCTCGCGGTCGTAGAGATAAACTACTTTGGCCCGTAAAACCGGTATATGGCATGACTGCCGATAAGAGTAGTACATCATTCAAAGTCTGCTTCATAGATGGAGCAGTGAGCATTAAACAGAACTCAAATCTCTGACGTCAGGCGTGGTGTCGCACGCTGCAACGCTGATGAACGACTGGCAGCTAGTATACCTTGGAACCCCGCTTCCCCCGCTCATGACTAACGTTTGTCCTTATTTGGGAAGCGAATGAGCATGCATAGAGACACATCTATACGAATGCATACTTGCTTAGACATAACTCAGGGGGTTTTGAAATGCAGGCATGCATCTAAGCTTCCGTCGTTGACTGAAAATGTATAACGTAATGAGGGAATCTTGAAATTTATTGCTGCAGCATCGATACAATATTACTTATTGTCAAAGTTGTATACAATTTGTAAGTATTTCTTGAAAATGAATATGTATTTATAAATATGTATGTATTCAGATTCGAAAATGAAATTCTCGTAAATAAATGTATATTTACTCTTCTACACTTCTCTGTGTTTCAAGTATTTCCATTAAGATTTCACAAATATTCTCGTTAGCGCAGCCCCCATGTGTACTCTTTGACGGCACGAGGGCCACTGACCCCGTGACTGCAGGTGCAGCTACTCAAGTTCAAGGTCGTTGCTCTATCTGCCAATGGGGTCTGAAATGGTATCGCCATCTCGCGGTCGAAATGACAACTACTTCCGTCGGTAAGATCGGTATCTGCCAGACATACTCAACGGTTCGCGCTCTTGTCTTTAGTCTCCATGCCCTAACGTAACCTAACAAAATTCGACACTTAAAATTACCTCGGGCGTCTGAGAGTTTGATTTATATCAACAACAATGAGGCTGTCTACATTTCTCATGAGTAAAGTCGGCGATTTAACTAAAATGCACTCAAATCTGCCAGAGGCTTACATAAATCGCATTGTTAATAAGGTAATTTTACGTAAACCTAACCTCTCCGTCCCTTATCACCAAGGTATAAGAAAATCTATTCCATTCTTTATATTTTGCTGAAATTAAAACCATATCAGTAAATAGACATAGATTTTAGTAAACTCCGAAGATATTTTGTTCCTATTCTTTTTCCTTTTAACAGTTTCAGCAAAAAATTGATATGCACCAATTTTCTGTATACATTCACCAAAATACTCTATGTTTCTTTGCAGGTTTATTATAAAACACCCCGTGCAGTTCAGTATTTAAATCGAACCATAAAGCGTAAAAATTTCCGATTTACTATGAATCGACCATGGACCGTCCAATCCGAGTTTCAAAACGCACCCAACACTCATCGAAAAAAGGTTTTCATAGAGCCAATTAAAGACTGGAGTTTCTTCAAAGGTGATAGGGTGAGATTGCCAATTATTAAATTGAATTTTGAGCAATTTTTCAGAATCATATACAACGTCTGTTCATTTTGTAAGCATGATATTAATGTTATAAAATTTTTCAGGTCGAAGTACTCGTCGGTCGTGATAAAGGAAAGCATGGAATAGTTTCTCAGATCATACAAGAGAGAAACTGGGTGATAGTTGAAGGGCTGAATACACATCTAAGACGAATTGGAAAGGATAAAGATTTCCCGGGGTCGGTCGTACTGAGCGAAGCTCCTCTTCTGGTCACCACAGACGTTGCCCTCGTCGATCCTAGTGATTTGTAGGTAGCAAATGCAAACCAAGCATGTTCTACACTGTAAAAAAAATTTTCTAAGTCTGACAGAATTCTGAATGTTTGTACAACAATCAATAATCTATTTTTAAAATGATTTACTACCTTCAGGCAAGGCTGCAAAGTGGAATGGCGTTTTACAGAAAATGGAGAAAAAGTTAGGGTATCATGTCGCACTGGCCGTATTATTCCAATTCCACTTAAGAACATCGAAACTGTAGATTACAAGGAGCCTGGTCTTTATAAAGCGGCAGAAAAGGATACCCTTGAAGCAGATGTGAAGAAAATAACTTTCGAGGTACCAGGGATTGAAGAAATTTAATAAAAGGCTCCTCCAGATTATTGAAAATTAATTTCACTTCACTATTCGTTGAAATTAATGCCTCTTTTATTTATTTATTTACAGCCGGAACTCAAAACTTTCGAAATGGACGTGATGGATAAAATGGGGATCAAGGAAGAGCGCACAAGAAAACCTATCTTCTGGTATTAAGATTATAAATGGATTTTGATTAGCAGATTTTTGTTTTTAAGTCCTAAGTTATTACCACAGTACAGATAAATTGTGAAAAGTAATAATCCGTATATTATAAGGAACGTAGAATAAAAATATTTGATTATAATTAATTGTTATTGTTTTTTTTAAATGCAATATTGTTTATTGTTACGAGGAGCTACATAGATAACCTGCGCTTAATTGAGAATTGAGAATAATACAATAGGTATTAGATTAATAGCAGAAATAGTAACTTAATGGGTTTACAGCTGACAATATTGAATTATTAGAATAAACAACAATTAGCCAAAACTCCAAGGAATATATCGCCACACACATATCACAGCACGATTTTTTTTTCTTTCTTTTTTTTCAACAAACGCAGAATCCAGAACAGAAACATATTGATTTCAAATTTAAATACTCCAATAATGATATACTTTCTTATATTAATTAACAGTTTTTCTTTCTTTCTTATTTTTTTTTTTTTTTAATTTTTTTTTCTCTTTCTTTATATTATTATTATTTATCTCAATCATACTATGTATTCAGTCACTATTTACAATTTATTTTAAATAATTTTTTTAGCGTATTAGTGAAAAAAAAAAAAGTTATTCATTATACATATACATAATAAAGCTTTAATTAACATATTCACTTGAGTGATAATTATTTTCAAGTTTCCTATTAGATATATAATAGATATATTTAATATTATGCCAATATATCATGCAACGTTTTACGAAACATTATTACAGCTGTATATTTACTGTCTTTCCTGACGAAAAAAAAAAAAACTTTCGGTTTTTTAATCAGCTCGATAATATAACGTCCAGTAAGACGAAGTAGTAATTTCGTAGCGTATAAATTACAAGTTTCTCAATAAGATAGTAAAAAAATTTATTAGATAGTATAAAAATAGATCGAATCTAAAAAAAAAAAACCAGTTCATTTGCAATTCGCATTATAAACAGCATGCATTTTCAAGTATACATATAAATATATACTCCAGAATTGCATTATACTTAATAACGGAAGCTTTTCATTTTTATTCCTACTCATTATGTATAATATGACATATTATTGCACTGCCAGCACTCTATCGCTACAATTCTGTTAACAATATTTTTTGTTTTCTGTGTTCTTATCATTTTTATTTTTATTTATTTTTCGTCTTCTCATTTATTATAATATAAGAGAAAAGGCTGTTTTCGAAAACTTTTACACCGTGTATAATTGTATAAATTTTTTAAATAACTATTGATAAAATTATTATTGTTATTATTTATTATTAGTATTATTAATATCATGATTTTTATTATTAATATAATCATTCAAACCCAAGGCTGCAGCGTATAAGGCGAGGATATAATTTATTTACGCGGAAAGGTTCGATTTTATAGTTGAAATTCTTTAATATCCGTAAAAAATAAAAAATATTCATTCATAATTATTACATATTAGTCGAGCTCCGAGCGCTATAAGTGATTATATATTATATATTTAGTTCCTTGTAACAAAAACCTTGGATTTATTATAAGTATATAGTATCAGCATAAATACGCGTGACTTTCATCGCTCGATAAATAAAAAAAAAAAAAATAATAATAAAAAGAAAACGTTAAAAAAAAAAAAAAAACTTGCCAGTTTCTATAAAGCGTTTTTTTTTTCTACCTATGTATGTATGCAAGTGTTCTCTAGCATAGTATAGAAAATATTGTATATTAATTATAACGTAGATTTTGATTAAAATAAAGACAAAAAAAAAAAAAATTAGAATAACAAGTAATTCGAAACAGCTCTGCATTACTAATAAATCCAATTAATAAATCAATCGATTATTAAACCGCTGATATAGGTAGGATCTAGATATTTACAGTCATATAGCTGCCGCAGGGGGATGTATATATGTATATATTTGCGTAATTAATAATTCGCTAGTAAATAATACGCGTTAATTAGAAAAAAATAAAAATAAAAAATAAAAATTGTTTAAAGATTCTTTGCTTTTTTTTTTTATTACGATGATGATTTTGTGGCTGGATGCCTGACTAGGAGGCTGACTTCACCGTCGTTTAACTTCTTCATTAAGGACCAGGCTTCTATTCTAGACATCCTTGTTACGTCGCTTCCGTTCACCTCTAGCATTTGATCACCGGCTCTAAGAGCACCGGTTTTCTCAGCTGCTCCACCTGCGATAAAAAAATATTCGAATATAAATCATTCCACGTTAATAAAACATAAATAAATAAATTAAGAAAAAAATTAGATATCAAACTTTTTAATATATATATTCTCAGCGATAATTACCAGCGAATATCTTCTTCACGATCAACGGTCTGTCTCCAAGCGGACTGTCTCTCCCACCTTCCAAACTGAAACCGAGACCTGCACCGTCCTTAAAAATTGCAACTGTCGCGGGTGGACCCCAAGCTGTTTGCTCATCCGCTGCACCGTTAATCTCAGATCCTGAAATGACGAGAATATTGAAATGCTATCGATTTCTAATAAAATTTGTACCGAGTAGGAAATAAATAAGCTTTAAATACGAGGCTTTAATAATTTCTGTAGAGATATCGCGAAAGTACATTAGAAATTTTTGATATAATTGATCAGAAAGATGACATTGGATAATCTTGACGGATAATGAATAAAAAACGATACCCTTACCTTCCACAATAGTCTCGACACTCTCAGTCCTGGACCTAAGTCTTCCACTGATATCATCCCTGGCTCTGGATACGACGAGAACAACTTCTGATCTGGGTTGTTTGAGTACAGCCAAGCTCTCTCTATGGGAGAGTCCCTTAGTGCTCCTTCCATTAATGCTGAGTATTCTGTCACCGCGTTGTACCCTTCCATCTTTATCAGCGATAGAATGTGCGAGTACACGATGAACGGTGATTTCTTTAGTCTCACAGTCCACACCACCAGCTAAAGCTATACCAACACTGCCTGCCGGATTTTCTTTGTGATATAAAACCACTATAACGTCATGAGCTCCTTTAGGTTCTTCCAAAGTCGCCTCTTCCACTAATTGCGCTAATTCCTGCTGCGAAATCAGACTCGTACTACTAGCCAGCGAACTTATACTGCCGAATTGTTCGCTCGCTAAGTATCTCTCAGAGTCAATATCGCCGCAAACTATTCTCTGACCTCCTTCGTCTACTCCGCTACTATCCAGGCTCGGAAAACGACTGTGAGTATTACTAATCGTGGAGAGATTTTGTCCCTGAGATACTCCGGCTCCGGAAGAACACTGATCAGATTTTTCGAGGGCCTTTTTCATGTCCGTAACACTCGCGCTTCTTCGACCAAGACTTCGGGGGGTCGGTATTCTCGATGAATTTATTTTCTGATTTGCTAAAGCGTCTTTAACACCGGTAGCCAAATCCTCTTCGTTTCTATCCGCGAGCTTAGGCCTTTCAGGTGTCGGAATTTTTGACGCGAATCCCTTTTCCTTTAGCCACGATCTTCCGGAGTTTGTTTGAAGACTCACAGACGACGTTTCGTCGCCCACTTTGCCGTCCAGGATCTCCTCGAGACTCATCTGGCTCCTAGATCTCCCGAACGAACGTTCTTCAATGTGTATAGTCGAGCGGGATCTACCCTTCGTAGAAAGTACGTTAAGAAGATCGTTCTGATTCTCGTTATTCTTAGTTTCCAATACCAGACTGGACCTAGATCTTGGCTTTGAATTATCAAAAGAAGCTGCAGCCTGCTCCGCTTCAGCAAAGGACGATCGATTTCTCGGAGTAAAAATCGTCTCCGATTGTAATTTCTCTTCGTTATTAACCAGCGAAGATCTTCTACGAGGATTTCTCACTTGCACTTCAATTTCCACCTTTTTTTCATCCGTCTTTTTATCTTCGACCGGTGAATTAACCAGAGTTTTAATTTCCGCCCTCACCCACTTCTTCAGATCGTTAGACGGCTGGATAATTTCATTTCTTTCAACCGTCTCGTGATCATTCTTGTCAAAATTTTCGGTAAACGGTTCGCTAACGTCTATATAAGCGATTTTAACATCGGACGTTTTTACCTCACTCCCGTTACTATCCCTGTGCCCGTTACCGCAGCTTCCATTCTCCTGAGCCAATTTAGAAACCGGCGTTTCTTCGTCGTCCGAAAATTTCCTCTGAATCAAAGGCGACCCGTTCAAATCGCGTCCACTTCTGCACCTCGCGCTCGCAAGGATATTCTTCCGATTAATAGCCTCGACGCTCTGTGGCTTAAGAACTCTTCGAGATAGTGATTCGGCGCTGGCCTGAGACCCCGAAGTTAGAGTCGAAGAAGTGCTGCAGTTAGTGTCAGTGCTACTCGATCTTTTCAGGGAATTATGATGCCGAACATTTCTCGAATAGATTTCAGACTGTTGAGGAGATCGCGGGTCCGGGCTACTGCTGCTCGAAGAGGACCTTTCGGAGTGGTAAGATGGCCTGGTGGTGAACTGAGACCTCTCCAAAGTAACGGCTCGGCTTTCCCCGAGATGGAAATTACCAGAATTAGTATTTTCGGCGGAGATATAAGAGCGCTCCGACGAGAGAGTCGATCTTTCTGAAGGAACGGGTGACACTGGTGGACTGAAACCTCTGGATATGCTGCTCTGGGAGCTACTGACCGCCGAATCGTTGTCCGAATCGTCGTATTCCGTTCTTGCTTTTCGTAGATTTGTTCTAGAGCGAGAAGAGCCACTGGTAGGAACGTATTCGAAACTAAAATCACTTCTAGTCGGACTACAGATGGACTCAAGACTCTTCGGAGCGTCTGATGCGGATGAATTTTTAGCGGTTGTTGTCGGTGACGAGTTGCCATAGACTGCGAGACTTTTTCGTTTGAATGCTGGCGAGTATTTCGGAAGATTTTGGGGCTCTGGTATTTTGAATGACGTCGTTATCTTCCCCGGTACACTTGTCGTGCTTATACTGCTCGATATAGAACTCTGGGAACCCCATTTGTCGTGTATGCTAGCCCTGGGTAACTGAAACATAAAGAAAAGAGAAACGGATGTAAATCGATGCTTGAAAGTTCGTTAAGACGATTTGTAAATCCCTTAATATACCTGCTGCAGAAGAATCGAATCCCTGGATTTAATTTCTGGTAAATCGACGATGGATTGAGAAACGGGAAGCGTCTCTTTCTCGGGAATGACTAAGCCCCGGAGTTTCGATATTCCTTTTCTCCTTTGTTCTATGAGTTGGTTCAAGCTCGTCCTCCGCATGTCTTCACTGGCTCTTCGGAACGTTGAAGCCAACGAGTTTGTCCTAGAAATCTGCGGGCTGGGTGGTAAATCGCTTAGGGATTGCGACCGTGAATGTAGACTGGAAGAACCGCCGGAGAAACTCGTGGCTCTGCTCAAATTCGTAGAAGTCGATATCACCGGACCGATATAACTGGTGGTAGCCTTCAGAGGCACACCGCTCTTCGTCAACGTCGAAGAACCGACCGGCGATGATCCGCCGATCGATGGTACAACGGATTTGAATTCCAACGACGAGATAGAGTGGCGTGAGATCGGCTTAGACTCCTGCGGAGGATCTTCCGGCACTTTTGTCGGCGATGGAATTAAGCTCGAGGTTATTTTTGACCGAGGTGAACCAGGGGGTGAAGTAAGAGGCAGACTAGGAGGAACGGCGTCATATTTTTCGGCTAACGAAGTTGTGAGATCGAAAGATGACCGCGTGCGTTCTATAAAATCGATTTTTTCCTTCTGCGTAAGCTTCTGATCTTCGCCAAAAACATCTTCGGACGATTTGTACTTTGATAGTCTCCTGCTGCACGGTCCGATCTGCAGAGTAGCCTGTGCCGAAACTATGCTAGGAAATAGCGGAGCCTCAAGGCTGCTCTGTGACGAAAACATGGCAATTTTATCCCTGACAGATTTCTCCGACTTGTCATCCTGCCGCCATAAATCACCGTTCAATGAAAACTTCCTGGGCGTTTGTTGGGGTTGATTAATCCGGGATAATCCTTTGCCAATCCCTGGGCTCTGCAACGGCGGTGTAACCTCGGTCTTTGGAGGCCTCGAAGTTGGTAGAGGAGGCGGACTAGATTCCTTAATAAATTCATCCTTTTTAACGAAATTATTGTAGCTTGAAATGTTGATTTTTTTTTCTGAAACAACGAGGCCTTTCTCCTGGACTTCAGCCGTAGATCCGTTGTAGTTAGAGTAATCTTCGATCGGAATAATACCGGTCATTTTTCTTGGGCTATTTTCGTTTGGAATTTTTATATCCGTTGAAATATCTGGGGTTAAAGTACTCCTCAGACTTATGAGACGTCCGTTGTCCTGAAGGAGTACAGTTTTCTCAAAAGAGTTTGAATTATTCAAATCGTTCAGCGAGTTTGAAGAGTTATTTTTCTCAGTTTGTAGCAGCTTGAAGGTTTCACTCGTGGTGAATACCTCGCTGCTATCACCGGCGACCACTACTAGGTTGTTGTCACCGTTTGATGCCAGGGTCGACGACACCCTGGCCCCAGCTACGAACTGGTACTGCTGCGGTGAACTGAACTCTTGATACGTGGCAGGGAACTCATCCCCGTCGGGTGGTAGGCGTTGACCGCCTCCGCAGTTCTCCATTCTACCATTTACCGAGCCTAAAACATACCGGGAATAAATCTTTTTTTTTTTTCTTTTCCTTTTTTCGTATATATGTATATGACGTCGGACCACTTATTGCGCTATTCAAAATGGGCACCTATGACCTTCTCTGGTATTCACCCACGCTAAAGCTACATATCTTTTACACACAACAATGCGTGATGAAGTGATAAGCGAGATTTAGTAGGTAAAAAAAACGGAAATAAAAAAAATAAAACCGAGTATAGGTATACATTAATCGTATGAGAGAATCCTTGCTTCTATAATTGGATTCGCCTATATGAACGATTTACGTCTTGATATCAATTTTTATTTTTTTTTTCTATCCAATACAGTGTTGTTCAAAGCTGAATTGTAAACGGAGTAAAAATATTTGCTACTATCATACGCGGATTCTTTTTCACCGTGACTATCTGCAGCAGAAACCGCGAACCACCTCACGTATATAAATGACGTTGATATTGACAAGTGTACATACATATGTATATGAATTGATAAAACTAATTCACGCACGCGAGGTTTGTATAGAGTGATAAAACACAATGTTACGTATTATCACGTCGTATTTGCACGGCTGCTTATTTTTTTCAGCAGCATTGCAGCTAAAACGTGTTAGGTTCATTCTTGCGTTGGTGCAAAATTTTCAAATTTTTTTTTTTTTTTTTCCCTGTTATAGACACGGATTGATCGGTTGATTTCGAGATGCGGGATTATTCATTATTACAAATCGGTTAAGGTATATACCTATAATAGAAACGCCTTCGATTGTTTCGCCCTAATTTAAATATCGCCTTACTTCTCCAACCTAAAGTCAAATCGAGTACCCTGGCCTTACCAGTTGCACCAAGCCCACAAGAGCCTCAAGGATTTCAACATTCTAGTGCGCTTAAGCTGATAATATATTTGCATGTGTATTATCCAATATGGCGTGGTGTCGTACCCTCGTTCCCTGTACTGTGTTAAGTCGTTCGCGATCCCCCGCGGCATGCCGGGATAATATATACGCCTGTACATACCTATATATATATATATATCTGTACCTATATTAAACAATTTTATTCAATGTTACGTACGAGAGGCAGTAGCTTATTCGAGTCAAATCTATATGAACGATAAATGATTCGGTATTATAATGAATATTATATATATATATATAGTTTTTAATTAAAACATATATATATATATATATATACGTGTAATTAAATGAGCAAACGATTAATGAATGATATATAGTATATGCTTTATAACCACGGTAATTAAGTATTACTAAGGATCTTTATTTAAACGGTTGATTGATACGCAAACGATCTATTCCCGGTACAACGCTGAGACATCGAGAAAATATTGTACGAGTTGGTAAATGATTCACTACCTATATACTCTATCGGCGCGTCCTTGTGCAAAGCTTGACAACCCGATGCAGTCTAGCAGATTACAAAGAAATACACTCGTCTTTATGTTGCATACAGATATATATATATTGTATATGTATATGTATATGTGCTGCAGGTACATATCCGTATGTGTGGATTTGAACGAGTCAACGATATTATCTGATATTTAACAACAAAAAAATCCATCTAAAGACTCGACCCACTTATGATCTATCGATTTAATAAATTCAAAACTGAATCGGCGGACTGGAAACTGACTAGTGATCTCAGTTACATGAGTCACTAAGAACTGCCAGAAAAAAAAAATCCAGAAACACAACCGAAAAAAAAAATCTTGTAACACGTATGGAGCTGATCCGGATTGTAATCTCTACCTTTTTTTTTTTTCAATGCCAATTCGAATCTCGATCCACACTTTTGCACATTTGTAATTAAATATAAATTTTTGATGATTTTCTTTTCGATTAAATCTCGAACGACAATTTGGGAAAACACTTTGACGACGAATCAATGAAAGTAAAGTTTTTGAAAAAAAATTTGGAAATAGAAAAATTTTCTTATCGTAATTATTGTTATTATTATGGATATTGTAGCGATGTCGAGGAACGACCCGCGAGCAATCGAGACTCCGACGAGACTAGCGAACGATACAAGACCGCGACGCGAGTCCGGGGGCTCCAGTTCAGTTCCTATACGCATCCGTCGAGGCAGGGGAAGCCCCGACGAAGAAGGGATACGAGAACACGAGCCCCCGCGCGACCTGAAGAGATAATATGGACTTTTGAGCGACCAGTTTTACTCGTGCCACATGGCACACGACACGCGACACATGGCGTAGGTATATATGGTGTATATAAAGAGGGGGACGATCACGTATGCACCATGGTATGATAATCCAAACATGGCGAAATAAGGAGAAAATCCCATGATACTAAAAAAAAAAAAAAAAAAAAACTGGTGAAAATCTAACGAATAATAATTATATATACGTATACAGAATTTTATTCCAGCCATGAAAGATCCACGAAGACTTTATACTTCAATATCTATTGAATGTATATATATATATATATTTTTTTTTTCACTTAGAAAACTTGCGTCACACTATACACTTTATTACACCGCCAGCACCTATACAGCAGACGCAGGATATTAACATCTGCATATGATGATTTAATTGCTTTTTATATACTTGTATACACATATAAAGAGAAAATGTTTGAATCCCCGTGATAATTACGCTGCATAGATGGATTTTATTCAACACGTATGTATATGTATATACTTACGTATCTATGTATATGTATATAAAATGTATATTTATACGAGTTGGTCGAGGCTTGTAAGACGTTATTAATTGTCCTTTTTATAAATAAGGTTTTGAAAAATATCGTTAATTCTTATTCCATTCCACCCACTCGTATATACAATCGCTTCTATAAGGAAGAAAGACCGGGTATATTAATTAAGCCCGAAAACGGCTTGTATACACTCCTTCGCCAAAGCGATCTTCACTCGATTATTCCAAACGAATGGACACACCGCACCGTGTTCGGTTTCCCACCTCCCCAAGTCCCTTTTATATACATATATTCCTTCTCTATTTTATGTATTCACACGTATAATACATATATAGGCAGGTATAGGTATAACTACACCAACCTCTAGGTGGTTAGTCGATTACGAAATCCTCTCTGTCAACCGGCTGTTGCTGTTCTGATTCACGATCGGTTGCGTCAGTCCCAAAGAGGCCCGGGGTCTGTCATAAGCCTTCCTTAAGCAACAGCACTAACAGCTGACCCCCAAACACATGAGACACTCGTATACGCATATACTATACGCGTGCAGAATAGAAAATCGACGATTCGCGGAATTCGACGAAATTTATAGCTATAAATTTCTTTCTTATTTTTTTATTTTTTTTGGGTTCTTGGTGTAAATAGGTATAACATGTATATGAAAATATATACATATATTGAAATAAATACCTTATATATATATATATACGCATAAATATATCAATATACGAATATTATTGATATAGATATAGATATACACGTGGGAGCGCGAGTTATAGGTGACGCGATGTGTTATATTGGTCTACCGCATGTATTATATATCACTCGATATATTATCTTTGTATTATGAACCTATATCTAGACGTAGATAGGTACTATTACTCGCCGAAATAGATTATAATGACCGTCACCGTAAATATTCGGAATACATATACCTATGTATAGGTAAATTATTCTTGGCTAATACCACGATTCTATATCTTGAATTTTTCCGTAAGGCGGGTTACCTGACTGACTGACGGACGAACTATATCCGAGGTCTTATACCTACCTGCGGTCTCGTATATACACATGCGGATCAAGTGATTCTTTAATATATTGTAGCTGCAGGGATAATGAATGCTGTGCAGTATGGTATATATAAAACAGCTGACAACGAGAGACCTGAGCAACTAGACTCGAAACGGAAGTCTGACCAAGCCTTTCTCTCAGCGTCGCTCTTTCTTTCTTTCTTTCTTACTTATACGTCTTTCGTGCGGTTTCTATCTCTTTTTCTTATACGAATGTATATATAGCTTATAACTATCATTATGTAAACACAATGAGATACTTATAATAATTTGATTACCACCGATTCGAATGGCAGTGCGATGTCACGCGCACAGCTATTGATAATAATAATAAATTGATCAATTTTATCCCGTTACGGTTTAAATGGTAGCCGTATAGATGTGTCCAGAGTTATCTTAACCGCGCATCTGATTCTCCTATACCTATACCTTGATCAGGACTTTAAAGTGCTTCTGTGCATAAATTATAGTGATTATTTTCTATATATATGTTATATGTATAATAATGATGATAATAAGAAAGATTTGAAAATCATATATAGGTAGGTATGTATATATATAAATTGGCAAACCAGAATGCGGAAACTAAAGTGTCCGCTGATGGCGTCTAGAAATTGCGCTTAAACTACGTGGTGTGTATATCGAATGACTTTCGAGGTGGGATTGGCCGCTTTATGTATGTATTTACATCGAACGATGCAAGCAATATGCGTAGGAGTTATACTGAAAGGTCAAAAAGCGGCTTAAGTACTTGGCTCTCACGATCAGAGCGTGTAAAGTATCTATACCTGTATACGATCAGGAATAAAAATGAAAAGAGAAGAATTGAGAAGAAAAAAAAAAAAAAAAAAAAAACTATGCGAAAAAGATATGATATCTGTCGAATACTCACTTTTCTCCGATGATTCTATTTCCACCTCTGCTACGGATCGTGGTGCAGTATCAATCGCACTGGTACTGCAGTCTCGCCTCAGACAATCAACTTCGTCACCATCTGCGAAAGAGAATTTTCCATTTTTATTCTTTTTGCTCTTTCCCACTTTGGTTCACTCGTTTCATTAAAAAACCAAGTCACTGTCTCACATTAAAAACTAAACTGAATCAATATATCTCTTTGGATCCTGACATGGAGAGAAAAAAAAAAATCTCTGTGTCCATTCCCGATTAACAGAGCTACGGGTATGTAACACGCACGCGGTTGAATCATGCTCGTCAATTTGATGATTCTTTGTCGTTGTTTTTTAACTCGCGATATATTACTCACATATGCGATATGTATTTATTTATATATATATATTATTCGTGCATGTATAAAGATATTGTATATCATAACTTATTATCGAGTGGTTCGTTTCGCTGCCGATGACGATTCAATTAACCGCAAGAATTAACGATCGCGTTTATGCCCCGAGCTCGTAGAAACTTTGCGGATTGTAAACAACGCGTGCCGTCGAAGTAAGTAGGTACATACATACACAGGGCATGCAGACCAGGCGGGGGGTGGTTTTGCAAAGTAGAGATGGTTGAATCGTTACGATAACGAGAGCGAGAGAGATGGAGATGTGTATAAAGAGAGCGGATCGGAGACTGTGGTATGTTACTACGTACAACGCGGTATACTTGTATATATCTATAAAGAAATATACTTAGGTATAATACGTTATACGCCGCGAGAGCTATAGAGTCGACTCTCTCGCGCGCTAGTGGACACAGCTGCGGCCGCCCCAGGTTGACACTAGTTAACCCCTTACTTATTAAACACCAGATATATACCAACAAATATTCAACGTTGGTCTCAGAAGTCGTCTCGTACGTCTAATAAATATACTTATACTTACATTAGGTATGTACTTCTGCAGTTTAAACGAATATATTTGTATACAACGAGATATATATATACCCATATACATATATTGTACCCGAGTATATAATGAGGCAGAATATTAATACCGCAAAATTTGTATGCGTATATACCTACTACATAATATTATATACGAATCGATGAATCAATAGCTATTTCAATTTCTTGTTTAGTTTTTTTTCTCTCTCTCTCTCTCTTTCATTCTTCTCTGCACAGCTAATCATAATATATTCTTATTCAATATATGGAATATAAAACTGTTTATCTACGGATCAATGAACCTTGTCGACGAGAAAAGAAACTAATTATATCCAAGGTGAAAGGGTTATTTTTTTCGTTAATTGTTAATTAAAATATTCTTCCGTCTCGCGAGTATAACCCGCGATGCAATTGTTAGTTTTGGTATAAAACTCGCGCAAATTGGCATAAGATCTGACACCGGTCTCTTATGGTTTCCGACAGGACAAGACCACGTCATCGCCTCGCGCTTGTCCTGACGGCAGTAAAAAAACCAGAAGGAAGGAACAAAAAACCGAAAAAAAAAAATTGTAGAAAGAAAGAGAACGATATGTTAAGAAAACAAAAAAATCAAAAGCAGTATACTGTACTGTACACATCTACTCGTAGTATACGCGAAAGACTCGTTAAACACTCGCTAATTATACAATTTACAACCTAAGTTATAGGTATAGGAACTATAGTATGTATATACATATACATTGTTTACCCTGGATAATTATTTGTATATATTTATTCTAGTTAATTAACGCTCCACATTCGCGTGCACTAACTAGTACGTTATACACATAATATATTAGTAATTGGTCAATGATATATACGATACACGCGTAATATTACATGCTATAATATATCCTCCCTTACGCGAGAGATCTGCATTGATCGTTTATACCGGTAAATATATACTTCCATAAAATATTGTAAACTCTCCGTATATAAATGATACGGAATGTAATGAAGTTATAGATATAGGTATATCTCGAGGTATATATAGCTGGATGTATATAGGAATGAGGAAAACTTAACGAGGCTAAACAGGTGAATATTATCATAGATATACGCGTATGTATAAAGTATATGAAATATATGATGCATATAAGTATGTATGTGCACGCGTATATTATGATCGATTAAGTTATATACGCATATATAAATATACATTTATAATAATAATATATATACCTGAAGAACTACGAGTGTATGAAATAATATGCCGTAGAACGTACATAACACGGACAGACTCTCTATATACAGGTCCAGATATATATATATATATATATATATATATGTATTATATATATATACCACCGGGTTCCGAAGCATCCAAGTGCGAGAAAGCTATATTTACGAGAGCCCGCGCTGCACATGCACTGCACTAGCACTACGCTACACTACACTGCACCGCACGTACGTACGTACGTACCTACCCGCGCGTTCCGTAGTTTAAGGGAACGGAAGGGTATCGAAGGGAGCCCCTCGCGGTCCATAGGGACGACAAGCTTATATGTTACATAGGTGGGAGTCGCGTATATGGATATAGTAAAAACAGAGCAACGAAAATAACAAGGCTATAGGTACCGATATAGATATATATACAATATCCACACATTTATATATATATATTATGTGTATATATGTATATACAGGTATGTAAGTATAAGAGAGAAAGAGAAATGCTTCGACTTGATAGAGAGAGAAAGAGAGGAAGAGAGAGAGAGAGAGAGAGTAGCCGCATGGAAGCAAGAAGACGAAAGAGCGAGGGAGAGGAGAGGAGAGCGGATGGCCTTGAGCAGGTCATCACCTCAGGCTGGGAGGATGCTGGTCGCGCTGGACCAACTTAATACTTTGCTTCTTTGCTCCTATCCTATCCTTTCCTCGGCTTCCTCCTGCAGCATCCTCCTTCTCCTCCATGCCTCCCTCGTCTTATTATTATTATTATCATTATCATTATCATTTTTATAATTGTTATTGTTGCCGGTGTTATTATTATCACCACTTTGTTATCATCCTTTTTATCATTTACTCCGATTTTATATATATACATGATATATAGGTATACCGATCCGCGTTCATTCTTCTGTGTAGAATATTGTGCATCGGCGAAATGCGCGTGCAGGGTATAATATACTTTTATATAGCTACATATATATAATATTATAAGTAAAGTATATAATACAATTCTCAATATATACATGCTGTATTCCCGGGTATATATATTTATCTACCTATATGTATATACTGTTACAGCGGGTGGAGGGGGGAGGGCTTCGATTATATTATACTATATACTTTATTCGGTGTAACTCTGACCCCTGCACGTATATATATGATCCAAGTTTGTGGAAATATCGAAATCGGATAATCATTAGGATATACCTATATACCTATATACATGTATATAGTAATATACGGAAATATTAACCGAAAACCAGTAAACATGTTCTAGGTATATACATAGATATATAGATATATATACGCGTATCGACGGATCATCTTAATTATATACAGGTTACGAGCGAAAGGATATATTATATATGCGTCAGTTACATATATACATATACCTATATACCTGCAATGTATGCGTATATGTTAATGTATTCTATACCTATCTATATGTGTATGTATATCTATATAGGTATTCGCGATATGACGGGGTCTAAAAACTGACTCGATTCAATTCTAATAATAGCGGTTATACAAGCTAATAAATTCACGTGTATGCGTGTATATATGTATATATACTTATACTATATACCTATATATATATATATATATATATATATATATATATATATATATATATATATATATATATATATATATATATATATATATATATATATATATATATATATATATATATATATATATATATATATATATATATATATATATATATATATATACTTGAAGGAGAAACTATATTATTATTAATTCTTATTCATTTTTCTGTCTTTCCGTAACCTTTTTTTTTTTCTTCTTTGCCCCTTTTTACATTCTTTTTTATGGGACAGAGTTTAACACATTTTATCAGATTAATTAATTTACGGTGTATATAGATATTATATGTATATATATATACATGTGAGTTTTTTTTTCTTTCTTTCAGTAACGATTTATTGAATCGCTGCAGTATCTATACGGATGCATGCATACGTATATGCTCATCGTAGCTTCGGGATCATGGAATTTCAACACCGCTATGTTTATAAGGATGTGTATATATAATATATCTACATATTTTCGTTATAAACATATGTCGCGATCCGTCCGTGTCTAGAATTTAATTAGACCGAGTGTATAATACAATATTACAGAATCAGTTATTCGGTTATCTAATCGCGTTTGAATAGACGACCCATTGGTTTGTACGCGTATATATCGAAGAAATAAGAAGCGGTACGTGTGTATAGAGAGAGACCTCGGTGACCCGTGGACCCAAATATAGAAGAAATCAAAAATAAGAGAAAAAGGAAATAGACGTCGACGGACGCGAGGGAGAAGGAAAAGAGAGAAAAAGATAAAAATCCCCCCCCTAAAAAAAAATGTATAAAATAAAATATTCCTTCAAGAACCGTTTTTTCTCATTTCTTATAAGATATTTAGTAAAATAATTTCAAGATTACTTGCTAAGAGGGTTAGATCGAGGGTTTTGGTAATGCTTGAGGCAGTCCTGGTGCAGCGAGCACGGAGAAACGAAGTTAAGTGAATGGGAAAGATAAATACAATAATTATAGAAAATGAAAGGTTACCACCGAAACGGAGGAAGAACCAAACGAACGATTGTCTGCCAGTCAGTGAATATACCAGCCGCATATATACATACACATACATACACATATATCTACTTATACGTGCGTATAATATATGCACACATATATTCAACGCGTACGTATACGTATTTAACTAAAACAGAACTAAGAAAATAAAAATAAATCTCTCGTGTCGGAATAACCGAACATCATATACAGTATAGACAACCGAAACTGGGTTAGACCTCGTACACATCTGACTGATATATATTTATATGGGTTATAGACGCGTATGGACAAACATACACTGCACGAGGGCGAATTGATTGATTATAAATTTCTCAAGTGCCAGCCCCGGCTACCTATATACACATCATTTTCATTAATCGTCTCCATTCATTAGTTCATTCATTAATTATTCAATTCATATATATAACACATATTAACATTGCGTAATTCGTCCGTCCGCACACGTCTGATCGATCACTTATATACGATAATCTATATATAATACGACGTCACCGATCAGCAGCGAGATTTAAGATGATTCTACGATCTCTTATTCTGCTATAGTATCACACTCTGAAGCGGGTGTATAATATACTGTGAGGTATAATCTCGACTTTGTAATATGATTAAGCAAAATGAGGAAAGGCGTAAAATAATGGAACAGATACGATCAGGGTTGGCGCCTAGACCGATAAATCGCCTCTGATGCTGCAAACTGTATATACACGAGGTATATACTTACATATATAATATTTATATCTATATATTTACCATCTTTCTCGCGTGTGTAATAATCTTTGCGTATATATATATATATATATATATATATATATATATATATATATATATAGGTATTATATCCACGTATATATGTATGTTAACGTGAATTAGTTTCACACGCACGTGCGTGTGTACGCCAACGAGCCGATGAATGGACCAATTGTCCGGCGGTATAGCATCTCGCGGCGCGAGAGCTGGCACTAACTAATGCAGAAGAAAGAGATACTGCTGCTGCTGCTGCTGCTGCTGCTGCTGCTGCTGCTGTTGCTGCTGTTGCTAATATGTACATATATGTATACATACTGCACACACGGTGCAATGTATATTAGAGGAAGTGACGGCGACTTTAAGACGCCAATTCAAAGAGACTAGGAAAAATATCGAACGATTCTTTTCCACAAATTTACGGTATTCAGTATGCGAAAGATTCGATTTTACATCGTGTTCAATCATCTAATATTTTACCACGTTACTCACGAATATCAAGGTGCAGTTTCTATGAGTAAATGTGTAAACGAAGGTGAGTCAAACCCGACTACGTATACGAAGTCCTATTTCTACATATACAATTAAATCGTTGGATAAGAAAATTTGATGTATAGGTAAGATTTTTAGGAGGGGAAACGCAACGTCGTCTATTTTTGGATGCGCCCGGAGACTGCATAAGGCTCTTGAGAGAATTAATATCGCGTGATTTTGTTCGTGGATCGGAGGATAAGGAATGAAAAATTTGGATTTGGCGTTATATATATTTTTTTTAGCATTTTCTATTTTCTTTCTCTCGACTCATAGCTGCACATATGTATACCTTCTTCTCGACCCTATTATAGTATCCAAACCAAGGTTCTAGAAAGAATGTTTTAGACAAACATTTTCAGGCAGGTGTATCCCATCTGCAATGGCAGCAGCTGCTATCCTGCAGTGCAGCCTGCAAGAAGCGAAACACGATCCTAGCTTTTTCCCTGTTTCAGTGAAGAATGAAAAAACGAAGCAAAACGAACCGAAGAAGTAAAAAAAAAAAAAAACAGATAGAGAGAGAGAGAGATAATAAAAGTAATAAGAAGTAAAACTTGTCTAAAAATTCGATGCTCCGCGGATCGCGGATGTTGGCGAAATATTTAACGAGTGACGATATATATGCGTCTTGCTATATACGAGTGAAAGTATAATAAAAGAGGATAGAAACAAAGAGAAAGATATTAAAAATTAAGATAAAATAAAATATAGTACATAACTATACACGTATATGTATATATGTGAATCTTTACATAAGAATGTGGAAATTTTGTTAAAAAAAAAGTCTCAATAAAATTACCATGTTGCATAAATTCAACTGTACTTAAAAATATATAACTTCTACTTATATAGGTATATTATATGAAAAAAATAAAATAAATATATAAACGATGTATGTACTTGTGGCATTTTCAGCTTCTTGAAATTTTGCACAATCTCGGGTTCTAGTGGACAACCGGATGTGGCTGATTACAGGAATAAATTGTTTATTCATTGCCTCGTTTAGGTGAAAACCTCGAGATTCATGGTAATCACATTCTTTTAATTAGTTCCAATTAGCGGGTATGACCTCGGCTGTCGCTTAGGTCATACACATGTATATGTAATCTTTAGCTTGAAAAATAACCGTCTCATTTTTTTCTTTTCTAATTAGCGACAGAGATTTTCGCGAACTAACTGTATTCACGTATCTTGTTCCCAATCCCTCCCGCACGATCCTATACACGGTTTGTCAAATATTATTCAACATATTAGATCGAATTTAGAGATTGATTCGTAATTATTTATTCGGTCATCGATGATTGAATAGTCAATTGCTAAGCTATTGCCGAAAGATTATACAAGTATTTGACACAAGTCTCTGTATATAATCGCGTGCAAAATAACAGCTGCGAGTTTCCGCGTATACGTGCAAAGCATTCGATGAGAATCCCTCGAATTGTGGGAAAAAAAAACTTAATATGAAACAGACTACTCAGAATCTATGAATCGAGAAATTAAAAAATTGAAAGAAAAACTAATTCGAGGAAACTTTGCGAATTTGGCAATAAAATATATGGAAATTTATACGTGTTATACCTATACACGTATGTAGGTATCCTTACATATACAACGAACGAACGATACAGCTTTCGGCCTTCGCGTGATCCTTAAAAGCCGTGACACGGATAAAAACTAGTTGCAATTAGATCTTACGCAGAAATCCTTGGCTCTTGAACGAGTAGTTCATTTATTTATTTATATTTATTTGAAAAAATCGTTTGATATTACCTTTCGAAAGAAAAAAGGCTGCAACTCTCACGGTTTCTCTGTCTTTTCGTTTTTTTTTTTTTCGTTTTTTTTCTCTCGTTTTTGCTTCTCGTATTTCTCTCGATTTTTGCCAAAAATCCAATTGTCACTTTTACATAGACTATCCCTATATACGTACGTATGTATGTACCGCTTACGATATTAACCGACCGATCGACCTGCAGGCAAGACGAGATATCCGGGCGAGAAAAGGCCTTTTAACTTTTGAACGTTTTGAGTCGAGTGTCTGAGGCGAACTGTCGAAGCCGCTCGAAGCCTCGGAGCATTCGGTTTTTGCTCCACCAATCCCAGGGCAGCTTTACACTCGGACGATTCTATAATTCCTACGCGGTAACTCTCGATATTATTCTTCGGCAGAGACGTAAACTCGTTTTTTTTTTTTTTTTTTGTCTGATCAATTTTTTTCCCCTTCTTCTTCTTCTTTTTTTTTAATATTTTGATTTCTCTGTTTATCCGAATTGTAAAATGTATAAAAATAGAAGCCAGGAGACGCTATATATAATATCTGTATGTATATAATATCGAATCGGTATACCGATATGAAAAGATAATTCAAAAACCGAAACAGAATATAAGATAGAAAAAAAAGAAGAAAAAATAAAAAACTAAATGAAAAAGGAAAATAAGAGGGAGAGAGAGAAACAGAGAAACAAACTGCGTTGAAAGTTCAAAATTTTATACTTATCTGACTATACATATGCATATGCATAGATATACTCCGAAACGAATGAGGTAGGGTTTTTGTTTTTTACATCAATCCGTTGAAAAAAATACCCAAAATAGAAACAGAATGATAAAAGATGATGAGACAAAAAAAAAAAAAAAGAGCCAGTGACGTATACGATTTGCAGAATACCGCCGATAACAATTGCAGAACGTCAATTCCGCGTGTATTATCCATATATGTATAACGTTATCTGTATATATGTATATATATATATTTTATTTCAAATTCAAAACAAACGGCAAACTTTCAATAGCAATTAACATTACCGAGGAATAGTTGAAAGACCAAGAGAAACAAAAAAAAAAAAAAACGAAATGAAAAAATCGAAAAACTGAAAAATTTTTTTTTTTTCTTCAACAACGAGTATATGATTGGATGTTCTTTCTATATGTATATAATCTATATTTCTATATTTACCACGCACAGATATGTATGTATGTATTATGTATGTACATCGACAACGAATCATTATCTACGAATTATTATTACCTCAGAGAATTAGACACATACTATATACTATATACGTTATAATTATAATTACGAGCGTGTACGATCGAACGATTAAAATCAGTTGATCTGACCAATCGAATATATATTATGTATACTATATGGTATCTATATGTATTTATCTATCGTTGAATTTGTTTCGTCACGTTGTGTAATTTATGATGTAGGTATAGCATAAACAGAAGACATTGTCAACCCGAATTAGCTGCCGATCAAGAAAAGAGACTAAGAAAAAAACAAAAACAAAAAAAAAAAAAACAGAAAACAGAAAACGAAGTGGGATAAAAAATAAAAAAGAAGAGACGAGAGAAGAAAAAAAAAAAGAATGATGAATCGTTAATCTTATTGCAGGTCTGTCGATAGAAACACGATGTTTAAAGCCTCGCCGGTTAACGACTCGGAAAAAGTATCAAACGATTTCGTGTCCGTCCGCGATCGTGGTACACTGACAACCGGCACATTCCACGACTCAAATCGACTGTGACCCCTTCCGAGTCTTCTACAGGGCGCGCTTGTGCACCTGGTAAAAGAGTTCTATCCTCGACTCGGTTAAACACCCTCGAGACACGAATTAAGAGAAAAGAAGAAGGGAAAAAAAAACGGAAATCTAGACCGAGAAAATTTTATGTGCGAACAAATTTTCGTCAATAGTTAAGAAATAAGGAGACAAGAATATAAAATGAGGAAAAAAAGAGGTCGGGATGAAATGGGGGGAGGGGGGGCCGTCGGGAGATACAGAGATTAGCATTTACCGCAAAACGCGAACCGCTATTCGGCATCAAAATGCAAGAGCGTTCGATACCGATCGTTCAATGACACACGTGACGTAAATCCAGACGTTTAATCGAACCTCGGTATTATAGATATATACCTATATACCCATACCTGTATGTAGGTATATAGGTATGTATATATGTACGTATGTATGTACAATCCACGGCGAATGTGCCCGATTTTGTAATAGAATTTATATAGCACTCTAAATATGTATAAACAAGTGTGTTTCCGAGGAGAAAATAAAAACACACACACGCACACGAATGAACGATCGCACAATTATTGATTCGTGTACACAACTCTAACTCAAATCTATTGAATCATCGTAAAAAAAAAAAAAGAAAAAAAAATTAGGAATCTATTTTTTCGTTCCCCCCGTTTTTTTCCCGTTTTTCAATTCATTTTATTACATCGTAATAATCGCGTCTGTTCCGCGCCTATATAGTAAATGCGCGTCAGTAGCAGCCATATAACAGTTAACTTTATTTCTTGCTGACATTTTTCATTGACTTTGATTAAGATTTGAGTGCAAAGAAATAAAGAAAAAAATAAAAAAATTAAATTCCTTCTTCTTCTTCTTCTTCTTCTTCTTCTTCTTCTTCTTCCATAATACGTATATAGTATAGTACAAATTAGTTTGAATACGTATATAATAGCTCCTATAGCTATACGATTCGCGCGATTCGCGAAGCGGGAAGCTTTGATTTATTGCAATTAAGGAATAGACGCGTACTGAATTATACTACTTTATAAATATATTATACGACCGCCGGTTTTATTATATATTCTCTCATAAATTCCTCGACGTTTGAAATAATTCGCCTTGGTTTAATAAATATATAGACGGAAGGGGTAATACCTATTTTTTTTTTTTTTAAACAAATTTTCTGGTTAACAATAAGTACAATTGGAGCAATTGCGTCATTCTGTATAGTTGTACAAATAGCTATAGGTATATGCGTGTGTGGGTATTATTTTTGTCTTTTATATCGCGTATTATACGGAAGAAGAATAAGACAAAAAGGGGAAGAAGGAGAAGAACAAGGGAACAAAATATGCGCGACCAACGCCTACAACACGAAATATTTTAAATATTTTTTGTTTGACAAAGAATCTTCTATGTGTATAATCTGCGTGTGTGTGTGTGTTGTATATACTCTGCACTCGCGCTCCTTACCGATATGCTAGATCGGTCTCGAGGTGCGCCAGCCGCTACGCACACGGCGAACCAGACTCTTCTATTTTCAAGGTACATTCAAGGTTGCAAAGTGGCTTTAAACTATTCAGCATACCTACTTCGCGGAATATACTTTGTTATACCTATACCTCGAATAGTGCTTAAAACGGGCTGCACTCAACTCAGCTAAGCCATTCCCACCGATATTTCAAGTTTCAAGATAAAACTAACGAATTAAAAAGGTCGTCAAGAACTGTATAATCGAACATTCCAATATTTTATCTACGTTTTTAAAACCAATATCCGAATTTCTTATATAAAAACTGACAACTCAAACTTTTGCAAACTCACCCTGTGCAGAGTTTCAGAAAATTCTTAAAGTCCTATGCAGTCGAGTTTCGACCTTTTCAAAAAATGACTCATTCGTTAGCTGTTGCTTGTTTTTGATCTTTTTTTTCCTTTTTTTTCACGGATCTGAATCCGGCTAGTATCGCTACTAGCTGCAAAAAAGGTACGTGTAGGTTTACTCGCACGCCGGCGGTGTATAGTAGTAGGCAGGTGTGCAGGGGCACCCATGTATGTGACTCCAGTTATTTCGCCTATTCCTGAGCCCCCCCATGCACACAGATATCTCCGATTTATTTTTTAGTATATAAAACTGTCGTCTTTCGTATCAAAAAGGACCCCATACCGTCAAAACGTTGATAGTAAAACGAACAATAATGGAAAAAAAAAAAACCACATCCGTTTTTTTCTACGATCTATTCAACGATTAGACTCAAGACTTCGCTGCGTTTTATGTACAACCATCTTATACGGACAGGTAATTAATTTACTTTTACCTATGGCATAGCCCATGGGAAATACGCGGGATGCTGGAGGAAACCGACTGATCCTCTGTACGACTACATAGCAGAAATACCGAACCCAGGAGTCGAGGACTCTTTGCTAAGGCTGTAAGATGGGATTCCTCTAGTTTTATTTGTCACGACGTCTAGTCTGCAGGATCGAACCGTACAGTACAGCACAGAGTATGTTGCATACGCGGAGAATAAGGCATGCCGTACGTTTAAATATTTGACGAAATTTAAAAACCGTGTTAAAATATTCACGAACGATTTTAGAGAGATTTGAATATACACATACCGATCCAAGATTTCGATAAGATTTTTCGTATACGAGGTTTTGTCACGAGATAATGAAAACGTATCGGCTGAATCGATTAGAAATCGAATTCTGTACATACATACATGCATACGTCGAGAATCAAGATTCCTTATAACATATACTATATGGATCTCGTATTACACATGGAGTTTGTAATTAGTTGACGATGCGGTAGAATAATATGGGTATGGGTATAAGTTCTGTCCGATGTGGGAAAGTAACAAGACACGTAGGTGTAGCCGGCTAGCCTAGGTAGGCAGGTAGGTAACGTACAAACTTAGAGGTACACATATACGTCCTGCACCGCGTAGTCGGGTGGTTTTTACATCTCGTCTTACGCATTCCTGGCATGAAGATGGGTAGTAATATTCCACGTGGAATTATTGTGCGTACGCTAGCAGAAATAATTGCAAAACAGTCATTTTTTCTTTGCCAATGTATAACGTATAGAAAAAAGAGTAGGAAAAATAAATGTGGCTAACTATCCCGCGTTGAAAAAAAAAAACCAAAAGAATGGAAAGGGATTCTCATCAAAAACTGATAAAAAAAAAAAGCTCAATGAGAGAATTTTCAACCCTCTTTGGTCAATTATTTTTTATACAATTCAAAGGCTTCGGGATTTCGTTCGATATCGTGTATAAGGTACGGTCTGTGTACCATAGTTAACCGATCGGTAGCGACCGAATCGAGACTCGGTATATCTTCTCCTCTCTCGTTTCTCTTCTCTTACAGGAGACCTTGAGAGCGGTCAGCAACATAAACAGCCAGTGGCTGGACCACCATCTTGTTGTGGCTACCATTGTAACCAGAGCCAAGTCGAGCTAAGCTAAGCTAAGGTAAGCTAAGGTGTAAGCTAAGTTCGAACCACCCACGCTTATAACGGGTGTACCCTGCCCATGGGAAGTAGCGTAAGCGTTGGGACGCTCCCCCTATCTAAGGGATGATTATGATAACCGTTTCGTAAATTCGAAATGAGAGAAAGAGACTTTATAGTGTAATTAAATCTGTACAGGGAATGGTTATAAAGCTTTCGATACAATTTCGATAACCTTGTCCTGCACAAATCGATATAATATAATCTGCTGCAGGGTGAACGCGGATACGTATGGCATAATTTATACCATATGAATGTAACGATCGAAGGAATTCAGTCTGCGGTATTATAAGGTCAACTGGTCCTGTTTTGTAAATCAATTAATCACAACCTGCGCAAACCGCATTATGATTATTACTATCGCTATGGAACAATGGATTTTTGCTTTTTAATTTCCGAGCTCTCCTCTCGATCTCCCTCTCGCTTTACAATCTCGACCCTTACGTATTTCTATCATTATAATAAGAGATTTTTTTCTATCTTGTATAAGTATCGGTTTTATACTGACTTATTCTGACACGAAATACGATCGTATAGAAAATTTCGGGACTTGTTTCGTTGACGAAAGTTCGAAAATAAAAATAGAGTAAGTTTAATAATCGAATCGAACTCACCGGCGATGGGGGAGTCTGCAGAGGTTTTGAATTTATCCGATTCCTGGACCGGTTCTTCGTCACTGTCAAAGCTCCTGTTTCTGTAAATCGAATCGAAGCTTGTGAAATGTGAAAGCAATAAAATCGGATCAGAATTAAATCGATTGTGTTAAACTCACGTGGTTGTAAATTCCAGAGAATTGCCTTCCTCCTCTTCTCCAATAGTCGCTAAATTGCTTTGCCAGTAGTAGCTATCCCCGTCACTTTCGTCCGTAGAATCTTCATCCTCGTCTCTATTGACTCCCGAATTCTTTGACTCGTCTCCAATTTCGTCTAAAGATTTATAAGTATCTTCGTGGTCGAGTTTAGTGTCCAAATTCGACCGATCGTGGTCATTTACTTTATCGTTTTCGTTCTCTGTTACGATTTTCCTTTTATCACTATCGTCGATCGAATTGTTTCCGGATTTTTTATCTGTGTTAATATCCACGTGATCCTCGTGTACCGGGTCTTTTTTCTCTGTAAAAACGCCATCGCCACTATCGTCGTTTATAATTAAACAGGACTTTGAATCCTTGTCAGAAACAACTGTCGACAATTCGTTCCTCTTCGATCTCTCGACAAGCGCCTTGGCCTTTTTCATCTCTATAATTTCCATCATTTTATTAGTTTCCGTAAAGCCGGATATCTTCAGATTCTTTTCGTTATTCCTCTGAACATTGACGTCGACTTGTTCGTTGTTAAAAATTTCGATATCGATCTGACTCGATGGGAACTCGATGTCCTTCTCCTCATCCCCCAATGGAATATTTTCCTCTCCATCTTCCCTCCGTTGTTCAATTTCAAAAAATTCTTCCCTCGATTCAACATCTCGACTCGGTATAAAAACCTGAGGATCTCTTCTCGGGGGTGGCGGTGGAGGCGGAGGAGGAGGAGGTCGTTTTCTCTTCGACTTAACGTCTTTTCTCGGCATAGGTTTAGGAGGCAAAGCCGGAGCCTCATTATCCGCAATCTTATCATCGACAATATCTTGATTAACGTTTATCCTACGAACGTGATTTCTAGCCGGAAGTGGAGGTCCTTCAACGACTTGATCAACGTTACCATTAACGCAGTCAACTATCAAAGCGTCGTCCTTAATGGGACGGAAATGGGTGGTCGAGTCCGCGGCAAGATCTGTGTAAACAAGTCCCGGTCTAGTTTCGTGCCCGTAACTCAGCGGCGCGTCTTGGAAACTCAACGGAGGTTGAAGGGTGATTGTTTCCTCGATCAAAACCGTGTTCGGTGCTACAACCGCCGTCACTCTTTCAACAACCCCGTCACCGTCGCCCAAAGCTTCGACGAAAGTAACGGCTTCGGAATTCGCGAGTCTCGATAGGAGGTAATCGGTCGTCGGTGGATTTGATCCGAATTCACGTTCAAGCTGATCAAAAGGAGCCAACAGTCTTACCAAGTCGATGTTCTCACCGGCTGATATTTCCATCGGGGATTCTTTCAACTGTTGATACGTTTCCGAGGTCTGTACGGTCTGCTGATGCTCCGAGGCTGTTGACGCGGTTGAGATCGTTGATATCGTTGAGAAACGGTCAGACGTTGATAAACGACAGTCGATTACCGTCGACATTGAACTTCCTGTATCGTCAGACGTACTTCCTTGGTTACTGCAACCGTCGTGGGATCTGGCGTCGAGGTATATCGCGGCTTCCGGTGGCTCCTAAAGTCAGGATAAAATGGAATTAAAATTTTTTCACAATGTCAGGATTTTAAACAGTGACGGTGACGAATTTTGAAAATATGAAAAAGCAAAAAACTTGTATAAAATCGGCGAAAAACGGTTTTTGAAAATAGAAAACGTGTTCATTATCACCTGTCTCGATTTATTCAGATCCGGAGATTGTTGCTTCGGTACATTTCCCGCATTTTTCGGACTGGATGTTTTCGAGCTGCATTTACTGCCCGGCGAAGAAGTACAGCTTTCAAAAGACGTCGATTTACTAGAACCCGATTCCCTGCCGTTAAAAGCGTTCTGTATCCTGGCAGGAGATTCGGTAGCGGATGAAGTAGCCGATGTTGCTGTCGACTTAGGACTATCCCAGGGCTTTCGTACAGGACTAGGATTAGCCTCACCATCGGCAGGTCCTCGAGGTTGCCGTAATTTTCTCGGCGGTACGGGTGGCGGTGCGGAAGGCAGCTCGGGTGGAACTTTATTCCGTTTTTCTGGGGATGATTTACGCTCCGCACTCACCACCTCTGGTCTCAAAGCACCTCTGTATCGAACTAACAGTTTTATCACGAGCTGAGACTCTTTCAATCTTCTTACACAGTCCAAACGTGTCATTTCGGTTACAGGTACTCCGTCAATACTCAGCACCTGGAATTACCGAACAAACAAGACTATCAGTTATGCCCTCGAATTTAATTTCTTCTCGTTTTTTCTGCTCTTTTTTTCAATCATATCTGTACAGATTTTCAAGGGTTTGAGGGACGAAAAAATAAAGATTGACACGTACAAAATTTTAATTTTGTCGATTGATTAAGAGCTCTTTTTTCTTTTTTTTTTTTTCTTTCTTCGTTTTCTGGATAATTGAATTATTTATCGATATATCTGCACGGAGAAAGAGTGAGAAAGAAAGATAAGGAAAGTTATATCTAGTCAGTATTCAATAATCCGTAGCTTTTGGTGTATATCGGGGATAATTATATATTGTTCGGTACTTTTCCCAGCCTCGGGCGTAATATATTTGTATGTATTAGGTATGTATGTATGTACTTTGAAATTTGAATGGTGGTCTTTTTTTTTGTCCGGGAGTTATAGAGTCGATGTCTAATATTCTATTTTTTTTCTTCTTTTATCAATCTCTTTTTCCTTCCTCTACAATATGATATTATAAATTTGAGGCACGTGAGGAGTAAACCAATATATACGGGTGTACGATAATTATTGTATACGTATGTATACGATAATAACAACGTTTTACAGTTTATAATACACGCAGAGGGGATATAGGTATGTATGTACACGTATAGGTATCGTGAAAGCGTTCCACGTTCCTAAAAAAAAAAAAAAAAAAAAAAAAAAAAAAAAACCAATCATCGAATTCACCCAGTTTCATGCAATCTTCTTTTTAGCCCATTAATTTTTCCTTTTATTTCATTTCATTTCATTTTACTTTATTTCATTCATTTTTTATTCGATTTTTTTTTTATATATCATCAACGAATCTAACCCGTTCTCGTATATATCGCGGCCCATTGGCCGAGTTCTGCAAATGCAGGCATGGGTATATGGTATAGCGATCTACAGTACAGTGAATAAAAACTGAGCCGAGGACGTCGAACCAAATTCAGACACATATTTATAAGTGAGAGGAAGTATAAATAATTGTGCCACTTAGGTATAGGTATGTAACATACATACGTACGTGGATAAAAAAAAAAAACTACCAAAAATCGTTGAGAGATCCGATGAATGTAAAAATCTTTGTCTATATCCAATTTTCAAATTTTTATACGTATAACGAAATTTGTTAAATTTTTTTTTTTTTTCATTTGCTTTTTTCTCACCTCGTCCCCTTCGCCAAGAGTTCCCCAGGAGCACACGGCCCGACTAGCCGGACTCTCGGAAGCACAGCTTTGTACAAACAGCTTGCGAACTTTTTCTGACGTCTTGTTTCCGCCTTCAAATTTAAGTCCGAATCCAAGCCGTTCACCGGGTAGTCTAAACACGTCGACTTCTTCTTCGGGGTGTCCATCCGATCCGTTGATCAGATCCTCTTTTTCTTTTTCCTTGTCCTCGTCCCCTGCCGCATCTGGATCAATGTCCACATCATCTTTGAGGTTCACGTCGTTACGTTTTTTAACACTGTCGATCTTCTCTGTTCCATTGCCGATCGATAAAACGGTTACAAAATTATCTAATTCCGGGTTCGAGTTGCCCACGCTAACTACGGTCACGAACTCCTCGTGCGCGTTCTTGAGAACCTCCATTTCTCGTATCTCGTTTTTCGTTTCGTATTTCGATTATTTTTTTTTCTTTTTTCGTTATCCGCGGTTTTTCTTCTAATTCGATTCAGACCAGGTTCTCGCGATCTTTCAAATTGGTCCATTCATCTCTCCGTCGACGGTTGATCTTTGCCCGCGGTATAAGGTATGCGGTGTTTCAGACCCCACCCTGAAATACAGAAACGTAGGTTTATTCAATATTTGTATGCGTGTGTGTGTGTCAGTCGATTACAAGATATTGTATATAAATACGTTTAAATATATGAAGAAATACGAAATTCTAAGCTATATCCATCTCTTTTTCTCTCTATTCCCACGCGTTTCTAAATATACCTACTGCATAGATAAACGACAGGTATATCGATCCCTCCATCCTTCTTTCTCTTGTATCAGGATATGCAAATGACTAATTTAAAGTTATTAACTTAATCCAAGTTTCTTTTATAAGCAATAATTACGAAGCCTGATGTACACACGTCATCGTGACAGATTCCGATACTCTATACACGTAATACTATACATCGCAACACGAGTCGCGACACACGAAAAAAAAAAATCAAGAAAAATTACGACCGAGAGACAAAATCGATATTTTTGATTCACAACTGTTCATTTATTTTGGTATTATTATTATTATTATTTTTTTATTCATTTTTTAGACTCGACGTTACGATTTCTCAACACTCCGCGCCGCGTGGTATGAGGGCTAGGAGAAAGCGCTTCGATTTCATGTGCGGGTATATATGGGAATAGATATATCTGGTAAGATTAATTCTCTCTTCTATGCCACCATGCCTATATCTATTCAGTTCGCGATGGCATCCCATTGATATATCAACGGCTGCAATATATGCCGCAAAGCCACAGCTAGACCTCTCGACCTCCGACCTGAACTAACTGCAAAGAATGTAGGAAATAGAAAGTAGTATATATCCACACCGGTGCAGCTAGTTTCTTAGGGTTTCTTAGTGTCAAGGGCAATCCTCTCTATATAACTCTATACCTCTCTACCTCCGGTTTAGTCGCTTATTTCATTAAACATCGCGCTTATCATATACGCCGGCTATATAGGAACAATTATTAGAGTTAAATTTTATGCGCTAAATCGTTGCGAATTTTTACTATTTTTTGTATTTATCTCTTTATCTTCATATCCCTCTCTCTCTCTCTCTCTCTATCTCGTTCGTTTAGTTTCATTTTATTTGTTCTTTCCTACGCGTAAATACATCGCGAAGCGAGGAATAATAATCGACTCTGAATATTCGGTTAGATGGTCCATGTAAGCACGGTAGGTAGGTAGGCAGGTAGGTAGGTAGGTATAAGAGGTATAAAGAGGCAAGGCGTACAAGTGCGAGTAACGGTCCCCACTGCCGGCGGTCTTGCATTCCTAACATCAGTCCAACGTTCAACCTTTCGTCTCCGCATCTCTTCCCGTTCGATATATCTTTCCTCTCTCGCACAATTCCTCGTCCGCTCGATTGATTCAACGATAGTTCGCACTTTGCCAGAAATATTTAAATAATCATCAATGAATTCGATGATATTGAAAATGATCGATATCGATTTTGGATGATTTACGTGTTATTTTTAAAAAAATTTTCCTTTTTTTTTTACGAAGAAACCGAAATTTCGATACACGCACAAGGCTACTGTTTATACGAGATAGTATACAGAGTTTATAATATATAATATATTAAGTCATGGATCTCTGTATCTTAAGTGATAAATATTGATTATCTTATCGCTTAATCTTAGAAATATATTAATATGGATGTACGTATATACAATCCGCGGCACGATTCTCTCGATAAGTTTAAATATATTTAGAACCTGTTTTATAGTCAGAGAATAAGGCGTACCACATAATGTACAGGTATGTATTCAAAGAATACGTACGCGACTTGGTTCGAAGACTAAATCTGTCCAAGTTTGTATAGATATTTAAACACGCATGTATACCGAAATTCTCCGTGTTGAATTGAACCTGCGAATTATCGTCGAGGGATGTAAGACACTAATCCTCCCTGGATATAGGAAATAGAACCTGTAATAAATCCCTCGTTCTAGTCTTCGTTTATTGTTCTTGAAGTAGAGCGAAACGGAAAATAAAAAAACCCCCAACAAAATTTTGACAAATTTTGACGTGAAAAAAAAAAAAAAAATTCGGAGGAAGTTTATACACCTTGAACGAAGAAAAAAAAAAGACCCCCGAGGATATCCTGTTGCCACGAAAACACATGGTGCAGCTTTTTCGAGAAACCTTACGAAAGTGTTATAATATACGAAACTAAATGGAGGGAGACTGGTCAAATGAGTTAATTATTTTTTCGTTCATCGTGAGAACTAATAATTCATCATCAAAGTGACCGAAAAAAAAAAAAGAAAGAAAATCGGAAAATGAAAATAGCGAGTAGGGTTTGGTTCTTCACGCTCGGGAATATTTTTTTTCCACCGGTGCAAAATTTTCCGGAAGTGAAATGATGTTGTTGGGTGTATTAACTCGAGACAAACGTCGCGTCATTTCAAAAGCGGCTTCCGGTAATAGGTTTTATTTTCCTAACAAACACCAAGTTACGACCGAATTCTATGTATACGTAATGCATACATACAATCTGACAATAGAAAATGTTACGCAAATACCAGAAAGAGAGAGAGAAAGAGAGAACAGTAGATAGATTATAGCCACATACGTACACGTCACACCTCAGGGGTTCGACAGATATACATACAGTATATCGCTCGCGGTAATATATTATATTTAAAACCGAACAATATTGATGAATATTCGTTTACATAGCGATAAGTAAATACATAGATATATATTATAATTATTATGATTTTTGATCATAAGAAAATTCTCAACATCATATTTTATATGCAGGCACCCATATGTATGATGGGTATATGTCTGTAATGGTATAATAAATTGATATATTATACATAGAACGGGAGAAAATTTCTCCCGAGAAAATCTAACGAGACATATGTATGTACATACTATGAAGGCGCGAGAAAAATCTGAAATGCCATCGCAACTTTCAAAGCCGAGAATTCTCTCTACGATCTGTAATGCCCTATGGGTACAGGGTACGGTATGTCTCTCAAGTCTAGCTGATCAACCGCGTGTGTACAGGCTAAAACTGGTTTTGCATGAAATTTTCTAGAAAAAAAAGGTAAGAAAAAAATAAAAAATAAAAAATAAAAATATGTATATAGAATTCATGGAAATCTGACTCGCCGTTGTAAGACAATACCCTCTTCGACATGTAACGTGTATGCGTATAACACGTGTATAAATATGTATATACGTTGCTTTGAAATATTTCTCACGGTTAATAAGAAAAACTAGATATATAAAAAATATCGTCTGGACCATGATGATATTCGAACGTAAATATTTGAGTACATAGATTCGTATCAGATAAAATGTCAATTTTACGAAGATGATAATTAACGCGGTCGATATATAACGTGTAACGCGTATCCTAGGTATACACATAATTAGATATATACGTATAGGTATATGAAATATACGTAATCTAAAACCGTATCGAGTGCAATTAATTTTGCAATATATATAATGACGCGGAGAAAGTTCCCTCATCACGAAATAACTAAAAGTTCAAAGACAGGCGATGTAAGAATATACGTATTATAATCTACCCGAAGAATTTGATCATAAAAAAAGTATCAAAAATTTATTCTACGTCTACTTTTTTTCCACCCAATTTTTTTTTCTTTTTTTTTTTTGCATTCTTTTTCGAACAGATCTGTGGACACTCGCACGGCTATATAAGGCGCTAAAAATCTTCTTCATGCAGTCAGCTATTTAGCGCAGTAAAATACTATTATAAGTGTTTTTCTTCTGGCCAGTATAAATGACGTGCGGTTGTAAAACGTGCGGATGAACGAAAGACCTTGTTACAGGTATAGTTACAGGTTGGCAAGAGCGGGCGCAGGAGGAGAGTTACGTACGTATATGCATGTATTCTACTGGTACTTGTATGTATGTACGTCTGTACTTGTACTCGTACTGTACGTACGCTGTACAGCATTACACGTCGGTGTTTGAATCTAGGCCGTCTCTTTCCACGCATCTTTTATCCACATCATAGACGGGCATTCGAAATATGTAGGTCTACAATTTTACCGTAGGCCTTGCCTACGAGATCAGACTACAAGGCTTTAAACGTCAAATAAAATAACTACGGACATGTTTGATCGAACCAATTATTGTTAAACGAAATGCGGAAAAAATGACGACCGTTAAACGAATAAAGTGATTGAAAATGATTGAATTTGAATTTTTTTTTTACCTTGTTTTAGCTACAAATATTCCGCGAAATTAGCCGAATCTTTGATACGTTACACATATCGCTGCGGTTGTTAATTACGCGTATCTACACGTTATTCGATTATCTATAATCATTTTCGCGATAAAAGGGAAAAATGAAAAATAAATAACGCTATACGACGTTTCTACTATAGTTGCTACATTTTTTTTTTCTTCTTCTTTCCTCGACAGCGATGTTACCTATACGATTCTTTCTTCGTCAATTTGAATAATGGATTATTGTCCGGTTTAATATTATAACACAAATGTATTGTCGATATTCGCGTTAGGCCGAAACGATGCTTGACGAAGTACCAAAGAGATCGTGTCAATAAAAAGCAATTTACAACGAATCCAGTTCTCGACTTCTCGTTTATCGGAGAGATTCAATTCCCGGGATATCATATGGTGTTCGGTATATACGCGTCACCCAGACCAGTGTTAATAAATATAATAACGAGGAAACAACTGTCAAAACACTTGAACTTAATTATTTTTCAAATATTGTAAACACGTTCGCGACATTTATTTTATTTTTTTTCTTTCACGATAAATGATAGAAAATTCAAGTTTCACGTGCATTCTGGGCGACGCGCCACAGATAACTGGGAACTTGCCTTTCTACCGGGACGATGCGCCGCACCGCCAGCCGCAGGCTCTTCACTCCCCACACTTGGCTGTCTGTCAAGTTGCCGTCGTTCCAGGCGCACCCGAACACCCTCCAATGATCAATTTATTCACTTCCAGCTGTTCCCTTCTCTCCTGTCATCACCTCGTTCATTTTCTTCTGTAATCATTTCGATTATTTTATATAAATAATGGGAATTTCTATTAAAAATTCTACAAATTTTTTTTTTATTCACTCACGTTGTTTGATCCGGTTCATTATAACGGTGGACTTTTTTTTTTTTTTGTCATCGAAGCTTGATGAAAATTCAATGACATTGTAGATAATTGACGACAAAAATTTTGTATTTTTTTTTTTTTTTTTTCTCGTTATTTTATATTTAAGAAAGAAAACCGCCGAATAATTTATCACCGAGTACGGACAGGGTGCGTCATTTCTGTTCGGAGTATAGTTCTAACGGTACTTGACTAAGAAATCTGGGTTGGCAGAGCAGACGCACGTTTTAACTTCACTTGTAGTTTTTTTTTTTTCTTTCTTTCTTTTTTTTTTTCAAACAATAGTATTATCGAGGCCGTTCCCACGTAATCATTACCGACTTCGTACGTACGTACGTACAACTTGGAACGCGATATTTACGTAAGACGTATTCCATTTACTGTTGATGGGAAAAATTTAAACACCAAGGCACGCGACTACAATACCCCGCACATTACATTATCTTGTTAAAATCTTTCCACGTACTACAGGTATATTATAGACACCGATGCGAATAAGATAACATAAATGAAATTTACGACTCTGATTATTATTGTTATGATAATTTTATAGACCAGTTGCCTCTTAATTTTCGGTAGAGAATCAGGGACGTTATTTCGGTCCCCTCAGCTCTCCCAAAATACGATCGATTCTTTAATCGTTGAAATTGAAATTCAATTTCGTAAAGCCAATCCCCCTCGCTGAGAATTATTAATGTCTGAAGCAATTATAGTCTTTTGAGGCAGTTGAAACTGGTATTTGAATGAGTCGGGCATACACTGTGCTAGAAATTAGGCGAAAGTTTAATTAAAGAATTGTAAAAAGAAAGAAAGAAAGAAAGAAAAATAAAAAGGTTTCGAGATATTGATATGGGGGTTGTTGAACGAAAGAGAGTTATAACGGATGTACATTACATACATACATACATACATACATACATACATACATACATAGACCTGGGTTCCAATGCACAGAGGTATAGAAGTAGGCATGCATAATGGGGGAAAAATGAAAACCCTTGGGGGCACCCGCACGTAGTAGATACATACATACCTATACTAGCTTATAACTTTCGTGAAAGCGAATTTTTTGCTTCAATCTCACCATCAGAGAAAGATGCTGCAAGGCATAATCGGGCATGCGGAGAAATAATTTTATCATTATTGGCCAGAAACGAGGCCAGGATATTCGCGATGCGACATACCTTTTCGAACCCTGCAGTACGCATTGGAATTACGATTTTATACGTATCAGTATCGGTATAGGTATGTATGTATGTAACATATACGTTTTTTTTTGCAAAATTAACAATTGTAAAAAGAATAAGACAACAATAAAATACATAAATAAATAAATACACGTGTGTACTGCATTTCAGGTACTTAAGATAATTAACCCGTATAATATATAAGGTCCGCAGCTAATTAATACAATTATCTTATTACTTTATTTATTTTAGTTTAATTTAGGTTTTTTTTTTTTTTTTGCTGCTTTCATATGATATCCAAATGCGGAAATGATCGTTAAAGCCTTCGCACTTGTGTCAAGTGTAATTGCACAGTGACGAAGATAGTCGAAAAGGTCTAAACCGTGAGAGACGGTAACCGATCGGAGATGAGTGTGAAACAGGTGGTAACGGTAAAACCATTCGGTTAACACCGGCGTACTGTGTGCTGCAGGTTCAAGGCATCTTCCCCTCCCCCTCCCTCTTCACCTCCCTTGCTCTCAACCAACTACATTATTCACGTATACGAAATAATGACTTTGAGAAGTCTTACACTCCCGAGCAGAGAAGAACATATCTCTGAAACTGGTCAGGTGCAGAGTGTGTATAAACTTTTCGATGAATCGATAATGAAACTGTATAATATCAAAGTCCTAGTGGATCAAAGAAATGATGAAAATTTTTAATATTTAGCTTTACACGTAAAGAGAGAAAGGGAAAGTCACGTAAAGAATAGAATTTGACTAGATTAATACACGTCACCTTGTCCCAGTGCACTTTTAAGCATTCCGAAGTCCCCCTAGTGCGACAGTCCGATTGAATGCGCGCGATACGTCTCAAACAACGATATACATACCTATATGTACAACAATTACTCGACACGATTTTTATGCGGCTTTTTATCGTTAAATTGGAAACCTGAAAAAAATTACCCATCATTATCATCGCATCGTCGTGTATATTACATAGATAGGATATGTTATAGGAACGTATGACAATGTCAAATTAGGACCGGGGTTCACAGACTTGAACGTTTATAAATGTTTCTTTTTTTTTTTTTTTTTTTTATAGTAGCTTTTTATTAAAAATTAATATTATTTCATATACGATTAAAAGATTGTAATAATTGTTACTTTTTTTTTTTTTTTTTTTTTTTTTTTACCACTTTTTACTCCATACAGCGTATTTTGTCATATTATATATAATCATATACCATGGTATATATATTGTATGTATAGGTACCAAATAATACCTATCGAATAATAATAAATATTACTGCATCGACGGACAATAAGTCTGATCAATAATTACCCTACACTATAATAACATACGTCGATCAGTGTATCCAGCTGATTCTGAGATAGGTGCAAAATTCATCATGCAAGTTCAATGCGGTTCAAATTTACTATAGTTGCCTGCAAAGTCGCGGATCCTCGATCTATATACATTGACAGTAGTATAAATTAATATTAATAACACCTAACAATAATAGTTGTATTATAGTAGCACACGGAGATATGATCTTCACGATTTGATCCTTATCATCTTTCTCCCGTATAATTAACAATCAGATGTTATTTAAATATACAATTTTTACTTAGGCCAGTTGCAGTAGTGCTTTTCGCTCAATTTTTAAACTACAGAATTACACCCCTAAACAATTCCTCGCTAATTTTTTTTTTTTTTTTTCTTTTTGCTCTTATTTTGTTCGCGCGTATTTATTTGAAACGCGATCAAACCCACCGGTATAAGGTATATCGAATAATAATTTTACATATTCTCCCCATTATACAATATATGTATATTATATACCTATGTATACGTAGAGAGAGAGAGAGCAGCAATTTCTTATGATTCTTTATTCTTATGTATTAATAATCTACGCGTATATTAACGTGTGTGTATTGTAGAACTATACATAGGTATAGGTACTGTGCGAATTAGTCAGATTCCTAAGCACGTAATAAATATTTGACAGCACACTTCTATCTCTCTCTCTCCCTCTCTCTTTATCCTTACTTCCGTACATACAATAATCACCGATTTCGAATAATAATAATTTTTTTTTTTTTTTGGAATATTTTTGGATAGATTTGAAAGAGTCTCGATTTATCAGATCAGATATAATATGTAGCTGGTATGTACGTATCTGAAATTTGAATTAAATTTAGATCTAGGAGGTAATTTTAAGGGGTAGCATATATATATATATATATATATATATATATATATATATATATATATATATATATATATATATATATATATATATATATATATATATATATATATATATATATATATATATATATATATATATATATATATATATATATATATATATATATATATATATATATATATATATATATATATATATATATATATCTTAAATTATAAAAAAATAAGGGAGCATTATTATAATAAAGGTTTAGCAAAAGGAGAAATATGAAGCAAAGAAAAAAATAAATGCAATAATTTAAAGGATATATCATTGTGCTCCGATACTTTAGATCGTCTATTTTATTATATTAGAAATAAGATTTTTTTCAAAACTGGCACCGCTATCCCGAATCTTTCTTTGATAATTGCAAATCGCCCAATACATAATTATAGAGCGTGTAATTTATCAGGCACACATCCACGCAGCACACTGCAACATTGCATACGTATTTCGCGAATTTTTTTTATCATTACCATACTATAATTCATCTAGATCCCGGATACAAATTGAAATAAAAAAAAGATTTTCAATAATCAATAGTATATTTAAAATACGATGATAAAATATTGATTGTTGACAATGATTTTAATTTATATTATATTTATTTATTGTATGATATAACAACACGATTATTCGTATATAGAAATGATCCACTGCGCGCAAAAAGTCCCATACGTTTTGAAACTTCGCTAATAATCTCTTGTTCCTTTCTTTTTTGTTTTTTTTTTTTTCGTTTGTATTTCGTATTTTTCTTTCCATCATTTATCTATTTTTTTGCTTTTTTTTTCATGTATAAGTTTCCCTAGAGAAATATATGATTCGGTATAACATGTAGATATAATTGTTTAAAAAATAAACTTCCAAATAGTATACGGCAAATATATTTGCTTATTTTCCTGTTTCGTTCTGTTTTGTATATATAACGATGATTTTTCTTTGCTTTCATTTTTGTTTTTTTTTTTTTTTTTTTTTTTGTGTTTTTGTTCCATTTTTCATTTTTTTGGATTATTTCTTCTAGATGAAAATATAATTTTACCTAATTACGAGATATTTCTTTTCTACAATTCCTTCTCCTGCCCTCTTCGAGTAAAATCTACTAATCGTACCTACGTCACAACGTATACCATAAGGTAATCCTAAAAGCTGAATACATATATAGGAAATAAAAATATTAACCGAACCGAATTTGGATTTTCTATATTTTTTATTGCCAAGAATTTTGGCAATAAAAAAAAGCCGATGAGACGAAAAAAAAAAAAAATTACATCAAATTAAAATCAAATAGTAGAAACGATATACGAACGAGCACATAAGAGATAATCAGTTTAGGCATTAAGAAAGTGTTATCAATATACCTTCTATCGGTGTTTTGAATTTCAATTGCACTACGACCCGGATCCCGTCTCAGTGTCAGTCTTTCGATAAATTTGAATAAAAAAATTACCCATAGTATGTATAATTTCAAAATAAGGTAATTTGATTATTATATTCTATCCTCACTAATCTCCATGGTCGATCCGCCAGCTAATAAATTCTTTTTCAGCTATAATAAAAAGTCCATTGAATAAAAGCCCAGGCTGAATACCAAAAACTCTAAAAGTTCCGCTGCATTAACTAATAAAGAAAAAAAATAAAATAAAATAAAGCTAAGATACAAAAAACTTACATACCGAAATTATCCCACGACCGTTTAAATTAATTATCAATATTAATAATAATTAATTACTTAATTAATTAATTAACTGACTAACTTTATCGCACCGAATTATTGAGAAATTTTTTTTTTTTTTAAAGTTAAATCGCAACCTGTTACACACCCCGCACGACATCTGCACGCAATATCCACAGGGTGACCCATTTTGAACGAGTCAAACTAATATTTTCGAAACGAAGCAAGATACAGGAAGATACTTCGGACAAAAGTTGTATGGTACAGTGTGGGACATTCAATTATGCTATGAGTTTTGAATTTTTATAGGGCTATACAAAGCTAATAATGTAATAACATTCTCAAAGTTATTAATGAATTTTCAAAATGACTTGCCATCAACATAAATGAAAAACTTTTCACTCTTGATATTTTTTTCTTCGACCTCGTATATTTTTGATGGAATTTTTTCGTACAAAAAAAAAAACAAAAAAAATCTTTCACCCAGAAAACAGCAAAAGAAAGATAAGAAGTTGAACTTTTAGAAAACAAAAAATTCCTGCAAACGTAATATATTTTTTAATTTTTCTGTAGATTGTGTAAAAAATAAGACGTCTCGTTTAAAACCCAAAAGTGATTTCATAAAAACCCCATAAGACCCTGTAAAAATTCAAAACCCATAGCATTATCAAATGTTCCCCTCAAAACCATACAATTTTTGGCTTATTTTCCTGTATATTGGTGAGTCTCGAAAATATTAGCCTGGTTCGTTTAAATGGGGCCACCCTGTACATATATTATTTATTATAGTCATAATGTTCAAATATGTTATAATTAAAATTGATAATCTAATTAAGAAATAATATTATTTATCTATCTATCTACGTCTCCTTCACTCACTCGACCGATCGATCAATCAGTTGATCAATTAATTCATTAATTAATCAATTGATCAATTAATCGATAACATTCATACGCAATAATTAAAGAAATTTTCATATAACTAATTCTAAACTATTCCTGAAGATGTATCGACCGAGGTAATTAAGCATGTAAGATATTATAAATATAAAACGTTCACCCCGTGTATATTATGATAATGTAAAATAGGATATATTATCTTAAAATGTAGACCCAACCAACGACGTCAATTGCCTCTCTTCATTGTTGATTTCCGGTGATCTTCAGAGATGGAGGAAACAAAATCTTCATTGATGATCTTCAGTGTGGAAAGCAAATAGTTTTGAACGAATGAAATGACTGAATGAATCAACGAATAAACAAATGTACAATACGACAAAATAGAGACACAAGACTCGCGAGGTTTTATGAATATAGGAAACATTTCCGGTACATAGGTATATACCGGCACATATGTATTTTTTTTTTTTTTTTTTATATTTTAAATATCGCCGTTCTTTGATTACTTTGAAACTTTACAAAATGACTAATTAATAATCCCTGCGTGCGCAAATGGTAGCGAGGAAAAAAGAAAAAAAAAAAAAAAAACAGCGAGGCAGACAAATCCCAGGCAAACACAAAAAGCACAAAAAAAAAAGAACCGATGATGTAGAATATATAGAATATAATAAACAATGAAAAATCGGTATCAAATGAACGGGATACTTGAACACGTCTTCAACTTCTCAAAACGGAGAAACACTTCGGTGACCAAGCCTATTACGTTTGTAGATTGTAATAAATACAAAAATACTGTTTCTATTATTATTAGTATTATTATTATTAATATCATTATTATTATTATTATCATTATTATTTTCGTTTTTTCTTCTTTTTATTCTGCTTCTTCTTTTGAATCTTCTGTAACGGACACTATGAAATCAAGTAATAGATTTTAACATCCTCGATCACTTGCGACAAAGAATTAAATAATTGAAACGATATATTAAAAATTATTACGAAAAAATTATCGACCCTATAGAGCCATAAGGTTCATACGATCAACCGAGAGAGCTAGACGATTCATCATTATTATCATCATCATTATTATTAATATTATTATTATTATTATTATTATTATTATTATTATTATTATTATTAGCATTTATTATTTAATAATTAATTATTTACCGATAAAAATGTATCATTATTATTATTATTATTAATTGTTGTTAGATTTGTTGCTGTAGTTACCATCATCATCATCATCATTATTTATTTACTTTTAAATACATTATTATTATTATTATTATTATTATTATTATTATTATTGTTATTAATATTGTTGATCCTTTCGGTCGTTGCGATTCTCCTACCCGCGTCGTTGTTATAAAGCATATAATTTTCAACGGCGAAGGCAATAGCGAAATCGATATCGATATCGTGTCGATGTACCCACCATTCAATTCCACGAATTCTAATAACTAGATTTATGAATGTGCCTATACAATACACACATGTATTATTTTTATTATTATTATGATTATTATGATTATTATTATTATTATTATTATCATCATTATTGTAATTATTACTGCAGTAGGAACATGACTTTCTGAAATCGCAAGACATACCTATATAATATTAATATGGGGCTTTCAAATAATAATAATAATGATAATCATCATAATAATAACAATTGTTGCTAATGCTCGCTCGACAACAATGCAGTCCGCAGTAAGTCACGAGCGCGTAAACACTTACAATCAATTATACCTAAGATGTATTGTTAATTGTTATGCAGCGATTTGACATCATTCGTTCTTTTCAATTTTTTTCTTTTTTTTTTTTTTTCATTTTCCTTTTTTTTTTTTTCTTTCTTTTTTTTCCAACTTGACTAATATACATACATAAACTGCACTTAATTAGTCAGACAACGAACTTTACATAACTTCCACTAATTTAGTGTATTTTAATTGTATGTATGTATAATAATATTATAATATGTAAAGCGTTACAAATAAAATAGGTACTTTCTATTAGGTCACTGGTACTTCATCGTTATGATTATTGTTATTATTACTATTATACTATGTATAACTATGTATGTGTATATATATATACATATATATATATATATACATATATATATATATATATATATACACAACATATATATATACTAGAAACTAGAAACTATCATTAAAGCTACAAACTATATTTAATATTATTGTTGTTATTATTATTATTATTATTATTATACTTATTATATTAATATTAATATTATTATTAATCCGTAAGCGGGTATGTCGCGAAGTGAACGAAGAGAAGGGCATAAGGGAAATATTATATAGGGAGGGGACAAAAAAAAATAAAAAAAAATAAAAAAAAAAAAACAAAAAAAAACACTGATATAATAATCGAAAATGGCATGCGCGCGTGATAATAAAACATGGAACTTCTACCAACATTGTTCTGTATCATTAACTTACAGGGAGATTATGGGATCATTCGGGGGGAACAGCTAATCAGTCTTGTATTTGAGGCTCATATTATATATGTATGTCTAGTTTCGGCTGTATTGCGTCGCTTTTTTTTTTTTTTTTTTTTCTTCTTTTTTCTTTAAATATTATATACTATACGTACTGTAGAATTGTACAAACATACATGTAGATATACGTATACTATTTTCGTCGTTAGGGATATTCGTCATTGAACTTTCCTATTTGGATATTGTGATTTTTTTTAGTTTTCCTCTTTTTTTTTCTTTTCTTAATTTTCATTATCTCTGTTTATAGTTTTTTGTTTATTTTATTTTTTTATTTTTTTGATATCTTTGTTTCTTTTTTGTATATGTATATACCAATATTCATTTTCGTCAATTCGTTTTTTCTCTTTCTCTCGTTCCTACGTTTATTTATCATTTTTATATATATATATATATATATATATATATATATATATATATATATATATATATATATATATATATATATATATATATATATATCTTCGTTTCAAACGTCAATCTTGGCTCTCATTGGGCTATGACAGTCTCCACTCTCTCGTCTGTTCGACGTTACAGGATGGTTCAGAAAAGTTTAATCTAAGTTTAAAACAATTGACATAGTTTGAAAGTTACTTTGTGTCAAATCTAATCTCTATGATAATGCGATTGATGATCACTGATAGGTTTTTGTAGATTGTACATTAAGTCAGTTATTTTTTTTTTTCTTCTTCTTTTCAATTCTATAATATTTGCTACCTCTCTCTATCTCTATCTCTCTCTCTCTCTCTTATGGTAGTAAACAATTAATTAAAAAGAAATAAAATAAAATAAAGTAAAGTAAAGTAAAACTCAAATAAAATAAAAATTAAATAGAATAAAATTAAATACGACAACAAATTTGTTCAATAAAACATAGCTACAGTAAATATATAGTCAATATTAATAGTTAAGTAATAAATAGAATCTTTGATATCTTATTAGTTCTATGATCTATTTAAACAAGTAACTTTCAAACCATTCAAAATTTGGAGAACAGAATAAAAAATAAAAATAAAAAACAACAGCAACAACAACAACGATTTGATATCAATATTTGTTTCCAATCTTGTCGAACATCAAACATGGGAGAAAATAATTTGAACGAAATTGAATATCGCAGATAAAATTGTGATCGAACCGTGATTAAAGTTAAAGTTGTGGGGAAAAAAAAAAATTATCTTTACATATTACCAGCCTAGTAAGGAGGAAGGGGGTAGGAGGGGAATTTTTGTCAAATTCGAACTTGACGAATACGTCGTTAAATATAAATGTGAAATCGATTTTCTTACGCGAAGATAATTTAATACTTCAATCGAGTGTACTAATATATACTGCAGTGTTGTTAATTAAATTGTGTTGAGAAAGTCTTTGAATTTCGATAACTACAGTCTCAATACTTATTTTTTTTTTTTTTTCTTTGCAAATAATAATTCTAAAGAAATAAACTTATTCTGAACAACCCTGATGAAGATACTCGTCCACACACTAACTATTAAAGTCTAGATATATATATACTATATTGTGTATATATATTATTAGTACTGTATCGCGATGTGTAACAATATATCCAGTGACGATCAAGTTTTTTTTTTTTTTTTTTCGATTTTTGTATTTCTATTAGATCTTGTTGTTATTTATTTATTCTTATTTCTGTTTTTTTTTTCTTTTAATAAATCCATATCGCAACTTTGTAATCTTTATATCGGTCTCTGTGTCATCGATCAATCAACTATTATGATCAGTTTTTTAATTTATTTTTCACTTGATCGCCACCGATGATTATTTATCTCTACTATTGGTTGCGATTAACGATGCTGCCACCATTTTTCTTTTATTTATTTTTTTTTTGTTTTCAATGAAACAACACCTTTCCCTGAATTTTATTTTTCAGAGGAAATCAACGGAGACAAAAAAAAAAAATGGATAAAAAAAAATAATAATAATAATTGTGAAAAAGGACTACGCCATGAATAACTTATCATCAACGGAATCTTTGCAAGTTTCTTTCTCTCGCTCTCTCTCTTTCTCTCTCTCTCTCTTTCTCTCTCTCTCTTCTCTATCATTCACACAATTTCTCTCTCTTTCTCTCCCTTTCTATTTCTTTCTCGAGACTGTTGTCTATTTCATACACAGTTAAAAATGCTTGTCCTGAAAGGACGTTTAATTGGACGGCGAACAACCGAAGGTTCCAGCCGTGTTCGTTTTTTCGATTATTATTATTATTATTGATATTATTATTAATATTATTATTATTATTATTGTTAATAATTTTTTTTGCGTTTTTTTCAACGTTTTTTCTTTTTCTACTTTTCTTTTACTAATGAAAAAGGCACGCACGCAATCAAAACTTATATTTACCGCGTGAGTTTCCCTATATCGTATTTTTATTACCTCTCTTGTAATTATCGAACGATCACTATCTGTAACGCAGCTTCTTAAAATTTATTATAATTTTATTATGCTTACGCGAACGAACGAGTTCTACAATCAATTTTTTAAATTTATATAACACTAGTTATTAGCTACATTACATTATTTTTCCTTTTCTTTCTTTCTTTCTTTCTTTCCTTCTCTCTTCTCCTTCTTCCTTCTTAATGGATATTATTACATACATATACTCATTCTCCTCTCCCTTTCTCTTTCTCTCTCCTTCCCCAAAACTTTTTTTCGTCTTCTACTAATCGCTTACTACATTATTGAATAATTTAGATTATATTTGGATACAGCTTATTATTAATTGAGAAAAACTACAGTTAAACAAATTTTAATTAATTTTTTTTTCCTTTTTTTTTTCTCTATATGTTGCGCAAAAGGGATCGTTCGAAATTACAGAGACGTCTCGGACGCTTTCGAGCGCTCGTAGTTACTTGTTAATTTGTTTTAGTTATTTTATTTTTGTTTCTTCTTAATTTTTTTTTTCTTTCCATCATTTTTCTTTTTATATTGTATTTCAATATCCTGAGATGTCCTGCTTCTAACGCACGTGTAAACGTGGCTGTGTGAGGGTAACGTAACACGCGCGATTAATCAGTTTAAAAATTGTTCGAAATCTAACAACGAAAGAAAGAGAAAAAGCAAAAAAATAAAAATGAGAATTTAATATTTCAAATCATAAATTTATCAAATTTTCTTTCGTTTTTTTTTTTTAGCGTGGAAAATATCAAATGAAATACCAGCCAAGGAACGCCTTACCGCGATCTGTTAACACTGTGTAGTCTTACCGCTAATATATCCGTTGTTCAGAGTTTCTGGTTTACTCTTATAATCAACTTTGGACTTGTTATCATTTTTTTCATTAATATTCTTGTTGTCCTCAACGTCGTCGATAGACGGAAATTCGACCCTACGTACATTCGTGTCTTTTATCGGTTCACCGGAATTTAAAACTACTTGAGGGGTTCGATTTTCGTAGTCTGGATCTTCGTTTTTTATTGTAGAAAATCTTGGATTCTCCAAGAAATTTCTCTTCGCTATACTACCCGGACTAAGAGTTTTACCAACCGAATGATTATCGCTCAAATTACCTCTAGACGAAGAATTATTTTTTTTATCAACAAACGGCGAATTCCTAACCGACTTTAAACTATCCTCAGCAAAAGGTAGATCTAAAGTATCTCGGCTTGATCTCAAGGACTCCATTGATGCCCCTTCAAAATCATCAAAGTCAGCCTTCAATGGTACCTTAGACGAATTGAAATCATTGAAATTTGGCGACACCTTAGAATTATCGTTACGATTAGTCGCTCCATATATTGGATTAGCACTAATCTTTATAGAATTTGGACCTGCCGGTTCGAAGCTCGCAAAATCTCCAAAATCTTGTCTCAACGGAGATTCTTCACTTCCTTCAGCCTCTGCTTCATCCTCTCGCATATTGTGCAACGAAGCCATTTCCAAATCCCTGTAAAAATTTCAAATATTATTTTAATAATTTTATAAACAGAATAATTTTTTTTCTATCTTTTGAGTAAACAAATCTAATAGATTTCTATTCTAAAAAACTAACTTGTCGGTCTGTGGTGAATGAGAGGCGTTCTGATTCCTGGCCTCTATTCCTTCTGGGCAATGGTAAAAGCTGACTCTTTCAAACGACTCGACGTCTACTTCCGACAAAAGCATCGTTGCAATGTCAATAAATGTCGGTCTCTGATTAGGCTTGTGATTCCAAGTCCTCCTCATAAGAGTGTAAAGAGAATCAGGACAATTTTCAGGACGTTCCATAACTCCGCCGTCAATTACGTAGCGAAGAACCTGCCGAATAATCATTAAATGAAATATAATTCTTGGTAAATTTTTATTCAATAATATTTTCAGCTTCAATAAATAAAATCATAACCAAAATAAATTACACAATGAAAACTTCTGATTATATACCTGATCATTGGATAAGCCCTGATAAGGTTGCGAAGCAAGGGTAACCATTTCCCACAGGACAATTCCGTAGCTCCATACATCAGAATAGCTTGTGAAAACACCGTCTTTCAAACTCTCTGGAGCCATCCATCTAACGGGTAATAAGCCTTTGGTGCCTTTGCGATAATAATCAGTCTCGTATATATCTCTGGTCATTCCAAAGTCCCCAATTTTAACAGTCATTTCTTCTGTTACCATACAATTCCTAGCTGCCAGATCTCTGTGAACGAATTTTTTGGCAGCTAGATAAGACATGCCGTCAGCAATTTCTATAGCCATCTGCAGTATTCGTTTCAAAGTCGGGGGTTGTTTAGAAAAATTTTCGCAAACATCTGGTCTGTGACTTCTCAGGTAAGTCTTTAAATCACCGTTCACCATTAGTTCCATAACTACCAATGTCGGTTGACCAACAGATACAACACCCAATAGTCTTACAACGTGATGAGTATTGAAAGCCCTGAAAAAATAAAAGGAAAAGTAATGATAAGCAAATGAATAATTAAATAAATAATGATCATGGTATGCTGAGTAAATTTTTTACTAACTTCATGACTGACGCCTCGTTAAGAAACTCTATGCGTTCCCTATCAGTGGCATTTTCGTTAACAGTCTTGACAGCGCATTTAACTTCCGGTTTACCCCTGACGACGTCTCTAGCTACACCTTCGTACACCATTCCAAAAGATCCATTTCCCAATTCCCTCAACAGTTCGATTTTCTTTCGTGGAACTTCCCACTCGTCGGGGACATACACGGTGCTGACATATTCGGGATTAACAGTGGCGATCAGCCTCATATTCGAGACGCTTGGCATGAATTTTCGTTTCAATGCATAGCCGATACACCCAAGAACAATGACCACTATAAGAATGATCAGTATTGTCCAGAGGAAGGGATGTGAACCTCCGGTGTTTAGGTCTTTGATATAAAAGTATTGGTACTCTGTATACGCTCCGTTTCCAGCCAAACTGGTAGCTCTAAGTCTAAGTGAGTAATTGCCAGACGGAAGACCTTTGAGAAAGTATTGTTTATTGTTATCGAGAAATTCTCGACGAGATGTGCAAACCTCAATTGCCTTTACCTGTAAAATAGACATTCATTCATTAGTCACAAAAAATAATTCACAATCGATTGAAACTCACAATTTTCTATCTACTTACATTTTGGATATTAATATTCTTGTATTCGATCTGATACGTGACTATCAAACCATTTGGATTTGTCGGTTCTTCCCAGACCAGCCTGACGGCCGATTGGCTGTCGTTAGCTTTTTGTATCTCATACTTGAAAGTATTTTTCGGTATATCATCGGCAGTTTTAAGCGGCAAAGTTCTTGCAGTCTTAATGCTCTTAGTAGAGCAACAGGCGCTTGTGTCATTCACAACAGGTTCTCTGCAAGCTTGTACCTCGATTGTGTAAACAGCAAAGTGTCGCAAATTTTTCATAGCAAAAGTAGTCTGGCCGTAAACAGTTCTATTGAATACGTGGTAATCGCCATTTTCTATTATTTCTGTCGCGTTTTCTGAATCCTGTAATGTTTAACGAGTTATAAAAAATATGGGTTACAAAAAAACCAATCAAAAAAAAAAATAAAAAAATCCGGCAAGTATGTGAATTTAAAACCCACCTCAGAACTGGCATAGGGATCCCGAATGTCGTTCAAATCACGTCTCCTGCGTTCTTTGCTCAGACGTTTAACATACACCTGATTATGCAGAGCATCCTCAAAGGCTATGGAACTCGAGATTGATCTCTCTTTAGCCGAGGAATCGGTCTCATCTTTGTCACATTTACAGTCAGAGGTCAGCTCAGGCTTCATAGAGATAGTTATCTTTTCTTCGGACGCTTTTTGACGATCCTCCTCCGCTACAGAGAACTTTTTCTCTGCCAGCAATAAAGCTGTAGAAAATAGGAAAAAAAAGAAACATTTCATTTAATTACGAATAAAATGTGTAATACTGTAATACTTCGAGTGGATGCATTAAATGATATTTATAAAAATTGTGTCAACTTATATGAATAAACATACAAGAATAATAAAAATACAAGTAATTCAAAGAAATTTTTAATAATAAACTAACGTTCGTTGCAGTAGTTACGTTGATCAAGAAAATTTCTATCATCCTTTTCCCATCGTCCAATGATTCTATAATGTGTTAAATTTCCATTTTTACTAATTGGTTCTTCCCACTTGATAACAAGTTCGTTGCTAGCATTACTCCAAGCGTCAAGATCCCTGGGTATACTTGGAGCATCAGGATAAGTCGTAAAATAATGCAGATCACTCTGAGCTCCAGATCTCTCAGTAGCAATGGTGTAAGTTTTAACATAAAAGGCATACTGAGTGTAAGGTTTCAGCTGTGTCAAAATATGTGTAAAAGTGGTAGACTCATTCGCTTCAACTTCAGCAGCACTAGAATTTGGCAAGACGACCTTTGACGGATTATCAATAGAAGATACGTCGTCAACTCTCCATCCGTCTCCTCCGCAAGCATCCCTACCGTCATACATTGTCACATTGTTCGGAGCGTCTATAGAATAAACAACATAGCCGAGTAGAGATCTAGGATCGTGATGATTAAAGGCTTCGAATTCGATCAGTGCAGCTGTAGAAGTTTTCTTGGTGACGTGAGCTTTGAGTTTAGTAACATTGCAAGCAACCTTATCACCGTTACTGTTTGGAGCGACTTCAAGCTCACTAAACTCTGGAAGTTGGGCTACCTTTCTAAACTTTTCTATTGTGTCGAGACAAAGTTTTGGATTAAAGTGAAAGAACACACTAACAGGATGATCTTTGGCAAGGATTCTTATCTTCTTGTGAGAGTCTAGATCCCATAATTCCTGGAGATTTTGATTGTCAAGAACGACTAAGCTGTACTTTCCACTCTCCAAAGTGTTGCCGCGAATAGTGTGAAGATTTTTCAAAAAATTTAACGATATCAATGGGAAACTACGAACGATTTTCAAATACCCATCAATTTCCTCAATCATATTTAAATTGTATTCCAATTCTTTGACGATATTTTTACCACCTCTTATTTGTATCTCCAAACTACCAGTTATACGCGTACATCCCTTAAGTTTTTGAGCCGAAGCAATACTGTCCACGCTAGCGCCGCTGCATGCCTTTAAACAAGGACCGTCACATTTCTTGCAAGATGATTTTCCCGATGTCTCATCGTCCATGTAACCAGTTGGACATTCTGGTATGCAGCTCTTGTTGAATGGCTTATAAGGAAAGTCTTTCACAATGTCAAATGCTTCGCGAGGCTTTTTCATCTTCCTGCATTCATTTTCCTGGACACACCGTCGGTTTAAAAACTCATAGGTACCTGGAGGGCATTTATTGACGCAACGATTTCCATCCAATAACACGTCCTTGCATACAAAACAGTCTCGAGCCGTCGGTCCTTTACAACCTCCCAAACAATTTGGATCGCAACATTCACCGGATAAGGGATCGCTGCAGGCATTATCTCCGCATTTCGGACAAACTGTGGAAGAAAGAATTTCTCTTATTTTAATAATACATTTGTGAATGAGTCAAATATTGGATAAGATGAAAGAAAGCGAGTAAAAAAGGATTCAATCTGGTCAAGGGCTGAATGCCCTTTACAAAAAGTAAAAAGATCGTAAAGAGATTCAATCTCTTTTAATATTTCGTGCAATTTGTAGGTAAAAGAAATTATTTTCATTCTCAATCGAAAATGATATATTTTAAGTTTAATTTTTTTGTTCCTCAAATCAAACTCTTCATTTCCACAAGCTGGATGTAATACGTGGTGATATATGAGACACAGAATAAATCGAAAATATATACTCCTTCAGGATAAATAAATAAATTTAAAAAAAGAAAGACATTTACGTTTGATCCAAGTCACAAATATTATTTCTCTTGGATATCAACTTCAAATACGTATAAGAAAAAAAAAAAAAACTGAAAAATGATCAAATAAAATGTAAATAAAAATGTGATGAAAAAAATATGAAATAAAAAATCATAATCGTACGATTCCATGAAACTTTTTTATCGTGCGATCGATTGAGGAGTTTCTTACAACTTCTCTATGAAAAAAACAAAAAAAAATTTGTATGTGAAAGAAATTAAATGCAAATAAATTTTTTTTCTTTCATTTTTTTTTTAATAAATCAAAGAAACTCACCATGTTGACAATACTGTCTGTTCCAGCACAAAGTTTCATCCTTTTTCGTTAACCGAGTAGGACAGTGTTTCCCACAAACCGGACATCCGTTTTTCGGTTTGTTACCCTGTTAAGAATAATATTAAAATAAATGAAATTAATAAGAGAATTCAAATTTAAATAATTTCTAAACACTATACTATACACGTACATATTTAGATAAATTATAATATCTGACTAAAGCTCAGCATAAATATACGTATACGAGCTGCTAATTATGTATTATAATAATATCAACGGAGACTCTCCTCTGCTCACTCCTGCCACTTTCCACAAAGTATAAAAATAATATCTTTACCAATTTACCCGAAGAAAATCTTTCCGGTAAGTATGACAACGAACTATACGACGAAGTTATACACATAAGTCTGATATCTGATATTATTTATGTATACGTGTATGTACATATGTATGTACGTGTGTGTACTAGGCGTAGTACGACCACACTACGGTGATAACTTTCATAGTAGATAAGTAGTTGAGATGAATAGATAAACAGATATGTATGTATATAGACAGATACGTGATGAGAGGGAATAGCACGCGGTTTAGATCCGTCTTTGAGTATGTAATTCGCATTCGCTGTAATAAATATGTATACCTGACTATAATCTCGCGTCAAAAAGTATCTCTTACATGAGAAGCGGAAAAAAAAACTATACAGCGAATGATTTATTGATATTATAATATTATAATACAAATGGTAACCATCAACGGTATATATATACATAACATACATGTATAAAAAATGCCATATCATCTTTACATTACTCTTCCTATTTTTTTTTTTCTTTTTTATATTCCTTTTTTTTTCTTCTTCTTCTTCTTCTTCTTCTTCTTCTTCTTCTTGTTTCTGTTCTTTTATCCTTTCTCTCGATCTCTTTCACACACGCGCACCTCGTACACAAACCCATCCGAAATATAGAAAAAAAAAAAAAAAAAATGAAAAAATAAAAAATGAAACCCATAAAGAAAGAGAAAGAAAGAAAGAAATACCCAGAGATTGTGTTTACTCTTTAGGCCGCGTGAATCACGTCGAAATACGACTACGAGTACACGTGTGAGCCTGGCTCTCGACAAAATCGCACACACATGTCTCTCCCGAAGAATCTATATCTATATGTATATCTCTTTCTTTCTTTCTTTCCTTTTCCTTCTCTCTCTCTCTCTCTCTCTCTCTCTCTCTCTCTCTCTCTCTCTCTCTCTCTCTCTCTCTTTCTCGTACCCAAGTAGCGTTCTCTAGGGATTTGCTTGTAGAGAGAGGTATAGCGGGAGCGTGGGGGTGGCAGCGGGAGATAGGAGGGGCGAGGGGGGGGGGGGGAGGAAAGCCGCCAATCGCGAAGGTCAAAAAACAAATTGCAAAAGGCCGTGTTACACTAACGTTAGCACGACGTATCAATTGTATAATATAGGTATATCTATATCTAGAGAATATGCGTGTGGGAGAATATACCTATACACGCGTATCTCAGCACGCGCTTGCATAGTATATGTATAGCGTTCGCACATTCGTATAATACGATCGTTTTCTAAGATGTAAAGCAAATTCATACGAAATACGTATAATGAACATTTTTCCCCTCTCCGCTCCTTTTTTTTTTTTTTTTTGTTTCTTCCCTCGTCAACCCTTATCCTTATCTCATTCTTTATGTTTGTACAACGAATGATAAAAATTGGATACTTCAACAATTAATATTGCTGATGATAATAATAATTAAAATTGAAAAAAAAAAAAAAAAAAAAAAACACCCAACAATTTAGGTCAATTAATTTTTCCAAATTCTTAATATTGTATAATAAAGGACGAAGATAAATTGCGGATAAAAAATCTTCCAACTTACAGATATCACGTTTCCAGTTTCCTTCCCGGTGATTCGATCCCAGTCAATCGTATCCACGTAACATAGTGCCGGATTTTTTTCAAATCTGACAGTACCTCGTGCGATATTTGTCAATGAATGAAGACCGATTTCTTGTAGATGCATCATCTCGAAGGCGACCAAGGCGTAGTTTATGAATAACGAATGACCACGTATAACAGTCAAGTTTGGAAACAAATGACCGACACTCCTTAGCCCGTTTACTCTGAAGATCACAACCCATTGAACCCCCCCTTCATCGATTATTATCATAATCAATACATATTTATTTATTTATTCAATTATGTATTGAAGAGATCGTTGATGGAGTCGAACGTTGGAACTAGATCGACTACTTATATTAGATTTATTAACCATAGCCAGTCTGATAATTTTTATTGTTATTATTAATGTTGAGGTACGATAAATTCATGATGAATTAAGAACTTTGATATGACGTATGTTATAGGTGTACGTATGCGTATATTGCTATAAGTAGGGTACGTCACAGCTGATAAAACGAAACCACATTCGCGCTGATAGTCGAATAAATAATGAATAAAATATACGTGAAAAGAATTATGATGAAGGAGAATATATCTATGTATGTATATATGTACCATAAGATTGGCCTCGTTTCTTTCATTCTTTTTTTTTTTTTCTTTAATTATTTCTTTTAACACATGTAATATATACATATAATATAGAGAAGTTGAAAATAACAGGTAATTTAAATTTTCATGTGAAAGGGACGATGTTACGTTTGGACACCTACATATAAATATAATATAATTGATTTGATTTGAGAGGGGGAGCCGGTGTGTAGGCATATTACAAGTAATGTTATATACATCTATTTTGCGATATCGTTGTAAATTAATTATTTCAATAATAACATTATTATTATTACTATTATATTATACCTGTAGAGGAGAAGGTAGCCGGTAATTTCAACCAGATCGGGAAATGTGAGATTGGCGTACGAACTGTCGTTAGCATGATCGATCAACAATATCTGAACGAAGCCTTCCACCACGCGACATCCTTCCAGTCTAGAAAATTGGCTCACGCTATTTCTCACGTCGACGCTCTGACATACTGCAACAAATTAATGAGAGAAAAAAATTTAACACATATCTATGGATATAAATATTTTTGTATCGATTAGAATTAGAAACGAAAAATTTCATTCTATTTCTAATTATTTTCGTACGTATAAAATTTTGTCTTGGAATAACTATTTTTGTAAAAATTTTTGGCGATTCGTATTTCATTTAATTCGAGAGTTTTATTTATTCATTTTTGCATTATCTTGTAAAAAAAAAAAAAAAAAACATATAAATAAACGAATAAATATGATTAAAATACGAATGTCGAAACATCGATCTTTGCTCAACGTGACCATAGCAGGAATGACGTCAAGTTTGCACAAACGAACGCCAGCAATGGGTGTGTAACCTCGACTCTGCTAATATCGCGATTTGAATGCGAGCGCAGGTAACGAGGTGAGTTCCGTTATTATACAGTCAGGGACCGATAAGAATGACGCGAACCACCGCTACAACAATAAAAATGCTTCAATACCAAAAAAAAAAAAAAAAAAATGGATTCAAAATTGACCACGATTGTGAAAAAAAGATCTTTTCAGAATCCAAAAATAATTAAATAAAATATGAACGGAATATCGTTGACATCAGAAGAAACCTTTTAGTCTCTTTTGCTTCTGCACTGCAGTACCTCGTTACACCCTGTACTACACCCACGCACTGCACACAGATATAAGTATATGCTCGCATTTTATAGTGGCGTTAATCGCAACGAGGAATGAAAACAAGGCGTACCATCCGACCGGATATGGCGCCACGAACGTCCGGTCTGTCATTCTCGTCCTCCTCCGTCACCCCGCCCTCATATATCGTCCGTACGTCGAGCTACGGACCGCACGCGGTACGAACGAACGAACGAACGAACGGATAGACGAAGCGATGTAGTAAGTAAGAAACTAGTCTACTATAGTAAGTATATAAGGTAGTATCGGTAGTTAGGTACAAAGTTACGTGTATAATACTATATAAGCGAGTAGAAAAAGCCGCAACGCCTTCCTCTCCGCGGTCCTACTACTACTACTACTACTACTACTACTACTACTAATTCATTCGTTTCTTTCCACGATCGTGTTGCATTCGTTTCTGCTGTTACATAGGTATAGGTGTAGTATATGGGTAGCAAGCGCAACGAACGGCGTTAGTTTCATTCATAAAACGGAAGGACGTGACGCGTAATCGCGTCTCTCTCTCCGCAGCTCAAGAGACGCGCGCGAAACTCTGTGTTACATCGCCCGCTCGCCTCGCTAGTACAATACGGAGGTATATGTATACATATATACATTGTATGTGTACTTACTACCGGAGTAAATACCGGATATAAAGCGCGTAGGATTAATCAAACTTTTTATAGGTGAATGTAATTAATTCAAAATTAGTGTATATAATATACTAATAATTACATTATATATATATATGTATGTATATACATGTATGGCATTTATTAATTTATATCATTATCATCATTTCTTTACCAAGAAGATCAAAAATTAGTAGTTTATGTATAAAAATGAAAATAATAATAATAATAAAATTGATGAACGATTATTAAAATTTATTATTACACCGTATAGCGATTGAAGAAATATTGAACATTTATCGCGTTATCGTAGTGTACATACATACCTACGTATACACATACTTATATTTACGAAACGAATTATGTGTACTCGTATCCGCGTTCTATACGTGCGCAAAAAAAAAAAAAAAAAAAAAAGAAAAAGAAAAAAGCAACAACTGTACTAACGCTAATATATATATATGTACATATGTACATGTATAGATATCTAGTTACGTCATTTCTAACGACGGAAATTCCGCGAAAGGCTTAATAGAGGAAGAATAAGAAATAGACGATGTGACAAACAAGCATTAACCTAAACGCTGCAGGTATAGGTATATATGTTATACACATAAAAAGAATTAGCAAACTAAAAAAAAAAAGAAAATAATATAATATATGTATATATATTTATTTCTAATATATGTATCGAGAGATCTAATCCCGTTAATATGGATTTAATGTGTTTAACGCGTGTCGACGACCGCGACCGCGCGGCGTTGTATGACTGCAGCAGATCTTATGCATATAAGCATATGAAGTAGGATATGCACGTATAAGGATATAATACCGAAAAATTAGTGAGGAATAAGATGAGAATTATCGGTTTCCGTCCGGCTCAACTTAATACGAGTCGGTTTTTCTTTTATCCCTTTTATTTCCGCCTTCCAATTTTCTATACGGAACAGTTATTCGACAAATTAAGTGAAGCTCGAATGACCGGGTTTACCAAGAGGCTATTTCAGTCTCTTCAACGGTCCCGCATATATATATAGGTATACCTATATATACCAATAGAAACTAATATAACAGATCCGCAACTATTCGACGATCTGCACTATTATATATATATATATATATATATATATATATATATATATATATATATATATATATATATATATATATATATATATATATATATATATATATATATATATATATATATATATATATATATATATATATATATATATATATATATATATATATATATATATCCTCGTATTATTAAAAGAGGAAAAATAATTCAATTTTATTAGGAATAAAAGTATCTCGCCGATCCGAAATTATCCGGATATACAAATCAAATATATATGTAATATGTAATATATAAGGAAGAAAAACACCTACTACCGGAAATAGGAAATGATTATGATTTCAATTTTTGTTCTTTTATATATTCAATTCGTTTTTTTTTTTTCATGATAATTTATAATGATTCGAAACTTTGCCAACCCCAAGTGTCTATTCAAGGCCTCCGGGGCGACGTTCTGTTTGTTTTTTTTTAACATTTTTAACAACTTGTTAGCGAATAATAACCGGAAGTACGAAACGAGCGATCCGTGGCTCTCGACCAACCAATTAAGGCTGAATCATAATTGAACCGCGTTAAATTTTACTCAATTCCTACGTGGGTATGTATTTGTATGTATGTACGTGCAACATTACTCACTGCGGGGTGCGAGAGTTGATTGCGATTTTAACGAGCCCAAAATACCATATATTCACACACATGTATTTAAATAGGTACATACATACATATATATAAACTGACTCCAATAAACATGGACGAAAAGTAAAGAAGAAGAAAAAAATGAATCAAATAAATAAATAAATGAAAATTCCAACCCGCTAAAAATTCGGAGGTGTAATACCCGTAATAGATGTTAACAAATTTCATCCTATATATCGGTAATAGAAGCGCGCGTTAGGTACGGAGACGAAAATTTTATTTCTAGCCGGGTAAAACCAAGTTTACATACTCAAGTCAGAGTGGCAATCAGGCATTCACCCGTAGAGAGGTAACTGGCCTGGACAATTAACTAGGGAAATACCAAATTCAGTTATACGTAACGTACATAGTAAAACGTTTCCTTGTGCAAGATCTATATCTTCCCTTATAATTGCAGTCATTGTAGTATACATATAGAGAGAAAAGAAACTATATAATATACGGATATATATACCTATATAGCTAAAGCTGTGTATACTATATGAATACGGAGAAATTTTATTTATTATCGTTGCAGATATATATGTATACGAACCGCGAATATAATTTTGAGAAAAATAAACAAAATAAAAATAAGAAGGAGTATATAAGTATAGGTATATAGATAATTATATGTAATATGTCAATTCTGGCAATTACGTGATATTACATGGTGATATACCTACATATAGTATACGTATACGTGAACACGTAAATGCGATAAAACGCTCATTGCACGTCTCGTTCGATTGCGGCGTCAGATTCGATCTCGTGTACACATAGGTGAACGTATGTATATACATACCTACCTATATTACCAAAAGTAGGATTGACCGAGTTTAAATATCTGATATCGTAGCCAGTACATAGCTACTTTACTACGAAGTGTGGATGCGATAGCGTAACTGGGTCATTCTTCGCTGATTCGGTATATATGTACATATATGAATGTTTTGTATACCAGATCTGACAGATCTGACATACGACTGTTTCTAACAATGGATGTCAGATTAATTTATAATAAATGTATAACGTGATAGAATTTAGAGAAAAAACAAAAAAAAACAAAAAAACATTTTTTTTTATATACCTACCCGCGGGTCAAAATTTATACCTACGACCGAGGTTCAATCATCTTCATACGAATATATGAATTTGCTATTTATCACAATTTCGTTCTAATTATGCGAATATGCTATTACGCGAGACTACGATGACTCGAAATACGGAATCGGATATATTTCTGTATAATGAAATTCACCTGTCACGGAAAATTCTATCGGCACATCGAAAATTCTGACATTGGTTACTTACACTTATTCAGGTGCATCTCCTTATGTATGCGTGATAAAAACAGCCTGCAAACGTCTGCGAATGATCTCAAGTGTCGGCACTATTGTTTAATCGCGAAACAATTAGGAAAAGATCAAATAATAAAGCACTTTTTATTATTAAACTTTATAACAACGTAACTAGGCGAGTAAACAACCGTAACTAAGGGCGCCATCTTGATTTCAATCGCGCGGTGCGCCACCTGCCGTCGTTGTCGTGAACTGAACCCAGGTTGGTAAGGAGGTTCGCTTACCATCATAGCACCACTACCCCGAAGATATTATCGGAATATATGCGAATATAAATATTTATCACGAAAAACTGTCACGGAAAAACCGATTTTATTAATTATTACTTTTTAATACACTGGAAAATGTCGATATCGGAAACTTTGAATAAATAAAAATTATTCTTAGTTCAATATAATTTTCATAAGAATGTATGTATTAGATATATGTCATAATTTTGTTCTAAGTACGCGATTGTATCGATTAATGTGAATTAATTGTAACTGAAAAATTGATGTATCGATTCAGGTTTGAGTTATTTGCCCCTCGCCTACGACAAGAACCTATATATTTTTTTCTTTTTTCAATTCTTTGGAACAAGAAAAAAAAATTATATTCATTTTCTGTCGATTTCGATATTTCGAAGATCGTCGACACGCTGCACTGTAACCAGAATACACATACGTATACATATAATCGCTGAAGGGTTCAGAGTAGATTTCATGTAGGTACACACATTGTATTACATACACGTGTATATATCTATGTGTATTATATAGGTGTATATGATATGCACGTATAAGAGAGGCGCGGCTGGGTGAACCGGAATGCGAGCTGGCCTCGTGAAGAGTGAAGCGAGCGAGCGAGTGAAGAGTGGGTGAAGAAGAAAAGCGTCTAGACAGTGAACTTCCGGTGATCGTCTTGCCGACCTTCGAATAAAAACACCTGGTCTTTTCTCAACCCTTGTATACTCCCTTGTTGTAATAGTAATCGATCATTTTGTTGTTATTATTATCATCATTATTATTACGATTTTTTTTTCAATAACAATATTCGTAGTAACGATGAGAGTATGATTGTGAAAATAATTGGAAAGAATGAAAAATAATGAAGAAAAGTAACGAGATAGAAGAAAAAAGAAAAAGATATAACCACAAAGTCGCGAATGAAAAATAATAATACATTTCGACGATCGAGTATAGAGTTCAAAGTTTTGACAGAGTAGATAGTATATTATATTTACACATATGCAATATAGTCGGGCAGTAAACTATAACATATATATTCTAGATAAAAACGGAGATAGAAATATTTCAATTTGGCCAGAGTCCGGGCCAACTGTCCCCGGTTATAATGAATCGCTAGCTAGACGCATGTTGATGACTGCATTTCATTAAAAATAGTATATAGAAGAGAAGAGAATAGAATAGAGTAGAATAGAACAGAATAACGAACAGAGATATGAATGTATGTAAATATCAGTGTAGACAAGAATTAGTATAAGATAAAAAGAAAAAAAAAAATTGCAATAAATAATACATAATACATAACAAAGTAGGTATATAGGTATGTATAATGATTACAGAGAGAGAGAGAGTAGTCAAAATTTATGTAATATATGAATTAAAGATGTCATACGAGTAAAGTTGAAAGAGAAAAAAAAAAACGCAGTTTCATTCAAAAAAAAAAAAAAGAGAATTACGCAAGATTAGAAAAGAGCGAGGCGGGCGAATATATAAAGAGATTAAAAATTATCACCGAAAGCTGCAGGAATCAAGTGGCGTAGGTCGTGACTCTGGAGAGTAAACGGACCGGCAGCTACCAGCTAGCAATCTAATTATACAGATATTAAAGAGACGTGCAGATGTATTGACTTTTTTCACAAATACTTTTGATTCTTTCTCATTTTTTTTTTTTTTTTCTGGTTCACGTCTACAATTCACACGAGTATATTCGTTAAATAGATACGTACATAGCTGACCGAGGCATGTGTCTATTATATCATATCAATCGTCTGTAAAAAAAAAGTGAAAAAAAGAAAATAAAACTATAAAAAAATCCGAAAATTTTCGTATCTATAGATGCAATATACATGAACGAAGATATTAAATATTGTTACCTACATATAATTATATACGTGTGTATATACATATGTATATTATACCGGTTGATTGGAATAGCCAAGGAAATAAAAACGGATCCCCTATGCCTAAAGCTAATCGATCTAATAATAGACAAAACTGTTATACATATATGTATATTATTGTGGGCGTAAAAATACCGGTGTAACAGTAAGAAGCGTAAGTTTTTGAGGCCCTCGAGCCTCGCCGGCGTCGTTCCGCGACCCCAACTTCCCCCCACCGTCTGAATTGATTTTTTTTTTTTTTTTAGGAAAAAAAAAAATTAAGAAGATTGATCGACTATTTATTGATTCATTCATTTAATTCTACATCTATACTCTGTAATTGTTATACGAATTATTATTCAATCCCCATAATTAAAAATAAAGTGTAGTAAATACAGAAATCGCTAACATAGTTATAATATACGACAGAGAGAAGAAGATATATGTGGTACCACCTCCTACTCATACCATGCATATGTCAAAGGGCGATCACCCAAAGTCTCGAATAGATGGGAAGATCAATTGGCAATGATTGGCCTGGGGCCGAATATGATCACGGTCTGACGACCCTACCGATAAAAGATGTATTAGGTACTAATAAGGAGCATAGGGGTCACATACGTGACCTCGAAAGGTGCCGAAGCCCGTGAGACCTTTTCACTTCACTTCACATCGTTCACTATACCAATTATACACATACATATATGAATAATATACGTATGTACATACCTATGTACAATGATTGTACATAAAATAAAATTTATCATTATATAATTAAAGAAAAAAAAAAAAAAATACGAAAACTGTAATTTCCCACGAATTTTTTGTTTCTTCTTTTACTTATGATTAATTTAGCCAATTATTATTAATATTATTATTATTATATTTTCAAAGTTCGAATTTTACCCCGTACATGACTATTTACTGTAATTTTTATTACAGAATAAATAAATAAATGAGAATAACAATTTTAACATTTATATAGCCGAGCTCAAGAATTTCGATCGAAGTAAAGATTATGCTGTCACGATTGAACGGGGCTTGATCGCGCTTCTCATTTACCGCTGATCCTACACCTGTTTCACACGCAACGGGAGATGAAATTATATATATTAAATATATACATACCTATATATATATATATATATATATATATATATATATATATATATATATATATATATATATATATATATATATATATATATATATATATATATATATATATATATGAGAAAAAATCAACAAAAAAAATTAGAATAAAATAAATTAAATTATATTTTGAAAGAAATAAGACTTCTTTATATTTCGAGCAATGTTCGTGTGCTCTGAATAAGAAAACAGATAAAAAAAAAAATCTTACATATGATGAAAAAAAAAAAACGTGCGTATATATTTGCGATTGTATATTACTGCACGCGTCGAATGAAAGCAAGGCTAAAAATCCTCCCGAAACCTATATTCCTATTTTTATTATATCTCAAGTCGTAGCAGCGAGCAAGTTTCGCGAAGTTGAATACCAGTGACGTTACGCACGTGGCAACAAGAAAAAAAAAAAAAATACTAAAACGTATATAGGTATATAAAAAAAAAAAATATATATATAGATCACAAATTACGAGACGCCCCCTCGTCGTACATACATTCGCTCATTGACTATATATACGTATGTACCTAGGTATACCTATATGTAAATGAAGAAATTCATCAAAACCTAATTCGCTGATTCGTATCTCTACTCTTTCTTTTCCTTGATCAAAATATATATACCTACTACTACCTGCGTACTATATAAGTCGCATTTTAGCCTAATTTCATGCAATATACATATTCATACATTGAATAATAATTATTTTATAACTATCAATAACTTGTTATATATCTGTAGGTATATACCTATATGCATATATATTTTATATACAGCTGTTATTAGTTCAAAGTATTCACAATATACTATATACGTGTACGTATAGTACGGGCATTGGCATAGGCATAGGTCTACTACGGCTATCCGAATAACACGTCGCGCGGTGGCATACGATGTATGTAGTTTTATCTGGAAACAACACCGTGCTACGTACGTGAGTACGTACGTATGTATGTAAGTAAGTACGTACGCGTGTCAACTATTGTACATGTATGTATATCATAACGTTATTACGTAAAACCGCAAACTATAAACATAAAGCGTATACGAGGCATAAACTCACACAAGACACGATGATCGATAATTTATTATTAAAGTATGTATGTATATATGTATGTATGTACTATACATACCGAATTTTTGATTCGAGGTATACGATTCGAGCTGCGATCTTGACGATCCTAACAATTTTTAGAAAAAATCCGAAAGATTTCATGATCATTATAAAAAATACAAGAAAGATGAGTTTCTTTTTTTTTTCTTTTTTTTTTTTTAAACGAATTTTCGAAGAAACAAGAAGAAAAAACAAATAGTTGAAAGAAACTCTGTAAGGGCGAATGATCGTGTCATGACGTGTGGCGTGAGGTGCGAGCGAGTATCACCGTGCCAAAAAAATCGAAGAAGTTGGAAAATTTGTGGAAAAATGAGTAAAGAAAAAAGAAAATATACATACACATATTTTTTTTTCCTATATATATATATAGTAACGTCATGGCCATCGGGGGCACAGGGTGATTCATCGGCAAGCCCCGGCGCGGAGAGGAGGCCTTCCGCGTTTTAAAGGGAAAGAACGATATAAAAATAGAAGATCATTCGGTGCCTAAATTTACCATAGTATTGCGTCATTAACGTCACGACGCTAACTGATCAGCGGAGGCGTGTTTGCTATTTTTCGCTCTTATATATTTATATATGTACATGTATCCATATGTACACACGTATTAAATGTATTATACATACAGTCATTCTTCTTTTTATATATTCATCAAATTTCTACAATAATAATTTTCTTCTCAACTTCTTCTCTTCCTCTAATTGATCTTTATACCGTATAAATCGTCTCGTCTTCGTCCTGATGAATGAGGAGAAACCTAGATTTTTTTTTCGATTTTTTTTTTTACAAAAAAAATGGAAAATAGAAGAAAAAATAAATAGATAAATAAATAAAATGATGAAAGGATGTTTTTTAACGACCGCGACGGGTGCATAATATCGTGTTATATTTCACCGGCTCAGGTTTTACTCATGGTTGGTTAGATAACTTTTCTCTTTCTTTTTCTTTTCTTCATATACACTTCTAACTCAATAACGATAAACTAATTTGAATACAACGCGAAAATGAGGTTAAGCGTTTTAAATTACCGCGCGACTGCGAACGCGGAAAGAATATTTTCGTTGATAATCAAATTAAAATTTACGGTTTATATATATATTTGTGTTTTTCTCGCATTATGAGTTTTCGTAAAGGTATGTACATATGTCTTAACAAAGACGCAGAATATATGTATTTCACACGTACGTCAAAAATAATTTTCAACATTTGATTGAAACGTAATTATAAAGACGAACCAAATTGAAAAAAAAAAAAAAAAAAATTCTTCTATAAATGCTTGTAGGTATATATGTATTATGTATTATGTAGCCGTATATAGCGAAAAATTTATTGAAATATCAATACCCGCGAGGCGTTTATATATATATACGTGCAAAGTTGTACCTATATAATAAGATAGGTATACATACGTGTGTTGACGAAATGTCACGGGTATGAATTTACGGTTAATTAATATTTATTATAACGATACACGTGAAAGGCTAATTACCAATTCTATCACCATGATCTTAATGGACGCTGAGAAGAGACATCTTTATAAAGTTATAAGTACACCACCAGCCTACACACGAACGAACGAGATCTCAGACTAATTTTATTGGATCGTTAAATAGGATTGATGTGACTGGTTCGGTGACGACGAATAAAACATACAACATTTCTCGATAAAGACTATAACACACCAATGGCTAAAAAATTTTTTTTTTTTTTTTTTTTCGATTAATAAACAAATTAGACGTTTTTTTTTTTGCCAATAAGGGAAATCATAGACTAATAGCCTCAGGTCAACGCAAGGCAGACATTCAATTTTTCATGGTTATGAATAACAATAATAATTTTTCTCCGTCCTTTTTTTTTTGTGTTAATCCAAAAATCTACGGAAATAAAAAACGTGAGATGATTTTTTTTTTTTTTTTTCTTTTATACGTAGTATATAATACGGAACTTTTTTGCAACAAGGGCCATGCTGCTGCTGCTGCGAGTTTTAGAGTATAGTAGTATAGGTAGCGTAAATTTATCAACTTGTAAACTTCCGTTCACACGGTTGAAAAAAAAAAAAAAAAAAAAAAAAAAAAACTGAAGAGAATGACGGAAATATGTATTCGCGGATAAGGTGTATAGGTATACTATATATTTTAGAAAGCTGATTACATTATTGTAATTTTGGCACCAAGGATCTGGAACCAAAGTGCTTGTTTAAAAAAAAAAAAAAAAAAGTATTCAGTAATATAAGAAGTATTATAACGATGCATCATTTGTTAATTTGATTTTTGTTACTTTTTTTCGGAAAATAATATTCAAAAAAATTCAAAACCGAATAGATATACATACCGCGATTTACTACAGTTTATCATTATATATATATATATATATATATATATATATATATATATATATATATATATATATATATATATATATATATATATATATATATATATATATATATATATATATATATATATATATATATATATATATATATATATATATATATATATATATATATATATATATATATATATATATATATATATATATATATATATATATATATATATATATATATATATATATATATATATATATATATATATATATATATATATATATATATATATATATATATATATATATATATATATATATATATATGTATGTATATCTGACTACATAACGATAAGTATAGGCCCCGCCGCGTATACATATCTAAATTGAAAGTAAACGCCTACAATATATACCTATACGTATATACCTATATACCTGTACTTGAAAATGGAAAGAAAAAATAAATAAAAGAAAAATTTCAAGAAAAACCGCGTCACACAATGACTATGAGGGGACTAGGAGGGATTAATGACAAAAATTCAGTAACTAATGGTATACTCTTATCTGTTGTTTTAAGAATCTATGAATGTGCAGATCCTTATCTTGGCGCCTCGCATCTCGACCGTGTGCTGACTTATATAATCAGACGATTTAATCACGTCCCGAGAGAGAGAGAGAGAGAGAGAGAGAGAGAATTGAAAGAGTCGAGTAAATTTTTCCTTATACATGTACATACATACACATATAAATAAATAAATAAATAAATAAATTTATTAACCCTTGAAAATAAACGCGATAGATTTTTTTTTTTTCAACGATTTTTGAGAAGAAAATTCTTCATTTCAGATCGCGATACTCTGGCGGAGTATATAGTTATATGTATACTATATCATATCGTAGTTAAAGTCCGAGTTTTATTGGTTCACGATTTCGCCGTTCGCCATTCCATATTCGCGAGAGACTTTTCATATATACATATACCTGTATGTGTGTATACCTTATTCCGCGCGGCATAAAGCGGTCGCATAAATACGCTTGTATTTAGTCAAGTGAACGCTATATACCGCGATCTCGCGGCATTGACACGTGCCTCCGTAAACAGAAATAATATAATATACCTATACCCAAGCGTTTAGTCAGTTTAGTTTAGTTTGGTTTTGTTATGTACGCTTTATATGGTTATATATAGGTATTTTAGTCTCTTGTGTAAAAAAAGAACTACCTTATACCTACTGCCCCCGATATGAATATAGTATAATAATTGTTACCGTTTATTATGTACATATACAATGGCTTAAAAAGCGATGTATTAAATATTAAATAACTCTCACCGGACTTGACAATCTTTTTCCCCATTTTTTTTTTTTCCCCATTTTTTTTTTTTTTTTTTCGATATTTCTTCGTTAATTTTTTTCTTCTTACGGCGGCTAAAGGGGGAGTTCCGAAAAAAAAAAAAAATTTTCTTCTTCCCCCTAAATGTTCAACAGTTTAATAAATGTTGGAGGAAGAAATAATTATATCTCTCGGTGTAAATAGGTACATACGACTGGATAATTTTCAAAATCTGAAAAAAAAAAAAAAAAAAAAAAAAAAGTAAAAGTATTCCGTAATCGCGTCCGCACTATCGTGAATCTCCAGGAGGCTCCTTTTACCTCCTGCGGTTATTCTCTTATCCCTTCTCATATATTTCTCATTCCTTATCATAAGAGTGCAAAAATGAGAAAAAATAATAATAATATTAATAATAATTCCAAGAAGTATAAAGCATATTGTGTAGATACGCATTCCTGGACGTGTGTATGTAAAAAGAAAAAAAATAGATATATACACATATACATATAGGTATATATTTATGTATAAAGATAACAAATTAAAGAACCCCCCGGCCTGCATACCTTTGAAATGTTATACGTGAATGATAAGATTGTTCATTCACTTCTCGAAAATTCTTATCAATATCAAATTCGTCGATTTTACCGATCTAGGTATATACATACATATATAATACCATATACAGAGGAACGTGGGAAAAAATGACACACCATATTTTTCGCATGGGTGTTCGGGCCAAAGTGAGACCCCATTTTTTTTCGAGACAAAATTTTTAATAAAAAAATATGTAAAAGAAAGTGAAAAAGAAATACATACTTAGTGCGCGATAAATCTGAATATATATATATATATATATACATGTATCGGTATATTGTGTATATATATATATATATATATATATATATATATATATATATATATATATATATATATATATATATATATATATATATATATATATATATATATATATATATATATATATATATATATATATATATATATATATATATATATATATATATATATATATATATATATATATATATATATATATATATATATATATATATATATATATATATATATATATATATATATATATATATATATATATATATATATATATATATATATATATATATATATATATATATATATATATATATATACTGTACATTTATATAGGTATGCATAATCCATTACGAGGTCGGTCTGCACTGATTTAACCTTGCGTTATCCGAACTAATTGAACAGTGCACTCGATGTTTATTATACATTACGTCGTTATTTTGAATTACATATATACCGCTTCGAGATGATATAGAAATATTTGCGTCAAGATATAAGGTCATTCAACTCTTTCAGAAAAATTCAAAAATAATATAAAAATGGAAATATAAGAAGGAAAAAGGAAACACTCACTTTCTCGTTTGGCTGATACGGATGTGGAAACCTCGCTGCTGGTGGCCCGGTGAACTTGAGCACTCGTTGATGTTAGGGTAAGGGCGAATATGATCGCGGTAAATATCCACGAGAGTTTAAATATCGTTGAATATGTGTGCGGTATGGAAGATGATGAAGAAGAAGAAGAAGAAGAAGAAGAATGAGAAGAATGAGAAGATGACGATGAAGAAAAGAAAGGACGAGAATGGGGTGAAAAAAGAAAGGAATTAACGAACGATGATAATGACGATGATTTTGATGATGATGATGATGATGATGATGATGATGATGATGATGATGATGATGATGTTGAGGCGTTGTTAACGGAGTGTGGCTGTCGATGCCATCGAACAACACTCGAGGCGCATCTTAGCGAGTGTCCAACATCGCCTCGACACCGACTACAGTTCATAGTTAACGGATCTAGTTGATTATTAACTAAGTTCCCGGTATTGTCATATCTTTTATTAAAATTCCTGAGAATTTCATATCTACGATTATCATCGTTTGCTCGTAGTTCGTCCGGTATTTTTCTATCGTCGTCGTTATCGTCGTTCTTCTTGTTCTTTATATTATTATTATTATTATTATTATTATTATTAACGTAGTTGTTGTTCTCATTATCTTTCTCATTTTGGTGATGATGATTAGTTTTAACTTGACCGCAACCTTGAAGACGTTCGCAAATTTCACACCGCCTCAAAGATACATCAGCAGATGCCGTTGTTGTCTTGTACATCGATTGCTGGACAGGTACGACACACCACCGACGACGACGACATTATTGAAAAATTTTCCGTCATCAAACTACTAGTGCTACAGTTTATATTGGTGTTGGAGTCACGCTGCCTCCTCGAAGAATACGTTTTACTTTTCATTTTAATTATGTACGATTGATTTAGCAGATATTGGTTTTATTTATTTATTTTTCTTTTCTTATCTGACTCTCTCTCTCTCTCTTTTTCTTTTTTTTTTTTTTTTTTTTTTTGTTTTATATTCATTTACCGATTTAAATATAATATTTATTATTAAACACGAGTTTCTTTTATATATATATATATATATATACCTACATATGCATATACATATATTTTCTGCAGGTCGTATAATTATATATTGTTTACATAGATTAGCTTTAGCTAACCCTCATAGCTACCTTACAGCTGCGTGTTGCGATTTGATATTCAATTTTATTTCTTTCAATTTTATATCTTTCTTTTTTTTTTTTCTTCTCTCTTTTTTTTTTATTTCATTCTTTCTACCCCACCGCGTAGGATTGTTCGCGTGTTAAGGACATGTTTAAAGCCACCTTTGTATGTATTATATGCGTATGTCTCTCTCTGTGTGTATGTTTTTAGCGTGTATCATTACTTTACATATTTCCTTACTTTTATCTTTTATTTCTTTATTTATTCTCTTCCATATACACTTGCACCAACAATTACGATCGCCACGCTTTGGACACACTAAAAATTGTTATACATGTATATATACATATATACATATACGTATATATATTTATATATTTCGTCGTCTAACCGTTAAAAGATAATTTATTCAATTATTTATATATACTTGTGTGTATGTGTTTAATTTTTATTTATTTATTTATTTTTTTGTTATTTTATTTTATTTATTTATAGATATACAACTTTGGTCACTCGTTTGTTATTATTATTATTATGATTATTATTATGATTATTATTATTAGATAACGCGACGAACACAACAACACGAGGAGAAAGGACAAAAAAAATACAAAAAAAAAAAAAAAACGAAAAAAAAATCAAATAATAAAAACGAAAAAGTATTTATATATATGATTTTAGAAAATTCTTTCTTTTAATCCTTCGAATATATGGCTCTCGGCTGCTGCAGTGTTGATTATCTGTAAATTGAGAAATAAAACAAGTGTTAAAAATCACATCTTTGGAAAATGAAGGAAAAAAAAAAAACCTGTAACAAAGCTAGACAGATTTTATTCTTGTTTTTTTTTTTTTCTCCTTTTTTGACCACGCCTAGCACGTTATAAATCGTTTGCAATAAATATAATGTATGTTAATAACATATTGTTGAAACTGAAATAGACCGTCGTGTCATCTGATCGTTCAGATAGAGAGAGAAAGAGAAGGAGTAAACGTGCAGGTTATTTTATTATTTTCATCTCGTTTTATACCTCCTCACACTTGAAAGTTGTCTAAACATTGCGTCGATAAAAAAGAGAGAAAGACAAAAGACAAAAAAAAAAAAAAAAAAAAGAGTGAAAAAGATAAAAATATCCTATAGGTATGTATGTACATAGTATATATGTATATTACGTATCCCGTTAAGAGAAATTATCGTTCGAGTTACATACGTTTTTGTTTTATTTTTGATTTATTTTTTGATTTTTGCTTCCATTTTTTTTTTCTTTTCTTTTATTAATAATAATAATGATCAGCAAAATGAAAATGCAGAATAACGTCAAACCTTCGCGAGATAATATAAATCATGTGGACACGTCGTGTGGGGTGGCAAGCGAGAAGGCGAAACAAAAAAAAAATTAAAGAATGAAAGAAAGAGAAAAAAATTAGAAGAAAAAATAGTCTGAAAAAGCGGGGGGAGGGGGAATACGATAAGTGAAAGGAGAGCTTTACTGTAGCTTATACAGGGTGAATCTTATCAAAGTTCTCAAATGCTCGCGATTCAGTTGAATGCTAAAATGCAGTTTTTCAGCTGATCGAACATACGGGGGTAAAAAAATCAAACGTAAGTAACTGACACTCTGCAGAATGCTCCAAGAATCCTTGTGAATCCAATTTTTTACCACAGGATCGCAAGTTTTATTTTCTCAAAAATGATATATATTTTTTTTTTAGCAACTGGGGCTAGACCTTCGATAAGACTCACCCTGTATGTTTTCGGGGTCGTATATATATTCATACGGAATGATAATTATGTTGGTATGTAATACGTATATATGTAAATGAGCTTTAGTTTCTCTCACATTCAGTTTTGAAACAAATGATTCAAAATAATTATACTCCCCCAGTCCCCTTTCACTTGCTGTAACTAAAAGAATTAACGCAAAATATATATATATACACATATATACATATCCATATAGTACGTACGTAAATACGTTATCAGCAAACGGGCCTCGCGGCGTCAAAAAGATTGCCGCGTAAATAACCACGGCCGCGTTTTAGTGTCATACGTATCCATGTATGTATGCATACATGGATACGTAGATATTCATATATACCCACATATAGATTCTACATATATGAAATTTTTATAATCGCCACGAACCGCAAAAAACTTTAGCGTATCTATAATAAAACAATATGTATATATCCCCGAACGAAAGGAAAGCAGAAAGAGAGGAGAAAAAAAAAGTAGAGACGCGTTTAAGTCAACACGTGACAGGCACATGTCATATAGAATACATATATATATACATGTTTACAACATAACACGCATGCGTACTAATCGATGGAAATAAGAATACATACTCGCTTAATAATAAAAAACAGAATCTATCATAGACCCGGTGTTCAAGTTTCTCATCCTCGGGGTGGTTAACTTATTGCACTGTCTCTCAAAGCGGTGAAAAAAAGAGGAAAAAAAAAACAACTACAACTCTCCTCGAAACAATGAATGATATAATCGTCTATAAATTCATAACCTAAAAATATTAACTCGCGATAAAACCTTTAACATACAACTTAACTGCACAGACCAAGTCTCCGATCGTTCGTCGTCGAAGTTTAGTACGACACTTATATGTATGTATGTATGTACATACATACATAATACGATGACAGGAAAAAAAGAAAAAACTAACAAAAAAAAAAGAGAGAAAGAAACCTGTTTACTCTCACGATTAACAACTCGCGTAATGGAAATAATATACCGTGTAATAATTTAGTTGTAAAAGAAAATCCAATCTAAAGTCTTTCTATGCACCTATATATGTACACATGTATATTATACGATATATGTATAATACCTAATTAAATAACAAGGTGTTTTTCGTCAGTTTGTCGCGATGTGTTTACAACTCAGAAACTAGACCACATTCATTCATAACGATTGCGTGTCACCGCACGCCCGCACGTTACAGATATGAAAAACTCGTTAAGATCCAACCCCGACGAGGGTTGATCCACGACTAACGTAAGCACTAATAGTATAAAGCGGGAGTCGACTTGCCTCGCGCAGCGCACCCGTTCGGCGTGACGGTTGGTAGCCGCGTCGAGTTGTTGTTGCAGTAGTAGCAGTAGTAGTAGTAGTAGTAGTACTAGTAGTAGTAGTAATATAGTAGCCTGGACTGGTGCGGATGAACTAGGAACTTTTTTTTAAAATCAATGGCCTTTTGCTCACCGCTAAGTAGTAGTGGAGTGGTGAACTGGGGCGGGCAGGGAGGGGGGGTGGTTACGGTCGGGGCAAGGGGATGGGCATTCAGTCAGCAAGGAAGCGATCGTCGTAGTATCTAGTGCCAAAGCGCAGCCGCATTAAATTCCCCAAGAGAGAAGAACGAGACGGGTTCGGTCTGCAGGGCCGTAAAGAGCCGCAACCGTGCGGCTAATTTACTCGCTATTGATGACGCTGTTCCTGTTGTTTTCGTCTACGGTACCGGATCCCACGTTTTAAACGGAGCATCTGTAAGCAAAAAAAAAAAAAAAAAAAATGGAATTCCCCAAATGCTGAATATTCCAAATAAAAAAAAATTAAAAATTCAACGAATTTTCGAAATCTTTTTGTCACACGAAATAATAGAAAAGAAAAGAAATTATTAAAAAGACATATTTATGCCGGGAGGCGAGATGAAAGTATAAATTAATTGGGATTTTCAGACAGCATACTACAGACACATCTCTATAGATATATATACATATATATAGGTATACGTGTAAACCCAAGCATAAGGATAAAAATAAAAAGTTAAAGATATATAAGATACATCTACACTTATTAGCGAATGATCTTCCTCCTCCTCCACCCCCCCCCCCCCCGCCCTGCTCTTTCAGTCGTGCTATGGCCCCTCTTTAAAATTCCGTTTAATAATATCTCTTATCTTATCAAACCATACACCGAATATGTACAGTAGTTGTTGTATCATTTTTTTTTTTTTTTTTTTTTTTTTAAACGATTATGATAATAGAAATAATAATTATAGTTCTCTTATATATTTTATAGTTGTCAAAAACGAAATTATTTAGCGAGGCGCGAGAGGTTTAATTTTCTATATTTCAGCTGCTGGAAATAATTTTTAGAAATATATATTTATATATATATATATATACTTTATACCTGTATACTTAGGCACGTACAACAGGATTTTATTAATGAAAGTTTAACGTAAAAATCGAATGGCTGACATTGTTTGTTAATAAACAATATCAATTGTCAAATACTCCCACTCTATATTTCTCGTTCGTTCGTTCGTTAGTTAGTTAGTTAGTTAGTTATTGGCAAACACTTGAGACGCTTATCTTCAATTATCATCATATTATACATACATGTATACCGAGTATAATCTAATAGACAAACAATTAATGATAATAAATACATACGTAATATATTGTATATATATAAAAATTGCTCGGAATTGATTGTTCGAATAATTATTTATAAAAGTAAATAAATATATGATCAAAATACTTTGCAGCATGAAATTATAATTAATTTCATAAAAAAAAAAAAAACTTATAGACCCCCAGCTGATTACGATTTCTTAGTTTTTAATCAACTATCATAGCTATACGTATGTATGTATGTACGTACATGACGAAGTTTTCTAACAGAGTTACGTTAAAATGTAAGAAAATAATTGTTTGTCACACCTGTTATCGCTATCGACGTAAGTGTAACTACAACTCTAAGGAGGCGCGATAAATTGTACAGCTAGAGGAAAAAAAAAAAAAAAACAAAAAAACTTGGAATAAAAAAATTAATTTCTTTCGTATAACTATTACATGTGGCTAGATTTTATCTGTTACATTTGCAACAAATACATATACCTATATATGTATGTATGAGGTTATGTGAGTTTGAAAATTATTTTTACGCCGATATTATCATACTATCCTTCAACACTATAATGTCACGTATGCGAATAACTGTCGATATGGTATGGAAAGAGAGAAAAAAAAAAAAAAAAAAAAAAAAAAAAATGATCGTGAGTAATTCCACATAGCTATGCATGTTGTTCAATTACCTACTCTTCATTCGATTAATGCGTTGCCTGCGTACGTCTGTTGGTAAGTATATTTAATGTTTGAATATATATACCCATATATGTACTATATACATATATGTATGTATATATGTATGTACGTATAGATGAAGGTATATATAGAGAAATTTTATTGCCTCTTATTAACAATAATTGAATAATTTATGATCAAATAACAATCAAGGGAAGCGACAATAATTATACGTACAAGTATTCAATATATATATATATATATATATATATATATATATATATATATATATATATATATATATATATATATATATATATATATATATATATATATATATATATATATATATATATATATATATATATATATATATATATATATATATATATATATATATATATAATATATTATAGTTAATTGATTCAAGAAATTTTCGTCTCACAGACGATCGTCAATGTGAACCTAAAGATGCTTGAAAAAAAAAAATATATATATAGAGAGAGAAATAAATAAATTGTAAAATAACAGTTTTTCGGTATGTATATTTAAATTTTCTGAGTGTTCCACGAGTGTAACTATACCTACGTATACGTATATACATATACATATATATATATACCTCTCGTATATATTTATAATTCAAGAAGAAAGTTGAACATGGTATTGGTAACGCAGCTGTTGCCCATGCAGGGGGAAAGAATTAGAGGAGAACGAAGTCGAGACGAGTAAAATAGAAGAGAATAGAAGAAAAGGAAAAGAATTTTTTCTGAGAATAAACCTTTTCTTAACGACTATACACACGCCTGCAGTGCCTGACCCAGAAGGGAAAAGTTATTGTACGAAGGAACGTATACGAGTTTTGGCATCGATTGTGGTGGTATAAATACAGTAAAAATATATGTTATAGATATATTATGTGTATTGTGTACATATATACGTATAACAACTGAAAAAAGACTAGCGATTCTGCGATTTCCCGGGTGTTCGTTCGATACCCTAAAAAAACCCTATATAGATATTTATTTTATACATTATTATATACATCTTCGTTTTATTTATATTATATTCGATTTTTCCAATGGTAGGGAGAGAACCGCAGGGCACGTGTAATAGGTGAACACATACCTTATATACCAGGGAAGAATTTTAAAAGAGTAAAACCGTTCGGTATACCGCGCGCTGTACGCGTTGAGTTGAAAAAAATAAATTAATTATCCATCCAATAATCGACTTGTTGATCGAATGACATTCCGTTCCAAGAATCATTGAGACAATTGCTGCCTGCCACTCATAATGAATACTCAGAGAGTTCTTTGGCTTTGGCGTCTAGATAATTTCTATCCCTTCCATTATTCTCTCTCTATATAGATTTCATTCTCTCTCTCTCATATTCATCTCGATATCTAGATAATTTATATTATACACACGCGGCCTGTATGTATCCACACGTATGCACCGCGATGTTTAATTACCTATAAAACATAATCATCATCATAATTATCATCTCGTCCCTGGCGGCTATTTAAAATCCTTCAATCAAATGAAAACGAATTCATTTTTGTCTTTGAATATATAAAATAATACATACGTATGTGGAAAGGAAAAAAAAAAGAAATTAAATTAGAATCAATGTATTTAGATTTTTCTTTTTGGGTATATACCCCTACGTTTATTTTGCTGATCTAAATTATGCAACACCCGATGTGTAGATATGTACGATGATGATGAAATTTTTTTCATCTAGTACCTGTCACAACGCGTAGACTCCAATGACCCCTCTCTTAAAGGCATTAAATCAATGATTTATTTGATCAAATAAATGCAACGTGACCAATCAGAGGAACACGTGCTGGGCCTTTTCTTTTCATTCTCCACGCTAGTATGTCAAGGTATGTGTATGTAGGTGTAAATGTAATTTGGGTAATATACATATGTAATACAATATAAGTGTATTTCTATATTAAATGAACAAACTCGTAAGAATCTGTGTATATACATATCTGAGAGAAATACATGTGAAGAAATGTATGAAAAAATCATTTTTAATTAGCTACTGAACGTGTGATAGGTAGCGAAAAATTTCGCGCTATATTACCTATACGGTACGTATGTACTTAGACCGTCCGCCCGCTACGAACCATCTCTACTCCGCCGCACACACGCTACGCTTCGGGCGGGGTAGTGGGGCGAGTGACGAGGGCAACGGCTTCATTCACCACGTGCCCTACTACTACGAGTGACGCGACGGTGGTGGCGGTGGCGGTGGCGGTGGCGGTGGCGGTGGCGGCGGTGACCGAGGCGCGGAGAGAAACGAGAGGATTTTAGAGGGGGTAGAGGAGGAGAGGGCGGGAAAGAGCCAGAGAGAAATAGAGAGAAATAGAGAGAGAAGCGTTGGTAGCCGAGAGACGACCGAGTGCACGTAGCGTACCTATCTACCTACCTACCTACCTACCTTTCGTCTCATCGCAAACGGTGCGAACTCAATGAGCGGAGAGTGGGGATGAGACAGACTGAGCAAAAGAGCGTTAGAGAGAGAGAGGCGAAAGAGGGTCGATAATTTAAACGGAGTTGCCGGTTCTCCGGTACGCTACACCTTCTACGTACATACGTACGTTGAGTAGGTAGGCAGGTATCTACGCGTACGTATTATATATACCTAGATACTGGATGTACTTACGACTCTATAACGAGGAGACTACTGACTGCAGTTTGCTATTTACTAGTTCGTTCGATTATAGGTGTATACATATGCACTACCTTCAACCTATAGTGCAGGTTCGAGAGGAGTCTGGCGTTTAATCTCATACTTACAAACGATGAACAGCGTTTTGTTACCCACGCAACACACGTTCCCGCCGTGCATCGAAAAGACCCGCGGAGAGCTTCTATAGCTCTCATATACGATTAAGAAGAGTCCGGATAAGGTTACTCGCATCTAACTATCTAGGGGGGAGCGGCGGAACCGTGTGAGTAATCATAAACGCCACAGATAACCCTCAATAAAATTTTCTTTATATATCTATTAGTACTATGTATTTTTTTTTCCTTTTAACTGTAAATGATGTTTCGCGGGAAGTATATAGACGTATATATTTACCTCTATACAAGAGATGAGAATTAAAATTATGTTTTTTTTTTTTGTTTTTTTGTTTTTTTTTTTTTTATAGAAAAAGGGGGATGAAGTAGAGTCAGAAACCACTTTGCGATATCAGCTTTACCTACTTCGTCCCACTTTTATATTATCGAAGACGGGAGGTGGAGTACCGACGTGCGCGGTCTCCTGAAACCGCGCGGTGATAAATCGCATGCAAATTTAATAGGTGTATATAAATAAATGTGTAGGTATATATATAGTATAATACAAGACAGAACATAAATTTCAGACATTGAGTGATCATCGTCCCAAATAACCTATTCGCTATAATAATTACAACTCGTATTATATTCGTCTAGAAACGAACGAAAAAGAAAGAAACAATAAATAAATAAATAAATAAAAGGGATCGAAATAGAAGGGGATAAAACTAGAAATCCTGCGATTCTAGATCAGACCTGTATATAGACGGGGGGTCAATGATCCGAACTGAATTTTGCTATATAATATATCCACGTGAAATATATATGTATATTCAATATATGCAATCAAGAAACTACACACACATATATACATACGTCGAAGAAAAGCGCAATATATTATTTGTTTGAGAACCACTGCGTCTGAGGGTGGTTCAGAAAGTACAGCTTGGCAAAATAGGGGCGGGGATAAAAGTGGAAATAGGAGGGTTGACAGCGGTCACAGAGCTGGAGGTACGACGAGCAGCAGCAGCAGCACAAGCCGAAGCAGAAGCACCGGCAGGGGTATCCTCGTCGTACGTATGGCGTAAGAAGAAGGGATGGCCAGAGAAAAGAGCGAGAGAATTCGAGGGAGTTATATGAGAGAGGGAAAGAAAACGAACGGGGGGAAATAGGGAAAAGTGAAGGACGGGAGAGGGAAGGGAAGGGAAGGGGGAATGGCAGCCAGGGCGGAAGTATCCGAAGTTATAACACACAAACCTCCTCCTTCTCCTCTATCCTACAACTGCGTCGCAGTCAGCGTATACATAGGGCGGTGAAGTGGTGAGGAGGGAAACGGAGGGGACTGGGTACAGATCGATGAGGACCAAAACATTGCCACATGCCCTGCCCAAGCTTTGCTCGTACAACGCTTGAGGGCGAGTTGGTACGATTTTTGGCGAGAAAAAAATGAAAATTAAAAACAAATAAATAAAAACCAAGATGATGATGATAACGACAATTAAAAATGGCTGCGAAATTATTATCCGAAATTTTTTAAATGAACCCTACTTTTGAACTATAAATTGGAACAAAAAATTTCGATTTCTTGATTCGTTTTTTTGATTATTCTTCTACTTGTTCTTCGAAAACTTCGTAATATAGGTATAATTCCCTCGATTGATCTAATCGCGCAACAGTTGTATATTTAATATGCTATAATTATTCAAAGATAGTCAATAATAAAATGTAACAAAACTATGAAAGAGATATACATATATATTTATAATAATATATAGTAAACGACAGCACGTTGTACACGTAATCTTACGAGTGAATGACCTTGGTGCGGCTATACATAAAAGAATATTGATTCCTCGGTATACTGCGTCTGAGAAAAACTCGATCTATATACACATGAACACCCACCCACCCACCCACCCACGCACGCACGCTCGCACGCAGCATTCACCACATGAGAAATGAAGAAAAAGAGAAAGAGAGAGAGAGAATAAAGAGAGCGATGTACACCCAAAATTGTATATACTTACACGTGCATGTGTATAATAGTAAAACGTAATAAAAAGAAAAATTTTACGCGTAAGTATTATTATATTCGCGTGAGTACGACGGAAAATAGAGTATATCTCGCGGTTTTTACAGAGAGCTGCAGTGATCCTCCCCGCCTCCGCAGTCCCCTCGATGCTGTAGCCCGCAGAATCTTCCGAAAATATAATAATGGTAATAATAATAATAATAGTCACGTTTTGAAGTTGTATAACGGGTAATATTGATGTACGTAGTATCTGGGTAGATTTTGAAATTTTTTTTTTGTTCTTTTTAAAGAACGCGAATATATTTATTTTGGAACCCGCTCGAGTATAATAGCTCGGGAATAACTGGACCAACTCTCTCAATTCTGCGCTACAATAAAACTACTCTCTTAACTTCGTCCGAGGTAGTACATACAGCACGAAACGTCACAACAATAATACGAAAGCGTGCGCCGAGCGTCAGGCTAGTCAACGACGAGCGTAGGGCGACGCAACCGAGTCTTGCGCCTGCGCTTTCGTATACGTTTTGTTACAATACGTACGGGGGGGGGGGGGGGGGGGGGGGGGAATAGGGATGCCGGGGATTGTTTGACGTAGGGAAGTGCGCAGCAAGTTGACGGGGGCGGGTCCGCGGGGTTCTCGCAACGTAATATCTATGCTCTGCTGCACTATTCGATAAAAATGCAATTACGAAATGACCAAAGACGCCGTGTACATATTTCCTACGGCGATATGTACTACGATAGTGGTATTATGCGGCATAGATCTAGGTATACGCATAACGTACCGCACAATGAAAATACGGGGAGATCGATATACCCTGAGAATTATTAGAAAAATAAAAATAGAAAAATTAACTAATCCACATGCAACGGGAAGTTCAGACGAGTAAAAAAATGATCAAAGAGTGTAATATAATGATATGCAGATGAGGTCGTCGAAGAACTTTGAGCCCGTTTATTAACGATAAACGATCGCGTTTGTAATACGAATGGCTAGTGCATATTCATTATTTATTAAATAAAATAAAATAAAATCTCAAGGATGAGGGTCGCTCGCTTTGACTTTTCGGTCAGAATAATGGGGAGCGGTAACACCGCCGTCGCCGTTGCCGCCACCGACGTCGTCTCAGACTGCAGAGGCTCCTCGGCGGTAAGTTCGTATTTCAATAGGCCAAGCGAGAGATTCAAATATGGCGCCGAGAAGCGATGGAATGCGGTTGTGGGTAGCGAGTCATTTGTTTTGGTCGCTTTGTTTTGACCGTTTAACTATTGTCGTCCCTCCTCGTATAATAACGCGCTACTCCCGAAACCGTGCCTGCGAATCAATTTTCCTGTACGAAATGAAAAAGGAAAATAAAAAAAGAAAAAGAAAGAAAGAAAAATTACCCCTGCAGTACAATCCATTCGAACTTAAATTTGCGAAATTCTTTTTGATATTCCTATGCAGGCAGTTTTTGATTAGATATATCATCCTGTGAAAGAAAAGATAGACGAGAAAGAAGAAAAAAATAGAAGAGCTACGAGATGATAAATAATTTTTTTTTTTTTTTTTTCTTCATAGCGGAGTAGCCACTTTGATAGATCAAACTGTAAGACGCAATAATTTGAGAGACGTTATAGGTATATGTATAACTATAGATCGACTTTAGGCCGACGCGACGTTCGCGTCTTTATAAGCCTGCGTCCGACAATCGCCGCAGCGGCAGCGGCAACAGCAGCAGCAGCAGCAGCAGCAGGTGACTAAACTTTTTCCAGCAATGGCGGCCGGCTTGGCTTGCCTTTTTCTCATGAATGACTGGCATTACTGAAATTCCGGAAATTCCAGTCCCACTTTATGACCCAATCGAACCGTAGGGAAAAAACTATATATATACACAATAATTATAAATATATGGAAAATATTTTCGGTCGATAGTGTAGTATAAACGGTTCCGTAAAACTCCGTAGAAAATTAATGTCGAACGGAAAGAAATGAAAACGGAAAAAAAAATAAATAAATAAAAAAAACGAAATGAATATATAAAGTTTGCGAATGATGATCGAGTAAAAATAATATATCTAAATCGACGCGCTTTTCTTTATCAACCCATTACAGAAAATAAATTATCAATGAAAGATAAAATAATATATATATTTCGATGCCTAAAACACGCGTTATACATACACCTATACCACGTCTAATGTCTAAACGTATAATAACACGTACACACATCGTGGAGGTGGAGAGAGAGAGATGGTGATCGCCGTACTGCGCAGTAGATCCGGACTCTCTCACGGTGTCGATACACTTTTAATTGACTATATACGTAGAGAGAACCGAGGGCGAAAAAGGATCAAGAAAGAAAAAAAAAACGTTGTTTATTTAATTATTCAAAAATTTCTTAACAAAATCGCCTTATACCAGTTGACCTGTGTTCATTCTATTCTATATTATTCATATACTATTTTCTCTCAATAGAATTTTTTTTTTTTTTTTTTTTTTTTATGTCATTTTAAACGTTGTATATAACGTGTGCGCGGTGCCCCACGGGTAAGATTTATTCAATTCGTTTCTTCTATTTCTACTTCTACTTCTTCCTATTCTTATTCTCCACACCGTATATATACACTATACATTATGCACGCGCGTGAGATACGATACGTGCACGTGTATAAGGCGTGTGCGTGGATTCGTTACTATTGATGTGTGTGTGCGTGGCGTGTGAATGTGTGTGTGTGTAAAACACGAGTACGGGAGACTCAGCGTCAGGGACAATAATAGAATGTCTCTGTCTCTGTCGGGAAGTTTCGATCCAGTCTTCTTCTTTCTTTTCCAGACATTTTATTTTCTTCCCTCTTTATTTCTCTTGCTCTATTTATCTATCTCTTTCTCTCTCTCCATTTTACTGTCAATTTCTATCACATTCTCCCCCCGCCCCGCCCCGCATTTCGCAGTTCTTTTTATTTTTTCTTCTCAACATATTTAATTTCTTTGTTTTTTCAATTCATCTCGCTTTATCTATATATCTATCAATCTATCTATCTATCTATCCATCTCTCTCTCAATTTAACAACCCGGAGGGGATCGAAGGGGGGCGGGAGAGAGCGTGGGGCGTGAGAAATAATAACAAACTGCGCAATAGTTTTTTTCCATCCTCAAAACGAAAGAAAAAAGACAAAAAAAAACATATACCTATATATAAAATGAAATAATCAAGATCGTGAATAACGTTCGTTACTGTCAACGTACATTTTATATGTATACAAACAACAACAACAACAACAACAACAACAACAACGAAAAAATTACCAAAAAATGTGCTAAAAGCCAAAAAAAGAAAGATAGCAATATTCTACAATAATCGATGCAAAGAAATTTAACGACTACAACGACGCGATGAATTTCCAGGAAAGGCTTCGCACGCGACACAAACGTTACTCCCGAGTTTATAACTAGACTCTACAACTCATCGCTGTGTCGGTTTGTCGTCTCTCTCTTTCTCTATCTCTGTCTCTGTCACTGTCTCTCTGTCTCTGTATACGCGGGTACCGCAGGAGCGCATTATGTGTGTGCGATATACACTGGCATGTATAAAGACATGTATCGGTGGTATAGCGGCGGCGGTAGGCAGGTATATTGCAATACAACATATCGTATAAAATGTATATAGCATTGGGGATACGATAAGATCGGTGACGCAGTCTGCGGCGATACGATATACCTATATAGTGTATTAAAATAAAGTAATCGGTAACGATTGCGTGGGGTTTGTTAGCTCGCGATATATTCATTAGCTGGCTTTTGGTATGTATTTACGTAGTATGTATCTCTTTAAGTAATACCCATGTAGTGGTGTTTAATATCGCGTGTAAGTTGTATCAGTGTGACAAGAAGAGACCGAAAATACGACGTAGGTAGGTAAAGTGGCGCCTAGATAGAGGCTAGAATTGAGGTTCGGTTGAACGGAGAAATACTCGAGAGAGGCTAGAAGGGGGCTCACCTTGTGGCGTTCCAAACTTCCCATGCAAGATTCTCGAATATTATTCACACTTTATAAAGGTTAAAACACACCGCGTATAGCGTAACTGTAACAGTCAAATACACCGTTTATAAAATCTCAAATAAACACACTCGATTTAAACGTGATATATTTACTTTTGAATGTAAATTCACAAACCGAACGCGAGTTGTTTACTACAATGCCGTCGTCGTACACGAGAGCATCAACCATGCCCGTGTAGCCGCGTCTCGTACTCTCGTACTCTCCTTGACTGAGCAAAACAAGCCCCCCGTGCGCAGTAATACACTGCGCAAGGTAACGGCGGCGAACGAGGAACGCGCGCATCGTCGTCGTCTACAACGAGCATATTTTTTTCCCCACTTCGAAAGCGTAGCATTTCCTTGGGCCACGCGATGCGGTTTAACCATTTTATCGAAATATAGACAGGTGGTAGATGGGCGGGGAGGCCGGGAGGCGAGTATCACGATCTTCAATATACGGGAATGTACGATTTTTAGAAAATTTTTATACTTTTTTAACCCTTTTTTCGCGCAGTATTCATTCACGATTCGATTCAGAAAACGTTTTATTAACGGGTTCATTGTCCTCTTGGGAATGGCCGACTATTTCTAGGAAATTTCCGGCCTCCGGAAAAGAACTAGTAACGCCATCAAACATATACAGGTCTAAGCTTGACCCGTTTACACAAGTCGATAAAATAGACTCTATCCTTAATCGAAAAGAATCTGTTTTTACCGATGCGGTTGAAATGCGAAGGAAACTTTCTAGGAGGCGGGAGGAAGATTTGAAAAATTGTTTCTATTTGAATAAAATTTACGTCGATTGTTCTTTCTTTTTATTATTATTACTCTTCAACATTTATATCATAAGACACACTATTCTGCTCTTTTTCTCGCACGTGTGTTATTTAATCTCTCGCCGATAAGGAAATTAGAATTTTTCTATTATAGTAATTATATATTATAGTAAGTAGCTTGGTCCTTATGAAATTGAGAATACAGAGCAGAATAAATGTAATACGGTGAATAACAAGTAGAGAATTGACGGCAGATCCTAAAATATAATATCACTTATACATAATATAAACGCGTTCAGATATTGAATGTATTATAACGTTCAAAAAATCTAAATAAAAAGACCGCTTCTTTACAAAGCGTATAAAACGAATAAATTATCATTATTTAACGGTAATACTGTGCTGAAAATAAACACCTAAGTAATTGCTAAATAGCGATAATTGTTCACAAAAGCCTTTTTCGATCGATATACTGTAGATACCTCTATTTTCTATAATAATTAATTAAGTTAACTTTCTAAATTGCAATGAACGATCTTTCAAATAACGCGCAAAGTATAAATCTCATCAATATAATTGCTCACTTGTTGAGTAGGATTTAATAAACAGTTTGTATACCAATGTATAAGAATTAATTTTCAAAACTTTCATAGAAAAAAATTCTGCGAATTATATATCCACAAAATATTCCTGAGAACAGGAGAGAAATATTTGTATAAAAAATTTAGCAATATTTTTTTTTTTTTTGATCAAAAATGCGAGGAAACTTCCAAATCTCTCAAGTATTTTACGGTACAGAGTCCTGCCTATTCACCTCTGTTATTCTATTATCGTATTGCTTTATTTATTTGGTATTAATCGATGGTTACTTTAGCTGAAACCTGATTCAAGTTCATTCGAAATACATAACTACCTATATATTTACTTGAAAAAATATTAGCACGCTTCTTATCAAGAAGAGATATATCATAGATCTAATTCTTCCACAATTACAATACTATCTATACTCGGCTACCGTCGAAAGAATATTGTATCTTTTTTCGGCCTGACGTACCTCGTAAAAAAATTATACTAAGTTTGACGTGCTTTGCAGGTCAACCGCTTCATAAACTTTCAGCCTTGGTTGAATTGTCTATAAAACTCCTAGAAAAAGTATACAATTATGAAAATTTTTAGTCACTTTAAATCACTAGTCGCCTAATATTAACAAATGAATCAATCAGTCCTTTGAAAATCATATTCATCACACTTACATAATCAGTCCGGGCAGCTCTGTGTATCGACATATCCATTTGTGGCCAAGTCCAAGGGAAGAATCTATCCGTACCATGCTTACACGTTTAGATTCATTTCCATGAAAGTCTAAAGCCGCTTTGTACAACTGTAATAAAGAAGAATAAATATCAATGAAATAAATTTGGCGAAATTACCTATATGATAAAAAATGAGTAAAAGATTCAAAGTAAGATGTCAGTTTGTTCAAAGAAAATTTTACTAATTGCTAATAGTGTTGAAGAAATTGCAAACCTTTTCTCCCAAGAAGAAGGGAATAACACCGTCGTCTCTGGCGTGCATAATCATTACCGGACTTTCGATTTTCTGAATATGTTTGTCAGACTCAAACCTCAAGTAATTATCGTAAAATGGTTGAACAATGAGCCAATGAAACCAAGGTAAATGTTTGAATATCTGAAATTAAAGCATTAAGATTTCAATCGATTATCACAAGTCATGAAATGAAATATATCAGTTTCACTCTATTTTCTGCAAAGCTATTTACCTGAGCAAAAGGATGCTCGCTCAATTCATCGGCTATGTTGTTGAAAGGAGCTTCAAGGAAAAGGCCAGTCACGTGAACACCTTCTGCTGCGAGTAGAGCTAAGACGTGTGTAGATACGCTAAATGAGAGAAAGAGAAAGCAGGGAAAAAGGGTAAGAATAAAAGAACAAAAGCTAAAATATAAACAATTTAGGCCGACTTTGCCAAGTTCTTTAAAGATATACTTATGTATTAAGTAATTGTATATAGTTTTGATAAATATTAACTACTGAAATACTAAAAATTTTACCCAGTTCCCAAAGAATGGCCCCATACGTAAATTGGGGCAGAATCATTTACTTTCTTGATCAACCATTCCAGCACGTATTTGCTATCTGCAACAACCCCAACTTCTGATAGGTCTGCATCTTGACTGTCCCCATAGCCTGTAAATTGTTGTAAATTTCACAGTTTTAGATTCAAATTTAAATACTTTGATTAAATTATTTGATTAACTCTGTACAGTACGGAGGTAGAATTACTTCGATAGTCAAAGCATATGACGTGATAATCTAGGCTCTGGAATAATTTGTACAATTCAATTCTATGTCCGCTAGCTCTGTTCCCGCTGTTTCCATGCATGTACAGAAATACTGGACGCTTTGAACTTCTTAGAACAGATTCATAGGCTTCACTTGTGAGAGGGATCGACGAGGTCAACAAAGACTGAGGTAAGATTTGCCTGTAAAGTAAAATAATTAGATTATTATTATTGTGTTAGGCAAATTATTACTTTAAGCATTGAAAACGGTTTTCCTTATAAGAGTTGCTTACCACACTCCAATTGTGACTTCTTGATCAGTAGTTATGTAAAAATTTCGAGCACCTTGTAGTCCCACAGCTTCTGGTTTGTTGAAATCCACGCTCCGAGGCCAGTAAACTGCATCAACCAAAATATCTGTTTTTCAGATTTAAGGTAGCAGCAAAGTTTTCGAATTTCAAGATCTTTACGTGACAAAAAGACTCAATATCTATAATTTAATTAAATTCTGATTAATCGTGTATTATTTTTTTATTTCCTTTTTTTTTTGATTTTTAAAAAAGTCTTTGAAATTTGTTTCATTTCTCACCGAATTTTATTTGAAACTGCCAAATTTATACACACGTCCTTTAGCCACGTAAAAATATGATAAACGTAAAGAGATAATTAGGTAGAATAACATACTAGTCGAATGAATTCTGTGAATTATGCACTGGTTAGATCAACCGATTAAAAAATAATCACTATGATGATAATAATAAATTAGCAACAAAGAAAAAAAAAGTTTCGATAACGAAACGACGATGATGAAATATGTATCATTGAATTTCTTTGTTTGTTCATTGTTCATTCTTTTTAGGCTTTGGTGAAAGTAGGGAAATATCATGAATCAAGGTTGAATTTTTTCGTTAATAATTTAGTATATGAATAACTTTCGATTTGTATTTAATATGGTCAGTGCAGAGAATATATTTACCAAAGTTTAGGAATAGTATCTTCTGTTGTATCGTGTAGGAGTAATGAAAAATAAGTGGTAGAACTCCAAAAACGGTTACATAGGTGATAATTGAGGCCTTCATTACCCAAAGTATACATCTGAAAAAAAAACATTTAAAGCAAAGATTAAGTTTTAATCGATATACTCGTATTTGATAAGAAACGAAATATTGCGATTACTTTAAGTCGTTAATTAATTTAAAAACGAACAAACATTAAACTCGAATAAACAAAAAAAAAATGGAAATAATTAATCGTTATTCCGAATTTAAACTGATATTTTTGATGTTGATTTTTTAAAATAAAATTAACAAAATACGAATCGAAAACTGCGTAAATTATGTATAAGTTTTTTATTTTCAACCGCACCGTTATACAACGAGAGTTCAAAGAATTTCTCTCTTATACAGAGTATCAGTAATTTCTCCTAATAATATATCTTTTACACTATTTCGAAAATTACGCAACACAGCGGGAGCGGGTCCGGAAACGTTAAATGAAAGTTAAACTCAGAACTGTTATATAGAGTCTCTAATTTTATCTACTGTATTTTGTTAAAACATGCCTTAAAATTTTCATGATTTTATCCTGCGGAGATATCTCTGTTTATTTTCGATGAGAATAATAAGTAAGTATGTTAGTAAATGAAAATCCGTATGCCTATGGTATGTATTTATCCCGCACAAGTCGATAATCACACACGTGAAACTTCTCCGCGTTTTAATGTAAGATAAGTCAAAGGATATATGCCGCGCCAAGTTCGTTCGAGAACTAATGACAAAGTAATAGCTCCTCGCAATGAATTAGCTAGTCTCTTTCTTTTTTCCTCTCACCACATTCGTGCAGCAGCAGCTGAGTTCGTTCGCGAAATGACAAAATTCGCGTCTTGTTTATTATAAATGAAATATCGGTCCCGATGATAACGATTTGTATAATCTCATATACGCGAAAACTGTACATTGATATAACAAAAACGCGATTACAAATAGATATACATGAAAATTTTCTCTATAAATGATAGACCTACTTGCAAAGTGTTTATCACGTGCCATACCTCGCAATTACAGTCAGATACTGTTAGTCGATACGATTATTTTATTTCAAATAAAATATACTAGATGAAAAATTGAAGAGAAATGATTAAAGTGGAATGTGAACAACGCATAGGAAGCGGCTTGGTCGGATGTAGGGGGACGAGAGAAACGCAATATATTAATTTAATTAACAAACAAGTCAATTCCACGTGTGACAAGATTTGCAAGTCATCAAATTTTTGCTATTTATCAACGCCGAGAATTCGGAGAAATATAAAGTCGTCAACGAGATTGACGCAGTTATAAAAAAAAAAAAAATGATTTTAATATACTGAATTCTTTCAAAGTGTAGAGCATGATTAAGAATATATCGAATTGTGTCAACAAATACTAACGAATGCAAAATCAGCGTTATTCGAGATACATGTAAACGCTTACGATTATTGAAGATAAATATCATGAACGCGAATTGCATTCACGAACCATATATAGTATTCATATGTTTACATATATGTATATGTAACTAATTAGTCCTTGAAATTCTCGCGTACAAACTGCGCAGATATATGTATACACATATATACACAGGTATAGGTATGTACGGTAGTATCTTATCGATTGACAAAGAAACGATGATCGAAGATTGATAAATTCGGTATCGGGCCCACATGACGCGGGAATATTTGACAACCACCCCCTCCCCATCCCGTAAAATTCTTATCCATTTTTTACCTTTAATTTCGTACAGATTCGTATTGTCACACGTGCGAACATCTAATTATCCTACATTATCATATACCAGCTACTTTTGCATCTAAATCTTCAACAACTTTTCGAGGAAACAGAGGATTATATGTATGTAAATTTACGCGTCAAATACAACCACGAGCAAAAAGTATCATTCATTCATTCATTCATTCATTCATTCATTCATTCATTCATTCATTCATTCATTCATTCATTCATTCATTCGTTCGTTGAATCGTTCATTCATTATTCGAACCTATGATTCTTAACACGTTAACTAACGGATTTACTTCCATTAAACTGGCAAAAATAATACATCACGTTTCTTTGTGTCGTTCAAACAAAACAGGTATAATAAATTTGAGAACATTTTTTTTCGAATAAAATTAAAAAAAAAAAAAAGATGTAAATTTTTCGTCCTTCTTCTTATTACCAACAGTTTAATTTGTTTCTTTTCCCTCCCACTCTTTCTCTCTGAATTTCTTTGTCATCTTTCAACACAGTCGATGCCTATGCGCTGATATTTCGAATGATACAAGATTTATCATAAATGAGATAACGGTGATTTTTTTTTAAATGAGAACTTACGAGCCAGTATACCAGAAATCAAGCACAGCCAGAGACAGAGCCACAACCAAGAACAGGCTTCGGTGGGCCTTCATGATCTATTAGAAAAGACTTTTCTTTCAAGTTCTAGTAGAAGACGACAGAGTTGTATTTCTTTTTTTTTTTTGAGTTAATTCACAGAGTAGGTAATCATTTATCTTCAAGATTTAGTCATTTTGCTTTTGCCTTCCCATCACAAGACACTATAATATTAACCTGCCGCAGGTATAAAATTTAAAGATATTAATAGAAGATGCATAGATTATTAGTATAATAAATAGTTAATACTTATATGTAGATCTTAAAACACTTTATACACACATGCTTAGAAAACTACATAAGATTTTGGTTATTCATTGTTAAATGTATTAATTATAGCAAGAAATAGTATAACATAATACCAAAGTTATGCTATAATCGAACATGAAAGAATAATAATGCTTGGCTTTTTTTTCCAGTTTCAATTTAGGGATTTTAATTGCTCATCCCTCCAATTGTTCACGAAGTGATACAATACATACCATTATATTGTTTTTCACGTTATGTAATGAAATCGTTACTGGTTCCTGGACTGACCTTGGTGTCTTGTTATTTTTAACCAATATGAACTATACCAGGTCTATGAATTATTTATACTAAACGTTTGTAATTTTGTGCTCAATATTTAGGCTAAGGTTTTTTATAATACGATACGAAATGATGCGATTTATCGTGATAAAAATTAGGTACTAATTTTATCAGACTGTTTTAATTGGTGTATGCATTTGTTTTCAGTGATTAAATTCATTCGAAAATAATTATAATAATAATAATAATAATAATAACACCTATAAAGTAATTAACGATTGGCTATTGCAGGTGAAATAACAATGTAGATAAGGATAACAAAGGAGTAAAATAATACCTTTTCATAAAGAGCCTCTTTGGTAGCCAGTATACCATATTAAATTGAAAACAATTAAAAACAGTGCTGCAAATAATATACTGCTTCAGTTTACAACGATCAATTTATGTAATTAACTATAATTCACTTCACCTAGTCATTTACTAGACGTGGAATCTCAATAGAATGAAGTATTATTATAACTGGTGTCACAGTTGCTATTAGACCTCTTAGGAGTGACGATGATTGTTGATTATTGACGTTTAATGAACAATCACTATTTCACAAACAGATACTACCCAGAAACAAAGCGAATCTATACTGTATTTCAATTTCTGCACTTTGAACGACACGATTCTACCGACTGTCACACAATACCTTCTTTCTCTCTTACTCTTTCCCACTTTTCTAATGTGACACTTCTATGCCATAAACCTAATGATTAAAACGTCCGAGGTTAAACTCGGCGATTTATTTCATACCGAAGATAGTGTCTATTTGCACGTCAGTCGTGTGAATAGACATTTCAGTTTAATTTTCAGCTTCTCGAACACCTACCTATGGAGCTCAGTATTCCGTGATCGTTAGACAGCAGAATCGAGAAAAATGGCGGCTACCGCGGACCCCGTCAGGGAACAATCCCTTCAAGATTATAGAAAAAAGCTACTGGAGCATAAAGAAGTTGAGTCTCGCCTGAAGGAAAGTGAGTATAAAATGTGAAGCTATCAATTCACTTTAATTCCCGAATATCTCTATTTCAAAGAATATTGGTAACATAACCTATCTTTCTTTACGGAGGGATAAATTAGCGGAATAAATAAACAGATCTTAATTAACCCTGCAGATAATTTTTTTATCTGTTTGTTGGATAGAATTTTCGTCGAGTTTTTTTTTCCTCAGCAAATGTAACCTTTGTTTTCTATTTATCAGTGCGCGAACAACTCAAAGACTTGACCAAGCAGTATGACAAGTCAGAAAATGATCTCAAAGCATTGCAGAGTGTCGGACAGGTAAATAGGCTGTTTCTTATCAAATATGAACAAAGTTATTAAGATATTTTAATTATTCTACGTTTTCTTTTAGATCGTTGGAGAAGTACTAAAGCAATTGACTGAAGAGAAATGTAAGCATATTTAAACATCTTGATTATTAACGATTTTTTTTCGTTTTTCTCTAATTAATCCTTTGTTGTAAGAAAAAAAAACTGACCAAAACTTTTAAACTTCGAAGTTTTTCTTGATCTAAATGATAACAAAGGAAGACAAAAAAATATATTGAATTTTTTACTCATTTTTTGTTAATCTTATTTTCTTTCATAACATGAAATAATTTTTAAAAAGAAAAACTTTTGGTATGGAAAAAAAAAACTTTCTTAGATAATGAAGCGGTATTCGTAATTTTTTCACAATTTTCCAATTAAAAACAAAAATATTATTTAGAATGAATCACTGAATAGTAATTGTATTAAAAATGAAATGAAATGTTTATGCGCTAAACTACTTGATATTTATTTTTCATTCTTAGTCATCGTCAAAGCAACTAACGGTCCGCGCTACGTTGTGGGTTGCAGACGCCAGCTAGATAAAAATAAACTTAAATCAGGAACTCGAGTGGCTTTAGACATGACTACGCTAACAATTATGCGCTATTTGCCTCGTGAGGTAAATATCATTTATCATTAACATTTTTATGATTTTATCCATTCAACTCATCACAGGGATAGATATTCGAAGAGATTTTACTGACTTCTATTTACAGGTCGATCCCCTTGTCTACAACATGTCTCATGAGGACCCTGGTGATGTAACATACGCTGCTATCGGTGGTTTAAGCGAGCAGATAAGAGAATTGCGAGAAGTGATTGAACTGCCCCTTCTCAATCCCGAATTATTTCAAAGGGTTGGAATCACGCCACCTAAAGGATGCCTTCTCTACGGACCACCCGGAACGGGTAAAACTCTGCTGGCTAGAGCTGTGGCCAGTCAGCTAGATGCTAACTTTTTAAAAGTTGTCTCCAGCGCCATTGTCGACAAATATATTGGAGAGTCGGCTCGATTGATTAGAGAGATGTTTAACTACGCTCGCGATCATCAACCCTGTATTATATTCATGGACGAGATAGACGCAATTGGTAAAATTTTACTAACTTTGTCAAGATACCGAAAGATTGAACGTATATTCATGATTGTCTCTCGGTTTTTAAAGGTGGGAGAAGATTCTCTGAGGGAACTAGTGCAGATCGTGAAATTCAGAGGACTTTAATGGAGTTGTTGAATCAAATGGACGGCTTTGACTCTCTGGGACAGGTCAAAATGATTATGGCTACAAATAGGCCAGATACTTTGGATCCAGCTTTGCTCAGACCAGGAAGATTGGATAGAAAGATAGAAATACCGTTGCCCAACGAACAGGCGCGATTAGAAATTCTGAAGATTCATGCAGGGCCGATCGCTAAGCATGGAGAAATCGGTTTGTATTTACCTGTATTGAAAAATATGTACTGGCTATTCGAAAATTAATCACTCAACATTAATGTACTATCTTTTATTCAGATTATGAAGCTGTGGTCAAATTATCAGACGGATTTAATGGCGCGGATTTAAGAAACGTCTGTACAGAGGCTGGTCTATTCGCGATACGTTCGGAGCGTGAATACGTTGTGCAAGAAGACTTTATGAAAGCGGTCCGAAAAGTGTCTGACAACAAAAAGCTAGAGTCTAAGTTAGACTATAAACCAGTATAATAAATTCAATCATTATTGATATTTTTGCTATTCTAATATCCGTATGCTAATTATAATAAGGTTGATAGATAACAGAACGTGCATCATCTACAGCGATAAACAATTTATTATTTGAAAATAAAATTACACATGAAAAATTATAAAAACTTCAAATTTATTCATTAAAAACATATATTTGTTTATTCGAATAATACAAAGATTGTAAATTCATTCAGAAACCTTTGCTAACAGACGAGATCTTTTCCTTTCTTTGTAGTCTTGAACATTATCAAATTTTCTTTTGTACAAAATCGGGAAGAGAGTCTGTTTGTTCAAATTATTTCGTAGTATTTTCCAAGATTCGTTTATCTTTTCCAATCTTGAATTGATCTCATGTCTTTTGAACTGTTTATCGTCAAATTCATAAACGCTCAATCCCCGGTCACTCAATGCCCAGAATAACTTATCATTTTGAACAAGACATTCGAGTGGTTCGTCTTGCAAGTCAATCATCTGTCTTCTTTCTAATTTAATACCTTTATCATTGCTTCCAGAAACATTGTAAATAAATAAACGTTTGCAAGAAAATAGCGTAGCCATAACTACGGAAGTAGTATCATCGATTTTAGAAACAACCAAGTGTTTCAATGGCAGAACACTGACGGATTCATCAAGCTCACAGTCCTCAAGGCATTTATTAAACTCCTCAATATCCTGGTCTTGAACATTTTCATTCACATCAATGGATAACAATTCTTTTCCAATTTTATAGTCCCAAAATTTTAAACATCCATCTCCTCCGCTAGATATAAGTATATTATTATCATGGGGTAGCTCCTGGACATTTGTAACAAACTTTTCATGCCCTAAACAGTAAGATAAGATATTATAGCAGTTTGGGTACATAGAAATTCTTATCTTCTCATCTCTGTCTGCCGTAATGATATATTTCTGATCTTTAGTCACAAGAACGTCTAGTAGCATTGACAAATGACCTAGCAGCGCCGTTCCCTCTTCATCAGGTTTACTTGTAGAGTAGACGTAAGCGTCTCCGGATTTATCAGCAACAACGACATCATTATTTGGTGAAAATCTCACCCTGCTAGCAGCTCTGACCAAAGTTCTATTTGAAACAATTTTTCGCTGTTCTCTTTTGTACAGACATAACTGTTTTCTGTTTGTACAAATTATAAAATATTCACCGTCTTTTGAGTAGGATACGTTTGTTATTGCATGGTAAGAATCTATGTCTATTTTATTGTGGAGTATGCCATCCTTGGCTAATTCCAATTGCGGTAAAACAAGATCGGTCACTTTATCGTCGTCGATATTATATGTCACGACGTTTTCACCGCTACAAAGTGCGATATCTGTATTGTAAACCGAAAAACTCATTTCAGATATATAAAGATAATCACGAAACTATCGTCGAGTTTTTGGACATAATAAGTTAGGTTAAGTTAGGTTAGGTTGGAACTTAGTGGCCGTTCATGTCGGCTCGTTCGATAGCAATAAATAAAAAAACGAGTGTCTTGTTTGAACGTGTTTTTTAAACGTTAATTCGCTCCACTTTAACTTGTCAATGGAATATTTTAGGAAATACTAAAAACTGCTTGAAGCCGTGTTTAGACGTAGCAACGAAGTCAAATCCCTACTTCCCTAGTCAAATCAACATGAGGTGTGTTCCGAACAATTCTCCCAATACATACCGCGATTACTCGCAACCGAACCGCGTTCCGGAAATTATAGTCAGCCATATGTCGTCATAAAAATGTCACAGAGTAACTGTTGGTTTGAGTTGTTCTTTTAATTGTTTGTCCGTTTGTTTACATCGCTAGTTTGGATACCCCTTCATGCATCTACTACTTCATTGAAGAATGAACATATAGTGGTGCAACAAAAGAATGCGGATAAAAAACTACTACCTCTTTACTATACGTTGACTATACCAATGAATGATAGTGGCGCTACGAAGGAATGCGGAGATTTATTACATTCATAATGGCATTATATCAAATCCGAATGAAAGTGAAGTCGGTAATGAAAATAACGCCCGTATGAGACATGAGATGAATGAATATAGATATTCTCTGTACTTGGAGCAGCTAAAGAAAAGCAATCTTATATTTATATTGTTGATTTTTGTTTCTTATCTCTTTTATAGCCTGAAATAGAAAAAAAAATCTTCAAATCATTATAGAATATTGAACTGCCCGATCGTATTTGATGGCGCCACTATCCAGGCACTAGGCAGACAGAGGGGAGCACTGACCTGAGATAAGGGTAGCTACCGCGCTGTGGTATAAGAGCAATGTAATACCGTTGTGGGATCAGTGGCCCTCGCGGCGTCAAAGAGTACGTATGGGGGCTGCGCTAACGAGAATGTTTATAACATCTTGATAGAATTACTTCGAACACAGGAAAGTGGTCACGAAATTTTCTGTAGATACACATTCATTTTTGAGAATGTAATTTTCGACTATTTTCAAAAAACACAAATTGTACACAACTTTGACGATTATTAATATTGTATCGATGGTATAGCAATAAATTACCAGATATACCAATAATCAATTGCTTCGTTATTTTCCCCTTTACTCTCATTACTTAGGGTTTGAAAATTTAAGTATAAAACTGCCCCTGATATCAGGAGCAAATTGTCGACTTAAAATTTCAAAATCTCTGAAAAACGCTAGTATAAGACATAATTGTGCATGAAAGGATAGATGCGTGCCTACATGCATTGTACGCTGAAATTTTTCCCGCCAAAAATTTGGCAGACTTTCTCGTTTCAGATGTTCTCCTGATACCAGGAGCAATTTTTCGACTTAAAAATTTCAGAAATTCCTTATTTTATAAGCGACTGAGACATGCACAGAGAGAAAGCGAGAGACACATCTATACGAATGCATGCTTGCTTAGACATACAGTCAGGGTATTTTCCCGCCAAAAATTTCAGCACACCTCCTCGGGTCAGATGTTCTCCTGATACCAGGAGCTATTTTTCGACTTAAAATTTCTAAAATTTCTTATTTTATAAGCGAGTGAGACATGCAACGAGAGAGAGAGAGAGAGCGAGAGACACATCTATACGAATGCATGCTTGCTTAGACATAGAGTCAGGGGGTTTTCCCGCCAAAAATTTCAGCACACCTCCTCGGGTCAGATGTTCTCCTGATACCAGGAGCAATTTTTCGACTTCAAATTCTAGAAATTCCTTATTTTATAAGCGAGTGAGACATGCACAGAGAGAGAGCGAGAGACACATCTGTACGAATGCATGCTTGCTCAGACATAGAGTCAGGGTATTTTCCCGCCAAAAATTTCAGCACACCTCCTCGGGTCAGATGTTCTCCTGATACCAGGAGGAATTTTTCGACTTAAAAATTTCAGAAATTCCTTATTTTATAAGCGAATGAGACATGCAACGAGAGAGAGAGAGAGCGAGAGACACATCTATACGAATGCATGCTTGCTTAGAAATAGAGTCAGGGGGTTTTCCCGCCAAAAATTTCAGCACACCTCCTCGGGTCAGATGTTCTCCTGATACCAGGAGCAATTTTTCGACTTAAAATTTTAGAAATTCCTTATTTTATAAGCGAATGAGACATGCATAGAGAGAGAGAGAGAGCGAGAGACACATCTATACGAATGCATGCTTGCTTAGACATACAGTTAGGGTATTTTCCCGCCAAAAATTTCAGCACACCTCCTCGGGTCAGATGTTCTCCTGATACCAGGAGCTATTTTTCGACTTAGAATTTCTAAAATTTCTTATTTTATAAGCGAATGAGACATGCAACGAGAGAGAGAGAGAGCGAGAGACACATCTATACGAATGCATGCTTGCTTAGACATACACTGAGGGGGTTTTCCCGCCAAAAATTTCAGCACACCTCCTCGGGTCAGATGTTCTCCTGATACCAGGAGCTATTTTTCGACTTAGAATTTCTAAAATTTCTTATTTTATAAGCGAATGAGACATGCAACGAGAGAGAGAGAGAGCGAGAGACACATCTATACGAATGCATGCTTGCTTAGACATACACTGAGGGGGTTTTCCCGCCAAAAATTTCAGCACACCTCCTCGGGTCAGATGTTCTCCTGATACCAGGAGCAATTTTTCGACTTAAAATTCTAGAAATTCCTTATTTTATAAGTGAGTGAGACATGCACAGAGAGAGAGCGAGAGACACATCTATACGAATGCATGCTTGCTTAGACATACAGTTAGGGTATTTTCCCGCCAAAAATTTCAGCACACCTCCTCGGGTCAGATGTTCTCCTGATACCAGGAGCTATTTTTCGACTTAGAATTTCTAAAATTTCTTATTTTATAAGCGAATGAGACATGCAACGAGAGAGAGAGAGAGCGAGAGACACATCTATACGAATGCATGCTTGCTTAGACATACACTGAGGGGGTTTTCCCGCCAAAAATTTCAGCACACCTCCTCGGGTCAGATGTTCTCCTGATACCAGGAGCAATTTTTCGACTTAAAATTTTAAAGGACTGGGCGAGCTAGGGAACGCAGTCGATTAGGATTACGACTGGACGAGTTAGGAGAGTTCGGTCGATTAGGACTGGGAAAAATTTGCGATAAGACGACTAATAATGATTTTCTCAAAAATGAATACGTAATCGAGTTTCTTTATTTGCTTTTTAAAATACAGGTCATCTTAATATATAAATTACAATTGTATTACATACTACTAATAATATACTACAATGCAACTACATATTTTAAAAATGTATATGAAATATCAGCATTGTATATGTATACGCACTTAAATAAAAATCATTATCAATACTATCTTTATTGTATGAAAAATAATACAATCAAAATCTACAAATTAATTATCCAAATGTATATAAGAATAATCGATGTGCGATAACAATGCTATTGAAACATTGCAAATTAATATTTTTCATAATTTCTATTTTGTTTCAGGTTAGGATTAAGTGGCCGGACTGTGTAGAGATGCTGTGTATCTCTACAGAATACAGTATTATATTGGACTGTTACGATGTAATCTGGTTTAAATAAATAAATACATACATAAATAAATATCAGTTCGGGGTATTCGTTTTGAATCTCGTTAACACAGCCCCCATATGCGAACTCTTTGACGCCACGGGAGCCACTGAGTGCACTGACCCTGCTACAGCAGGTGCAGTTGATCAAGTTCAAGGTCGCTGCTCTCCCCACCAACGGAGTCTAAAATGGTATCGCCATCTCGCGGTCGAAGGGATAAACTACTGTGGCCCGTAGAACCAGTATATGGCATGACTGCCGGTAAGAGTGGTACATCATTCAAAGTCTACTTCATAGATGGAGCAGCGAGCATTAAACAGAACTCAAATCTCTGACGTCAGGCGTGGTGTTGCACGCTGCAACGCTAATGAACGACTGGCAGCTAATATTCCTTGGAACCCTGCTTCCCCCTCTCTTGACTAACGTTTGTCCTTATTTGGCAAGCGAATGAGGCATGCATAGAGACACATCTATACGAATGCATGCTTGCTTAGACATACACTCAGGGGTTTTTGAAATGCAGGCATGCATCTAAGCCTCCGTCGTTGACTGAAGATGTATAACGTAATGAGGGAATAAATCTAGAGATGTCAATTCACGAACTACTTTTGCCGCAAACAGCAGGCGGCAATCAATATGAAATTTCCGCGTCATCCAATTTGCTATTAATTAAAAAAAAATACTTTACACTCATTTGTGGTGATATTAATCAATTTTTATTGCACTTGCATTATTAGAAAAACATTATTAGGGTGATTCCGCAGATGATTGATTGTATTTAGATCCCCAGAACTCAAAAACGATGAGCGAGGAACATTTTATAAATGACACAGAGAGCAAAAAATTGAAATAAGTAAACTTTTGGACATTTCAACTAATATTCTTCGGTCAATGGTATCAAATAGAACATGAACTTCCCGAATATGTACTTATTAGTAACCTATTGTTTTAGAATAACAATCATTGATTCACGTAGGTATTTAAAACAGGCTTTTCTGAACTCAAAAATGAATAAAATCTTTATCAACCATTAAAGTATTGTTTATTATAATTGTAAACGGTTGATACGTGACAATTCGCTTCATCTATTAGACAAAGTTGAATAATATTAAATCCCATTCAGAATGACGTTAAGAAATATCTTCGCCATCAATACATTTAGTATATTAGACTAACAATGAGTTCTTTACGCATAATGTACAATCGATTTTCTACGTCTGCTATTAATAGGAATAATATAATCCTCTTTAATTCTTGCTAGCCAGTCCTTGCAGATCAAGAATACATTGCTGTAGTGTAGCCTTCTCTTGTTCAGGGGTAATCGACTTCAGTACGTTAGAAATTATCCATTCGCTCATGTGTTTCTGGCTTATTCTACGTTCGATTGCTAGAATCTGTACCTGGTAGTCCAAACGCTTCTTGACCTAAAGAAAGAACAAAGTATTTCTCATCAAAAAATATACCATAGTCAAACAGAAAATAAAACTAACTTATATCAATGATTCAAGAGTAATTCTTTTAAATCCTCAAGTTTCACATCAAGTAAAGACAAAAATAAAGATTCACTATTGTCAATAAAAGGTAAAAATATATTAAAATCAATGAATTATTAACATAAGGAAGATATTTTAACTCTTGGGATATAAATTACTTCAAATTTATGACTAGAAAATAATAATTTACTGATTGTTCCACTCAGCCTACCTCAGTATATACTTGGGCGAGACGTTCTCTGTAAGCAGCTTCAAGTTGCATGGCGATATTTTGCTTCTTAGCATCCATAAGCAGCAACTGACCTTCTGCGCTCCATTGTGCTTTCTTTTCTGCATCAACTTCCCTCTGATAGGCTTCAATTTCATCGGTTCTAGTTTGGTTGGCCTCGGCAAGCTGCTCGTCGACCAATTTGTCGGCATAAGCAGCGACACTTGGACCAAACTTCTTCGTGGCAAAGATAACCATTAACAGAATCGAAAGACCGCTGTAATACTCGTGTTCCATCACGTAAACCTCCTTGGAGATCAGGTAGGTTGTCAAACCAACGCCAAAAGCGTACGGTCCTAAGTACACAGATCATATATTTAATATACAATAAAAAAAATTAATAAAAAAACGACAATATCTTCGTAATAAATTCCTAATTGGAAAGAAAATGCCAATTACTCACCGGTTACACCGGTCTTGGGATAGAAAAAGGTGAACCATTCATCGGGGATGAATCCTAGGCGAACCTTTCCACCTGTCTCGGCTCTGACGGGTCGGTTACTAGCTTCAGTTGCCATAGCTTGAGCCCCATGCCCAAGGGCGGGTAGAATTTGAGCTTAAATTATAAGAGAAAATTATTAGGATGTTTTTTTAATACCGTGATAAAGTGAGATTGTTGAAAAGAAATGAGGTTAATGGCGTCTGCTAATGTGCCGAAAGAATCGATCGAAAATTAAAGGTTGTATAACGGGAGGTATTACGAGAAGTGAACAAGATTTTTGGTGTTGAAATTAAAGTCAAAAGAAGTAAAGGGTCGATCGGAATTTTCACAAAATTTAGGATTACATAATAACAGAAAAATGACTGCTGTAATCTCGAGATGAAAACCGAGAGAGCAAGGAACTTGACTAGAGGAATAGATATTGGACTATGGAGGCTAGGTCTCGGGATTATAGATAATGAAATATTGAACCCAGTTAGAAAATGAATATCTAAGTTTAACCTAAATGTCATTTACCATTTCGGAGAGCCAACCTCGACAACATCTTGTCTGCACTGTACTCGGTCGTGCGTGCGAGGTGGAACGATCCTCGAGAAAAATGGCCGACTGCGATAATCAAATCATCACTAATTTAATTCGGTTTATTATTAGCAGCTAAAATCAAGCTAGCTTATCTGAATTTACATATGTTATGTATAAATAAAGGTCTTGATTAATCGCGTGAATATTAATGACTGTTATTTAGTTTAACTTATCCAAGTATTTATTTTGTCTGAAAGTGCGTAGATTTTCTGCGTCATATTTATCTTCGTCAGGCTTACACACACGCATAAATACATACATGTGACATATGACACAGCTGACAGATCCGAGTAGATACTTTCCACACACTTTCCCTGAATTCGGTTAGGATTTCTTGTTCACATTTACTGCGTACTTGGATAAGAGTTGAAATAAGTTCTAGAATTCACATATACCACGGTTGTAATTATTACTCCACTGTACGGGGTTTAATTTGAATTATCTATAATAAATCAGTCTAACCAAGGAGTGGATTAATCATGGGTCTTTGTACGTCTTGCTGTAAACAATCGTCTTCATACGAAGACTTAGCTCCTCCCGATCCGGTAAGATTCTTTGATTATATTTTTAAATTCATTTCCAAGCATATTTTAACTGTGTCCTTTTGTTACGCTTCAATTTTAGCCTTTTTCTTCACGATCAATTATTCGCCTCTCTATATTTTAATCATCAAAACAAAATAAGTAATTCCGTATCTTTGATCAATGATTAATCATATCTTCTAACTCCCACGTATTATCGAAAAATAGGAAGTTCGCAGGCAACAGCAAGTGGCAGCAGCTGAAAAACGTATAGCCGAACAAGAGCGAAGAGGTATAGGAAATGTTGAGGCGGTCAGAAGGCAACAGCAAAGAGCTGAGGAAGTAGCCAAACGTCAAGCAGAGGCTGGTAACGTCGATCAACAGACCGGACTTAAGGTGTTTATCAAATTCAAATAATATTATCATTTATTTTAGTATACCAAAATGTAATTTCTAATGTTTCGTCAAACAGATCATGAAATTTTTATACATTTACCTACTTATCTTAATTTACAGTGGCAAATGAATTAAAGATTTGGAACGGATTTTAATCAGGATGAAGAAGTATTGTGCACTCGTTTGGGATAGCACTCAATGACGTTTTATTAAATGTCTAAACAACTAATTGAATGTGATATAACCAACACACACACACGTACACATATATATTTATTATATTCCAGTTGAAAAAAGATTAATTACTTTATGATTCAAGATATGCCTTACACAGCATTTGATATAGTGTGTTTGTTAAATTTTCTAAATTGTACATATATACGTTTAATATATCTTTGTATGAAGTGACAATGATTGGTCATTAACGGTATACAAGCAAGGAATTAGGCTTAAATTTTAATCTCTATATTATTCATACCTTATATACTCTATATTGTAAATTGTAATTCATATAATTCAGATACTATAATGTTTCACTTGTATTACTTCTGTCTACTGCAATCAATTATTTATATACCTTAAACCCTCGTCATTTACTATCAACTTATTCACTAAGCCGAGATCATTGTATCATTCGCATTGGTAGTATTTGGTAAACTGATTTGGAATTGTAGTAAGACGATTAGATAGGTCACCATCGTACCTAAGAACTGTTGAAAGACTTATAAGAGTTGTTTCATAGACAGAGTTTTATTTATTTCCATAAGTAATCTTACCGATTTGAATAAATTGCGATCCACAATGAAGAATCCCCCTAGACTGATATCTGAAGGATTCATTTCTGTTGCTCTGAGAAACATGTTTATCTAGCAGAATATAAAATAATTATAATAATATTTTCGTGGACATAAGTCTCCTTATGAATGCTTTTTTTTTACCTCAGTTTGAGCATCCTCTTTCAGATCGGACAGTTCAACTAGCAATAATTTCTTCTGAAAATGAACTTTGACCTGAGAAAAATAAATTTAAATAATACAATAGAATAGATGTTCTTAATTTGGAGTAAGAGGTGGAAGAGAGGCTCACATGCTGTGAGGCAGAGTGTGCCTGATCGCATATAACATGCAACAAAGCAATGCTGCAACAAGCCGATACAGTTAATCCGAGATCTTTGATACTGACACCATTTTGCAGCTGAGAGAATAGACCATAAATAGATAGAGTAGAAGAAAAGAAAAGATATATGCAGAGAATTGTATAACAGTAGCAAGATGCGACGCCTATTTCTCTCGTTATTCTATTCAGATGAAGCCACAGCGCTCGATATTCTGCTACTGTATTTGCTTGGATGTTACTTCCAATTGCCTGTAAGAATGGGATTAGCTTCTTTCGATAATACTGAGTATAGAAACAACTTATATTATATGGTACATGTAACAGACTTACATGTTTGAAATCTTGAGCAAGTATATTTGCACACGTTGAGATAACAGCGCAATGTATATACCAATAAGCTCCCAATACATTTATGAAAGTTGTCACATAAATATATGGAAAGACCTTAAAGTTTATAAACAATTTCAATGTAGATAGGTGGTAATAAATTCTTTCCGATATGTACAATTATTAAATCTCACATACCTGCCACATGGCAAAATCATTCATCGTCATCTGGGTGATAAAAACACACGCAGTTGATAGTATAGGAACTACAACGGCAATCCATATCCCCGTGAGTCTCATATTAATCGGAATATTGCGTGTAGTTACCCGCGTATAGAAAATCTGTATAAAAGGCAAGATTATATGCTTAGGATGTTATTTTACCAGAGTTGTATAATGAAAGAGAATTTTTGATAATACTCCGTGCCTGAAAATCCATCCAATGGTTGAAGCAGTCAGCATTCTTTCTAGATTCGTACCAAAGAATTGGTATAAGAAAATTAGGCATCAAATAGACAATGAAAAGATATGCTATAACAGATTCTTCAAAACTACCCTGTACTGCTTGCACCATTTTTATTCGATGCCATACAACGTATAGTACATGAGCTGTTATTGCCACATATATCAATACCGAGTAAATCATCTGGTTTGAAGCTAATTTGAATTTAGTGATACCTAAAAATAGAGTAGTAATTTAAACAGTTACCGTACATTCAGGTTGGTCATTCACTATGAATAATATGAGTAATGAATATTATAAACCTATTTGTGGCCTGATGATGGGAAGGACTCCCATCGCACGAATAAGCATCACGACAGGTTTCATATTCTCATAAACAATATCTCGTACTTCATTGTCATTTCTTGTGAAACCATTCATTGCCATTCGCATCGGCGGTCTCATATTTTTTTCCATATGACCCACACGTTCAAGGAATCCCATACCTGGGATATGCCCTCCCGCCTGTATTAGGCCATTCATTCCAAACCCAGGAACAACCCTTCCTGGTCTGAATGCAGACATGGCTCAACTTTAAATAATATACAAATTTTAGAGTTCACTTGCAATTGCGATACGATGAGAGGATGTGTTGTTAGAAAAATGTATTCACTTAGTTCTTTGAGTTATATGATGACTGAAGTAATCTATATCCCTGTTAATATGATCCTGATAACTGCACGGTGCTTGATATAACCTGTAACGGAGCTATGCCGCAAATAATATAAACCGGTTGAAAAATATTTAAATGTTTCAGCAGAGTTAGTATGGATCGTTTGGTAATTGCAAGACCTACTCAGTAATTTTCAAGCCTAGAATTACCTCGGATAAATTGTTGCAAATGTGTGAAAATTGTGTGAATGTTTGGTCTTTGGGGTATCGATCTTAAACTAATATCTTATGAGCCTATTCAACAATCCATGGAATGATTCATAATGCGTTTTAGTTTCATGATATTAAAACCATAATCATTGCTCGAAGAGTTTTTTAGATAGCGTAACTGGCAATTAATATCAAAAATTTGTTGCGTTCTCATTCAAATATGTGAAGTAAGGCTCCATTACCGAACGAAAATAGTATGTATTCATAAACGTTGGTGAATAATAATAGTATACTTGTATAATTTACGACCATTAGTCACCTACAAAATCGATACCACCCTGATATTAACTATACGATTACCTTGACTCAGTTTCAAAGGAGCCAATAACAATCCATACTTTAGATATAACAATTTAGTAAAAATTAATGATAGTAATTATAGTGAATACTATAGATATAATGGTACTACATAATCTAGGAGTAAGTTTAATCGGCAACAAATGTACAAATGATTCAATTTGAATTTGACTTTAATTTATTAATCGTATCGTGACAAAAAGTGGTTTATATTTTATTTAAATTAAGTATCGTTGTTAGTGTAGATGAAAATTCTACCTAAGAGATAAATTTAAATATAAATATAAATAGTGAAATAATTTATTTCGTCCGACTCCCAGAGTATTTGTACAATATGAATGTTTACCATTGTTAAGACAATATACTGTATACCTATCTTAATTTGTTTTAATAAATTTCTGACAAATTCTATTCCTTTTTTTTTCTTTTTAAGAAACAAATGTACAATTAAAATTTTTTATCTTTCATAAATATATATTACGGAATGATATTAATATTCATCTCTTCATGATATTTACAGATATAAAAATAACTTATAACTATTCGTCGTTATGTTATCATGAAAAATTTTCTACACTATCGCAGATTAGCCGACGAATTTCAAGTCAAAGACGATTTTAAAATACGAACGAACCGATCTCGTTTATGGTTTCATACATTTTCAGGTCTCCGAACTCAAATTGCTGACCTGAACTTCTTCCATCTTCAAATTTTTCCAATCCTATGCACAGACCAAGATCGAAACAGCTTTTTTGTAGATTTACTCTTCATTTCCTTACCATGGCCAATTTGTATTTCCAATGATGCACCGTTATTCAATGCTAACCAGGTGTGGACTTCATTCGTCGCCGCTGAAGCACCTATAAAAATGTTTCGAGACTTTTAGCAATAATCGCAATATTTCCTTAATACACAAATAATTTTTAGTAATAAATCGAAAATACTATATAATGGTAAAATAAAGAAAATCACATATTACCACTCAATAGTTCGTGAAGCGTGACTCTACGACTAGCCAAGAGCTCCTTGCTTGCACTACGAATCTCAAAAATAAGTGCAGATTGACGGGAAACCTCGTCACTCTCAATTTGAAAGTCAACTGCGAATTGTGGATTAGGCATTGCAGGTAGAAGACGAGACTTTGTAAGTGTTTTACCACCGTTTGTGGAAGACGTCATTTTCTCTGGGCTCGTACAGCTGCAATCCATTAGTTGTTGGATTATACATAGATAGATAGATTATCGCTATACTTGTTTCAAGTGAGAGTTTAGTGTGATACAATTATGCATATTATTTATCGATATACTATGATGAATAATTGGCTTACGCTTGAAACTTGACTCGACAATACAGCTGGGCAATTCTAGCAACATGAAGCCCCTGGGCCTGGAGAACCTTTCCTTCTACACCGGAATACTTTTCTCTAGTGCCATTGATCGTTTTCAAATCTATAAATATAATTGGGATAAAATTATTAAAGAATTATTGACTGATTTACTAAAAATATTAAATATTTCCTGATTACTGACCATTCGGTCTTGATCCACGCATGCTAGGACTTGGCTGTCTGATCCTCCCGAGCATATCTGGTTGGGAAACTGCATGGGAGAGACCAGCACTCTGGAGCAGCTCTGTAGCATCAGCTTCTCCACCTCCTCGAGGTTCCAAGCTCAGTGCAACACCTTTTCCAGTTTCCCCCTTATCCTCAATGTTGACTTCTGAACGAAATCTGCGAAGCTTAAGCCCGCGTTTGACCTGTTGATTGTTGAAAATGCAGTTAGCTCATCTCAAATGAGAATAAGAACGAAAAATTGTGAAAAATCTCAAACAGAAATTTTTGTTCGTATCCAATTTTACCTTTTGCTTCATTACCCTAAAGCTGTTGTACTGTGGGACCTTCTTTCCAAAGCCATGATCAGGGCTGGGAGTCAAACTGTGATGAGAAGACCTTCTTTCTTCCAATTTCTCCTTAATACTGCCATCAATAGTATCATCGACATTTTCTTCAACCAGCATACTGGAATCTCGACCTACCCAAGAAGTCATTGAACCATTTGCTTCTCCAGAATCTTTGCTTGTTGTGCTGGTCTTATCTATTTGATTAAGAGCAAGACTTTAGTTCAACTATAAATAGATTATTTCCAATTTAAGAATATTGAATGAATAATTGGATGAATAAATGAATAAATGAATAAATAAATAATTAGCAATCTATAACGCACCAGATGGCAGGACGACTGTAGGTTTAATTAGAGTAACAGTCCTTGGAGGTGGCGGCGGTGGAACTACTGGATCCAAATGCAATCTCATTCTGGATTTTTCCATCGAGGGTCTACGAACGATGCTGGAGGTAGCATCTGGCTCAGCATTTTGCCGTGTTGAACAGTCACTGACAGTACTTGCTGCATAGGTGCTCTGAGTCTGGAGGAAGAGAGAAAGTCAGATCAATAAAAGATTTGAGAAGACGATAGTAACGAGAATCTGTGCCAGAGGTTGAGCTAATTCTAATCACCTCAGATTCTTCTGATAGAATTTTGATCCTAAGCTCAATTGATCCCGATTTGGTTCCTTTTAACACGAACCAATGGGACTGATCGCTGCTTGATAATTTTCTTATCTCTTCTAGGGCCAGTGACACTTTCCCGAGATAATCTTTCATCCCGAAAGTGTCGTGATCCCATAGCATCTATAAATAGAATGCCGAACAAATTATGTTACCATCTAAATTCTATACAATACTTTTCGGCATTTCATATAAAATTAGTTTTAGATCAATATTTGCGACTCTTTGTCTGACTTACAACGTCTAATGTTTCCCCAGAGCGTGGTAAACCCATTATAGAACTTTCATCCCAGCAGGGATTCAGAGTTTTCTTTTTTATACTACTTTTGTACTTTGTCTCGTTGTTCAATTTCAGCTCACAGAATGGATCGCTGAACCCGTTCATATCCTTTGCGACAAGATCTTTGGCTCGCAGCAATGTCACCTCCATCAAACCACTGCCTGTTGACAAAAGGCTGGATATATCCGATGAGGCAGGGTCTGCATCACGATGTGTTAAAAGCATTTTCTAAAAGACCAATAATTCAATGATTAAAAACAAAAATTTATATAATGTGAGTCAGTTTTCTCTTAAAATCTCTGCTCTAATTGATTTACCGCTTGTTGCATCCATGGAACACTGTTTCTTTTCATTTTTGGTTCGTCGTCAGATGCTGGAGGAGCTGTGCTTCCTCTTCTACTGGTCACAACTTGCTGAACGCTTCTTACCGGATGGAATAGGACAGAGACAGTCATCGTTGATGATCCGCTAGTTCCACTGAGGCTCAGTTCTTTTCTGACAATCCACCTTGTTCCCTGATAAACATTGAGAGGATTATTTAGAGAGCCTGATCTAATTCTTTAATATACTTCAAAGAATTCCGTTTAAACCTGTGATAAGGACAGCATAGCCAGACCCAACATGTCTGTATCAGCCATTTTCGATATGCTCCATGAGCATATAACAAAACTGAGGGAAACTTGCGTGTAGTCTTGTACCAAAAACTGTGTTCTCGTTTCCCATCTCGGCGAACTCGTACTTCTAATGTAATGTGTGGTTTTCACCTGAAACAGATAAAGTAATTAAAGAGTTATTTTCTATTTGTTTTAGTAATATACATTGCTTTTCAGCAGCTAGAGAGTAAAGAATACTGATGACAGTTTCAAGATTAGAATGAACTTACCTTTTTACGATTGTTGAAGAGCATACAGTACGGATTACATTGAGATGAGTCGGCGTTGTTGAGATCCGTTGCAGAATGTATATAAACAACAAGTACACCTAGGAAAATAGAGATTATTAATATTAATACACAAATTTGAGAAATAGTAATTTTTTTTCTCGTTCTATACAGTTATTTCCTTATAAAATTCATAGATTATAAATGTGCGTGCTCTGGTGCACCAGCGGTAACAAAAAATCGTGTAAAACCGTGCCTATTACATAAAATAAAAATCATAACTTTTCAGCTGAGTCGGATTTTACCTGCTCTTTGTTTTCTGTACGAATTTTTTCGAGTCACTGAAAATATTAAAGATCAATGCTGAATATCACGGAGATAATACGACACGGACGGCACATAGGAGGTTGACAAACACCAGGTACAAAGGTATTACAATACACTATTTATATCTATCTCTGTTTACTAGATTCTTTTCTATTCTATTCTACATTCTATATTCTAAAGTACCTCAAATTCTCAAATAATGGTATGTTTTCAAATACCTGAGGGATGTAAAATCTCATCCGGTAGTTCCGGCTGTGGAATATCAGGTTCTAATGCGGGCAGCGAGCTATACTCAAGCCTGGCATTGATATTAGGAATGTTGGAGCTGCTCCTTGAAGGTTTTTTCTGTTGCAAGACACTGTCGACTCTGAAAGCCAAAAGATTATCATTATTTAGGCAATATCCGACTCAGCGTAAATCAAGTTATATCAAATTTGATCAATAATTTCAATTATTTAGAACATGAAAAAAGAATCTTCAATTATTCTTACACCATGGAGTTTTCCCAGTTGTAAACACCTAATGCCAGCTCAAACTGGGCAAGTGTTATAGTGCTGACCAGCCTTTTCGCTTTTAATTTAATGCTGATTCTTTCATTCTCTAAAGATCCAACAAGAAAAGACACGTCTTCTGTCCAGCTTGAACCAAGGTGCGGAGTAACTCTTCGTTGGTCGCCTATTGTGACTACCAACCACCTGACCTCATCCGTGGCAACTCCTGTGGAGAATAAATCAGTGAAAATAGTTAAGAACCTGAAAACCTTTTTTACCTTTCAAAAAATTGTTAATCTTTACCTGGGACTCCGTTACTTTGGCTGAGACTGACAGTAAGAACTCCGTGAGGAGCATCATTGGGTACGCAGTCTAATCCTGGTCCAGGTCTCTCCTGGGCCCTGAGGTCAAGCTCGAGATGGCCGGGGTCTACAATCCAGCTGGCAAGTGCATCTGAGACAACAGCATGAATCCAAGTCTTGACAAGTGGAACTTCCATCATCTGAACAGCCCGAAGAACTCTTACGCTGAACCATACGTCTGGCTTTTCAACAAAGCTTAAGCTGAGGTGTGTGACATGGGGAAAAGGAGCTGAAGAGTTTAAGGTAAGGGTAGCCAGCACCGTTCCCGCCACTGACAACTTTTCAACAGCCAAATCGACGTCCATACCAACCCTGTAAAATAAAAAAAACAATTATTAGTCTGAATTCCCCCAAAGAATTAGTCTTGTTATTAATTTCTCACCCTTTTCCAAAGAGCCTTGTTGTAATTAGCATCCTAAATTGCTCGCAATCCAGTCTGAGATCAGCTTCGACGGACAGTTTAGTGAGCCCAGGTCTGGAACCTGGGCCATCGTCATCTCCGGTGTAATCCAAGGCTCTGACACGTGTTATGCATGGTGTCTGCTCTCCTAGAGTCAATTCTCGAAGCTCGAGCGGACCTTTTTCAGTAATTTAAAAGATTGTAATTAATACTAGGAAATTTTCGAAATCAATAAAAGAAATTTTCAGTCATTAAATTTTTTTTTTCTCACCAAGTATCCCAGGTTTTGCTTCGTTTAAAATTGGCTCTAGTCTTTCTTTGGCGAGGGAAAATATACTCGCTGAACTAAGCCTCCACCTGAAATCGTCAGGTTTTAAAATTCGTTCAAGTTATTGTTCATAAAATTAAAACACAATTATTATTGATCAAAATTTAATAACGAGAAAATCGTATGAATAAAAGTAGTTTATAATAATATCAAATAATTCGATCGACGATAAAAAGACTCCAATTTCATTCCTATAATTCATTTTGATTCCTATCAAACTCGCGATTTTATACGCTTGAAATACGCCATCTACATGATAACATTTGCCATTTACTGCATTAGCGCTTGTCCCCAAGAGACTATGCAAAGTGGAATTTTAAAATACGCGCGGTTCAGTAGTGTAGGTCGAAATTGATCAGCCTGGCATTTCGCGATAGCTGGCTGCAGTAGCAAAAGTAATGTATAGCCAGACACACGGCTGGAGCCGCATCGTACAGACGGTCAGTAGTAGTCGCGAGTACGATGTCAGCCGACCTCTACTGCACTTGAAATTTATGTACGCGTATACTACGAGTACATTTCTATGCATATGGTCGATTCCAGGGAGAGGATTAATAGCCGAGATTTCAACGGATTGTAATTTATAGTCGGTCGGATAATACCGGGAAATAATTGACCCGTTATATTCCATAGAAAATTTAATATTCCCATTCAATAACTAAACGCAAACCGTCGACCACTGCAGGAATGAAAGAGACGAGAGGTTTTTACCTCACCTTTTAACATATCGTTGATTAATAACATTTCAATTTATACCTATGTATGTATTAATGCTTTATTATATAGATTGATCTCTCAACGCTTCGTCGCATGCGGCAAGAGCCTCTAGAGTCTAGCCGTCACTGGTATGCAAATTATCAAAGTGGGTAGGTAGATAGGTAGGTATATAACTTACATCCAGCCATTCCATTCCACTTGACGTAATCTATCACTATCGTTGCTCAGAATGAACGAGAAATACTACAGGGTTTGATAATAAATTACCTATCATGTCCGTGTTGTTACATACATTATACTCCGCGTAAATAATAGATAAATTACATACGTTGATTTTAGCGCGAAAAAACTCAAAGGGAAATTTTGCCCCTTCAATTCAACAGGAATGAAAAAAAAAATACAACACGTAAAATAAAGTATAGTTCAGTAACAGATATATAAAATATTAATAGGAATAGGTTTGATTTATACCGACAGCTAATCAATTACACCTGTACACACCTTAATTTTTTTTCTATCACTTTTATTTTTTTTGCACGACGGAAATAGAGGATGAGAAAAACAAGGGTGCAGTATAATATGTAGATATGAAGCGATGTGTGATAAGAGTGCAATGAGCATGATTTGTAATTGAAAATAAATAACGGTTTTATTGGTCAATATTTATTGTTTGGGCCCGAACAAAAATGTGTAAAGAACAAGAGGCTTCCGGGAGCAGAAAAGAAGGCTATACATATACCTACGACCAATCACATAACAAAGTATAGTCACATAACGTAATAATTTATTCCCATTCCGTGTCTGGCTGACACGACTAGACTCCTCAGGCCGTTCGAAAAGACATACCCGAATCGTAGAGAGTAGTAATTCTTACATAGGTTCAAGTAATCGATTTTCATTAAGCGAATGAATATAATATTGTGTGGGCATTATAAATTATATTGAATTTATCGACGTCGTATAGGAGTTGACTGACTCTTGGTATAACTACCCTCGTGAGTTTACCCTGAACATTATTATATGAATCCTTTGAATAGATTCTACGACACGACGATGAATGTTGTTATAAATAAAATGAAACACCGAAAATACGTGTTAGCAGTATACCTATAATACGCAAAATAAGGTAAATCCGGTACTCCGCATTTATCAGCTCCTGAATAATTTATATATCTAAGGTATAAAGTAGTGGGCTTTTATTAACGGCTAATTTGTTCTTCGTCTAATCTCCAGGCTAAATCCGTACCGCCATAGCTTATCGCAGTCGAGATTGAACGATAACGACCGGCGCATATGTTAATAAAATTTAGGACACAACATGCATATTTATTCATTTATGAAAAATGTTGTGTTGTCCGTTGGCGGATTATATGTATGTATGTACCAGGGTCATTCAAAAAAATCGACTATATATAGTTTTTTTCAAAGTCACACATTCAATAGTTGCAGTGAGGTGAAATAAGATGCCAGTTCAAAAGATAAGCCCTTAATATTAACATTTAGAAGTTCCTCAACCAATTTTTTTATTTTCCATTTAAAATAGATGTTCTGGTGGCAGTTTTCGATTTTTATATCTCAAGAACTAATCTACTTAGAAAGATTTGGCATTTGCTAAGAATTAAATTTTAACTAGCATCATATTTCAGCTCACTGCCACTACTGCATCTGTGACTACACCTATATGTATATGAAACGTGTAAACTAATATATATCTAGACAATTTTTCTTGTCCTTTACAACCGACGACACATACAGGGTCTCCGAAGAGTACCTAAGTCAGGTTGCTCTGCAGAAAAGGGTCGAACAGGTCTATCAACTATCCAAACATAGTAGGTAGGTATAAAGTGTAAGTATATATTTTTCCCCGACTAGACTGCGGGATCAACACGGTCGAGGAAGTCGTCGGTCGGTTTACTGCAGACGAGAGGCCCATAGGTACTGCGTCGCGGCGCGGTGAGAACGTGAAAGGCACTCGCAAAGGGGAATGTGGAATGTGGAATGTTTACAAATGTCTATACACTATGCCTGCTGCTGCTGCTGCTGTTGCTGCACCAGTCCTACGCGACTTTTCTAACTTATACCCGAATAGAGTTCATTGACCTGTCGTTAAAACTGGCCCCCGATGTTAGATGGACGACGAATCGGCTACGATCATCGTAAAAATGTAATATATCGAATGAATATAAAATTCATCGAGGAAACAATCGATCGATATTATAGATTATTTAACTCACCAACGATTTATGAGGAGGCTCAACCATTCTGCAGTCTCGTCCTTGTACAGGGCTCGACGACGTCGTAATCTAGACAATTCGTGTTGAAGGGCTGTTTGGAGAAGTCGGGATAATCTAGACCTAAAAATTGTACCGACTAGGGCGAGAATCAGAACTAGCCAGGCCAGTGATAAACCGGCTGCACCGACTACCCACGCGACTGAGAGAGCTACCCCGAGGTAAAACGCACCTCGGACTGCTTCTGCGTCTCGCTGTAAAAAAAGACGATTTTTTTTGAGCCCCTTCTTTTTATTTCTTTGATTTTATATTTTTAGTAGAAGAAAAAAACTGTTTTAGCAGACAGGTCGAGACTGTACGTACACGATAAATTATTCAAGCGTACAGCGAAGTCTTGTTGACACTTTAGGTCTGACTCATTTCATAATTGGTATTATACTGGATGGATAGATTTTTTCCTCAGATTAAATAGGATTGAATCATATAGTGTGTATAGATAAATAATCGAATCAGTACTGCGTTAAATCAGGATCGTAGTTTCGTTTATTTTATACAGAATCTTGAATCAGACACGTGAATACACTTTTGATTCAAAGATCCTGTGATTCAGATAACAATTTTCAAGCCTCTCGCGGTCACGCGAAATTCAAATTACCCCGAAAGCGAAGGGGAGAAAATACGATTATTTTTACATCTCGAAGAGAGAGAGAGAGAGAGAGAGAGAGTAGACTAGAGAGAGGGATAGTGTGTAAAACTTGGACGATAAAATCACAAGATTAAATGTGAAAATATGAAGCAAAAAAAAAAAAAAATCCTCGTTTTTCATTACAACGTCAATTTCTCACCTGCGTTTTCTGCGCCAATGCAAGGGCCAGAGCACACTCGTCGTCGGGCGCCGTCAAGTCCTCTGAATTCATCGTCGCGACGCCCCCGGGGCCCACGGGGCTCTGGGGGGTGCTCGAAGAACTCCCTACGAGATATCCTGCAGGTCGCCTTTCTCCTGGACTGCAACTTCCGCTACCCTCTCGTCTCCCTGTGAAGAATAGACGAAGAAGCTAGGTTCAGTCTTTCGATTCCCTGATTCAATGTTGTAATTATAGCAATCTAATTTTTTTTGTTTTATTTATTATTGTATATCGGTATATACATATGATAAAAATCCTGACAGAGTGGCGAGGCTTTACGAGCTCCCTGATGACGTCATTAACAAAGTATCATGTTGTAAGGTCGGGTTAAAATACTGTATAGTAATTATTTTTCAAACAGTATAGAATTCTCGTACTCGGCTCTCTTTAATCGTGTTCGCGCGCGGTGAAAATTAAAACACTTGAAATACAAGACTCGTTTCCAAAAACCCTTTCATTATTATATATACCTATACCGCAAAAATGTACATTTTTCATGAGAAACCCGTCTGGTTTATTTATTAATCAAGGTCTGATGATGATAATAATAATAAATTAATTAATTGAGTCGGCCTGTTTCGCGCTTCGTGTCGCTACGGTCAACCCGTTGACCCTCAAGATTGTTAACTACTTCCGGAAACTTAAGGGAACGAAGTAGTGGACGCAAAGTAGAACGCAGCCTTGGTCACGATAATCTAGTATAGGGTATATATTAAACATTCTGAAAACCATTCCGAAGTTCAAAGAAAATCATTCTATTTAGGCAATGCCATGACTTAGTTCTCAGTATCGCGCGTGTAATTTAATATCATTCATAATGGTACCGTGGAATGTCGTTATTTCCAACGTCTCGCGTATAGCTCGACGATCCGAGCAATGATGAAAGCTTTTATTGATATAAATTTGATATACTTTCTCGATTCTCGTAAGACGAACGAAATTGAATCGACGACGAAGAGTACTTCAATCAAAATTACAAGTCAGGCGTAGAGAGTGAAAATTAATTATTCTACAATATTTAATTACCTGTAAAGTACTGCGTATATACTCGTTGTGAAATGCAGAAGGAATGAAAATAGGTACGAATGTTGGCGGATAGGCGATTCGAGCAACTGATCGTGAACCCGAGGGATATCGCGTGATTTGAACAAACTTTCGTGCACATTAACCTGCACCGATTTATGTGTAGGTGCATTATGTGTAGGAAAGATTGTATAGCTATAATATTGATCAAATAATTTCATAGATCATGCGCCTTTCATATTACGAACAATTACAGTTGATATTATAAATTTGCACCTATTATGTTTCAGATGGTTAGGTTATCAATTTCATCATCTGTGTTAGCAAACATATATTGATATATAAGAGTGAAAAAATGTTATGTATATGTAGATATTTCTTTTGGCGGTGCTCGAGGGCTTAGTAAACTTTCATGAAAATTTTTGTAATTATTGTGGGTAGACGGTATACATTTTTCGGCGTCTGTTTTTATTCCTCCATTTAATAATCGATCCTGAACGTTAATTTTTATATTATTTTCTTGCTATTCTATCAACCGAATTTCGCTATCAAAGAATATAATAATTCTACGAAATTTTTGTTGTACCTTTCTTCAGTGATGAGCCCCTCTTCAAATGCCTCGCCATAAAACTCGAAAGAAGCTGCATGCTTCGATTCCAGTCAACATTCGAGACAGGCACAGTACCCGATATTTCTAATCACCCACGCTTGGGTATATTTGACTCAATTAATTTTATCGACTATAACAGCTTGAAAATTTTCAATATCCATCATTATACGGAGCGGCTGTGTTAATACCTGAATTATATTTTCGCAGTACGATGTATAAAACCACCAATTTCATCCCGTCAGTATAAGGTATAAGAAATAAATGCAATTTTTTACAGCGTGGCAGGTGTAGCTGATTGTATGATTATATTTCAAGAACGTATACCTCACGACGGTAGAAAACAAACCGAGCTTTTGTTGCTTTATCAATCACCATAATTAAATTTTATTTATTTACTTATTTTTATTTTCCTCCACTGTACCTATACAGCGTATTTACATACCTACATATAAACCACAAAGTTTGCCGAAGCTCCCACATACCTATACATACCAAGAATACACGTACATACATACATACATGCGTTTATACGACATTCTACAGAATTTAATAGGCTCGCGGTTTTGCTTATCTTTCGGGGGCATCTGATTATAATCGGTGTTTCTATGAGAACCATAGCCGAGACCGAGGAAACCCCTGTGAAACTACCCCGATTGTACCTATGTACCCCCTTGGTATATAGTAAAGACGACGAAGTTTATAGTTTGACTAACAATAAATTTGATAAAACTAGAGTCCGGAGTTTTATGCAGAGACAAAGCTGACGATGTCTGATTAAAATTGATGGTTTTAAATTGACTCAGATTTGTCATAGATGAAAGAAAATATCGACCTATGTAGTACAATGTTAGTTTCCGTACGTAGAATCATGCTTGCAAGTCATGTAGCTTCAAGTTTTCTTTTTTTTTTTTTTTCCCCGGACCCACGCGTTCTTTGAAATTAGGTTTCAGAGTCTCGCGGTAATTTGGAAGGCTGTTAGTAGTAATTACTTAATTATGGTAACGGTGATGAAAGAACAGTTTCGAAGAAACAGACTACCTAATTCTCAGTCGCTCTTGTAAAGAATAAATGTACATACAAGTATCAGCGGTACACGAAAAGAGAGAGAAACAAAAATGAAAAATAAAAAAACACCTTGACCTTTAACTGTGTGTGAGGAAAATTAGTGGTCCGATTGTTTCCTTTCTCAATTCAATGCGCGAATTCCGAGTTTCTCATATCCAAATTACGTAATATATATAATTTAATTCCAGACCAAATAGTAATTTGCGTTTGGTATACACGGGCGTATGTAATAAGGACGTTGAACATTAACGCGTTTCCCGTTTCCGCTACTCGCTGCTGTTGGTGTTGCTGCTGCTGCACTTTCCTCAATCCCGAAGAGTTTATTTTTAATTCATTATACGCCGCGAGGCTGCAAGTGGAATTTCGATTCAAAAACGACAAAAACATCATTATGGGGATCGTTAAATTTATACGAAACGAAAACTAATCGTTTCTCGTTTCTATTATGATTCCTATTTTTGGCTATATGCGATGCGGTGAAGTTAACCTTTCGAAAAACTTTTTCCCAAAGCTTATACGCAACGGAAGTATAAGGCAACAAATTTCCGGACTCTTTTTCTGACCTTTTTCTACTTGGATTGCTTGTCGAAAAAAGAATTTCGTCTCGAAAACGATAGAAACGGGACTGTGATATAGGAAAAAAAAAAGCCATAAAAATTATAAATTATTGAACCAATTTCTTGAGATTTTCTCAATTATTTACGAACGAGTTTGACACTTATAGTCTTGACCACGTGCTGCTGCTTCTCTATGACTTATCCGTTCGTTTTAAACGACCCGCAAGACTACCAGTGTCCGACTAAATCCACCTGAGCCAACATCTCCGTGGCCGTTGACGATGTCCCTATTATACCTATATATTGCTCGACCAACGCGCCCGCGCCCTCTCGGTTCTCTCCCTCTCTTTCAACCCGCGATATTATCCTTGCCGAGTTAACCCCATGTGCGTAATGCAAGATCGTTCTATCGCTATAATTTCTGCAATTTGTTACATAAAATATTTAAAACGGACTCTATAAAATAATATACCGAAGAATAGCCACAATATCGTCATCACTTGTATACATACATACACGTATACATCGTCAGGTATAAAAATAGGTAATATTATCAGGAAATTTAATTATAAATAAATGAAAAGATAATTAAATGGACGAGATACATAATAGGCAGGATATTCACGTTCAGGTATAGGTATGTAATAATTAGTTACGCAGGCGCGCTGCAAGTTGCCTTTCCGCAGGCGCTTTGAATATTACATGCAGCACAGTATACGTTATACTCATACATAGTTTGATATTTCTAGGACGTGTCTGTCTAGTATGTAGTACTACCACACACCGCAGACCATAGTACATATTATAGGCATATATACGTGAAGGCGCGTATGCTTGTCCGTATATATTAACATATTTATATTTACGAAGGGACGGGTGAGTCCCGGCTTATAATACGTATACAATCTGGTCTGTTAACGGTTAAGTCCCGGTTAAGCAACCGCGTTACACTGATAATAGAGGCAATACTCAATATAACATAGAATCGTGAAGCATTTCTTTTGTGATAAAACTATATGAGCATTTCATCGCCACTCAATGACGAATGATGATTTGTGAGAGAAAAAAAAATGAAGAAATTAACAAACTTATATACAGCTATACTCGAAATTTGTAACTACCATTGTCCTGCGAGTTACGAATGAGGAGTAAAAGACCGTTATGGGTGATCGTAACCGAAGTATGAGGCTAATGCTCGAAGTTTTTCTTTCATTCTCTCTTTTATTTCTTTTGTTGAGCAACATCTGTCGTACGCGCAGTTCCATGCCACACTGGCGTACTGCCCCTGGAGCCCAGGACTGTAGGTATTACGTACCTCTACATACTTTAGAAGAGAGAGATTTCTGAGGAACGCAAGGTGCACCTTTTTCTACTGGGTGTCCATAATAAAATTTGCTATACTTTAGATACGTTTATATTAAAGCTATCGCTGAATGGCTATAAATATTTTAAAGCAAAATCAAGTTTATAAAACCACCGCAGACGACTCGTTGGTGTAAAAATATCTCGTATTATTATAGCGTCAATATATTAGTTTTTTTTTTTCTTCTTCTCGATCTTTAAAAATTTGTATATCTATAGAGACGAGACTGTGCATTAGAAATACGACTAATTCCATTGGCTGATGTTGTTACACAGCATAACTATCGTGAAATGTTTGTAGAGTTTTAAAAAGCAGTCTGACAACTGGTTTCGAAATTCTATAAACAGTTTCAACGCTACGGGCACAGGCTTGGCTACAACACGCGCGTAGATCTGTCGTACTTTAATTATGACAAAAAAAAAAACAGATAAAGTAAAAAAGAAATAAAGAAAAGAAAAAAAACCGCCAGCTCGATGGTCTGTCGGAATAGCCTTGACAGAGATGAGGTTTTCGACCGCGAACTAATAGCACAGGTGTGGAAAAGAAAACGAACGTTTTTACCTTATTATATATACGTCGTTAATATTCATTAAATGAGAAAAAAAGACTTCTGTGTATGTATATCGCGCGGTTTCGTAACATTATTTGATCACGTAAGGTATGTGTCGAAGCAGCTGGGTCAATCTCACGCGATTATAATACCACAAGCATAATATAGTATGTACGTATAAAGTAATAGTATACAGGTACATATTATAGTAATAACAGTTTGTATGAAAACTCACGTGTTCGTGGGTAAGAAGATCAGGAGTAGATTTTCTGATGATTGATGATGACGATTTTGATCGGTACGTCACGTGTCATTTGATTTTTTTCACACTGATTTTCTTCGGTAACAAAATCAAAAATCACTGGATGTATTACTTTTTGTTTTCTGTTTTTATCACTTGTTCTGTCAGTCCTCTCTGTTATATTATTCCACACGGATGAAAATAGGATAGGAGGATATAAACAACACCGTTCACCGTGACCACCGTGGCAACACTGACCTGGGACGACAGAATCGAGTTACAGAGTTTCTCCCTTCTTCTTCTTCTTCTTCTTCTTCTTCTTCGCAAGTCTTCCAAGTCCTTCTAGTCGTTCCAGTCTTGTCTTCTCTCTCTCGAGTCTGGAGTCTCGAGGGAGTTGAACCGATCAACCGGCTTGAACTCCACCAGTCTCGGTGAGGGAGCACCCCGTGCCTAAAAACCTTCCAGGTGGCACTCGAAGGAAAGGAGTTTATTTTTGATCGTTGAACGATGCATGTAAATATGTGGGTCTATATATACGCGTGCAGTGGGTTTGATGACACGATGAGACAACGATTTTACACTGCAGATTTTTTCTTCTTCTTTCTTTTACCTCGACTCTTTTCTCGTAGTTAAATACCGCTGTGATTTTAAAACCGATCAAAGAAGAGGACCTATAATTTCACTCGAATATCACAAAACTGTATACCTAGAACGAGGTACATAGTTCGAAACGTTGCAAGTGTTCCTTACTGCAGCAGTGGCAAACTGCGAAGTTGAATCGGGGCGATAGCAAACCCGACAGGATAAAATACGTAGGGGATACATACGGGGGTTGTTATAAATCGGTATACAGGGGGGAACGAGAGAAATAAGAAGGGGGGGAAAGAGACCACGGGAGACGCGATGCACGTGTGAGGGCCGCAAAGGAGCGAGAAATAGTGTACCAATGAACCTATACGACATGTGTGTACATTCACTTATGTATAGTCTAAACTGTGAGAGAGTGAATGGTAAATCGAGCCCCCCCCCCCCCCCCCTCTTTTTTTCTCTCTCACGCCGTTATCCCTAACACGTAGAAAAAGGGCCCGATGAATATCGTCGTCGCGCGTCTCGTAGCGTCTACATTCTTGCCTCTAGTACAGCATGGATATTATAGGTATGAAAGTATTTGGGCTCCACACGACATGACAGTCTGGTACGGTTATTTTTATGAAACATACTAACGAAGCGATCGTTGGTATACTATTATAACTGAACCCGATCTCTAATGGTATTGAATGATTCGATATTTTTTTTTTTTAGATACGATTTAGAGCTGGACCTTTGGACGAACGGTGTCTGATCCGCACTGAGTTTATTATGGTGAAACGAAACGCGAATCAGGATTGTATACAGATACCAGAATATATATATCGTAATAAATTCTGTTTTTCTTGTCTCTATACGTATATTTATTCCTAGAAAACCGTTCCCATTATTTATACGTATGATTGTTTCATTGCTTTGTATACACATACTAAGCATGAATAGAAATAAGCAAAAGAAACGTATAATAAACGAACTCAATTTTGACGAAAGAGTTGTAAAACAAGAGTTCATTATCTGCTATACGTATAACAATAGTATACTTGTGAACCTAGGTATATACTATACATATACGTTCATTTTCATACGTGAATCGTATTGTTGCGTGTAAGAGCGTCAGCTGCCCCTATTTCAAATAGGGTGCAGGCTAGTGAACAGGGATGCTTTTTCCAAGTTTAACACAATGGGCGAGTATTACGCACCCGAGGCTATATAGCTTGCCGAGCTAGTACCCTCATTGCCCTTATTATTTCTCAATGACTTTACTATACGATCCCATATACATACTGCAAATTGAAACCGCACGTATTGTAGTCTCGATTTGCAAAAGCGTCATTTCTGACAGTATGAAAATCAGTTCACATATCATCGAGTTAATTATTCATTATCAATAAATTACATTTTTTTTTTTTTTTTTTCAATAAGTAGAAAGAATGTACCTATTTGAGGAAATTTGAGTCGCTTAAAAGTCCGTAAGAGGTAAATTTCATTTCTCTTATTAGTCCTTGTCACCTCAACAAATCTGCCTACTTTAGATCTCAGTTAGGTTATAACAAACAATCGACTATGGTCCATGCCTGAGCCAAGAAGAAACCTGCTTTATCTAAAGGATATATTTTTTTCACTATACCGAGAGAGACGATCTACCTTATCGACAGATAAATAATGGCGATGAACTTTCACGAACCCTCACAGATGGTGTTGATTCTCGAGTAAGGGTCGATGGTTGAAAAAATCGATATCTGATTGTTTGAGGTGGTGTCGTCTGCTACTGTCACTGTCAGTTTCGTTATTATTCAAGTCGTTGTGTATACATAATATAACGATCGAATATTTCATGTAAAAAACTGAACTTCATATATTATGAATTAATAACCACCATAAAGAACGATTTTAAAAATACACAAAAGAATGGAGGGACCTGGAGTAAGTTGAAAGAAAACGAACCAAAAAATTTCAATCATCTATCTCCTATCACGTTTTCGACGATTTTCATCACTCACGAATATTATAACAAAACGAAAAAAATAATAGAACCAAAATGTAACAAAACCTCTGATTCTAATTTCACAATTAATTTATAATAGGAAAATTCTGCGGAGTTAGGAGAGATTGAAAATGTAAGAGTAGTCGTACGTGTTAGACCATTGAACGGAAAGGAGTTGGACGGTCATTGTAAAAATGTAACAAAAGTCGACTCTCTGAACAGTGAAATAATGGTAGAAAATCCTCACGCAGCTCCCGGAGAACCACCAAAACTATTCTCTTTCGACGCTGTATTTGACACAGACTCTTCTCAGGTCGATATATACAATGAAACCGCTCGTCCAATTGTTGACAAAGTTTTACAAGGCTATAATGGTACTATATTAGCCTATGGCCAGACTGGTACCGGCAAAACCTACACTATGTCAGGGGCTAAAACTTCACCACAATTACGAGGAATAATTCCCAACACATTCGCCCATATTTTTGGACACATTGCAAAAGCCGATGAAAATCAAAAGTAAATTATTCCCAATTTTGGATCAAAAGTTTTTCCAATAAAAAAACTCATTATTATTATTATTATTATTATTATTATTATTATTATTATTATTATTATTTTTCTAATATCATGTAATATTACAGATTTCTTGTTCGCGCTACCTATTTAGAAATTTACAACGAAGAAGTTAGAGATTTGTTGGGAAAAGATCAGAATACTCGTTTAGAAGTTAAGGAAAGGCCAGACATTGGAGTTTTTGTAAAAGATCTTAGCGGATACGTGGTCAATAACGCTGACGATTTGGACCGGATTATGACTTTGGGAAACAAGAATAGTTGGTATATCCTTTACCTTTTGAAAAAGAACTTTAAACACATATAATGACATGCTGTTTATATTCTAGGGGTCGTTGGAGCGACTGCGATGAACGTGTCCAGCTCTAGGTCTCATGCAATATTCACAATAACTGTTGAATCTAGTCAGCTTGGTGAAGATGGAGAACAGCATGTTAAAATGGGAAAACTTCATTTGGTAGATTTAGCTGTGTGTATTTTTTCATATCACGTAAAACTGCATTGAAATTAAAGCCGAAATTGCATTAAAATTTTTAATCCTGATTTATATAGGGATCTGAACGACAGAGTAAAACTAAAACAACAGGAGTACGACTGAGGGAGGCTACGAAGATAAACCTTTCTCTATCCACACTGGGGAATGTGATTTCCGCTTTGGTCGATGGACAGAGTTCTCACGTTCCGTATAGAAACTCCAAACTAACTAGACTACTGCAAGATTCTCTGGGCGGAAATTCTAAGACTTTGATGGTTATTGTCTATGCAGTAATTAGCAATTGAGAAATTCAAGAAGCTTTTTATTTAACGAATTCTTTATTCTTTCCAGTGCGCTAATATCAGTCCAGCTGATATGAACTATGATGAAACTATAAGTACCTTGAGGTATGCCAATCGGGCTAAAAACATTAAAAACCGAGCGAGAATCAACGAAGATCCTAAAGACGCTTTGCTCAGACAATTTCAAGTTGAAATTGAAGAGCTACGTAAACAACTTGAAGATAATGGCACCGGAGTTTCTGAGTCTGATGGTGAGACTGAAGATTCTGATGAAAATTCTGACACCAAGAAAGAGAGAAAATCTAGACACAGACAAAGTCAAATTTTGTCTATGGATCAGTTGGAAGATGGAGAGGTTGAATGTAGAGAAAAAATGGATAAAGCAGAGAGAAACGACAAGAGTCCAGACGACAAAGATGTTATAGAGCTAAAGAGGACCCAGTAAGTTCTCACAGATACCTATTTAATGAAAAACTTTGAATACATTTATGCAATAAATTTTTCAGAAGCGAAAAGGAAGCGTTGAGAGAGAAGATGCAAAACTTGCAAAATAAGATCCTAGTTGGTGGGGAGAATTTGTTGGAAAAGGCAGAGGCCCAGGAACAACTGTTGGCTGCATCTGCAATCGAACTAGACCAGAGAAAAAGCCGAGAGGAACAGCTGAAAAAAGCCATAGAAGAAAAAGAAGCTGAACGTATAGATATTGAGGAGAAATATTCGACGTTGCAGGAGGAAGCTGCAGGCAAAACTAAAAAATTAGGCAGAGTCTATACCATGCTGATGTCTGCCAAAGCAGAGCTCTCTGACCTCCAGCAGGAGCATCAACGAGAGATGGAAGATCTCCTCGAAGGTGTAAGAGGCATCGGGCGAGAGCTACAACTTCAAGAATTGGTTCTCAACAACTATATTCCTATTCAGTATCAAGTAAGTACCATAAACGAAAAGAAAAGTGATGAACCAACTCACGTTTCTCATTAAAACGATATTTTTCAGACTATGATAGAACGATACGTTCATTGGAACGAAGATATCGGAGAATGGCAGCTAAAATGTGTAGCTTACACAGGAAATAATATGAGAAAGGTCCAAGCCACACCTTCGACTGGGAACAATAAAGATGTAGGTACAAGTTGTATCCCACTTATTGTTATTTTATGATTTTATTGAGTTTATTTAACGTTTCTGTTGCAGCAACCACAGCCTGATCTATCCAACATTTATCTCTCATACAACGCGGGCGCTGAAAGCAGCCTTGCCCAACCAAAAAAATTGAGAGGTCGTTCAGGTGTACAGAGACCTACGACTGCTCATAGACGTCCGCCTCGTTGAATATTATTTTTGAACAAAAATTCAAACAAGATATTTATTTTTCTGATTCAGAAATTTTTGCTACCATTTACTTTTGTCAATATGATATTATTTTAATTGAAGTACTGTTTATAGAACGAATATTGCATCTAGTAGTCAGGAAAACGAGTGAATATCTTAAAATTTGCAATCGTTAAGGTCAAGATCTGATATTTTGAGATGCCTCTTGGCAATAACTTGTTCCAGTTGCTAAATGATTTGATACTTATTTATTTAAGTCGGCTTTTTGCGTAGTAAGTCTGTGCAAAATAAATATGTAGGCAAAAAGATCTGAAGATAGATATAATTTAAAAGAGAATCGTAACTTAAAACGTAACTTAATATCTGTAGCGTAATTCAATAGTGATCGAAATTCATTCGTACCTATTTTATTTTAGATTTATCATTTAGATATTCGATTGTTAATTTTTTTTCGGATTGATGAGATTAAGGATCTGAGTAGTGGATTTAGAGTAGTTTTAAAACCAATGAATAAAGCAGCTAGGTCTAAGTATCGCAGTTATTTTTTATCTTTTTTATTGATTTCAATTTATCTAAACTCACGATCGCAAAGTATTATGTAACTATGCAATATCATTTATATATCTGTAATTTGAATAAATCAAATGGAATATTCATAAAAGGTTTTTTTTTTTAATTTGGATATTATTTTATACCTGAAAAAACACCAAAAACACTAGCTTCTCTAATCGTTTTATATTTATTTTAAAAGTTTCTTCATCGAAGAGCTTTCAATGGAGATATGCACACATCACATGTTATTATCAGTCATATTTTCTATCAAATATTTATTACCTCGTGATGAACAGAATTTTTAATATTGATTTTAACTCTATAATCGTGAATCCACTCTCTGATATAATTACGCTGAATATTTCGAGTTTGAATTACACTGACTGGATCTTGTGGATTACTTGCCCTCAAATCCAGATGATGTGCTCCTTCCGGGATGAGAATAGCTAATGTTGAATCCGAAACCTTTCTTAAGACTCCGCCGCTTGACCAAGGGTCCAGTAATCCATTACTGTAAAATTAATAAAAGCAATGATTAGCTGGCACTTTGGGTGGCATACATTTTTTAAATTCAAGAAAACAACAAACACACGTGAAGATAATGTTGCTCGCTGCTGATAGATCCTTGCATCCATATTCTTCACAGGCAAGATACGGCTGTGGTCTTATCTTGTAAGTCTTGTAACAATCGTTGCTGAATTTTTCTAGATCCCAAGGTGCTGGTTCAAACATATCATCAATACCATTGTTACACATTGGCATTACCATTTCTGTACAAGCCTGATATGACCATCCTTTAGCGTCTAGATTTGGAGCAGCTGATTCGCTCACAGTTAAGCATGTTGTTTTGCCAGTTCCATTCGTGAATATACTGATAGCTCTATTTAGAGCGAGAAGAAGTGACTCATCGTCGTGATATGGGCTTGTTAGGTGATTGCAAACTGCCTGTGAAAGGAAAGAGTAACAATTTCAACGTATTTATATACACTGAATACTTCAATTGCAGAGGTTTTTAATTTTTCGAACGAGTTTCAAACGTTATTAATTTTTCATTGCTAAAAATACGTAGTATGTTTTTATATTCTTGGCTAAATCTTACCGATATTGGATATCCAGGTAAAGGCGCCAAGAAGTTTGAAGCATAAGGATAGTTAACCATCGCTAAGCTACTATAAATATCGCTGAGAAAATCCTTTAGCAATTGAGAATCCGATGAATTTGTTAATGGTTTACACAACTTCCACTTATCTGACAGCCACTTTCTTCCGTTATCTGTAAAATTAATGTTGAACAGAGATGTAAAGATATGCAGGATAACTAACAGCAAAATCAATCTGAAATTGCTAAGTGTTCTGAAAAACTAATTAAAGTTTGCCTTACCAGTTGAAGTGATGTTAGTAATAGCCCTCCACGATTTGCGAATTAATTTCGGGCACTCTGAATGGGCAGCTTCAAAGTCAGATGTTACAATTCTTGAAAACAGGTCACAGGCGGTGATGCCAGTGAATTGTAAGATCGGAGCAGAAGATGCTATTGCTCTGTAATTTTGAAATCCATTTTGTGTTATAAATACAACTGAGAAATAAAATATGAGTGTTTCTATCGAAACTCACCCTTCCACAATGTGTGGATACTTCATTCGCATCCAAGCACTAAGCATTCCGCCATAAGAACCGCCAAACACAATCACAGGGCTGTCTGCCAGATTTGAATCAAATCTCAAGGAGCTGATCAGGTCTGTGTAATCTGCCAAGGCTTGCTGTGACGTTAGATACCCAAGATGGGCAGGGTCTGAATAAGATTGATTTCCAAACGGCAGAGATTTTCCATAATAACGGTGTTCGGCAAAGATCAACAGCGCACCGAAGGCTGGGGCAATTTCCCACATAAAGCCCTATGATCAAATAATTAAATATTATAATGAACAAGATGTAAAATGAGTACACAAAATATTGGAATTTATTTTTAAATTATGAAGTTTACCGTATTTTGAGCAAATAGTTCGATGTCTCCTTCATTTCCTGTGTAGAAAAATATCGGTGGATTTTCTCCCCTCTGCCAGGTATCATTAACGAGATATCGTATCGTGAATGTATTGTTTGTTACAAAACTGAAATGATCGACCTAAAAACAAACATACATACTTGTTGAGTTTAGTCACAAGTAATTTATTCTATTACAATGGGATATCTACACGCCAGGAATAAATTAACTGTTACACATGAGGCGGAAGGTATATTAAAGCTCTTTACTTACGGGTACTTGGAATGTTTTGATCTGGTAATGATATTGGATTTCTTGTCCTGCATGGCTTCCATCTAATTTAAGTTCATCGGAATCTATAACACTTGCTTCAACATTGTAAAAAGAAAATAATGCATTTATTAAGATGAGAATAGTGAGCAGATCCATCGCGACTCTCTCCTTCACAGATACTGAAGCTGCAATCACAAACCAGTGACAGTAAACGATGACCCCTACTGATCTTCAGCACTCACACAAAATGATCTAAGTGTGCGAACCCATCCGTGTATATGTATGTCTTCATGTGTTTGTATTTCTATATGCCACGAACTCAAAGAGCAAATGATTAATCACAAATACAGGAATAAAAATAAATGATAACGAGGGAGCAACAAGTAAACAGAAATAGATAAATAATAAGTAATAAACCAAAATACAAAGAGTACAACATGTTATTGACATTGGTGTTCTCAGTAATGTATGATGCGATTATCCGAAACATAATTTTCTAAATAGAATGGCACTTGGTAAATATAGGAGCAAATTAAGTGCACCAGATATTTTTTTTTTTTTTCCAGAATAGAAAGAATATTCTAACAGCTTGTAATGATTTCAATAATGGGTATAAAGCGTGTGCATTGATTGTATAAAATAAAATAGCAAAATTGGATTGTCTTTTGACATTGGCAACTTGTGGCTTGTACTTATTAGCGTTAGTTAGAATGTGGCATGACATAAGATGTTTATTAAAAAAAATAAATTAATTCATTCTACATACAAAAATACATCGAAAGTAATTAATATTAATAATACTCTGTATTTAGTGATGGTTTCATAATAATGATAATGATGATAATATTAAGATGTGACGATAACGACACGTAATCATACAATATATATATTATGCAATATTCTCTGTAGTTTGGTTGCTAAAATTCTCATTTCAAACGACACGATAGGAACGTACAATAAAGTAACGCCCGACTCTCGTTTATAGATTGTTACTGAACAATAGTTTTCAATTTAGTTGAAAATAAATCTAGGAATGAATCAATTCCATTTTTTTTTTTTTTTCACTTTCTTTTTTCGTTTTATCTCATTTTCTCTGCGAAAATTTTAATAAATTTTTTTCAAATCATTTATCACCTAATTGAATATTGATAAGATAACGTGGAGTATAATTCTTTTTTAATTTAAAATATAATTATTCAATCTTTTAGATCTATAGTAATTAAAATAATAATTGAATATAATAATGAAAGTTTAACGTGTACATCCTCGTACGATATTAAGCTATACCTCACGATAGCTGATATTGCCTATAGTACGGTATAGAAAATTTTGGAAATAATCAATAGTTGTACAGCAACGTAAATATATCTTATAATAAGTATATTAATTTCTATAATTTCACTACGTATTATATAAATTTTGAAAAAATTAATTAATTAATGTAATACAATTCCTAATATTTGAATAAATTTCGATTTACAATTGAAATTTCTTATAAAGTACGCAGCTAATTATTTAAAATTTTATAATTTAAATTATTATTGCAAAGTTAACAAGGTATAATAGTAATAATAATGATGATAATAATAGTAATAATAATAATGACTATCGTGTCGTTTGACGTGTGTGTAAGCAACCGCATCGACTGGTAATATTATTATATATATTTGAAAATATTGTTTCCCTAAAATAAATCTCTTCTTATAATGTGTTGTACAATAAAGTGCTTTAAATTAAACAAGAATAATAATTAGCCTCTTCTAACTACAATTTATCCTAAACTACAAAAGCTCTATCAGAGGTAAATGAAATTAATACATACTTCAACATTTATTTTTGTACTTCATTTTAAGTCTCATTTGTTCTAACTGTTCTTCGTACTGACTTTCAAGCTCTGTCATTTTCGTGGCTACTTGCTCCTCTTGAGTGCTCAACATTACTTCAAGTTTTTGTTGTACTTGATTCATGGCTCTTTTGTATCCTTCCTCGATTCTCTTGCATTCGCTCAATAGAAATTTCTCTTTATTCTCAGAGTGTTCCTAAAAAGTAATAAAAATTAAAAACTTCCATCACCAAAATACGATCCAAACTAGAAAAATAATAAAATAAAGCTCACCTTATAATTTTGAGCTGTTTTCTTAGCCGACTGATATTTGTGTTTCAACATATCGATATTATTTTTCATCTCTTTTTCTTTTTCTTTTAATACTTTAAGTTCTTTAATTAAATTCTCCTCAGTTTCCTTTAATTTTTTAATCTCATTATTCATTTCAGTCTCCTTTGCTTTGATAGATCTGATCTCTGCTGCCCATTCAGACATCACTTGCGCCATAACGTTCCTTTGTTCTTCCATATCAATTTCTCTTCTTCTAAATTCTCCCTGGAGTGCTTCTATCCTAAGTTTTCGTGCCACCAGCTCGTGATGCATTTTTTCCAATTTTGTTTCTAGCATTTTTGCTATCGCTTGTTCTTGCATTTTAAACGAAGTCTGTAACTCGAGTTTTTCCGCGATCATAGCTTCCTTCGTGGCCTCAAGCTCCTCCGTCTTTTCTTTATACTTTTCCTGTAGCTCCATCAAAAGGTTTTTATATTTCTCTTCTATTTCCTTTTGCCTTTGCCTGTGTTGTTCCTCAATTCCTTTCAATTCGTCGGTAACTTTTTCCTCCATTTCTTCGCGCACCTCTTTTATGGCATTTTCTTTGATTCGCTGCAAATCAGCATCACTCGTCGAGCTGCGCGGAGAAACGTTCAATTCGGCGGATAATTGCGCCTGACTTTTAACATATCGTTCAAATTGTCCAGCTTGATCTTTAAGCTTTGTTACAAGACGATCTCTTTCTTCTTTCAGCGTGTCTATATCTTTTTCGAGCTGTAATGAGATACATTACATAATTTGTGTTAATTACTCTGATCAAGACATAGATTGACACAGCACAATGCTTGTAGTTGTACAGCAAACGTTACCTGGGCGATTTTATCTATATGTTCGGAACAGTGATCCGGCAAAACAACACTGATATTACGGTTTGGATTATCATTCCTGAGTTCTTTCAGTGCTTCTTCTTTCGCTGAAAGTAAAGAAAAGGAAATGAATCTATTGGATTCAATTATTTGAGCAATTGAAGGTAGTAAGTAAAATAACTTTTTTTATACCTCGTTCAATTTCAATGTGTATTCTTTTGGTCTGATCCTCTCTCCTCTGCCTTTCGTGACCGAGATCCTTTTCAAGTTCTACAATTTTACTCCTGTAAAGTTCACACTCCTTTGTTAGCCTCTTTATGACCGATTCCCGAGTTTCCAAGTCTTCTCGCATCTTGTCCATCTCTACCTTTCGCGTTTCAAACTCTGCATAGCTCTTTTTTAAATCCGAAATCTCCTCGCTGTGCTGAGTTATCAGCTGCTCTTTTGTCCCACAAACATCTACGTACAATTCTTTGACTCGATCCAATTCTTTTTGAGTATGTTCGAGTTGTACCCTGCGAAATAGAGATAAATTGTTTTCTCATTAACAAACAAAAATACAAATACGTAGTTTATAACTTCACGTAATTATTGAGGTTTGGGATTCTTACGACAACTGGACTATCTCAATCTGTGCTTCCTGCCTGACCCTTTGTACAGCCTTTTCATGAATTTCTAAATATTCTTTGTTATATTCTCCAACAGTTTCCTTTTCTTGTTCTGCTATCATTTCCTGATGTAATCGTTTCAAGTTTTCCTCATTCCCAGCTAAAATATCTTCCAGTTTATGCTCGAGTTCTAGTTTCTCTTTGCTCAATGTATCGCACAGTTTTTTCGTATCATTTAAATGATCGGAAAGTTTCTGTATCTCAGCATTAGCCTTCATAGCTTTGTCGGTCAAAAGGGATTTCAGTTCTTGTTCCAAGTCACTAACTCGTCTCGCATATTTTGCTGCTTCTTCTTGACAAGTTTGGGCCAAAGACATGGCTTTTTCTACCTCTATTTCCTTTTGAGCCAACGTATTTTCTAGACGATTTATTTCTTTTCTCTTTACTGCTTGTCCAGCCAAGCATCTGCAACAGAAAATGTACAAAGCTTGTTTATTTACAGTCTTTTCAATGTTTATAAAAAAAAAAAAATATTTAACTCTATCAGTACCAATTTATCGCACCACTACAAACATAAAAATACCTTTGTAATTCTCCCCTCAATTTATTGGTAATATCGTCGAAGGGTTTGCTCTTAGATCTGTTGTGTAATTCACCAATTTTCAATTGTCTCATAGAATCAGATTCGTCTTCGCAGGTTGTTGCTAGGAGTGAGTCATATTGGGTGATATCACTCCTTGCTATTTCCAGTTTATGCTATAAATAAATTGACTCTTATATTAATTAAATAATAGAGAAACGCTATTTATACTTTTGGGACTATTTTTACCTGTAAATCTTGTACTGTTTTGGCAAGCTCTTCTTTCTCTTCCGTCGTAATCCTCAACTGAGTTTGCAACCTGCTCACTTCTTGACCATTGTTTGTTGCCATTAGATGACGACATTGTGCTTGACTCTCCTCTAGTGCACGAGATAGCCGGTTCATAGTATCTCCTTTTTCTACCATCAACGTTTCATGAGCCCTCCGAACATCGGACAGCTTATGTTCCAGTGCAACATAAGAGGTTTCCTAATTTTTTTACATTACAATTAGTTGCTTGCTGTGATCTAACACGTAAAACAATGGATATAAGGTCTCTATTACGAGCTATAATAAAAAACAGAATGGCCGAAGAGGAGAAAAAGCTGTTGCATGTTTTAGGATCAATTTATGTTTGTAGTTATCATCAGAAGCAGGGTTGTGTGCAACTATTATTAGAATAATTTTTTTTTTTTAATAATAGAAATAAGCCTGTCCCTAAATATATATATTCGAAATAATATTTATGCCGGAGTTTTCAGACTTGCCCAAATGTCGCTACTGCTAGAGTCCACAGTTAGCAGCTTTGTTGTGAATTATAATAAGAATTCGATTTCAATTTATGCATGAAAGCAGATATTCAATATGGAAAAAACAAAGCTGAGTTAATACCTTAGCATTTAATTTATCCGTAAGAGCATCTATCTGAATCTGCATATTCCTCATCTCTGTAGCGTGTTTTTCCTGTGCCTGTTTCAAGAATTTCTCATGTGTTTTGTCCGTTGAATGTAGCATTTGAACCCTCTCTAGAACAGCTATCTTCTGTTGTAAATCGGCTACCGAATCTTTGGCGACGCTGAGCTCCTCAGCCATCTGTTTTTAAATAAAAATAACAATTTATAAAGATCTTCGCTGCAATTAACTTTCGATATAAATTCCTGATCACAATTTCAAAAAATTAAAAAAAATAATCTAGTTTATTACGTTTTGCTTCGTTTTTTCCAGAACAGCAACGTTGTCTTTAAGAGAAGCCAATTGTGTCTGCAAATCAGCTATTTCCACTTTAGCGTCGACTGAAAGGTATTAAAAAAAAAAAAACGTGATATAAAATCATGTGAATGAAGAGCATGAATATTTTCTTAATTATTTGTTCGATACTACAAAATACGGATTCAAATACATAAAAAAACTAAATAAGTAAGTAAAAAATCGATACCAAGTAAATTCTGTGCCTGATTTCTCGACAAATTCGATCTCTCAACTTCCGCTTGAGCAAGAGCCAACTTTCTAATAAGTTGGCTATTCTCCTCTCGTCGTTCTTCTTGAATAAGCTGTAACTCCTCCGTAAGCCTTTGAATTTCTCTCATTCTAACAGAATAGAGAACCTCCAGTTGTTCCTTGCTGTTATACTCCGCAGTTTTATAAGCTGTATTATCATCGACCGGTATACCATTAGGACTGGTTTGAAAACAGTGTTTAAAATGATCATCAGTAACCTCGTGATCCCCACCTCCATACTCCTGGGTACTTTTATACCCTCCGTTCTTATCGTAACCATCAATATACCCGTTATTGGAAAAGCTCTCAGTCTCTCTACCGTAATGATTAGTAGGAGTTTGATAATTGTTAGGATATCCATCTGGAAATGTACACCCCTCGTTATACTGAGCTCTAGCATTGTGAGGAATCCTAGGATTCGGTGGTTTAGGAAGTTCGTAAGGGCTCTCCACAGTCTTAATTTGACTATTCTTAATGTACGGTGTTTCAGGGTGTCCGTAAACACCATATTCTCTCTGTATATCAGAGATGGTAGGGCCGCGGTCTGGTTCCGATATTTCAAACCCGGTCTGGGATCGATCGTTGCTATCCTTGTTGCTCTCAACTCGAGCATAGACCCCAAAATCCCGCTGTATTTGAGAAATTGTGGGCCCACTTTCAGATCTAGTTGTTTCAAAGACAGTACCGCCACGCTGGCTGTCTCTTGTGACATCGTTATAGCAGTGGCTGCTGTTTACGGAACTTGCCTCGTCTTCCTCATCAAGATCGTCAAAGGCGTTCGTCAGGATATTTTTTATCTGATTATAGTTAAATTTAGTTTTGAATGAAGAGACAGAGAGGGGAGTTTCTATTGGGGCAAGGTTTGTTTGTACTCACCTCTTCGTTGCGCCGTTTTATGTCTTCTTGTTCTTCGTCCTCCTCTTGACGTTGGGCGGTTGTGTTCAATTGGATGCTGTCGGAGCCTTGAAATAAACTGATGCCAGGCCCCTCCATCCCGAAGTTTAGTTAAGTTATAATAACACTGTTAAATCATGGGTATTTGAATAAAGTATCTTTGTTTATAACGCCATAACCTAAACGCAACAAGTGTGTCATCGACGTATAGTCGCATTTAACAAAACGCTATTTAATATTTAGTTTATAGAAGGCATTAGTGTTTGTTTATTCAGCGATTGATTAAGGTTAGAGGTTAATTGTTTAAGTTTATTTTATTTATTTCGATTGTAAATTCACTGTGGATAAATGCTTGTAAACAATCTTTGAAAAGTCAAACAGCACTACAGGATATTCCATTACCGGAAATATCGAATTACATACTAGTTAACGTACCGATCCCGCCAAGCTCGAGATAGAGAATGGACGCCATTCTTCAGTTCTTGATTTAAGGTGAACTTGGAAGGTTTCGATTAAATAGAGATACGTAGTCTGGCGAAGATTAGATTATCCATTTTACAATCGTGAAGAAACATTTCGGAGAACATGAAGGCTGTTATTCAGCGAGTTACAAAAGCAAGTGTGTCAGGTAGGAGAGTTTCTTTTAGGTTTAGGTTACGTAGAAACTAATTTGACTTCAGTTGCCGCGGCAGCGCGAACAATTTTAAACCATACAATTCCAACAATGTGATCAATTATTAAAACATTTAATTTATAACGTTTTACAGTTGACGGTGAAATTATCAGCAGCATAGGCCGAGGACTCTGTGTTTTGATAGGTTTGAAAAAGGACGACAATGCTCAGGACATGGAATACATGTAACATTGTTAATAGTTTTCGAAATAAATACTGCTAGTGAAAAAAAAATTGAATTACTCTTGTCAATATTACATTACGATATAATCATTTTTGATAGAGTGCGAAAGATCCTGAACACGAAAATTTTCGATGGTGAGAACGGCAAAAGATGGTCTTCAAACATTATGGAAAAAAATTATGAAATTCTATGTGTTAGTCAGTTTACTTTATATCATCAATTGAAGGGGAATAAGTTGGATTTTCACAGAGCAATGCCAGCTTCGGAATCAGAACTGTTTTATAATAATTTTATTATTGAACTAGGCAAACAGTATAAACCCGAGTTGATAAAAGGTATAATAGAAAAAATAGATATATTGAATGCATCATGTCACAGAGACTCTACTAAAAAACGCTCGAATTTTTTCAGACGGTAAATTTGGAGCGATGATGCAAGTTATGATTGAAAATGACGGACCTGTTACCTTAGAAATGGAATCGCCGATAAAAACAGCATTGTAAATTTATATTTCACGTAATAAATACCACTTCATTTATTAAATAAGACAATTTATTTATTTATGCCAACCATTTCACATTTGAAAAAAACAATTGAACTGCGGTCCAGGTTTTCTTCAAACGCGTCATCGGTTTCGGAAACCGTGGTGCCATCTGTGCTCGATTTGTCAAACTACGACGACACATATGTATGTTGTATCTAAAATGGCGTCTGTTTGACGGACTGTCAGCTTGCGAGGTTATTTGATTACTTAGGTTATCACAATGACTGTCACTGCCAAACTAGCTATTTTACACGTCGTAATTAGACCGTTGCAAGAGAATATAATTAGATTGTCATATTAGATTAATTAATGAACCGACCGAATTCTTCCAGTTGGTCAGACTGTGAGCACGTGTCAATCACCGTATGCCAACCTGTGACATTTGTCTGGCTACTTTTTATATCAATTTTCTCCAAATCCGCGTTGGTGTTGTCTTTGGTTTATGTATTCTGAACTTTTATATTAAAAATGGATAAAATGAGCAAAAGGGATCTGAGCGAAACCGTAGATAAGCAGAGACTGAAGCTGACAAAGTATGAAAACAAATTACGAGGTTTGTAGATTCGCATTGTAATGAAAAATGGCGGGGGATATTTGAAATGTCTTTATCGCCCGACACGCCGATATCGTAAATCTAATTTGTATCATTTTAGATATCGTTCCTGCTTACGAGAGCCTAGTGAAAGAAAAAGAAGCCTTAGAAGAAAGCCTCAAAGCTTTTACTGTAAAGACGACCGCTGATGTTGGAAAAAATGATAAATCATCAAATTTGAAAACCGGTGTTAACTCTGCGGTATTGATATAACACAAAACGATTTCATAGTATTTAAATTCACTTCGTTTATTAAGGTGATTTTTTTCCAGGGGCAAAATGCCAGGAAAGAATCTACCGAGCCAGAGAGCGTAGATCAGTTAAAAACTCAACTTGGTGCTTTAATGAATTCATTGGCTACTCTGTCCGCTGAGAAATCAAGAATGGAGGCAAATTTTCAGGCAGATAAAAAGCAGCTGCGTATAGAACGAGAGGAAGTCAGTATGGATGAAAAATTTAAAGATATTGGAAAACTAATATAATGCGGATAATTATTTTTCAGTGTGAAAAAATAATAAGGGACTTGAGAGAGAAGCTAAAACTAGCCCAAAGGGAAACTCGATCCGAAGTCGAGAATGTTAAGTATAAATTAATCATGGAGAGACACGAAAGAGAAAAGGAACAGGCTGATCATTCGGCGATGATTAAGTACATATACTTCAATTGTATGAAGAATGCTTACGATTGTTGTTGGTACATTATTCTGCGTACAGATTAATGAAATATTTGCCAACATTTTGAATCTTACTCTCTGGATAAATTTCGCAATAAGAAATTCCAATCAAGTCTAATGCATCTTATTTACCGTCTATTTTAAGGGAACTGCAAAGATTGTTGAATGATGAAAGATGCGCTAAAGAGCAGCTGGAAGGTCAAGTTAAAGAGTTAAAGACTCACCTCACTAGCAAAGAGCAGAGTAAATTGTTAGAAGCAGAGTTAGAAATTGCTAAAAACAAATTGAAACAAGCTGAGGCAGCGGCGAAAGAAACCCCTCCGCTGATGCTTTCACTACAATCTGAAATGGCCAATTTAAAACAACAGCATAGGAATGCAATTGCAGAAGTAAATTGAAATAGCACAAAAATCGGATTTGTTATTTCGGATGGAAAACTAATTGGATACAATATTTTTTAATTCAGGAACAGAAGAGAGCTGCTGCGGCTGAACAACAAGCAAGAGTTTTGGCCACAACTCATGAGTCCAGAGTTGCCGGACTAGAGGCTCGATTGGCTGAATTATCAGACACAGTTGGCGGATACGATAGACTGAGACAACAGGATCAATTAGCTATTCAAAAGTTGAAAGATCAGTTAGCTGCCTTACAAGATGCTGGATTTAAAGATGAAAAGAATATGCAATCAGAAAATGATCCTGAAGAAATCGCTGCTAGAATAAAAAAGCTTTACGCTAGATTGTTGGATCTGGCGAATAGAGGGAATAAGTCATCTAATGTCAAACGTAACTTATCTCCTTTGATTTGTCAGCTAGAATATATATCCAATAAATAGTCGGCATACTCTATTCAAAACAATTTCAGATATCTTACAGAAGATAAGTCTGCAGGATGTAAATGAGGATCTTGAGTACAAAGAACGGTTTGAAAAGCTGGAACAGGAATTTGAAGATTATAAACTCCAGACATCGGCTCAACTTCGTCATGCAATGGCGAGTTCTTCACCAATTAGAGAAAAACATAAGGATAAAAGCCCCGGGCCTAATTCGTCTGAAGCTAATACCAACAAGTTACAGTTAAACATTGCTAAATCTCAGGTTAAAAATTTGGAAGAGAGAGTGAGATCCTTGAATTCTGATATGATCAATAAAGAGAAAGATTTCAAAGCACAATTGGAACAACAACAGCAGGTAATATCAAAACTGTACCTCATACTGTTGAGACCGATGACTTTAATTGCACAAAGGGAGTATCACTTCAAAAAACACTTAACATGTTTCAGCAAATCAAGGAGGAAAGATTAAAAAGTGAGCGTTCTCTGTCATTGAAAGAGAACGAATTTAGAGGTAAAATTTCAATCTTGGAACACCAACTTTTACGGCAAAGGGAACGTTCACTGGTGTTAATTAAAGACAAAGATCAAGAAATTCAGACCTTAAAGTCATCTTTCCATGCGCTGCTTCCTAAGAAAGCTTCATCTGGAAATCACGAAGATCGTTCCAAATCTCCAACTCCAGAAAATGCTTCAGAACCGGCTGTTGACCTGGTAACTGGTTTGCTGACGGCTGATAGTCCGCCGATGCTTCATTACGCTCAAGAATTGGCAAGGCGAGAAGTTCAGGTATCAGGACTGAGGAAAAGTAACATGCAATTGGAGGCAGATATTAGAGAAAAGCATAGAGAATTACTTCGTGCAGATGAAAAACACAGAGAGGAAGTGAAACGGCTTGAAAATGAAATAATTAGGTGAGCAAAGGAGTAAGACAGCATACGTACCTCATGTATCAAAGAGTTTCTATAAAGTTGAAACCTTTTTACCCAACATCTTTAGACACAAAGCCTGTAAATCCAGAGAAGGAGCAAATCTCGAGTATTTGAAGAACGTTGTGCTCAACTATCTTCTGACTAACGATGCATCCAGTAAACGCCATATGCTCAATGCTATTTCTACAATTCTTCACTTCACTCGTGATGAAACTGATAAGATTCGCCACCTGAAACTTCACTGGTAAACCAGTACTTAGTTTCAGTCCAATTTCGGTCACATTAATTATTAATAAGATGTTTTACATGGACTTAAAGTAACATTTTTTTTCAGATAAACGACTAACTGTTGTTCCAGTTGCTGAAATTGATGATTACTTCTTTCATGTGATGTAACATCAGGCAGGATTATCATCACTTTGCATGTTTAGAGTGAATAGTGAGAGATTTAGGCTTTATTTTTATCACAAAGAACATTCCCTGCATATCCCTGGTTAATAGACCTAAAAAATTATGAAACTTGTCTAAATCGGTATCTAGGTATATTCAAGACAATATATATGTTCGATGAATAATATTTGAATAACTTGTAAATAACAAATTGAACAATCGAATAAGTAAATGGAATAGTTTTTAACACTTGTAGAAATGTGCAATCATAAAGTATTTGTATCGAATGAGTTACATAAACCTTGTGTTTCAATACTGTATTGTATATAATAATAATGATGATAATAATTAATATGAGAAATATACTTTGTTCATAATTTCCCATTCTATTGTTACCTCTAATACTCCGCAATTGAATGTTCTGTGAAAAAATTATTCAGAAGTAATTACAGTTATTTTATACATATTTTGCAGTTTATTAAAATAAGAAAGGAAAAAACTGTGATTTGAAATTTGTCAGGATAATTTTGCAAAAGCCCAGGATCTTGAAATCAATGATAGAAACTATTAACGGTCTTATGTGCAATTGATAATTGGATAAAAATTTGAAATTATATCGAGACAAATTTAAGACAATTAATTCTACATGAAATTTATTACATCGCTTTCTCTACACGAAGTGATCACATCGTTGGCATTGAAAAAATATCCTCAAGCAATATTTTCTATCTAATGCCTATCGTACGTACTCGGGACGTACGAAATACATATTATATAACACACTGACAATAAAATTAATATATAGTTTAAATGATTTATAGGTATATACCTAAGCATTTGTGATTTATCATTCATCAATAATATATCATATACCGCACGATTAATATATTTTTTTTTAATCATATGTAATATGTAATATGTACAGGAAAGGCTAGCGGAGAAAGACTGCAGTGCCTGAAGGGTTGTGCAAATTGTTTATCAATTATTTATCGAACAATATGAATCAATTAATGAACTTTTTATATCTCAATCACATTATCGATAATATGTAATTGTATACTCGTGCAATTTATATTATACATGTAAATAATACAAGTTTACGGAAGTGTATGCGATCAATTTGCCTTAACAAAGATATTGTTTATATTTATTCTACAAGATTATTATTATTATAGTATAGCTAACAGTTGCGGACTCGTTTCTTCTGTATGTATGTATGTATGTGTGTATGTATGTGTGCATAATCTACAATGATGATCATATGATAAATCGAGCAATTATATAGGTATTTATACCTCGTAGAATGAAAATCAAAAGTTATTACCCTCCCCTCAAAATGGGATTACAAAGTTTAGATTTTTAATCGTAAGTACATATCGAATTACAGGTACATACAAACTCGACGAAATAAATTTGCACCGTATAGCTGTATATAACTGTCGGTACGATAGATAATTTACAAACATTCAATTATGTCGTATAAATATTACTTACGAATAAAAAGTAAAAAATTTATTTTCAACACTTCGAAGGCATATTTGTGTCTATATCGTCAGTTATAATGTAAGCTCAAAACGTCGGCGATTGTCAACACAGATTTCAACATTTTAATTCATTTTCTTTTAACACGCGTTTAAGATTTCATATTATACACATATAATCGGAGTTCGCGTTTCTGTAACATATATATTCTATACATCCGATAATCTCTATATTTTTTTATTTATATAATTTTTTTTTCCCTGTCACTTCTCAGTTTCGTATAATGATTACTAATTTATTATATTATTACTTTTTTCAATTACTATATATGTATTACTATTATGTGTATATGTATAACGTTATAATAACGTAAAGTTCATAAATATATGTGTGTATATGTATATATATTTATATATATATATACCCTTAACAATTGTGTTTCCCAGAGGACAATTCATTCAAATATTTCTTATAAAGATTTTATTTCATGGGTATTATTATTATTTTATGTTAATTAAGTTTACCAACGCTAATCAAGTTGTTAGATGATAGCCAGGTATAAACCGAAAATACAATATTTGTTTTCTTAACTTCACATTGCCGAAATATCTCACAAAAATTGACCCAAATACTTTAACAACTCCATCGCTGTCCACAAATATGCATTTCATTTATCCAGGGCACCTATAGCTATTCATCGACAATTATAATGTAACGAAATTTCAACATCTCATTTCGTGCCGGGGATCAACGTTACGCTGGCACAAGAGCAGAATAATAATTATAATATGTACAACATGACTATTCTTATTAGTCGTACCGATTCAACGAGTAATTATATTTCTGGACAGATATGAATTTCAATTATTACGAGCTTGGTCTGTAAGGCATGACAGTGAATTCTACACGTCGAAAGTGTTTATGCTGAAGAAGTGTCCAAGTTTCTAATCTTGACCTCTAAGCATTGATATAACTACTATAATAGCATTATAGCTATTAATATAATTGTTATCATACTGTAATTACTAAAAATTCTATTTTATCAATCTACAACAAGATTTAAATATTTATTGAGCGAATTTTGTCTGTAGGGAAACTAGAATTGTTGCGGGATATTGCAGCGAAGTATGAATCGTTTAGATATCAATACACATGAAACTGATCATTGCTCTTTGGATAAAATATTACAATGCGTAACGCAATATGATGACTGAATGCATCTCACGCTCGTTATTACATCAAGTTAACTGTGTAATAATCTACACAAATTCTTGTAAAACTCTATTGCAAATACAGAGTTTTTTGGATCTTCATGAATTCATAAACCAGACTACACTTCACCTAAATTAATCACAGAGAAGAATCAAAGGACATTTTCCATTTTTAATAGCCATTATCAAAAATATCCCGAAATGGATTAATTTTTCAATTTACAACGTTAAACGAGCTTTCATCAATCAGTGTTGATGGAAACACATAGGTATGAGCTAAAATTTTTTCAACGAAAATTGTGTACCTCATTGTCGAAGTAGTTAGAACCTGTAGTTCGTAAAATATTTCGAGATCTTTTCTATACACTGTGATACTGGATACAGTCTTCTCGCTTCCTCTATTTATCATTAATTTTTTTACTTTATGTTTTATTTACAATTATTATAACACGATGTCATCCGTGTGTCAGAATGACTGCACCGTCACTGGCAATTTGGTCCGACATGTATATATGCTGGTTCTCACACATCAAATTGCGTCGGTTTTAAACTATCTACCAATCACAACATAATCCATCTTTCTATCTTATATATTCAAAATGCGAAGCATCTATCTATAGGTATATGTGAATTACAGAAGAACAATTATGTAGTACCCGGGATCGGGTTTGATAATCAATTTTACCCAAACTGTGCTATATCTTATAATTGTGCTGAATCGAGCCGGGCTCTGTAACTATCTATCTATCATAATAATAGCGATTCTGAAAGGACAACGGCCTTAATAACTATAACTATTTACATTGAAGTCATATACTGAATAATATCAGAAAGAGAAACGTGATCGTTGTATTGGTAAATAGTTTAACGCCTCTGCCAGATAGCTATTATAAAATGTCAAATATATATTTATATCATATTCTCGTTTTTTTTTTCTCATACATTTATTATATTTATTTTATATTTTATTGTGTATCTATATGTACATATACATATATACACATAGGTATATTTTTATTGTCTATATATGTATATATCGCATACCTATATATGCATGACGTTGTATTTAAATTTCTCTCAATTAACGTATAATTATTATTACCAAAATGATTTTTTTTTTCTTTTTCGTTACTGAATGGATATAATATATATGTATGTATGTATAGATTATAGATAGACTTTTATCACTTGTACGCGTGGTATTCATTTTATCTAATTCATCATATTATTTCCATAACATTATACTTGATTGATATATTGTATATATATAACAATTTTAAAAATATTTCAAAATTAAACAAGAGGCAATAGAATAATAATAATAATAATAATAATAATAATAATAATAATAATAATAATAATAATAATAATAATAGATAATAGATAATAGTAACTAATTAATAATTATAGCATGATAAAAATACGATAACACAAATAATAATATAAAATGTATACAAAGGAGGAGGGCGTGTTTGGGTATTGGGAGGGCTGCTGTATGCCTGTATGTTTTTTTATATCTCTGCTGTTATTATTTTAGCTTTTTTTAGTTTATATTTTTTCTATATTTCGGTTTTCGTTAACTTTCAGTTAATTTCTTGTCGTTTTTTCTTCCTCCGTATAACAGGACAGGAATAGAGGGTCCGCCAACAGGGCGAGGGGAATAATTTGTTATTGAGCGACGAAACTGCTAGCTAAAATAGCCGCCATGCGGTTTTAACTTTATACTTCTGTTTCCCTAGATCACAGACATACGTGCGACAGCTAATTATTTGCTGAGCAGATTTCTTTGCATTATTCAGCGAAGGAAAAAAAAATATATATATATATATATATATATATATATATATATATATATATATATATATATATATATATATATATATATATATATATGTATATATATATACATATATCTATAGTAATTATAATGATATAATAATAATATTAATAATAATTCAAGAAACGTACTTAAAAATCTTATCAATACTGGAAAATAGCTTACGAGTTAAATCAAGTACAAAATATTATAATCTTTTCTAGTTGTTCGAGCAAGGCAAGGACGAGGATCGTACGAGACTCTATTGTAATTCAACCGCATTCACTTTTATTTAATTAGGAATTTTTTTTTTGTTTTTTCACTGTCAGAGAGCGATTTATCATTACTTATCATCCTATCAATTTTTAAAATAACAAATCGATAAATCAACCGCGTACTTCTTTTTCTTTTCCCCAATGATTATCCATTTGAATAATCTACCGTGGAAAAGTTTTTTGTTCTTCGAATTATGTTCCTTGTTCAGTTAAATGTTGTAAGCATTTATGCATGGAAACACTATGCAGCTTGGTACAATGTTTTGAATAAAATTGGGACTTGCGGTACACTAACGTGTCATAAAACTCGTAACAGTTACAAGATTTGTCTTGATATTTTTAATTTAACTTCATGTAGAACTTTATAATAATATAGTATTGTAAAGATGAAATAATAATTATTAATTTGCCTGTAGGACACAAAATAGAATGGAATAAAATTATTGTGTAAAATTGTTATTAAATATATTAATTAATATAATTGAAAGAACCGCGGTATACAGCCCCTGGTTTTAAGTACGCTAATTTCAAACTATAGAATATAATATAATCATTTACCTACGTGATATAATTTATCATTATAACAATTAGACAAGCTTTGTTAAAAATTTCATTCAGAAAAAAAAAGGAAAAAAAATATATATGAATATATATAGAAAAATAAAAAAAAAAAAGTACGCAGTCGATGTATAAATAACGATGCGTAACGTATATCTCGTTACATATCTATGCATTTGCATAACTCTGTTTTTTTTTAATTATTTTTTTTATTTCATCAAATAAAGAATTGTTTGTCGCGCGTTCCTTTGCAAATATATATGTATACATATATATTCGCAACTTGCCACACGATCTTATTTATTAATTGTTGTTGACGTGTGAAGATGAGGAAAAAAAAAATGTATATATGCAAATCGGTAATTGTAATAATAATAATAATTATTATTATTATTATTAGGCAACGAAAGGATATATTATACATATATACAAATAATAAAAATGATTAAACATTTGGGAAGAAGTTAAGTTTGCACATAGTGGGGTTTGAGGGTAGAATCAATGGGGGGCTGGGAAGGGAGTAAAGTAAACAGTCCCGAGCACAGAAAGTCCACGACGTATTAAGGCCCAAAATTATTTGTAATTAAACTATAAACCTAATCCTGCCTAAACTCGTATTTTATAATATTAATATTAAGATTAATAATAATGATGATAATAATAATAATAATAATAATAATAATAATAATAATAATAATAATAATGATAATAATAATAATGATGAATATCCTACAAATTACAAGACTATATCCTTTACTATATTTCAATTATTTTCTAACTTTAATATATAATATATATATGTAATCGGTATATTATATATGGTTTTTTTTTTTAGTTATTTACAAAATATGTAGAACATACGCTGTTCGTATCCTAACTACACAATATGCATGCTGTGGCGCGAGACCTAAACTGTTTTGTTTTATGTTATGTTATTTTATTTCATTTTCTTTTTCTTAAAGTGCGCTTTTTGCTAAAGAACATTTTTTTTTTCTAATTACAATATCTATTTTACAGCCAATTTCAACAATATTTTTTTTTTTTGCCAAGATTCAACACATTTCTGCATCAATTTACAGAGCGTTCATTCGTATAAAAGTCCAAAAAAAAAAAAAAAAAAATAAGTCCGTTAAAACAGAATGTATGCGTGTGTAGATGTAACATGTAAATAGAGATAATAGTAAATTTTATATAATATATACAATGGTATATGATAAAAGTAGATGATATACTAGAAAGTGAAAGTATTGTGTTCGTCGAAAAAGTATTGAAAAATTGATCGAACACAACGACAGACACCATGCGTGCAGTACACGAATGTAAAATACATCAGAGTCACGGCTTGAAGTAGAAAAAAAAAATAGGAAAAAAAAAAAAATTTTGTACCATAGAGCCAATATAAAATTGCTTAAAATCTAGGATGGCGATGGGGTAAGGGGAGAAAAAAAAAAAAAAAAAATCAAGATATCGACCATTTTGTAAAAACGACGACTATAAAATCTGTATGTACAAAATACGTTGAATCTTAGCAAAGATCTAAAAACAGTCGATAAGTACTTTCAATAATATTGGAAACATATTATTATTATTATTATGTATTACATATTAGCGAATATGATGATCCTATTTATCAGTTATCGGGTCAATGATTGATTAAACGTTAAACCAATAATGTAACAAAGGGAATAAGAATGGAGTTTCTCATTGGGCTAGATCCGACGTTGCCTCACAATGGCACTGGTTGTATTTATTTAATGTCATTTTCTAAATCGAATATTCAACGAATATTTAACCATGGGTTTCGTTTTCTCTTTTTCTAATCTTTGACACGAACGGAAAAACTCGATTCTTCAATTATGATACATCTCGCATATTAAATATATGTATTCATCATCCGCGAGAGACCTGACTACCGTATTTACACCTATAATATAAACACATTTGCTGATTGCATTATCTAGATTTTTGTGCAAAGATTCTTTTAATATATGGACTTTGTTCATGCGAGTTGTTGAATTTTTTCTCTTTATCTTTTTTGTATTTTTTATTTTTATTTTTTAACTTTTTTTTTTGTTTTTTGTTTACGTTTTTCCACCTTCATCTATATAGTATACATATATCATTGTATATGTATATACCTATATACATAAAGCATAACTAAATTCTATAAAGTCTGATTTATAGCGATAAACTTTCTGTTAAAACGGGTTTTTGTTATATTATTTCATCACCGGATCACGTGTTTTTAAGCTAATAAGTTTTTCCAATAACATTATTATTAACATTGGCATAGGCCTCGTCCGATTCGCCCCAGCAATAATATTTTATTTACTATCTACAAAAATCAGCTACGCGTTATTTTAAATTTTTCCCTCCTCTCCCCTCAGCCACAACCGGCCACCTCTTGGTTCGATGGACTCGTTTTTTAATCACAGTCGTACGCAACGATATTAGTTAATTAATTTGATCAAATAAGATTTCGAGCGTTGCTCAACGAGAGCCATATATAACATCATTTATTATTTTCTAAACACTTAAAAGAAAACTGTCGTGCAGTTTCCATAATACCGTTCATTTATTCACTTTATTTTATTTTATTAATTTTTTTTCTTTTAACTTATCACCGCGATATTATAGGTATAGGTAAACGCGTATTTGTATTGCAATAATAATAATAATAATAATAGGTATATAAAATTAGAAAAGATAGAATCCTCATTATTCAAACAAATAATAGAATGAAATTAATCATCGCAAAAAAAAAAAAAAAGAATTATAATTATTGCACGAAATTTGTAAAAATAAAACACACTATCTATCAGATACAATATACAACTGGCCTGCGAAAGAAGAGTATGAACAAAAAAAAAAGAAAAAAAAAAAGAAAAAAAGTAATCATGAAAATACTCTCAGGACAGGATAATTTCAATAATAATGTTCCTCACTTTCACGATAATAGCATAGTATAGAAATACACATACCTAGTTTTATAATATAACGCGTAGCCGATTTATGTTTCAACGTCCCCCAGCCACGGGGGGTCGTCTTTATCAACAAGAATCACTCTTTTTCATCTAACATTAAGAGTAATACTCTATCCCACGAACACGTCGCGCCTGGCGTGGATGAAGAAAATGTATGTGTGTATATATAATTATATACACATGTATGTATGTATGAATAAAAAGTTCCTCCTCCTGTCCCTAATCATTTCACGAAACGATAATGTGCAGACAGTTATGTATTTCAGTTCATTTTATTGTATTTTATACGATCGTATGTCTTCTGGCGACGACGTTCTCGCAGTATTACGACGTGGCCGTGCTGCGGGGCGAGGGGGTATGCTTCGTATCACAGTTGGCACGTGGGGGCTAGCTGCCGCTGGTACTGCCGACCGGCAGCGAGTGAGGGGCACCCATCGACGTTGGGGGGGCAGTAAGAGGTCCTGAAATTTAATGATTAGTATTATATTCATCTATTTATTATTATTGTTAAGGTTGTACGAATATTGTTTCTTTTTCTTCTTTTCGTTTATTTCTTTATCTCTTATCTTTCATTATATATTTCCAGTCTACGCACAGGTAATTTTGATTACCTCTGTAGGTTTACCAGTATTTACAGTATTATGTAATTGGAATCTTAAATAAATAAATAAAATAAATATCGTGAAAGGATTTCATTGCTGAAAAAAAAAAAATAAAAATTCGTAGAATAAAAACCTGTTGAAATTTTGAAAACTTGAAATTTTTAAGCGAACATAAATTACCATTAACGCCTGGGGAGGACTCTGACGCCGGAAGAGGGCTGACCAAACTATTGGCGCTCATTGGTGTAGAGTTGGCTTTTAGTTTCTGTCTTACTTCTCTGATCTTCAATTGAAGACTGGCTTTGGTAGGAAATATTTCGGCATGATTTGCCTGAAAGGTTGATGTGGCCTGAGTTGTCGGAAAATATCCCTGTTCTTGGAACAACTGCATGACGAGTTTTCTCCGCTGTTCCAATACCTTCCTGTGACCTCTCTCATTTTCGCCTCTGCTCACTCCGACTGTTGTTCCGCCAACACCTCCGCCGGGAGTCTTTGGCGTGCGCGGGGAACTCGCGTCTACGTCACCGACCAGCTCAGTACTCGCTCTAAACGCCTCTATGTTGAAGTCTGGACCGAAAAACGTATTTCCTGTCAACTTAACACTGCTAGCGGACTTCGGGGTGGCTGACATCGATATGTCCGACTCCATATCATCCTCATTCACTGCAATAAACAATAAAGATTAGTTCGCTGTTCTCTAATTCGTATTTATGAACGGAAGTTGCCTTGTTTGCTTGCTTATCAACTTACAACTGGGTCTATGAGGTCCCTGCCCAGATTTTTTACGATAGTCCTGAACGGACGAAGATATGCTGGACGAATGTAGCCCGGATGTGACTGATACATGCGGCGACGCACCAGTTGCATTGCCAATCCCGATAGCACTAGGACTCTGAATTTCCTCTGGCTTGAATTCTGGTAACGATGAAAATTTCTCCTGGAAGTTTACTTGCTCCAGAACCCTGATACAAATACAATTTCCAATATTAGGAGTGCAATTATTCAATTTATTTGTTCATAAACATGTTTGGGAGTAGGAAATATGTAGTTTCAAAGTTAGTAGAGTTATTTTACCTGTCCATGCCGTCCTCGACGTTCTTTTTAAAGAAAGAGCCTTTCTTAGTCGATGGTGACGACGCGGCCAAAGGTTCGGCAGAGTTGAGTTGCAGCTGATCAAAATTTTGCATTGAATTAGGGGGCTGTCGATTGTCGGAATGCTGAGACGTCGGAGGGCCATGATCTCCCGCATTTGATGTGGGAGGCATTGCTGCAAAAGGCCATAATAAACAATATCGTTATTAAAACTGTTATAATAATGTAATAATAACTGAGTAAAAATTTTTCTCTAATTAAAACTCCCTACCCATTGATTGTCTCCTCTGAAGCGGAGCCCGACCAAGTTGTGCTGGTGTTGGAGCGAGCATAAATGGAGCCTTGTTATTTCCTACGTCGACGGTATTCAACGTTCCAATAACTCGCTGTTCCTCCATGGTGTAAGATTTGTTAGACGAATGATCGCTGTTGTGCGGAGTGTGCGGAGTATGAGGGGTCGAAGGTTGTTTGTAACTATCACCAGGTACTAGAAGATGAATATTAACGGTGACTTTTCTTTCTTGATCCGATTTCATATTATTTACTGTTTTGACAAAAATTTCAAAGTTACATTTTGCTCAAAAATTAGAAAACCGTACAATATAATTATAAATGAAAGAGATTGAAGTAGGTGTATTACTCACCGTAAAATTGAGCATGATTTACATTAGCTTGATTATCATTTTGCTCGATTTCAGCAAGCCGAGCAACCGAGTGTCCAATTCCCTTGTAACTGGGTGTGCTTGGACTCTGAGTTGAAACTGGATAAGATTTGCTCACAATGACACTGTGAGTTTCGACTTTACTACCGGCGACAATATTCTGCACAGATATACCACGGCCACTGGCATCTGAAAAAAATAGAATAGGAAAGAATAAAATAAGATAACATGAACCAAACTAAACTAATGGCATTCTTCTCTGGCTGAGTCATTTGGCAGTAGACTTAAAATAAAGTAGTAAAGTACGCAGGGTATAGCTACGAGTTTAGACCCCTGAGCCAAGGAATACGAATTTATGATGACAAAGAGAAAGATAAGCTCGTCAGCACACATTGAATAGTTCTTATTTCTTCCAGGGGTGAATGCTCGTTAAATTCAATTCTAAAATAGACTCCGTCACAATCCAAAAATAACATACATTTGCCAAAAGTCTCTGAAAAGAGTATTATAAACATACCCGAAACGGGAATCTGGAAATTGCTGTACATTCTGGTATGAGGAGAAGCTTGAGCAAGGTACTGAGTCCCGTGCTGCGGTTTAGAGACTGCAACAACCTCGTTATTAACCACAGCCAAAGTTAATTGAGGCTGAGAACCGGCGCTTGAAGGTGGCGGATGGTGCATCGAGTTTGTCGACTGTATTCCCTGCTGTTGTTTCAATAGAGTCATCATAGGTCTGACCTGTAACTATCGTCAAGAAAGGACATCATGACGTGATAACTAATCTATGGAAACTATTTAAAATAATGAAATTTATTTTCCGGAAAATAATTGCTCACCGAATGGGGTACTACTGATGTAGCAGAAAATTTTGGTACAGTTCTACCATTCTCGTTGTGAATATTGGCTACTAGATTGCTAACACTGTACTGCGTGCTATACTGTTGTTCGTTTTTAGTTGGCTCTGGTTTAACAACCTTTGGAGATACTGGCATAGTTATAAATGCTCCACCTTTAGGCTGGAAGCCCGATACTCCCGTCGGATTAACGGGGCTGTGATAAGGGTAAGTTGAAAGGACAGATACTGTACCACCCTTGTCCATGGAAGCATGGTGGTATTTTGTCGTGGTCTCCATACCAGTCGGTGGCAAACGAGCTGGAAAATAATAAAGCATAAAATCTACGATTCTTATTGATTTTCCGGATAGATATATACGAAACTTTTTGAATTAGATGTTGGTATGGTGTCGATTTACCTTTGATAGGCTTAGGCCTGCATGTTATATCCATCTTAGTGTCTTGTCCGTCACGTTTCTGGCCGCTTACAGGCGAGTATCTCGACTGGGCAAAGTTTTTATTCTCCAAATCTTCGTCCTGTCCTTCATTGTCACTGTCCGTCAATTTATCTTTGCACTTCAGGTCTATTTCCGGCTGAGGATCTTCGCAGATAACCATTTGATCATCATCAGAAACATTTCCATCTTCTTCCTGCTTCATATCAGACTCTGTGGTATCCATTTGCATAGGCATTTCAGAAACACGACGAGGATCTCTGGGCTGGCCGACGATCTTTTGGACAAAGTATTTCTTTTAATTGCTATAAAACTGATTTTTACACAAAACAGAATAATTTTATTAATCCAAAACTCCCGACCAAGACTCACCTCGATGTTCGGAGGTTCGTTATAAGCGCTGGTCGCTAGTACAGAGGCTTCGTCAATGGGTCGTGGAGTTAAGGGTATATCATCAGACGGAGGTCCCATGTCTGTTTCTTCCCCAGTGCTATTTAACTTCCCTCTAGGTTCGGCGCCCTTAAATCCAGTGGCGGAAGATTTCCGTCTATCTTTGCTGCACCATTTCCAATCGGGATGGGCTTTAAAGTGTGCTTCTTTCACCTCAGAGGCAAGTTCGTGATACTTTTGTTTTTCCTCTGGCTTTAGGGCGTACCACCATTCGCCAAGAATCTTTGAAACCGTTCTATTGTCTTGGTTTGGATGTCTGAGGTGAACAAGCGCTCGATGACGTTTCGAAAATATCATAAAAGCATTCATGGGTCGTCGTATACGGTCCTTGGCCTGTAACATTGGTGGTTTTTTCACAGTTTGCTACAAAATGTAGCAAACAGAAAACGTGTCATTCTTTATAGATTTACCCTCTAAAACGTTTCAGACAGACGAAAACAAGACATGAATCATTCACTATGCTTTCATTAGTAAAGTAATGTGAAAAGATGAGATGATTCAAAAATGTTTTCATATCAAACATACAAAATAAGACAAACAAGAAAAAAGAAATCGATTTCAGGCTTTGTACATTTTCTCGGAGCAATGAATAGTTTTCTGAAACGGTGTGATAAAACAGCTTCAAAGGTGTCTTACGGTCTCTTGAAAGCCTGGCTTCTCAATTTTTTATAGTTCAAGAACAAAACTGAATATATCAAATTTTTTATCTGAAAAAGAACTCACTTTCAACGGACTTTGTGGGTCTTTGGTGTGTAATGCGCCGAGCGATTGACTGCGTCGTTTATTGATGCTGGCTTCAACTTCGGCCGGTGTAGTTGGTTCAGTTTCAAAAACGTCGTCATCATCCTCCTCCGCAGGTGTGATGGGATCGGGTCCGGCACCAGTACCATGTCCGGGCCCATCATCGTTAGGATTGTTGCCCGTGCCCATCGGGATGGGAGGTGCACTCAGAGGTGGGCTCAGGGCTGAGGGAGGAGGACTGACCTCCGGTTGGTCCAGCACTGTCTGCCAGGAAAAAGCTGGAATGAAATTATTTGGTTAGTTGTGATGAATGTGGTTAGTAACAGCATGGGACTAGCAGCTGGTGATGTATAATATGTTCAAATAATGCGATCGCCGATTATTCACGCAATAAATATAACGCTGCTAGACCCCTAGAGAATACGATGAGTTAGTGCGAGTTTTAAAGTATAACGAAGGAACATGAGAAAGCGAACAACAATTTATCTGTACATCTTATATATTTATTTTCATTTTCGAAATTTTTAAAAAATCCGGAGATTCTATAAAGAATATAAATGCTGTTCGGAGACTTTGTTCTGTAGTTACAACTTCATAAATGGTTAGTTGGAACCCCTTGGCCTAAAATATAAGCAACATCAAACACCATATTGCTAAAAACCAACGAAGAATGAGGCGAAGTGTAGTTAGAAGATGAGACAGAGGCACGGTTTGCTTAGGTCCCGTGCCACTGTTCGAAGAATGGTATTTTTCTCTTTCTTTTTTGAGAATATAAATCACTGGTTATTGTAGAATCTCTGAACTTATAATTAAAGAGTTTGGATTGTAACATTCTCCATTTTTTTCACATAATCGAAGAAATACCATTATTCGAATCGTAGTTAGCAATAGAGAACTTGAACGATGACCATGTTTCGTTCTATGGGGTTCAAACCTTTTTTCCATTTGCGCACAGCGTTGTTCAGAAGTTGCGGTGGTTGCGGCTGGTATGCGGGAGAAACCTCACGGCTTCCATCTGTGAAATTCTTTCCATTTAGTCATAAACTCTCACAATTAAATGGCAATCGCCGGGTCCGCAGATTTGAATTAAAAAAAAACTCTTCGCAGATAAAAAAAAAACCATCCAGAGATATAACAAGGATACCAAACGGAAAAATTGCCTCCCAGTAATTTGATTTAGTCAAAGAAATTCTACGCTAAAAATTTCGATAATTTTATGCTAGGACGTTTATCTCTTTTTATTATAGAGCTGGTCCAGGGTGTCGCTGAACTTAGAAACAGCCCGTAGATTGTCTAACAATAGGTTTGTAGATAATTACCAGTAAAGATAAGCATTATCACGATTTGAAAATCGAATATGTCTTATCCTGACTAATAATGAATGGGGTATCGTTTCTAAAAGTCTAAGATAAGATATGGACAACACTCTACTAGATAATTTACCCTACTTTTTCATTTAACGAGAATTATATTTACACAAAAATGTAAATTGAACTCGTTTTATTAAAACCAGAGGTAAAAAAAAAGCGTGCAACAAAATAATATGAAATTCGAACAGTAATGCGAATGAAATTGAACAAGCTTATGACGAATTCAGTAAACTTACATAGAACTCCGTTAATCTTTTGATTATCGTCTCGAGGAGGTTGAACCTTAGTCATTGTGGCCAAGTGGCTCGGTTGAACGATTACTGGCTGAAAGACGCTGGTTGGTGGTGCAGAGTCGTTGGTCGTAGTAGTAGCTGACATTACGACTGTAGCAGGGGTCGGTAAATTCCTCTGAGTTTCGGTATGAGATGAAAGATGAAGCGAAGGGCCTACCTTGCTGACCTAACAACAAAATACATCTTGTATGCCCTACCTCAATTCTGAAATAATCTTCATTGAACAATGTATGGTACTTAAAAAAAAATAAAGAAAAGAAAAGAAAAGGCGATGTACGTTTAGCACTCCAGGATGTTATTTATTCGCGAATTTGATATTTTAATAACAAGAAGCCGTTCTCTAAGATTGTGTCATATTATTAGTACATCTAAGTACCTGTACTCGTGGGGCTGATCCTTTGAACGAAAGAAGGAAGGGAGACATCCTACGCCTCTTAGCCGTCAGTTTTTCGATAGGCAAGAGCGCGAATGAGGGTCGACAAACTTTTATTCTCTATATGTATTTAAAAAGAGTACATCCCCCGACCCGACCGTCTCGCCAGCCTTCACTGTCCGTGTCCAAGAAATTTAATAAAAAGTCTTCTCCCCCCCTTCTTTCCTCCCAGGTCTCATCCGTGGTTTACCTAATCCAAAAGTTATTTTCCTTGACAAATTACCGGGGTAAAAAATAAAATGAAAAAATTCACTCGAAGAAGATGAAAACCAAAGTGAGAAAGAGAAGTTTCAAAGCATGTATAAAAATAAAGAAATAAAAAATACAGGTAGTGATAGTGATAATAGTTAAGAAGAAAATCCACCGTTCTAATTCAAATTCGATATAAAAAAAACCGTGCCAAATCCCGCGTACATCGAATAATCACATTCATTTATTATAAATGAATGACAACAATATAATCACTCACCTGTTGAAGAGCGGACATTTTCTCAACGTGGACGGACTGAGCGGCTGGTGACTGTGGGGGTAGACACTGGGTTTGATGCAGAGGCGGTAATTGTCCCAAATGATTAATCATATTTTGCCTATACTTGTCTTCTTGATTAACGACCAAATGTCCAGTAGACGGTGCTTCCATTGTATTTTTTATTATATATTTCTTCTCATGTTGATGTGGCATCAAGTACTGCATAGATTGACTTTGTGGCAATGGTTGAGCATAGTCAACAGGTTGCTCTTGTTGTTTATGAATCATACTAAGATTCTGAGGTGGCGGTGCAGAAATAGCAATATGAGGCGAATGGGGTGGTTTCAATAATTGATTATTAGATTCAGCTATTTCCTGATGACTTGAAAACCCGTTATTAGCCGTCAGTGCATGCTGCAATATTATACTTTGCTGCTGCTGTTGTTGCTGCTGTTGTTGCTGTTGCTGTTGTTGTTGTTGTTGTTGTTGTTGTTGTTGTTGTTGTTGTTGTTGTTGCTGTTGTTGCTGATGATGCTGCTGTTGAGCAAGCGAAGTAACAACTGAAGGATGCCTAGGTGGTGGGCTTTGGTCCGACCAAGAAGGAATGGTCAAATTTTGTCCCGACATTATCCTATTAACAGGTGAAATCCGTATAACGCTTGTCCCGATGCTGGATGGTACTGTTTGTGCCGGTCTTCCAGTTGGCCTGACTAATTCTGGTCTTATAACAGGCTGTTGGTATTGACCCATGAAGTTAGTTTGGGTTGGGGAATGCTTCCATTTAGCACCAGGTGATATTAATGGTGCTGCGTGATGTGCAGGACTTGATATTGGCATAAAAACGTTCTGATTTAATCCTAAAGGCGGAACTGGAGACTGATTTATGCACGGTGATACCGAAGACTGGCCTGTAGGTGAGGAAAATGCCGGAGTAGCGGATCTCGAACTTCCTAGAGATACTGAAACAAGGAAAGAGTTTTTACTTTTGGAATTTATTACACTCAGTTTAATTTAGACCCAAAACAAATACAAGAAATGTAAAAAATTAAGCCAAAAAATTCTGAAGAATCATTTTTATTCTTATTGATATTTTTATTATTAAAGCTGCTTTATTAGTAAAGCTATGACTAAGGCTCAGTTATTCAAACGTATAAAAAAGAATTAATCACCAAGCATATTAGCAGCCTCTGTTTCGTCTTGGTCAAACCGTCCAGCTATTCTTCTGTCACCATAATTTGGCGAGGTGTCCGAATCCCTTGAGGTTTCTTCTCCGTCCATCTTGCCCCTAAAGAACAGGTAAGTTTTAATTAAATGTGGATGTCTGATGAGTCTGAAACCGAAGCGAAATGGTATTCAATCAGATCATAGCTACGGATCATCAGGATTCTTACCCAGGAAATGTGTTTGTGCTTCTGAACCCTGATCCCTTTAAACTAAGATGACGAGAGCAGTAGCCTCTACGTTGACTCTCCTTAGAACATCCCTCCTTGCTGCAAAGCCTTCTCCATTGTTTACCGTTGAATTTTTTTCTAATACCACTAGACGTCGCCACTACGTCACCCTTTTTATATTTGTGTGGCGTTGCCGCCTGAGATCTGTGAGTGAAATACAAAATGTATTAAGAATATTGTGTTGGGAAAAATTTTACGAAATAAAAAATGCGTTTTGCATTAGGTTGTTCTGAAAATATCACCAATATTCAATTCGATTACCTGGGTGTGGCCGCCTGGGAACGAGGGGTTATACTACGTTGCTCGACTAGGCTGCTGGTACTTCCTCGGCTTTGCATGCTGCTCCTTTTACTGCTTCCTGACAATTTTGCATCTGTCAGTTGAATACGTTTGAAATTATTTCCTATGTTGACCTAGATAGGTCCCTACATGAAGATCTGATCTAATCAAGGCTCGTCTTTTTTGCCATATTATCGGAAAGGAGTATTGCACAATTTCTAACTAAAAAGAACTATTCATCCAATTGTAAAATTCTCCCAGGATGTCTACTAAAATCTGGACACAAAATTCCTTGAGAATTAAAGGTTTTTTTCAGGCAATTCTAAAAAATTTCCGGATGTATCGGAGATATCTTTTTCTATTCCTAGACAGCTCAGATAATGCCAAAGCATACGGATTCAGCCTTATTTTAGGTATTTTTTTTAGAATCATTGGAGCTAAAAATATAATGTTTCATATTCCAATGTTCGAAACAAAAAATAAATAAAATGATAGAAATATTTTAAACAAATTAAAACTTGAACTGATTGTACGATATATTCTAAAAAATTCCCTGAGATTTCCAGGTTTTTCTCTGAGAAGAGTAAATTTCCTGAAAATTCAAGGATTTTGCAGATTTTTCCAGATAGTAGACACCCGTTAACGCCTTTTTATGAAATATTTAAAGTAATATCTGAATTCAAATATAATTTACCTGCGTCTGAAGGAAAAGTTATATCTTCCCGACGAAGGTCGTCATCGCTATCATCCTCGTAGATTCTACTCCCGTTACTTATACTCAAAGTGCTGTTAACGGGATGGACGGCAGATACCTGCAGCTCGGCAAAAGGACTCGTTGCAGTATGCCTTGAATATCCACCGCTAACATCGCTGTGAGGGATATGAGATGCATGTGGTGAACTGTGGTGCATCTGCTGCAAGACCGGTACCGGTGCTGGAGCCTCCAAAGAATTTCTATATCCTCGATCTGGCAATTAAAACATTTTTAGGCTAAAATCAGTCATTGGATGAATAATAATGAACGAAAATGAAGAAAAAATGAGTTACAAAAGAATTAAAAATTGATAAATAGAGCAGAAAATCCTTACCAACAACTTGAGCTCTTGGTGGATCATTGGTCTCCATGCCTTCTTCTAATTCGTCCCACCAAGGGGGTTGAACGAGCCTTAAATCAGCTCTTTTAACAATGAATTTATCGTTTTGTTCATCCTCCGCAGGTATTTTGACAACAAATCTAACGGGATTAGTGAGTATTTCATAAACAGTACCCACGACAAAAACACTGGTCAAATTATCAACGTGGCTATTGGAAGTCGGACATCTAACGCAAACTTTAGCGTCTACATTAACTTGGGGAACCGAAGGACTTGAATCACCAATAACGTCGTATTTTCCCGCACCAAGTACTTCGATGTATTTAACAAGCTTACCCTGATCGCCATCAAATTCAACCCATATTTCACCATGACTACTCGCACTTCTTATAACACCGGGGTAATAATGCGAGTCTTTTAATGCTAGCACTCTGTGATCCCTCCACTCACTCAAATCTATTGTAACTGCAGTTGTTTGACGAACACGAGACCGCGGCGGTTCTTCTCTACATGAATAATCTACCGCTGTACTTTGCGGAGGAGGTACCACCGCCTGGGGAGTTGGTACCTAGAATATAAATGAAAATTAATAGAAATTGATAAAATTTGGTGTAAAAAAATCACCAAAATTATACAAATTTATTATTTTATTTATTCATTTATTTATTTTCAATTTCAGTTCAAACCGCACAGTTTTTTTTTTATCATAAATATTTCTCTTAACGAGGGATTGAACATTGTGTATAAAATTGGTAATTCTTATTCCTTTTCTGATAAAATCATACCAAAAGTTCGAATTTTTTATTTTTTTTTTTTCACACATGATTATTGATACTCAAAAGATGTATAAAAAAGAAAAAAATTAATTTAAATCGAAAAATATTGTAACAACTGACCTGATAATATTCTGGGTTCTGCTGTGCAGTTTGTTGTTGCCCAGTGGTTAAAATCGGCGTATGTTGTTGAACTTGGATATTTATCTGAGGCATAGATTGGTTGCCTCTTAAAGGAACCATGTTAGTAACATTACTTGTAACGTTACTGGTCTTGTCCATCTCCTCGAGTTCCCATAGATCGAATTTTCTCTTTTTCGGTAATTTTTTAGCGCTTATTGTTGGGTCGGACGGATCCCTTTGTGGGGGCGGTGGAGGCGGGGGTGGCTGATCCAACACAGACTTATTATCATCCGAGGATTGTCCTCCGCCTCCCCCGCCTCCAGCTCCAACTACCCCATACTGACCCACTCCTAGGGGATCCCCCCGTTTTTCAGGCATCTCGGGATGCGCTGCGGTCAACATATCGCCAGCACGATCGGGAACACGCTGCTCTAAAATATTTAGAAACAAAAAAAAAAAGAAAAAAATATTAGAATATAAAATTAAAGTATTAAAATATATTAAAATATATGTTACGTCCCAAACTTCACACACGGACATCACATATATATTGAAATATTAAAATTAAGAATATCAAAAATTCAAATACAAAATTTTTATTTTTTATTCCTTATGATTCCTTTCCTTATTTCTTTTTCCGAAACTCTTTGTAATCGTAATCTCTTTTTTATATTGCGATGGATGGAAGGAGGAGAAGGAGGAGGATGAGGAGGAGGAAGAAGGTAGTCTTAACTTACAGTCGACACGTGTGAGAGGGGGCTGCGGGCCGTAGTGCGGCGATTGAGAAGTAGGCGATCGGTGACAACGGCTGGGTGCATACCTTAGCACCCGGGTATCGGGGACCGGATGCGTTGAGTCCGGGCTTTCTGGTCTCCGTCTTTGGCGCAAGAGAGTAGTTGTTCCCTCACCCAGCTCCAGTTCTCCTTCCCAGCTCCAGCTCCCGAGCATCCTACTCTCCAAATTCTCGTCTCGCTTGGTCACTGCAGTCTTTTTAGTATCTTTACTATCTTCTAATGATTGCCCTAAATTGCAAATGCACAAAGTTAATTTACCGCGCGTATTAGTCAACGGTGGAAAAATCCACCATATAGATGAGAGTGGTCTTTAATTTATTCTAATTAAGTTACACATTATTGTAATAGATAATTTATTATCGCGGTAATCATTTGAATAATCCGAACACGAACACGAACACGCATCGACGCAAGACGAAACATATAATAAGAATAAGAAGAAAGTTAGTCCGTCGTGAAATCAACGGCGTAGAAAACATCGTCAACAACGCATTGGAAAAAATCAATCGTTCTCCTGTATATCACAGAGAAATTCTTCGAATTTCACGTCAGATATAGGAATTCGTTGAATTTCATATTCGCGATATCTGCAGTGTTACCATAGGACGTGAACAGCCACGATGATTACTCTAAACGCAGAGGTAGGTAGGTATAGTCCTATAGGGTAATAATAATACCCCCTGGTTTATTCATTGTTAAGAATAAAAGCACGCCCTTTTAACGGCAGTCTTCTAAACTGCTTAACAACTTGTAACCGATACCTGAGCCCATACCCGGCCGTACGGAACACCATTCAATGAAAACAGAAAGGGTCTTTTCCGATGGTCCGCTTCGCTCGTTTCAACTCTCACTCACTCTCTCGCTATCCGGCTACTTTTCTCTCTTTCTTCATTTCTATACTCTGTCTCGTATAATATATTATAATAAGGTGTATACGCGCGAATATTATTGTGTACTTTCGTAAGTCTGTCCATGGGGGGTAAGGGAAAATCTTCTATTCCAACTAACAATGGACCGAGATACGTACACTATGTACATCTATATACCTTATATACATATATATATATATATATATATGTACAAGTTTTGAGGAACTAAATCCTCTTGGGGCGGCTCCTCCATCGCCCGAAAACTTACACTATTGTAAGTGTCATAAATCAGACGTGCACGGTTACAGGTATAACCTGAGTCGAATAAAAGGACGATACTTGAAACTACAATATAGTTTAAATAAAGGGAGGCGCGGGTTGTATAAAGGAAAGATTTTCAAAACCGAACGACGACTGCACTTCGGTTAGAGTTGTAATATCTGGTTATAAAAGTAGCGTTATATCTTAATTACATGACAAGTGAAGAAAAAAGGTTCTATGCAGTTTTCAGATTGCGAAATATAAGTATATATGTACGTATGTATGTACATACGTACGTTGAAAAAACACCGGGATAATAAATATACCTATATACGTATCCGATGTTTTTATAATTTACGCTACTCGTAATACAAACGAATATAAAATTAGCCTTCTACTCTCGCCTCTCTATACGTTCCGCGAGCGTGCGATGAGTACGCAATGTTTGTTGCATAAAAGTGAAATAAAAATACTTTTGTCTTCCGGCTGCAATCGCCGAGCTGCGAACTGAACTTTATACGTCGACGACTGCAATCATTAAATATACTAATATCGCGCAAACAACGTAGTCACACGTTAATAATTAGGTTTTTGTGTTTTTTTTTTTCTGATTCTCTCTACGTGTACGATACCGATTTAATTAAGAAATTTGGGCGAAAAATCAATGCACGAATAATACTACGTCTATAATACATCTACTCTATCTTGTATATAAGTATTTGGCAATTAGAACAATTGGGAATTCCCCGAATCAACTTACTCGTCTCTTAGACCTAAATTATTAAAGTCTGTGTCATTACTAAATTCAATAGCGATGATATTTGTTTGATACAAATATGCTCGTTACATGTGTAGGTATATGTATGAATCGTATCCCATACACCAAAGCGAAAACGTTTGTGAGTCAAACTCACTCCGCACGCTCGCGTAATATACGTAACTAACAGAATAAATTTCCCCTCTCGTGTATACACAATCATCAGTCAGTTATTAAAACAGGCACTTCTTTATTTATTTATTTTCATTTCTTTCTTATTTTCCATCAACGTATACCCATACTATTTGCATTTGCGCTCACACACCGATAATCAATAATTCGTACTAAAATTAGAGAAAATCTTCAGAGTATTGAGAAAAAAACAAAAAAAAAAAAAAGACAAAGAACGCTGAAACAAGCTTGGAAACTTTTGTTCAACTAATAAAGGAACAACTTATTAAAATACTCCGAAATTGTTTATCATTCTATTGATTCCCCTAGCCTCCCTTTCAGATCTATACGTCTATACCTCAGCTAAAGTAAAAGTTCAAAGATTCTAGAAACATTTCCGCGAGAGTTCGAAATTCAAATTTTTTAAAGATCCTATTCGAGATGCTATACGTATGTATATATGTATAGATATGTATATATGTGTACGTATACGTCAATCGCCGCGGCGTAATCTCTCATCGCACATGCCTGCCTAGCTGAATAATATTCTACGTGCGAGTATACATATATAATATGCTATAGCGCTATGATTATAACAATAAGTGACATCGTCCTGGCTTGGCTAATTGCGAGCGTTAGTTATCTCTAGTTCTAAACTTGTATGTATGTACATTTTATACACAAAATATCGCCACTCCTACCCCCTCCAGCACGTCGCGAGAGAACAAGAAAAAAAAAAAAAAAAAAAACAAAAGATAATTATATTTAATATCAAGGAACTGCAGTGAGAAACCGAAAATTCTGTGTCATTTTGCTTTTGTATCTGTACTTTTTTTTTTTTTTTTTTCTTCCACCGCACCGGCCCTACCTTGCATCATTTTTAACTAATGATGAAATCGATTCGACACGGTACAGAGAGACGAGCAAGCGATTGACCAACTAACGAACGGAAACCTCTATGCAACGATCAACAGTTGGCTTTGTAAAACTGTATGTTGAACTGTTTGTAGATTTGTCAAAATCGAATAAAGAATTGATTTAAATGAATTTTGATATAAAACAGAAATAATTATTTTTCGAGATCGCGAAGTCAACGACCGCGGGGATTACGTTTCGCTGTTTTGTATTACGAATCTAAAACGATGAGAAATATGAAAAAAAAAAAAAAAAAAAAAAAAAAAAAAATCTCAAAGTTGATCTCACAGTAGAATTGATATCGATATGTAATAACCAGTAATAAATTTGAAGGTTACATTTAAAAGAAACGAGACTTCTCGAACGCAGTTCTTTGCCCTCGTCGAGTGAATAGCTAAACCGCTCGCTCGTGGCACACGATGATGCACCAGTCTCTCTCTCTCTCTCTCTCTCTCTCTCTCTCTCTACAGTCACGGACACAAAGCGCTTCCATTGAGGAAGTCGAAGTAAGATGATGAAAAAAGAATCAAATACAGAAATAAATAGAGAAAGAGATAGATAGAAGAAGAGAATAAATGCGGAGTCGATAATCTTAATCTTTCGATTTGAAACGGGCACCCTATCTACCGCATACAGATTAAAGGGCGACTGTGGCTAAGAAGCAGGAAGACGGAAGAGACAGACATCATACTGACAGAAAGGAGATAAGAGAGAGAGAAAGAGAGAGCGGGAGAAGGAGAAAAAGTCGGAGTCGTGTACAGAGTATACAGGGGCGTGCGTAATTCTCTGACAAGGAATGAAAATAATCCTTCGAATCTTCGTAGTCCCTTGGTGTTAAAGTAAGAGCATCGCGCGCAGAGAGCGCACCATCTTGACCGAGGAGGAGGTGGAGGTGGAGGAGGAGGAAGAGGAGGAGGAGGAGGAGGAGGAGGACGAGGGAAAGAGAAGGAGGAGGTTGGGAACAATACAATAAACCCATTGTGAGAAGAAAAAATTCCAGGGGAACGAAAGAATTTTGTTTCACATCTACGTATAAGTGAACATTACATGTACGCATATTTTTATATACGTATACATCTAGGTGTATGTATTTAAAGTATGTATGTATGCACGGGTATGTAAGTGTGCAGGAGAGGCGGCACACGAGTAATGTTACGACCCACGACTACGAGGACTAAGAAGACGACGGACTCGCTTACGGATATAGTCCCGAAGTAAGAATAATAATAAAAAGAGAAGAAAGAAAAAAAGAAAGAAAGAAAGAAAAAAAAAAAAAAAAAAACCACTAAGTAGAAATAAAGAAGAGAAAAGACGTTTGCGTGTACACATACGTGAGCGACGATCAACGTATGTATTTGATGCACGTATGGTCGCCGTATAAATAGACAAGAGATAGTACTAGGGTACGATATAGTACAGTATAAGAACCTAGGTATACATGGACGAAAACTCGATCCACACTCGATACACCATCGTCATCACGGAGCCGCGATCAGCACCATCACAAATACCACCATAATAATCACAATCACGAACACGAACACATGAAAACTGTGGTCCACCACTCTACACTACTACTACTACTACTACTACCGCCAACACCACCACCGCCACCGCCACCGCCACTACTACTACTACTACTACCACTAATAAAAGACGACGACAACGAGAAAGACGAGGACTCGGAAGACCAGAAAACACGACGACGCACAGAAACGTAGTATTTCTTTGGCTGCCCCCACCAGCTACGGTAAATAAACACGGGCTCGGTGGTGGTGTTCGTAGGATTCCAACGTAGGATAATATACCGCGCGCGATATATTTCTGGTTCAACCGATAGCGTTGATTCGTTATGCGATGGGTACCCCGAACAGCAGAACAGAGGCCCGGGACACTAGCCGCACCGGAATTCGCTTGGATTCGCGGTGTGTCGGTTCACGATTCCGTCGTTTGCTTGATCACGTCACTGGGCAACTCGCGCGCACACACACACGCGCCACTCGAGCCTCTCTTACAAGCTTATATACCTACACTGGGGGAACTGAGCGAGCGAACGAACGAACGAACGAACGAACGAACGAGCGAGCGAGCGCGCGCGCGCGCATACTCTAAACTCTTCCGAAAACTCTCCTCTATCCATCGGTCGTCGTTCATCGGGGTTATGTGTGGGTTTATTATTTGGGTGTGGGTGTCGCGGTGTGAGTGCCCGTGTAGCTAGCTGACTAGCTGCTTAGCTTAGCTTAGCTTAGCTTAGCTACCTAGCTAGCTCACTAAACGGCGCTCGTTCGATTCACGCTATATTTACCGTAGTAGACAAGAGGAAGAAGAACCGCGGCGAACTCTTCCACCAAATAATCGGCATCTTTTCTTTTCTTCTTTATTCACCGTCTATAAACGCCTACGCTCTCACTGCACCTCACTGGACTGATTATATTTTACTTTTGACGCTTCGATACCCCGCTAGTTGTTACTACTACTACTGCTGCTGCTGCTGCTGCTGCTGCTGCTGCTGCTGCTGCTGCTGCTGCTGCTGTGCCGTTCAGTTCTATACTGTACTGTACTGTACTGTTCCTTCGCGCTCGGCGACGCACGTAGGTACAGTGTATGTTATACACCGTGGATACAGCGAACAGAATCGCTCGTGGTCGTTCGCTCGACTAAACTCGGTCCTCCGAGAGAGAGAGAGAAAGAGAAAAAGAGAGAGAGAGAGACTAGACTAGTTCGAGGGACGGTGCAGCGGTCCCCCCGCCTAGCGTCAGCGCCACCGCCGACGCGACCACCTCTCACAAATACGCGCACACCATCTCGGTGGCTCGTACGAAGAGGAACGAACTTAACCGAGGCGCCCCGAAACACCGCGACAGTCGATGGGCAGTGGGCCGACACAACGCTCTCGGTGTAAACTGGGTATAAACCAATGTATACGAGAGGGTATATACCCACTCACATAGATACAAGCTTTTCGGTAGATACCTATTTATACACGTGCATAGGGGCATGGAGTAAAAAACATCAGTCTTTTCAGAGTCCCTCAGGTACCTTTTCGGAATCGGAGGTCCGGACGGGAGATAGCGATTAATCGAAAGAGTCGGATTAAATAAATACTTCTTAGATATTTCCCTTAATGTTTGCCGACAGTTTTTTATCGTATACTTGCATTTTATGTATGCAAATACGTGCATACGTTGGGTGTAAATGGATTTAGAAAAAGTATATCATTACAGCTGGCCTCGGGTTGATGGAATAATTCTTTGTCTGAATGAAGAATGAATACGCGCGGGGTTCCGCGTTAGGAATTATGTATGGAAGTTTTGCTGAATGAAAGAAACGTGGAATGGCCGTAGCCCGTGGAGCCCCGCGTTGATTTTAAAACGAGTATATGCTGCGAGAGAGAGAGAGGGCGAGGGGGGCAGGGGAGAGAGAGAGAGAGGGAGAAGGATAGATAGTGGCAAACTGTTGAGCAGGTGGATCAACGATTTACATACCTATATACTAGAGATAGGTATATAAGATCTTTAAAGGAATTGATTAAAAAAAACAAAACTTCCGCGACATTATAATCGGGCAACGAAAGATTACAAAGTGTATATAAACTAGAGGAAAAGATTGTCAAGGCGAACATTTTTAACATACGTTGGCCACACCGCATGCCAGGGATAGATTCTGAAAATATTTCATTCAACGCTCCGCGCTCACGACGCTGAGCAATGCGTCGCGACGACGTCGCGTGCCAAGCATTGACCGTAGAGACGTCTAGCGTGAGTCTGTCAACTATTATTCCGTGTCTATTAAAAGAATAGCCAGGCTGTTGGCGGGACTTACTACTACGAGCGATATACGTATAGTGTAGTATAGTACGAGGATACCGATACAGGGGAAAACGAGCTACGACTAATATACCTATCGCCGCGAATTCGCGAGTAGCTAATATGTTAAAATTCTCTCATCGGGAACAAGAAATGAAATAAAATAAAATGAAAATAAAAAATAAAAAATAATCAAGTATAAAACCAAGTCACGACAATGCGCACGCGGCGGCCGGCGCGTCTACCGCGGACACCCGGTTAGCAACAGATTTTACTTGCGTCAATTCGTCGTTAATTTTGTCGTTGTCTACGTCGTCGTTGTTGTCGAGTCTTCGACGTAGTTGGTAATTGTAGTTGTAGTTGTCGTTGTCGTTGTTATCGTTGAAGAAGTTGCCGTTCTTGATCGTTGGAACAAAGGTGACTGTCGCGCGTGCGCGTTTTTCATTATCCTCCGTACCGAGGCGCTACCGTCGTCCTCTGTGAGTACGGAGCGTTAAACCCCACGTTCAGCTAGTTGCCACCGAGGTAAATCTATATCGATCGATAGATCTACGGCTGAGGATAATAAGCAACGGGGCGACGACGATCGGGATCGTAGATTATTATTTCTTAACTTACTTCACTGATAGCGGTGTGCGGCGATTAAATCCGATATTGTTCCTTTTTTTCGTCAAGTAGAATCAGTAACATTTATCTACGGTCCATTTATCGATGATATATATTCGCGTACCTCCGAGCGATATATTTCTCTGGTTTTTCTCTTCCCTCTTTCTCTCTCTCTCTCTCTCTCTCTCTCTATAACACAACGCGCACACTTATAGATACTTTCATCGCGAACTATACATATGTATACGGATCGGTAAACTCGTAAGACGGAAATCAAACTCTCGGCAAGACTCTTGACGCCATATTTACAGAAACTTACTGCTGCCGGCGAGGCACGAACTCTGCTCAGCACTAATGTCTGTCCGACCTATCCCAATTAGAGCAAACGTCCTTGAGGTGACTAACACTATCCACTGTTAAAAAGAGACGGAACCGCCTCTCGGGGGAAAAAAAAAGAAGGACAGAGTAACTAACAACGCGCGCGCGGACGCTCGGCTAACTTATACGCGCGCCTAGATCGCGTGTATGTATTTACCGTGCATATACAGGTACCATCGTACACGTATTAACGTTCGTCCATTTCTACATGAATGTACAGCGTATGCATGTCTGCATCAATGTACGTATACTTACGTATATGTATGTATAAACGGAACGGCTCGCTGCTGCTTGCCTGAGACTCGTTTCAACGTTGCTGCACGTGTCTCAATCCTCGAGACGAAGGGTCGAGGGTGTTTACCCGACGCGCACTTACATCTTTAAACATCATATGGCAATGTCAAACGACACTATTCGGTTGATCAACGCGGTTAAATACTTCGTTTCGTCTTTATTTTAAACACTTGAAATAAATCACGACGATTCTACGGTTTTTTAAACTCGAGATTGAATTAGTCAATTGTATGTATGTACGTGCGGGATGGATGGATCTCCGATTGACCTTTAAACATATTATAGTAGTCGGCTGAAAATATTCTCGCGCGTAATATTATATTCATGAAACCAATCGCGGTTACAAATCTAAGTACGCCAGTTTATGTTTCGAATCGCAATAGCATCATGTATGTATGATGATGAATCGACAATCAAATATTCGAAGGTTTTATAACCGCAGGCTTTAAAGATCCGCGCGCAAGTTCAGCTACGACTGTTGCCAATTTTCCATATCATTCTACTTTAGTAATAACAAGGATTCGAGATTCGAAAATAAACCGAGTAATTATATATCTACAACTCTTGATTCTAGATCCGCGTGATAATATAGCTCATTGCCATTCAGATATCTTCGACGCGCTGTAATTGTTATGTCTAAAAATGAAGAAAGAAAAAAAAAATTACAAATAAATATGAATAAAAACTATATCCAGACAATGAAGTTTGAACGTTTTTTCTTCCCCCTGTCCTCCGCAATAAGATCTTTAATTTTTCTTCATTAAAATCTACGATCTCTTACAATGTATGTATACGGATCATCCGACGCGTTGTCTTACGCTAAAAACTTTACGATGGTAAAAAAAATTATTTGCTGCAGCAGATTCAGCTGCTCTCCACATGACGTGTGTACGTACATATAGTGTATCTACATCCCGCATGTGTTCAACGATATAATATTATCTGAAAGTAATTAATAAAACGAACTGAAAATAAAAAAAACATTACGAAGAATTACGTACAATATTGGAAGCGTTATCGTAAAAGGAAACAAGGAAATCTGCTTGCTGCAGTCCAGCAATATCAACAACAACTACAACAATCAACCAACCGCACTACAATTTATAATAATGGTATAGTAACAATCGAAAAGAAAGGAGTAGTAACGGGCTCACGCATGACTCGGTGTCTCCCTATTAACTCAATACAAACTTACATTCGTGTACAACCGCAGGTCGCGATTCTATGCGAACAAAGCTGCGTGGACGGGTCCGCACCCGATCTAGCGCGTTGCACTCTACTATACGTGTATTACTGTATTATACATACATATATACCTATGCGTATGTATATCATACGCGAAATATGTACGCGTACATACCGTACTCTAGAGCGCTGTTGGTTTTCCTACAGATTTCGCCCTAATATTTATCCCGCGCGCTCTTATACACGCGAATGTGTATTATACTTATAGGTATAGATGTTATCTATACGTGTTATAATATGTGGCGTATTTTTACTTACACCATTCTTGAGGCTAAAATTCACGCCGCGCATGGCGCCTGCAAAATTTTACCCATGATGCATCGCTGCGCTGTTTTCAAACTTGCGAACTCGTATACTTCAGAGCTGCGGTATGTGTAATATTGTTAATGAGACTATCATTGAAGTTTATTATTCGTAAAGGTCGTTGACAAGCACCTGTATACAGGTAGCATGTTTAACTGGAATATTGTGATAACTAATATGCAATGTTCTAACTAATTATACTACATACATATATACGATGGATCGTTACGTCATCAACCGTAATATAATGACTCATTGTAACAAATGTATATGTATGTAAAGTATAAAGTGGCTGTGTGACTAGGAGGTGATTAATCTCTTCGTATTTGTACCTCTACCTACACATCCCTGCATCCTGTCTATATCCATACGCATATTTTATCGTACATAGATATTTCATAAATCCACGTACGATCGAAGATAATATTGCAATCGGGCTAAGATTTATTGAATTTAAAATTGAATGAATATATAACGCTCGTTACTCGTAAATTTAATTATGTTGCAGACGGATATATGTATCTACAAGATACGAGACTGATAACGAATGAGGTTTTTTTTTTTTACTTTTATTTATATGATTTTTTTTTTTCAATCATTTTACGCCATTCACGCAGCTTAATGTACCCGTACAATGTATGTGTCACATATAAACGTATTCATTTATACTTGAAGGACGTTGCTTTTTTTTTATCGCTGGGTCATCGTACATACGAGGGTTTTACGTCTGCATGCAACGGCGATTATTCATATATTATTATATTGTTTATTTATTTATTTGATTTTTTCAAAACTTATTACGTGCTGCAGCACACTTTTCGTATCAATTATGTCAACGATAAATCTGTATGATTGGTGTAATAATTATAAGTGTATAATGTTTTATTTATCATACAGAATTCAAAAGTCTCGTCACATATCGGTGTTTGAAAATTGTAGAAAATATTCTAGACGATGTATTTAAATGTATAGCTAAGTTAAATAATTTTTACGCAAGTTAAGCAAACACGTCATTCGCTCACGGATATAGTTTTGTGAAAAAAAAATAGAACAAAAAAAAAAAAAAAAAAATTATAATTTCCGAGTACGCTGCAGCTCTAATAAAGTTAATTATAGTAAACCGCATTGTTTCATTTAATATTAACAATGATGATTTGGCCCCTGACGTTTTTAGAAAAAAAAAAATAATAATTTTATTCCCGCCGCAACTATTTACGCACACATCGCGCGACTTATAATAAAGGGCAAGTGTATTATACGTACACGTACGCAATGACTCATCCGCGCCGTTGTAACGTGAACATATTATTATTGTTATATTACGTTATACCAGCGTGCGTGCGAGTCTCTGACTCGACTCGAGTATCGGTTCAAGACCGGACGGTAAATGGCTAATGGCATATGTATACTATAGAGAGACACATTATAGCGAGGGGCAGATAACTCGTTGAATTGACGTGCCAACGGTCCGTGAATTAATACAAATCAATCGAAATTATTACGAATTAACACCATTTAAATGAATCATTTTGAATTAGTGTGAAATAATTCGAATTGAGAAAAATTAAAAAAAAAAAAAAAAAAAAAAAAAAAATTAAATAAAATTAACAAAATTAGATTGAATTAACTTAGATAAGGCGAAAATAATTCCGAATTAATCGGAATTCACTGGGATTCGTTTCCTATTCATTCTGATTTGTAGAGCAATTGGAAAATTAGTTTCGAGACTAGTTTGATTTACGATGAGGAAGCCAATAATAACAACGCGCGTGCAGCAACTAGCAAGATGTAAAGATCTAGAAGGAGAATAAGAATCTCGGCAAGAACCGATGAAAACCAAACGAAAATTGAAGAAAATATTACAACTCGAACGTAGATATACCACGGTTACTCAACTATATTTCTGTGGAATTCAATTTGTCCATAACGAAAAATTCTAGCGGCACATCGAAAATTGTGACATTAGTTACTTACTCTTATTTAGGTGCATCTCCTTCCGTATGTAGTGATAAAAACAGCCTGCAAACGTCTGCAAATAATCCCAAGTGTCGGAACTATCGTTTAATCGCGAAACAATTACAAAAAGATTAAAGAAAAAAGCACTTTATTTATTATTAAACTTTATAACAACGTAACTAGGCGAGTAAACAGCCGTAACTAAGGGCGCCATCTTGATTTCAATCCGGCGGTACGCCACCTGGCGTCGTTGTCCCGAACTAACCCCGTTGGGTAAGGAGGTTCTTACCGACATGAAACCACTACCCCGAAGATATTATCGGAATATTTGCGAATATAAATATTTATCACGGAAAACCCATTTTATTAATTATTACTTTTTAATACACTGGAAAATGTCGATATTGGAAACTTTGAATAAATAAAAATTATTCTTAGTTCAATAATTTTCATACGAATATATGTATTCGATATTTGTCATAATTTTGTTTTAAATACACGGATATGCTATTACGCGAGACTACGATGACTCGAAATATTGGATCAAATATATTTCTGTGTAATTAAATCCATCTGTCACGGAAAATTCTATCGACACATCGAAAATTCTGACATTGGTTACTTACACTTTATTCAGGCGCATCTCTTTCTGTATGCGTGATAAAAACAGCCTGCAAACGTCTGCGAATGATCTCAAGTGTCGGCACTATCGTTTAATCGCGAAACAATTACGAAAAGATTAATAAAAAAAGGAGTTTTTATTATTAAAGTTTATAACAACGTAACTAGGCGAGTAAACAACCGTAACTAAGGACGCCATCTTGATTTCAATCCGGCGGAACGCCACCTGCCGTCGTTGTCCCGAACTAACCCCGATGGGTAAAGAGGTTCTTACCGACATAAAACCACTATCCCGAAGATATTATCGGAATCTACGCGAATATAAATATTTATAATTTAGCAACTAGCAAGGGCTAGAGATCCAGAAGAAGAATTTAAAGAAGAATCTCGGCAAGGATCGATGAAAACCAAACGAAAATAGAGGGTAGATATACCACGGTTAGTATAAAGTTACTCATTTCATTTAAATCTTGTCTTAATTATTGTCGGTATGACTGTAAAGGTCAAAAGAAGGTAGGCTAGGTGTACAGGCCCAATTTTATTCTCGATTTTACATCGCGAATTAACTTTTCTAACGTGAATTATTAGGAATTTATTTAGAATTATTGAATTAATTCAAATTAAACGAAATTATTTCGAATTGAAATGAATTAATTGGAATTATAGTGAATTAATTTAAATTGTAATGAATTAATTCGAATTGCAAAAAATAAATTGGATTGTATAGATTGATGTGAATTAATTCAAATTAAAAAATTTGATGTGTCGATTCAGGTTTGAGTTATTTGCCCCTAGCATTATAGTAGATATGTTAGAAGCCTGACGCATGCTCGTGCGTATGCGCGTAACGCAATGAAAGTTTATATCTTCCAGTAGTCTCGTACCATGTTTGCTACGTATCTAACAATCTATACATACAATATACGAATTATTGAGAATTATGAAAAGAATTGATAATTTCATGATTTAGTAATTATTCCACGATACATGAATTTCTCGATCCATATCATGGGTAAATAATCGCATTCATATCACCCCCCCAGTTATATAAGTTGCGATTCGTACAATTGTTCGGCACGTGGGAAAAAGACCATTTAATATTGATAAATTAACTATCGACAAACATGTTTAATTTGTAGTTCAATTTGTGTTTTATTTTGTTAATTTCTCATATTATATAATACTAACAAAACATTTAATTACAAAAACATTATGGGTGTGTATGTCCGTGTGTATGTGTGTTATGATGAAAGCGACTATGTCTCTATATGTATAATATATATGCAGCGATATGCATAATATCTTCTGGTTAATGTGTGATTATTTCAAAATATGATTTTTTTTTTTTTATAATACATCGATGATTTACTATCCAGACAATTTTTCACTGGAAAATAATAAAATGAAATTGGGGAAAAACAAAACTTTGGCAAAAAGACGGCCTTTATCTTTTTTTATTTTTTTGATTGCTTCTTTATCCCTCTATACCAGTCGGCGGTTGTTCGAGAAATAGAAAAAAAAAAAAAAAAAAAAACGTAGATCCTGTATGTAGTTTCATTCAAGCAAACGCAAGTAGTGTTAAAATTTGCTATACTAATATGCAGTAGTGTAGTATTAATAATTATACCTCGTTATTAGTTCATTATAAATAATTTTTGTGTTTTTCTTATTTTTTTCTCTTTTCGTTTTCTTTCCCTTTTTTTTTTTTTGTTTTTCTTTCTTTTTGTTTTCACCGTGTCGTACATAGATATTTGTCCAAAACACTGAATATTTTACAACAGCCATTGACCTCAACTATAGTCATAACTCTATTAAACATTTTGCAACTTCTGCAGTTAAAATTCTTTTTCTTATTATTTTTATTTTTATCTTTTAAATTTCATTCATTTATTCATTTATTTATTTATCTTTAAATATTATGCGTAGCACGTTTGATCCAATATCATATCATATCATATTATCATATCAATAATAAGGGTATATCATAAATTTTGTAATTTTCTAAAAAATATTCTCTAAAAAATATGTTGACCTAAAGATTATTATGACTGATAATCACAGACAATTTTTTTTTCCATTATATTTTTTTTTTTTTTTCGTTTTCCTTCTCCCTTATATTCATTCCGTACCAAGTTGCGTTATTTTATACATATATAATATTATTATTCATTTTTCCTTGCGTTTATTTATTTATTAATTATTTTTTGCTTTTATTTTTTCATTATTTTCTTCCAACCAAAGTACAATATTCAAAAACTACGTTTTCGACAATCATTAGAATAATAATAATAATAATATTATTATTATTATAAGTTTACACATCAGTTTTTTTTTTCAGAAGCGTTTGACATTTCATTATTAATTCCTTGCGTTGTTTAATTCGTTCATTTACTACATAGTTATACTTTTTTTCACATATTTTTCTCTATCACTTAAAAATTATGCGGTTTTTTTTGTTTGCTTTTTTCTTTATTTTGTTTTTTACTTTGATATCGGCTATGGATTCTATTCTCTGATATAGATCTAGGCGATGTCTTCCGCCCGCGCGCGCTAGTAATTAAGCGATAAAACTTTCGATCTCTTCCGAGGGTGCGTTACACAGGGCGTTGAAAATAAGCGGGTGCAACTTAAGTGCGAAATTACACGATGATTTTAGAAACTCTGTTATTTTATTTATTCATTTAATTATTTATTTCCATTTCTTTCTATTTTACTAGATTTTTGTTTCATTTTTTTTTTGTTTATTTTCTTTATACGCATATAAATATAATTGATTATAATTTATAATAAATGACAGTGTTGGTGATACGTAATACTATAAGAGGTTTTTGAAGTACACTTTCAACAGTACGCGCACTTTACCGTTTGGTACGATGTGAAAAAAAAAAAAAAAAATATTGTACATGTATATACATATATACATATGTATATATTTATATTTATTTACCAGGCAAGGAATAACAATCTTTGAATTCCGCGTGTCTTTGCGTAGCTGCTGCAAAATGATAAGAAAACACAAAAAAAAAAAAAAATATACAAAATCAGAAAAAACAATATGAAAGAAAGTAACAAAAAAAATTTGCTTACTTCTCCTCCCTTTTGCGTTATTTGAAGAATATAGTGTGTTTCAAATTTGATATATATATAATATTGAACAATGAATTATCTTCTAGATGCTTTATCGTCCCGTAAATCTTGTATTTAAATAATAATTTTCGTGGGACTACGGGACACGTAATTAATAATTATTAACGACCGTTTAATTAGGTCGGCAGTAATTTCGACTCGAAGTCTACCTCTGTGCCTTTCGTTTTTGTAAAATTATAATTTATAGATAATTAATAAGTTTCTAAGCAATTTTTTAAGAACCATCAATACATATAGCTATACGATATTAATTAATGAAGAGCGTCAATTTTTGTATTAATTTTTTCAATACATATACATATATGTATACATATATATATTTATTTATATATACATACACACATATAGGCATAAAAAAAAAACCGCGATAAGAGATGAGATGTAAATGTATCGTTTGGTAAAAAATTTCCATAACAATTCTTATACTGTATAATTGTTAATAGACTCTAGCATGCTTATAATATTTCTAAAAAAAAGAATCAAAAGAAAAAAAAAGAAAAAATTGTTGGAAATTAGAAAACCCTACATGTATATTATAGGTATGTATATATATATATATATGTATGTAATTACAAGCAGCCGTATATACGAGTCAAATCGGAAACACACGACTTATGGTTAAAGGCAAAAAATCTTGGAATAATCTAATAAGAAAAAAAAAAAAAAAAAACAATTTAAGATAAAAGAAAACCTGTTCAACAGTTTAGCCCATCATCTCGCGTACCCTCCTAATGTTTCGTAAATTTAAATATTATATTTATTGAAATCATTATTATTATTATTAATATTATTATTATTATTATTTAAATTTTTTATTATTATTCTTCTTCGATCTTAAAAACCGTTCTTTGTAATCAATAAATATCAATAAAATATCTAACATTGCTATTATATTTTCAAGTAAATTATTACCTTTCTTATTTCTTGTATGAAACGTCTTCTTTACAGATTAATATTAATTATATCATTACATTAACAATATTCATCTTCGAATAGATTAATAATAATTATAAATCGTTATCGATAATTAATTATACATATTGTTGAAGAGGAGAAGATGTAAAAAAACAAAATACATATTAAAAAAAAAAAAAAAACCATAATATGTATTTATATCATTAAAATAAAAAGAATTTTAATTTTTTTTTTCCTAACTTCAATTTTCAAAAAGAGAGAGAAAAAAAAAGATTCAAAATAACTGAAAAAAAAACAAAAAAAAATGGCAATTTCTCATGACCAGAACAAGTTTCCATTTCCCCCCCCCCCCCATTTTATAACTTTTTACAACTCATACAATATTTTGTACCAAACCAGGCCGATCAGAAACTGATAACACATTTGACTAACGCGTGTTCAAATAATGTTCCTGCCATCATTTAATGCTTGTTTATTTACTCGGCTTAAATAATTCGCAATCAATAATCTTCGTATAACGTTATTTTCATTATTATCAAACACTTTGCTTCAACCTACTATCTCTTACTCTCTAGGCCATTTTTTTTTCTTCTTTTTTTTTTACTTTTTTTATTAATTCATTTTTTTTATTTTTTTTTTAATTTTTCCCTTATTTCATGAAAAGTGCACTTGACGGTGTCCATAGAGCACCAAAATTAAGGCACGTCCACTCGAGCAGATACTTTCACAGATTAAAGGAAAGTTGAAGACGGTTTTCTTAATTTTTCATTTTTTTTTTTTTTTTTTTCACTTTCTTTTATCTTTTTTCTTTCTCGTTTGTAAAGGCTCGAGTCACGCATCGAGTGTAAATATTTAAATAAAAAATATTAAAATTACATTCTCATATACATGTATAGGTATAATTTAAAAAAGAATCACTGGGGTAAAAACGTATTATTTTAGTAGACTCTTAATTCTCAATTCTCAATTTTTTTTTTATCATTATAATTATTACCCTATAATGAAGAAATTAATTATTATGAAAGGGTAGAGGGGGGGGAATAACTATCTTACAATTAAACTTCTAATTATATCTTGAATAAAAAACCGAAGATATTTTCGTTTCCTCATTTATACAGGCGATAAGGTACGGCTTAAGTGAATGAATCAATATTATACATCTATATAGTATGTATACCTTTTGAGTATTGCTGCCAAAGTAGACGTACCTTCGGATAGTCTTTGTTTATAAAAGATCATCCTTTCTTGCCATTCTCAATCTCTCTCCTTAATGCCTACGATCCTATCTTACGGTAAACTGGGTACTCACTTACATCGAGACAAAGTGTGGATTTTTTTTTTTTTAACAATTACATATCTTACAAGAAAGCTTTAAATATCCGGCCTTCAAAAACTCCGAAAGCCCGGAAAACGTTGAACAGCTCGTAGCGAAATTTACACTAAATTTGAATCTTAATAAAATATTACTTCTCTTACGGAACCGAATTTCATTTCATTTGGTTCAAATTTATTTTCCGATTTCTTTCAAAGTACGAAGAGGAGTGGGAAAAAAATAATTAAATAAAAAAAATTCAGATTCAGTGTATACCAAGTTTTGCATACGAGTTGTTAACTCTTGATAAATAGCGAGCCTCGATAATGGACGATGCATAGAATCTATAAGTTGCGTGTTTATAGCACGGGCATGTGTAAAGTGTATCGAAAGATTAGTTAACACGATAGAGGTGATTAACTCTTGAAGCGCTAAGCAAGCCAAAGATAGATAATATATTCATTCGATTATTATTGCTATTGGTATACTCCTTAAATTAATTACTAAGCGTAGCCGTTTAAAAAGAAGTAAATAATATTAAAAACGACTTCACAACGCCGCGTCTGTGGATATATATTATCCTGGCCTGCTAATATTCCAATGTTTATTTAAGTAGTCTATTTTCTTTTCTTCTTCCGCAATAAATTTGATAATATTAAATAATAATTTAAATTTAAAAGCTGCATCTATAATCCGTTTTGTTTCTTTTTTTTTCAACCTATACTTTACCATTTCCATTCAAAAAAATTTCATTTTCTTTGTGTTTCTTCAATTAATTTGTTTTAGAACATGGGACAAACTGGTCAATTAAAGCTGACCTTGTGGCGAAATACTTCCGATAACGTGCACGACAGTCCTTCGCTGTTGATTCGCAGAAATCAATCAGGTACGGGCTTTTCAGTTCAGATATTTCCTACATCTCCGCGAACCACAGGTACACGGGATCTTGATATCCTCAAACGGAAACTTGTAGTCATAGGTCAACTCTTCTCCTTGCACTATGCGGCGCAGCGCAAAAATCAGAATGTGTTTCTTGCCCAGAATGTCGACTACTCTTGAATAGCAATTTGGCTGTAAAAGAACATTTCGTAAATCTAATTGCAAAGAAACATTTTTTGAGAATCAGTTATACTCTATATTCAAAATTCAAGATCAAAAACCACAATGTATGCTTTTCTTATCTTCTTTATATAATAAACTTAGATTTGAATTGCAATTACCTCGCAGGAATGGTTGATAAAACGAGCAGCGTTTCCTTTCATGGTGGCATCCACGACTAGATGGTCATCAATTTTGAACATGTAACATCCAATGTGTTTGCTGTCGTAGTATTTCTCACGTTTATCAGTCAGCGATGCTCGAATTACCTGAAATTGTTCGGAAAATGAAAATACGGCACAATATAATACATGTATAAATTACATTGCTGTTTAATTATAAATAAATACTATATTATGGTAATTTGATCGAACCTCTCCGGCGTATTCAATGACCATTTCGCCAGCCTCGATATCTCGCAGACAGAACAAACCCCTCCCATGAATATGAGAGTGATATACGCCTACAGACTCCTTGGATGTTTCCTTGAGAATTCTGAACCTCATTGCCATGGGTAAATTCGTGCTAGCTGCTCTCCTGCAAAAGTAATTTAAATTTCAATAAAAATCGAACTTCCAGTAAATTACAAGTCCTAAAAATTCAAAATCTTCAATAAATCAGCTGATAATTAATATAATCTTACCGTGATTCATTTTCTGAAATAGCTATCATCTTGGGCTGTTGTCGATGCCTTGAGGCAAGCCAGCTGAACATATCATGGACTTTCCTTCCCTTAAAAGACTCTGCTCTGGCAGCCCCACTTTCGCATTCTGCGAGCAAATCGTTTTCAATTTCACCAGGTTTTGGGGGAGTTGGATTATGAAGTTTTGGTTTGTACTTGGTGCACCTATTCACCCCTGGCAATTGTTCGACGAGATATACAGTTGCGTTGTTTTCCAGGCCGAGATTTTCCGTTAATGGATTGTGGGGCAAAGGCGGTAAGTTGTGAGCCCTCCTGGCGCTTTGAACAGCTTCAAAAACTTTCTCCCATACTTCAGACATAGATGAAGCAATGTGGGTGAATCCGTCCTGTGATTTGATCTCATACATCATGCTCGGTCGTTTTGAGATTGAATTTTTCATTACTAAATTGGGCGGATTGTTCTTTGGCGACTTTAATATCTTCGAGATAATCCTTGGTTTCTTTACTGCTATTGGAGGAGGTCTGGGTTTTGGTGGGTCCATTTTAGTCTCAAAACTGTTTGCCTTGTTTTCAATTTTGCTAGACTTTAACGCGAAACTTTTCAAGGGAGAAAGTTGGAGTGATGTAATCTTCGCAGCATCCCTAGGCGACAGGACTTCGACTGAAGTGATTTGCGGGGTTCTTTTATTCTGTGAAACTGTCTTCATGTTTTGTGTTATCTTGTAAGAGCCATCCTGTAGTTGCTTTTGAAAGACAATCTTCAGCGACTTGTTCTGTAGCTTGTCCTTATCCAATTCCAATTTTAAATTCTCCTTAACTCTGTCCATTCTTTCTGTATCCAGCTTCATGCTTCCATTATTCAAATTATTTATAACAGCTTCTGGTTTTTTCACTGGTTCAACAATCCCGCTATCTCTATGCTTTGAATTCTGAACTGTTAACTTTTTCGGTTCTTCGATAACAAGGTCTGGTTTTTTAACACGGTCCACTGGTTCGGGTTTAGAAGTAATTGCCTGCATCGGGAGTACACGATTCATCGGTCTACTTGTAGGAATGTTGCTAACTGGCATGGTAATCTTATTAGCAACGCACACGTTGATATTAACCGGATTTATATTACTTGTGTTTATACTATTAATATTGTTGCTATTACTATTACTACTGTTATTAACATTAGAATTACTGACGCTGTTATTAGACATTGTATTAACGTAATTATTATGCACATTATTTACATCATTCTGATTAGACTTATTTACAATAATATTATCATTTCTCTGGGGTATACAGTGGCTTGACAAAGGCGGCATTTTTGATGATATGCTTGATTTGATCATGCTGGTATTTTCCGAGACTCGTTTTGAGTCAAAGTACGGTCTAACGCTGTTACTCATTGCTTGTTCAGAGGCAAAAAGTGGTTCGGTAATTCTCCATGGCCCCTGATGCAAAGGTTGCATAGATTGCATTGGCTGTACAGTCGTATGAGAAACCGGACTAGGCCTTACAGCCACCCTTGGTATAGTGACCGGAGGTTGTTGAGGTTGTTGTTGCCTCAGCTGTTTACATCCAGTAATTATCTCTCGCGGAGAAACAGCGCTAGATACAATTGGCTGAATCTGTGTGGCCTGTATCGTCCGAACAGGATCAGTCATCTGTAAGCATGGCGCCGGAGATACAGGACTGCAATTAGAGGGAGCAAAGGCCTGTTCTGCTGGAGCAGGAATATTCATTTGCGGATGGTTTTGTTCCGCTATAGTGGGAGCAGGTTGATTTACGACAACATAACTTCCAGGTACCCCGGGTACCCCCTGAACTGTTTGTACCGATGGAACATTAGGAACGTTTGAGACAGACTGAACATCGACGATTGGTTCCATGAGTTTAGAGGCTTGAAATACTTGGGTAGTAGTTTGGTAGCTGCTAGCCAAAACCTGGGGAACAGCACCAGCCACAAACTGACTAGATGACATGACGGTGTTGCTTACAATAGTCTCAAGCCCGTAGTACATTGGTTGGCTAGAGACAAACATGCTCCCTGTTGAATCGGTGAACATTTCTAAGGCAGGTGCTGAGCTGAGAACCAACTGCTCAGAAGATATAACTCCGCACTGTATTGCTCCGGGTTGTTGTTGAATAATCGTTCCCAAAACGGTCGGCTGAGGTTGAGCTATTTGTACGCTCGGTAATACTGATATTCCGCCGTTTTGCAATGTTAATAAATTGTCTGATGATGCTTGGATATAAGCACCAGGTACCAGAGAGTTAGCAGTTATAAACTGGGGCTTAAAGCCGGTTTCGTGTTGCCCACCAATCGTAGCTACATACTGTAAATTCTGTCCAGATTGTTGCTGCAAAGCTTCCACATAAGCAGACATTAAATTCGGCTGAGCAACCTGTTGAAGAATTACCGTTGGACCAGAAGCTCTTTGAGCCTGTTGTAGTTGAATGATCGGTGTGTTATTCTGTATAGTTTGAAACCTGACGTGGCCGGATTGAGGTATATTCGAAGCTCTCAAAATGTTTGGTTTTATTCCCTTGGCCCTTGGCTTTGGAGTTCTTGGAGACCTTGGCTTTGATGTTTTGGCCTGATGGATCCCCGGGTTCATTGCAGCTTCATGCGAAATGGTTTGAACGCCAGTTGATAAAAATGTTGGCGAAATTTGCGGACTTGGAATGGTCTGAGAGCTAGTAGTGCTGTCTGGAGATATGAGAGGGACGTTTATTGCACTTTGTGTAATACTACTGTTAGAATCTGTTGACAGTAAAGGAGGATCTGTAATCTCTGTTATTTGAACTGTGCTCTCCTGTTGCTGTGGTAATACTGTTGTATTAGGTAGCGTAGTTGTAGTCCTAGTATACTGGGTCTGTACAATCATGTCATTAGACGTTAATACTGTTTGATGAACAGTTTCTACAGTAGCGTGAGTGTGAATTTGCGGAGTCATTATCGCCTGGGCAATTGGTTCGATTTGTATGCCAGGGTGTGGGGAAGGGACGGAGGCTTCGACAGGCGAAGTGGCCTGTATATCTTGATAATCAGATGACAAGGTGTGCCCCTCAGACGGGGACATGGTGATGAATTGCGGAGAGCCAATCGAGGAGCCAATACTGGGTGAAAACCTTGAGTCTGGAGATGCAAGCTTGTTGTCCATTGTCTCAGAGTCACTGTCGCTTGTAGTCATTATATCACAGGTTGCAAGATGCCTGTTGTAGCTGTCTTGAGTTCTGTAAGTGCATCTACATCTCTTGCAAGTAACAGGTTGATCCACAGGATCAACTAACGGCAGATATTTAGTTATCAAGCAAGTCCCTAATTCGTCAGTACCTTGGGAACAAGGAGAAGAACACTCGTCATCGCTAGAAACATCGTCCGCTCCGTCAAGCTGAGGTATTTTGAAAGAGAGTCTATGATCAGGACGAAGGGATTCGTTTGACTCTATTTTTTTGCAATGTATCTCTTTAGAGCAAGTCAGGCTTTCGTTCCATCTTAATTCTGGAAATCCAGATGCATATTTATGGAAATTTGTATTATTCTCGGTTTCAGCTTCGCAGGATGACTCGTCGTTAGCTCCGTCAACCTGAGGAATTCGGACAATTGATTCCAGGGCATGGAGAGGGGGGACTCGATCCTCTGTCGTGTATTCTGGGGAGCTGCATTCGCTAGAACTTTCTATATCTGCAGATCCATCGACTTGTAGAATTCGTGGATGTTGTCTAGCATGCCAAAGTAGTCTTTTGTGTTCCTTTCCCTCGTCGCGAGGAGAAGCGCGGCGTCCTGCTACGCTGGAATCCTCAATACAGTATTTAAGCTCTCTGACAGATTCTGAGATAATACTTGGAGGACTGGCTCTTCCTACTGTGACCATAATACTTTCAGGTATTCTAAGCTCATGTAGCATTGGCGTTCGATCGTTTTGAGATTCCATTACCGTCACGGCAGCCTCTGACCTTGTAGAGTTTGAATTCTTAGGTATTTTCCTCCGTTTCATTGTCGGTGCGTAAGTTCCATCCAATTTATAGCTCCAAGTTAAGCTGCAAGATCTTTGGTGATGCCTAGGACCAGCTACAACAACTGAATTGTTAGACATCACTTCGGACTTTGATCTTTTCAACTCCCTGCCCCCGAATTTTTGGTTCTTAGAATTAAACAGATCGTCGACAATGTCTTGAACTGAACTTTTAGCTTCTAGGTGAAGCCAGAAGTCGTTTTGAGTACCGAGTTCAGGCATGGACGGATCCATTTTCGAGACTTTGCTCTCAGCTGGTTTTATTATCTCGTCTACTTCAGATGGCAAAATTTCGTCCTTCAATAAATCCGTGCCAAAAACACTGTCGCTTTTCAAATCCATAGCTAAAAAGTCCTCATAAGTCATTTTAGGAAAAATATCCTGCATGGAAATTCCGTCTAACAGATCATGGGGCAGATCTTCAAATATTGCTTCCTTCAACTCTGGTGGTAAAAGATCTGTGTTATTTTGTTCTGCGAGATTTTCGTCCGCTTCTTTATTGCATACCGAATCAATGAGTGTATCCAAAGTTTGTTTCACCGCCAGACGCTCGAGCCTGAGTAAATCGAGTTTTTCTCTTTCAATTTTGTTCTCTAGCTCTTTTGAGTGATCAATAGTTACATTATTTTCCATATCAACAGCTGCCTCGGGTACATAAACTTGAACAAAAGTCCTGATGTAGTATCTAACAACTTTCAAAGGATTAACAGTGGACCAATAGAGTCTAGAGCACTTGTAATCGCTTGGTATTAATTTTTCAACAGTATCAGAGAACTCGGGAACAATACTGCCAAGACAGTCAATCGTCAGAGATCCAATCATCACCTTGACTTTATGGGATTCAGCATGCTTCTTTTTCTTACGATCAAGCTCCACATAAACAGGTCTTTTTAGGTCGAACCCTTCCTCAGACTGTGGCGTTTTATCCGAGCAGTTCGATAGATGTAAGGTACAAAAGACTGTCTTGTCATCATTGAATGCAAGTTCGGTATTTCTTGCACATGGATAATGATAAGTCCCGTTACAATTCTTACTGCAGCATCCAACGCTAGCGCCTTTTTTCCCGCATTCTGTACACCGTATTAATTTTCCCCTTGAAATAGCGCTGTGAACATTTTGCAGGGATCCATCAATCTCCTCGAAAACCTCATTAGACCAGAGAGCACAGTTTGCATGTACCCATTCGTTCTGACCGCAATAAAGGAGGCGTCCTTCTCTAGTAGATTGTCCGTCACCAAGTCCTTTGCATAAACAACAAGATCTGCTGTCCTGGAAGTTTATGTTGTTGTAAAGGTTTCCGGATTTAGCCGCAATCGCTTTCGGTGCCCTGAGAACTTCTTCTTTCCAAGTTTCTAAGATTGAATCGTCTAATTTTGCCAAAGAATTGTCAACATCTTTAAAATACGATTCTTTAGTGGGCGTTGACAGGCCTCCAGTGCTCGAAGTTATTCTTGAATGCTTTGGATCGAACCAAGGAAATACTTCTCTCAAAGTTTTGTGGTAAGCTTCAATGAGGTCTTGATTAGATGCTCGGTTTATAACGTGCTCCATATCGCAGTGAAACTGTAACAAAGATCCGTACTCGTTACCATTTACTTTACGTTTGACTGACATCAGCGTCGGCGAAGGCCTCGCGATAATCTGTTGCTCCAGACAAAGGCACTCTTTAATTTCGGACGCGGAACTTCGCGGAGTTTCCTGTTCGATAGAAATCTCCTTCGCTTCCATTATCTCCTGGCCTTCTTTGGGTAGGCAATTTTTAACTCTAACTGAACATTCTTTGAGATGAAACTTCTGTCTTAAACGTCTGAGTCCTCTTCTAGGTGCATCCGTGGGCTGATCATCTGCTTCAAAGTCTGATTTGCTCGAATTATCAGACTTCAGACTTGTGCTTTGATTTGAATCCGCGTCAGTAGATCTCTCGCTGTTACAATCATCGTATTCTTCGAATCTGTTGATTATTTCCTTACCGTTTATTACGCATATTTCACGTTTTTCGTCCGAGAAATCGAGCTTCCTAACGCTGGATATTGGCCTACATAAGCACTCCTTTCTAGGACTCCATTTCAGCGCTGCACATGCTTTCCTGTTTTTACTTAGTGATTTTATTACACCGTTAAAACCAGCCTTAAGTTCAACCTCCACAGCATTTCGCCATTTAGAATTAGGGTCACAGACTGGTGTACATTGCCGACAATTGAACTGTATGGAGTCTGGTAAATAGCTAAGGATCTCGTATCTTTCGTCTGAGAGCCCTTCGCAACGTGCGTGAACCCAGTAAGAGCATTCATTACATTCCATCATCTGTAGAGACAAGGGGAACCGAATTAAGGACGAAATTTCAATATTCTTAATAATCTAATATCCCGTTTTTATGTATATTTTATTATTTTTGTTACCTTTGTATCGAAGTCATTTTCATCATAACATCTCTGGCAAAGGGGGCAATAATTTCCACGTTGTCTGAGTTTAAAACACATAGAGCAAAGAGGTAAATTTCCAACGTGAACACTGACCCCTTCGCTTCCGCAACTTTTACATTTAATACAACTCTGGCAGATGTAGGGTCTGTCAGGACTGTAGAGTCTCGAGCTCACACCAGACTTTGATAGGCAGGAGTGATGGAAGGATTGACGACATCTTATGCAAGACAATTTTGGGCCGGATCTCAGACGACATGTCTGACAAATTGTACACCGAGGACAGCACCAGTTTGGCTGTGCACATGCAGTCCACTCGCTAGGCTCAAGACAAAAAGCGTGGTACGGCTCACAGCAGCATTGGCAATGGATGAGCTGTGGAAAATTCGACTGGGATAAGCTTCTTAATTCACATTTTCACTGTGAACTTAAGTTAGGTGATATTGTACAAAAATTTATCATCTTAGTTACAAAACTAATGAAATATGATTGAACAAGATTTAAATAAAGGCAAACTTTTGTCTACCGGGTCTTTGCCAGCGCTGCCACAAAGGTAACATGTTGCAGGAATGTGAAAACCTTCGGAACCAATCAAGGCAAAACCTTTAGCTCCAACTTCGGCAGGATCATACTGTTCCCAGAAGTCTATAGAAACTGTATGGACTGTGTGGACTGTATCGACGGCGGTCTTAGACAGAGAGCGTATCTGTGAAGTAAATTAATATTAATATTCGAAAGTAAATATAAATTCGAATCTGTGAAGTAAATTATGTTTAATATTCGAAAGTGAGAATTACAAAGCTGTATCAAATTATTTACCACTGGAGGATGAATAGTCGATATATTTTGTTGTATCTGCAGTTTCCCTCTCCTCTGAGACGTTTGTTGTACGTTATTGTTAACTGTATTCAAACTTTCGTCCTGATAGGCCTTAAGTATTTCCTTGTCTTTAGATAGGTCTTCAATCTTTTTTATTTCTTCCGTCTTTTCGTCCTCTTTCTGTAGTCTAGGAATGTTCTTTCCAGTTTCAACACTATCCTCTTTACCCTCACCGGACGGAAATGTAGCGATTGGTTGGCCAAGGGCTACACTAGCACTTCGACACACGTGTTTAACTCGAGGTCCTTTCAATTCCAGTCTTTGTCTAACAGGCTGAGAGAATTGATCCGTTGCAGACGAATCCAAAGAGGGGTTTTTAACTTTCTTTCGAACCTTTATTCGATTATCTTTTCTTCTTTTCTTACTCGGTGATACTGATATTGGATAGTCAACTGTAAACGTGAAAGAAAAGATGTAACTTATTTATAAAAAGCAAAGGGAAACCACAAAAGTTGAAAAATATTAAGAATTCAATTATTCAAATGATAAAAATCTTGGAAAGATTTTATAAATAGATAAATTATGGAAATCTTTACATTTTTCTAAGTTGCCCAATGCCCCTGGAACAGTATTTTGATGGCTAGTTTTTTGCCCGAGCATATCGAGGCCGTTCCAACTAGTTGCAGACTTGAATAGGCTCCTTTCCAAGCTGTCTTCAGCTGGCCAGCCCAATTTGCAACCCGTCAATCTCTGCATTTGTCCCTCGCTCTCTTCCTGGCAAGTGGTCATTGGTGCAGGCTGAGATGTAACCAAAGGATCCCTCATCAAAGGTGGAAGTAACAAGTTTAATCCGGCCCTCAGAGCTGCCGGTATGTTGTAACATTTCAGGCACATTTTTAGCCAGCATGCAAGACATCTAGCTTTATAAACGCATCTCATCAAGTTCCATTGCTGACTTCTTACGACTGCTGGTACAAGACAAAATCCATCTCCCTTGTGGCATTGGAGAACAGGGAGTGCGTTGTTTGTCGATTTTGCGCAAGCATGGCGTTTAATCATCTTACTGATGAATTTTCTACACGATTCACAGCTGTGGATACCAAATTTACGTGCCTGTTTAACAAATCGATAAAAACGCACCGCTCCGCATACTCCACACTTTACAGTCGCAGCTGGGCCTGAAAAATAAGTAAAATAAATAAATCTAATGAGTAAAAATCGCTTTAAATATCTTGTACAATTTCCGAATAATTTCTCACCAGGATTAGAATTTCCGCTCGAATTACTGTGAGCATTAGCGTTTGAAAATGGTCCCTCAGCACCACCAGAGTTTTTATTGTCCAATTTCAGTCTTGCTTTGCGCAGGATCACCTTGCCGCCATTTAACTTCATTCCCGTCCATTCCGACTGTTCATCTTCACTATTGTTGCTGTGTTCACTTTCTGTTTCTGAAAGAGTGCTCTCTGTGTCAAGGCTGTGAGAATTCAGAGAGGATACGCTCTTCTCGCTGCCACTTTCTGCATTTTCTTCAGCTGAGGCTGATGGTGAAGCATTATTTTCCAAAGCTTGAATATTGTCTGTAGAATTATGAGTAGGAATTTCAGGATCTGCCCTAGGATTTGAAGAGTTTGCTGCCGCACTGAGAGTTCCGGAACGAGTCTGAACTCTGGAAGACTCAGAATTAGTGGAACTTGAATCGGGAAGAACTTTTGTAGGTGTGAGAATAGCTTGCTTGTTGCCTGTACAGTTAGATGATTTATTTAATTGAGATGCGGGCAGATCCTGAGAATGGGAAGAGGTTTTTCCACCGGAAGATTTATTTTTATTATTTAAAATTTGAGATTTTCTAGACTCGTTTAAACCGGCCTTTGCAACCTGTCCATTGGATGTAGAATTAACAGATTTTTCAGCAGCCGTCGCAGCCTGATTTAAACTAATCGATGAGTTAGCTGCCACATTTTGTACAATTTTTTTGGACTTCTTCATTTCTTTGTCTATTTCCTCGCGAGACCTTAGCTCCGAGGCACTGCCCTTTGAATCAGTCAATATTTTAGCCTTTTTATGCTGTTTTTCATTGAGACTCTCGCTGCTGTTCTCTGGTATACAAGTTTCTTCTAATTCTTCAATAAATCTTTTATTTGGTTTAATAACCCTCGACGAATGGACGCTTCTTACTGGTAGAACGAATTTTCTCACCGAAGCGACTTTTTCTCCACCTGAATTCGACCCATTACGAGTATTAATAGAGCCACCTGACTTAGCCCTTTGGAGCAATCTCTTAGCTGTACTATTGCGAAGTTGTCTAGTTCGTTGATGCCTTTCTAAAATATTATTCACAGGTTTTAAGACCGGGGTTTTTCCAGCACATAGAGACTCAGCTGCGACGATTACTTTACTTCTGTTATTTTTCACCCTGCAAATTTTCCTTGTTTCATCCACCTCAGTTTTATTAGCAATATTATTTTTACTTTTCCCGCTTTGGGTGAGAATTTTGCTGCTCCTTTTATCCGAGTCGTTTTTATGCAGCTTATTATCATCCCTCAAATTTTCTTCTATAGTTTTTACATCATTAATGTCTTTTCTAACGCTACACTTTGAGGGAACCTTTTTTAACGGCGGTTCACCTACTTCGGTGTCACGTTGCTGCGTTTTAACGTAACATACCGAAAGTTTGGCTTCTTTACTGCTAAACCCATGAAACGGCGGGTGTTCCTGTAAACAAACGTCAAACATGTTTTTTTTTTGCTTTTTTTCTTAGTTTTTCTTGTTCAAGCATTCGAAATTCTTTTTTCATTCTATTTCCGGAGCATATTTCATTCGGAATTAATAAATTCTTAGCGAGAGATGGAAAAGCGTCATGAAAATTGAGGTTAGGATCGACGAAGGAGGGTTTATCTAGGCGATAGAATGAAGCGTTTCAACGAGTCATTGACATTTTAAGAAAGGATTAATGAAAAAAAGATAAAAAACCAAAAAAATCTTTCATAAACAGCGGACTTTAGCCACTCATGTTTTTATTAGAATGAGTTAACCCGTGGTTAGCGGATTGTCAGCTAGGTGATTGTAGTTTTTTTATTTTGTATTTTTTTTTCATTTTTCATGCTGATAAAATTGTGTCTCGCGGCTACTCGAGTAAAAAGAATTTTAGACATTTGTTTGGTGTGAATGTTATTTAGGTTATTATTGAATGGAACAGAGAGAGAGAGAGAGAGAGAGGGGGGGGGGGGAGAAAGAGAGAGAGAGAGAGAGAGAGAGAGAGAGAGAGAGAGAGAGAGAGAAAGAGGAGAAACAAATTGATATGAATTGAAATACGAGAAAAGAAAAATATAATTGAGTATAATATGTGTTGGAGTTGAGTAAAGAGAAGAGAAGCAAGAGAAAAAAAAAGACGAAGATCCCGACGCGTCTAAAATCACGTCCGGGCGGGGGGGCGGGGAGGGGGTTAGGGTCAGGGGGGGAAACGACGGGGTATGACGCGTAATCATCGGTTCGACATAAGTAAATTACCTTTTCGTTGTCACCGAAGGTTTTGTTGAACAGGGAAAGTCCGTAGTAAATATTCTCGGCGGCGACGACGGTTACGGGTTCGGTTTGGGTCGCCTCGGGTCTACCAAGAACCTTGATTCGCTTCCTGGTGACCGTTTTCGGCGGTTTACCGGGAAACTTGGACCTTCCCATGTTCACTTGTATTCGGCTCGCGCGACCTCCACCTCGTAGCGAAATTCTGTTTCCATTTTAACGCCAATTTTACCGAGGCCCACCACCAACACCACCACCAACAAACTAACACCACAATATAATCATCCAGCCAAAACTCACGTTACTCACACCAAGGTATACAACCCTCGTAAACCTAAACACGATTTGATACACACACGGAACTTGTAGCGCTACACGCAACTTCGTATAACTTCGTTACCCCAATTCGGAAGTGTTCGGACCCTCGCCAAGAAATGCGCGCGAGACGCGAGTTCTATCGTTCACACAGAGTAGCTCTACAACCTCTTCTCATCGTTGTATACGTATAGTATTCATTCTCGCCACTCGCGTCAATCTTCATACACACGTATCAATGTGTGCACGCGTGTGTTGCGTGTGTACAGTACCCAACAATAAAAATCCAAGCCTCGAGAGTTCGAGCCGCACGGCAGTCGGCAGCCACGGCGCCGCTACTTGTCAAACACGCGCGCTTTATTACCGAAGTTCCCGAAGGCGAAGTCCCTCCTCTGCCCTCTCTCGACTCGCGAGTGTAAACGACCGCGCGCGACTCTGACTACTCTCTGCCGGCTCTCCGGCCATCTGGGTTCAGGGACGAAAAGTAGCCGGGAACGAACGAGGGGAACTCGGGCCTGGGGACGCTGATGTAGTACATACATACATACATTCGAGTATTAAAACACTTGTTGTCTTGTTTTAATCAAATCAAATGGTAAAGATTTATTTTCAACGATATTCATTATCATATGATTCAGACCAAACACCTACGTGTTCATTTCGTTTCATCTATTGATAGACGAATTATTATATGATCACTCAAGAGTTAAATCCACACTGACATGTAATACACGGCTACGTTACAGATCTATACTGTTTATTATAATATCTTAACAAACAACCATTAGCTCTCTCTTATAAATTCCGCGAATTATTATGATGATTATGCGATGTTACTCATTTATACAAGATGTTAGACTAACTGACTCAGAGGCCCGTAACATCGCACTATAGTATCGTTTTATTCGTGATTTCTATGTCGTACTTACTATAGGTATGTATGTTTGTACGAGAAACCAGCCGGGGGGAACGGTCTAATTTGCAATAGTTTCGTGGATGGCATACCTACCTACCTACCTACCTACCTTTCGCTCACTTTGTCTTTGTCTGCGCTTTGTTGCCGGAGATTTATTGGCCTCAGTGATGAAGGACATTACTACATACATATAAGTCGATCCGTGATCCTTATTCTTTTAATTTTATTTTTTCTATCTAACAAACTCCGCCCAGACGTGCGAATTTGATATATCTATGTATACATGAAATGCGCGCATAGTTAACTTGTGCAAAAAAATTCATTCTTCACGAGCCTTATTATTTATTATCGCGAATATTCAAACCGCTCGTAAATTATTTGTAAAATAATTTTCTCGGAGCTTGATAATGAATACAATTTCGTTAAAAATCAGGATCTCTTTTTCAGATATAGCAATGACCGAAATTCAGAGCTCAGAAGTCGCGGAATCTACGGGAGAAAATAAATCCCTACCTAGAACCGTAGAATTTGGTCACGAGGAATTAGTCAAATTAACAAAAGAAGCAATCAATAAAATAATCGAAAGCGATCCTTTATTTTCCGGCGTTCCCTCTGATGCTACAATCGAGGAAGTTAAATCCCAGTCAGCGGTAGCCCAAGGTCAAGCGATAACTCTTTATTTGAATCGAGGAGAACTGCCGAGGCTTTCCATTGTGGTAAAAATAAATAACGACCGAAATCTCATGATTTATAGAGAAAAACTACTTATTTATAGCTTCCTGAATGTTCAATGCTTAGGTACCGCCTCACGAGACAACAGTTCTTGACTTAAAAAAGGCAATAAAACGGCACACGCAATTAGCCCTGAAGAGAGTAAATGTGAGGAAGAAAATCAGCTGGAAACACGTGTGGAAAAAGTACAACATCTCATTCGATGGAATTCAGCTAGTAAACGATAATGAAAACATAAAGACTTATGGTCTGATTAACAAGGTGGAATTAAACTATGTTAAAAAGAGAAGAGAGAAGAATAAGACTGTTGAATGAGACTCATGGTTAACATATGTATCATATTTTAATAATCGCTACTAATAAATTACACTATTTATCATATCTAGTATAATAAATTATCTCAAAATGTATTTTACCACTTATTTTTTAAGACTTGATTTATTTTTGCTTTTGCTCTTGTTCTGGCTCAGGGGGTCTAATTTCACATTGTAAATTAGGAACGCAGTCCTCCAGCATCATGCAGGTCAATTCTAGCGAAGCAGAAGCGTGATAATTTGTTACGACTAAAGTTTTCAGTGATTGCATTCTGTAGAGTGCTTCTAATCCTCGTTCGCTCACATTTATACAATTAGATACGTCGAGATATTCAAGACTAGCAAACATGCTGGATATTCTGTCCAAACACCAGTCATCGATTGTCTTGCAGCCTTTTAGAGATAGGGATTTAAGATCATGGAGATAACGCATGTTCACTAAACCCTCGTAGTAAAGGTCTATACCATTTGCGTCAATAGCTTCTATCAAATATTCCGGGGTATATTTTGATGGCAGATCGTAGTTGTCATCTTCGTCTCTTTCAACCCAGTCAGTATGGTTCATAAATCTCACCTTACCGCCGCGATGAACTAGGAAATGTGCCGTGGCTAAATTAGATCCAAGAATCTCGTGCCTTTCCTTTACAAATCTTTGATCGTAAATTTCTAAATCTCGTCTTCTTCTATTCCACCAATTACCTATCGCTTTGGCACTCAAATCCCACGGCGCATTCATCATCACCAAAAAGTCTGTCGACGGTCTACCGCCCCGGTCAAATACCTTCAATTTTGTTGCGAGTTTGTGCGTTGTGTCGTAATGCGGTCGCCATGACTTTAATGACGGAGTGGTTTTTGTTTCGGTAAATGGATCGGGGTCGTCAGATTGACTTATAAATCTCAACCCTTTTGGTTTCGAAGAATAAATATTTCCCGATACATCGCGTACGGTTAATTTTAGGCGTCTTATCTGTCTCGCGAACATGACGATATATTTTTAGAGAAATCAAAATTCGAGGTTAGGATTTCTTTTAATTCGAAATTTTTTATACTTTAGCTTGTTATTCCTCTCTTGCTTTGTTGGTTTTATCGTCTGCGAAAACTCGACTTATTTTCATTCAGTATAACCGACGAAAATCTAGTTGAGTGTACAATTTTTTCGTTTGAAGTAACGTTTGATTTTAGGTTAAGTTCGATTATGTTAGGTTAGTTTAGTTTCATTATCCGCCATCTTGTCGCGTCTGTTTAAAGTCTCGATTCTCGAGTCGATTATCAAACTTTTACTTGTTCCTAACTATAACCTGACAGCTGTCATATCAGAGTCATGCCCGGTCGTACCTGGAATTTAGTGTAACATTCTTAAAATAGAATAAACAACTTAAATACGAGGGTTAAATTTGATCGATCAGGCGACCCGGTGTTGCGATTTATTGCCTTCCTTTATCGCCCATTTTCTTTCGTATTTTATTTTACAAAATATCTTCTCGTAGATTCGATATCTAAATTACCCAAGGCAATACATACATACATACATTTTCAGTCATTCATTCATTCATTCGTTCTTTCATTCCATTCCATTGATTTTCACTGCTTCGTATCTGCATCTGACAGCGCGTCGAAAATAAATTTTCAATAATTCTGCAATCGTATATAGTTTGACCTCGATCCTCGTAGAAATTTAACGATTGAAGAAAGTACCATTTCACGGTAATTATCACTATGGAAGATATGCAAGAGGAGGTAAATAAAATCGTTATTTATTAACTCGTAATATTACGATTTATAATACTTGTCCGAATTGTAGGTTAAGGTCGTCAGGAACTAGTCATTTCAAAACTAAAAATCAAAGTCCAAAGTTATTCTATTCGAAAGATTTACAGGGTTTTATAGCTATTTGATAAATAGGTTGAAGAAACTTTCGTAAATTCAATAAGTTGATTGTTTTTTTATTCTATTTTCGATCAATATTTTTATCATATTTCAGACCCAATTTGTTGTCGACGACGTTAGCAAGATTATAAAAGATGCAATCGAGGTGTCCATCGGAGGCAATGCCTATCAACACACTAAAGTAAATCAATGGACATCTCACGTAGTAGAAGCCTGTCTGGGAAACCTAACGAAGCTACAGAAACCGTACAAGTATATCGGTGAGTAGTCTCTGTATAATAAATTCTGTATTTTTCTAACATTATTGTAGCTTATGCTTTGGCGACCTCGGCCCATCTTCAAGGACTTTGGTATTTAATAATGTTGAAATATTTATGACATAGAGGTGATAAAGGAGGGAGAAGCCACTCCTCGGTCGCACCTAGCCATATTTGTTTAAATTTTCACTTTGTAAATTCTTTCAAGCCCGTAGAAACTCATCTTTTAGATCCTGTTGACTAGATTCAGGGATTTTGAAAAGTTTTTGTTTACAGATATAAACTTTTAGGGTAGAATTCTTGTCTAGGTTAATATAAAGCATATTAATTACAGTGACTTGTACCATCATGCAAAAGAACGGGGCTGGATTGCACACTGCTAGTTCATGCTTTTGGGATAATGCAACGGACGGAAGTTGCACTGTTCGCTGGGAGAACAAAACCATGTACTGTATTGTATCTGTTTTTGGTCTGGCCATATAAATTCTTATTAATATTAACCCTAGTCCATCCAAAATCAAATTAAATGAGTTTTTGTCTTATAAAAGAGAAAAAAGAAACAAAAAAAAAAACATTACAATTATATTTAAGTTGTAAATTACCTTTGAGAGAATATTATTGGGAAAATGATTTTACAAACTTTATGTGCAAGATTTCTCTTTTTGGAAAAGACAAATTCAGTTAAACCCAATTGTGGAATTAATTTTTCCCAGTAGCCTGAGGTATAAACAAATGTGCATTTTTATTATCATAGTTCTTTGAAATTAATATTGTTAGTCAATTCGATATTTAGGGTCAGAGATTATTCAGCAGCTAATTTTGTATTTCTTTGCTTTTCTTCATATATAAATATAAATGCAAATTCTGATAGCGTATTTTTCAGCAAGAATTACAATGCTTAGTTCTATCAAAGTAATGAAAAATTAATGATTGTGCGGTATCGTTTAAATATTGTGAAAAAAAAAGTCCGACGGTGTCTAAATAATTTATGTAAAGCGGTGTTTCGTAAATTGTTCAATCATAATATGTAAATAAATAAAAGTAATAATTCTCTTCTTGTAAATGTTGGGAGGTTTTATTTCTTGGAGTTTTCACAAAAAACGGGATAAATCCAATAATTGATGAGACAATTAAGTATGTTTCGTCCGGTTTTTATTATAAGCAAATAGAAATAATAATGATATTTTCTCATTAGGTCAGTGGCGTAAAATAATTGGAAACAGAGAATGGATATTATTTATAAGAATTCATAGTACTATCTTATATCTTAGTTCTATATCAGGTATAAAAGAAACTTAGTTTAAATTAAAGTTAAAAAGCTGGGTACGCTAGAATACTGATAGCACTTAAAAGCAATGATAAATGTGTTTTTTAGTTTCTTTTTTTTTATCTATATATATATATATCTTTGGTGCGATAGGAACAGACGATATTCTTCATAATATTGATTCAATGGAACATATTCAAAATAGCAGTTTCTCTTAGTAATCGAATATCTTACGTGTTATACATTTTCTACGTACATACATATGTATATATACGTTTACTATCACAACATTTGTCATTTTTCGCAATCACAACTTTACGGAATGTTTCACTCTCAGTTGATCAATAATAATCAATACACATCTATTTTCGAAAAAGAAATTTCTATCTTACTATAGAAACATACATCACTTAGTACAAACGATACAAAATATTATATATTATGAAATGAAAAATGAAATAGTTTTATAACATATTATTAAAAGCAGATGTAAAGAGCCTTTGTCAAAGGATTTTGTATCAGGCAGATAAGATTCATATTGTAAAAAAATTTCTATTCCAATTAGTATTGGGATTTATCCAAGTAAACTAAATTTTGCTCTTTTTTTTCTTTCACAGAATGGAGAAAAAATATCTTTCAGTATATATGATTTTACCGATTCAATCAATTTTATGAATTAAATTATGTATTTGAAGATTGTAGAAGGCTGGAAAGCAGGTCCTGTTCATCAGGTTCATCTTCATCTTCCAAGAGGACCATGTTGATGTTTAAATTATCCCCAAACTCATCGTCAATGTACAAATCTTCGACTGTGTTATCTGGTACTTCCTGTTAAAAGCCAAAAATATTTTTATCTTCATTGTTTGAATCTTCAAAGACGAATTCAGAATTAAGAAATGAAATCTTACCCCTCTTCTTATGGGCAATCTTCCAAGTGGCGAAACATTGCAGGTAGATCTAAACTGTCCGAGTCCCGCAGGAAGCGATCTTCGTCTAGCAAGTAAATTCCTGTGTTGGCAAGATTTGCAACCTTTTTCCTGAGATTTGTTGCTTAAAAATATCATTGCTGTTGAGATAAGGCTTCTCTCAGCCAAATGGTTCAAGCTATCATTCGCATCGTCTGTACAGCCATTGAATAAATCATTGCAAGTAAAATCCTGCAATCTTTGAATCAGGGAGTCGTCAATCCTTGACATTGTGGACATTTTATTCCCAATATCATTGCTAGGTGTATCAAGATCATGAGAAGTGTGACAAAAAGAAACGCATTTTGATCTTTCCTTCTCTTCTGCATGGGGTTTATCCGCAGACTTTTCCTCCCTTGGTTTACCAATGATTAATAGTGAGTCACGATCATCGATTGTAGATCGTTCAATGCTCTTAATTTCATCATCTGCATTATTACTGCCCAGCTTAGATCTGTTCAGACTTTCAAAGATCGATTCCTTCACCCCAGTATCATCGAGAACAATGTCTGAATCATTCAGGCTTTCAATCGGCGATAATTTATCAGATTCTTCAGTGTTTGGTGATGTTGAACGAATTATATCAGTCGCTCGATCCAAGGCTTCTTTCAGAGCTTGCAAGGGCGTACTTTGCGATGTTCTATTTTCAGTTAAGTCAATTTCAGTTGTGGGAATAGAATCGCCATGGAAAATGTTGGAATCTTCAGCTGCTAGGGTGAAGAAATAAAAAATGTTTAGTGTTATCGTAAATTTCGGATATTTTATAGTCTGATTTCAATTTTTTGGCCAATAAAAGTTCATTTTACCTGCAGCATCATTGCTGACGGTGTAAGTGAAGTTACTTTTTGGAGATCCTGAAGTTTTGGAAGGTGTTTTTTTATCTACGACCGAATGTTCCTGCAAAAGAGAAATAAAAAAAACTCCATGTATTGAAATTTTATTAATTGCATAATTTCAGTTATTTAATTGTTACAATAGCTCACTTGATCAGATTCTGGATTATCTTTTCGCATTTTAGATAAGCAAATTAATTTTTCCTTTCTCCAAAGTGAAGTTTCAAAGAAGCTAGAAGAACTCGAGTTCAGTGTGTGTGGTTGTGAAATTGCCTGTCTCAAATCCGAAGAAACGTGTGATTGAGGTGTCTGAAAATAAACAAAAGATTCAAACCAAGTTATAAAAAAAATTCAAAGATATATTAACAACTTTCACCCTGATCAATCAACTTACTCTCTGATTTTGATGACTCGCTGGTTTAATTAATGTTGCATTGTACTCGTTCGGTGACTTGGACGCTTGTGGTTCCAAGTTGATCTTATGACTTGCTGGCTTACACGGTTCACAGCTTTTCCCTCTCGCCTCCCTCAGAATTCTTTCTCTCGCTGGCGGACCTTGAAAATTAACTTATTATACATCTGTGTAACTTTAATTCTGATTTCAACTTCAATTTATAAACTTTATAAGGATCTAAAGGCTCTGTATATATCTTCAAATCCCACTCTGAATTTAAATAAACTTATTCTATCCCTCAAATCTTCAATGAAATCAAATAGCCAAAGTCAAGGTGCAATTATCTTACTCGATTGTGTAACATTGGGTACTTCAGATACTTCAAGGCTTGTGGGAGAGCTGTTACCATAAAAGAAGTTGGACCTCTTAGTAGCGAGTATTTCTTTAAGTTTTTTAATATCAGTCATGGTATCATTTGCTGATTCGTCGCTGCTTGAATTTGGAGTCTCAGTGGCAGTTGATGGTTCAGAAAAACTGCTTTCATAAGCGACTAGATTTTTCTTTTTGTTTGTTTTATCCTGAATTTCATTTGTCGATACTTTCTGCTTTTCAACATCAGAATGAACCATCTTATCTCTGCCTTTGTTAATCTTTCCAGGATTTGAAGTCACCTCATTCTTAACTTTGGCATTCCTTCTCGAATCTAAATACAAATTCGTGTTTTTCTTTTCTCTAAGATCCTTCACAGATCCTTCCCTGTTTTCGTTATTTACAAACGCACTTTGGTACTTTTTAGCGTAAATATCATTGTTTGAATTCTTTTCGACGCCATTATCCCCCAGCATTTTTTCCGAACTGAATAACTTTTTTCCCATCAAACTGTTACCGATTTCAATTGAATCTCGCTTGGGTGTTACTGCCGGGGATTTTACCAAAGGAGAAGTGGAGACTGGAGCATTGAACGTTTTTATTTGTGGATTATTGTTGTTTGAATGACGATCTACATAGATTGGATTTTCCTCTTCGTGTTGCAGCTGGAAAAACCGAAAAATTAAATTCACAGACTGGCTGGAAAATTGAAAAAAGAATTCTGGGATGAATAAAGCTTAACAAAACCTCTAGTCTCCGTAAAAATCTGTGTGTACGATTCATATCCAGTTTTCTCTTTCCTACATCAATCTGGAGTCCTGCTTCAAGAAGATTTCCAAGCAGAGGTGGAAAATTGTAAGTATCTGTAGGTACTCCACGTTCCCAGTGTATATACTGACGCTCGATTTCTACCTCGTTTAAACCGTTCCAAGGCACTCGTCCTACATTATTGGAAAATGAATACAATGAGTTTTTTTTTTTTTTTCAAGGGATAAAAAATTTTTATTATTATTATAGAGATTACAGTTTTTAGAAAACTGATTGTTTCATAGATTGAAGGATAATAATGAACGATAAAAAAGAAAAAAAATCAATGAAAATTATTATTATATACTGAAATTGACTTTAAAAATTTTTTTTTTTTTTTCAAGGCATGTTGCACTTACCAGTGCACATTTCCCAAATTAGCAAAGCGAGTGCGTAAACATCGCAGGCCTTGCTAGGTGCGTCTCCGTAAAACATTTCGGGCGCTTGCCACCTGAATATTTCGCTCCTCAGTCTCTCCTCCCACTCTCTGTGCGGTTTTGGCTGCAAGAAAATGTATTCAACATGTTATAACGGTAATTTTTTTTTTTTTTTTAATTTTCTTTTTACTTTTCTGTTGTTTTGCGATTTATGATATCCATACATGTGGGTTCTATTTTTCTCTATAATCATAGAACGCGAGCTTCTTTAATATATAATGTCTATAATTAATTCTTTAATATACATATAATTTTAGCGAAAAATAATTACGAACTTTGTAGGAAAATCTCGCGGTATATGTATAGTAGATTCATGTGTATAGTTATTGTGTTGCGAATAGTCACGGTCGAGGTAATTTCCCTCCCTCCCTTCCCTGCTTCTGTACAACATTATAGCTACATATGTACAGGCATTTTGAGGGAGAGATTAAATAGCCGGTAGCTAGTATACTTACACGTACATATTATAGGTATATCACGGTAATGCTGCTGGAAACGGTGTTCTTTGAAAACTTTGTGCGCGGGTTCGATTAATGGCATACAATAAGGACAAAACACATACCTATACCCACCGTCAGACAATTTCCTGTGCGATCTGGAATGCTATTTACTGAAATACAAACAAAAACCTTTGCACTAACCGCGACGATCTAACTAACGGTTCAGAGGTTTGACAAACCGAATCTAAAAACCACATCATTATACACCGATTTACGATTGTATATACCCACATATATATTTATATAGAGCTATATGTATACGTGGTATAAAAATTGTCCCCTTTTAATTATATTTTTAATTTTTTATTTCACACACCTTGATCATTTTTTTTTTTTCCAAATTCTTTTTGTTCGTCTCCGGCTATAATATACTGTTTCATTTGTGTCCTATACCGTACACCGCAGATTCGTTTAAAAATAAGGTGTTTTCGAAGCGGAAATTTAATCGCCTGTATCGAGATAAAATAAATTACCTTCTTTGTTCGTCATGCTTTCAGAGCAGACGACCATTACCGTTAAAGAGTGTTAATTGAAATCGCTATACCGATTTATTTTATATATACATATACAATATACCTTTACGTGCAGTTTCCGAAACGCGGCGATATCGTTGCAAATCGGATAAAATATTGTCGAAAAATTTTTACGTAATTACGGAAACTTTCTAGAAAAATTGTTAAAGGGAGAAGGGGCACCGGGTTACAGACAATCTATGTACTACAATTATTTACGCTAGAATTCGATACTTTGAAACCGTCTGCGCAGATATTTATTATACTTTATAATTTCGCGTATTGCGTCAACGCTTCTTTCCCACCCCGCAAAATGAGGAAAAGAGAAAAAAGAGCAAGAAAAAAAAAACGATAAAAAATAAATAAAAGCCTAGTATGTATTAACAGAATACATCGATTAAGTTCCAACGATTTTTAAAAAATTTTTTTTTTACCCCTTCCGAAATTTTGCTGAACGATTTTACGCGTTAATTATAATTTTTTAATTATTTTACTAAATTTTAATATATATACGATTGAATAAAAACCGAAAAAGATTGAATTATTGTTAAATTGAATATATTTACCTCGTTATCACGTACGGCGAGCTCCCAACCGCCAAGTTTAGCGGTTCCACTAGCCGCGAGGAAAACGCAGTGCGAGCTCACGGCCCCATGTACGATTCCCCTTGCGTGGGCGTGTCTGAGGGCATCGGCGAGTTGTCCGGCACATCGCGCCGCTCCCTGAACACTCACGCGTTCTCCCTGCTCGTGGACGTAGTTGTAAAGGGTGCAGTCAACCGACTCGAAAATCGCTACTATTCCGTGCTCGTCAGTCCGCGTTGTTCCCATGAGGAGGAGCGTGTGGGGGTGACGAATTTCCCTAAAAGATTTCAAAGAAAAAAAATATATATATATATATATACATTACAAAATGACGAATGAATGAATTAATGAATGAGTAAAATATGAATGGCTAAACTCACGTCAGGACTTCAAGGTCGGCGCGGACGGCGTTGAAACAGTCGGGATGTGAGCTGCGTCGAAGGGCAGTTCTGGTGTGTTGCCATTCCGCAGAAATAAGTTCGAGATAACGATCTTCGGTACCGGCAACCCAACCGACTTCGAATATTTCCGAAGCTTCGATATGCGGGACTCCGGGAATCAGTTGATTATCTTCGGTTTGTTTATTACGATCGTTGTTCGTTTTTTTGTAGTATATTTCATCGTCTTGTACTCGGTTATTTGTTGGACTTAATTTAGGCGATTGACTAGCCTCAGATCCTTCACCTGGATCGCGACGACGGTCTAGAAACGCTTGCAAAGCGCTTCTGTACGCCTCGCTGATAGATAATAATAATAACAATCATTCAGATGAGGAGGTGAGAAAATCCGAATTATTTATGCTTATTTATTTTTTATTTTTCGGAGTTTAAAGATTTGAATCGACATGGTAGACCGGTAGTTCGCATTTATTTGTTAACCTTAACCTGTTAGCGCGATTTTCGATGATTCGTGGAACGGAAACGGAACTTGAAATCTCTCCCGTGATCCCAGATCGCAAACATTGCTGGCAATCTGAGTTTAGACGTCGACGCTCGAAAACCATTGTTAAACTTTGCCTACGTCCGTCTCTAACTCGGGGAAAAAAAAAACAACAATAATGATGATATTGTAGTCAGAAATACGGCGAACGGATTGTAGAAAAGGCGAATTATTTATACGGAGCTTAAAAAGTTTACGTAGATACATGACATGCAATGAGGTTATGCCGGTAGCGTAAAATTTTATTACACGCATTGAATGTGAACGAGAAAACTTTCGCATACTTGAATAATTATTTACCTTTCGTCGAAACGCAGCTGTCTCACTACTCCGGACATCTTACAAGTAAATTTTGTTTGATTTTTATTAAAAAATAATAAGCCACTCGAATGTCAAATTGACAGAATATTACACAGCATAGATTACTCAGTATTTATGATTTCTGTTAGCAGCAGGGGATGCCGGGTAATGAGAATTCGGGTCTTTAATCAGTGTAGCAAACCGTTCGGCCAAATTTTTAATTTTTATCATATTTGCTTACGAGGTTACAGGTTTTAATTATATTATATTGGCTATTGTTATCGCGCCGCGGCGATACCGTTTTTATTTAATGTACAAAAATTTGGCCAAAGTAATTTTAATTATAAACTCTCGCATCGAGAGATAAGTTAATTAAATTATAATTTTTAATCTGTCGCGATCTTCTTTACCGACACGGTAATTAAAGTTCGTTTCCGGTTTCCCCGTATCGATAATCGATAGTCGAACCCCGGTTTTCATTTGTTTATAACGGGGTGCGCGTCGCGTTGCGTTGCTTTTGTTTTTTCTTACTTTGTTGATTGAAAATGGCGGTCTAACGTAACAAATCTTTCTAAACTTCCAGTTTTCGAGTGTTGTGTTGTGTTTTGTGTGTAATTTGTGTTGTGTTTTGTGTATTAAATCTGCGTATAGTGGAGTGTTGTGTTGTGTGTGCTCGCGTGTTTTTCCCCCCAACTACATACATTCAGCCACGGGACGATGGTTCCTTATGCCGTGGTAAGTAGAACAAAAAATTGAGCATAATTTTACTGTTATTCTACGCAAAAATTGTATACATTAGTTTTATACTCACTTATTCAATCCGCGTCGTTCGGGGGATGGCAAATTCCTTCTGTTACGATCCCATTGAACGAAGTCTCTGTAATTCATAAATCAAACATATTTATATCGTCGTTACACGTTCTCGTAAGATTTTGAACTATATCCTCAATAAGATGCCATGAATTAATTCTTTTATTACGAAATTTTTTATCCCATTCATTCGCCACGGTGGAATGATTTATATTAATTCATGTATGTACATACCTACGTACATACAGCTATGATATTATCTACCTGCACTGCAGCCTTCGGTATGTATTTTTATATTCTGTCCACACGTGTCTCTCGTATTCTATACCGCGGGACTAGGTGTTTTTTTTTTTATTTTATTTTTTTTTATAGTCGTAACATTTTAATCGCAAAGAAAGAGAAAGGTGTGCATTTATTTACATACATACGTACGGTAGTACATACGTATACCGGTACAGCAGACTAATTTTAAAACTAATTAAACTGCAGACAGAAAAAAAAATATAAATATAAATAAAAAACAAAGCTAGATATTAATTGGCGTCAGATGATCGTAAAGTACCTGACTTAATACGCCTATATACATATATAATAGCATAAAGAACTCGGTTATTTTTAACCAAACATTCGAATGATGATAAAAGTTAGCTACATACTCGTATACCGCACGTAAATCCGCATTACTATCTTCGTATGATGTCATTTTCGAGGTAACGAACCGTGTTACCGAGGTCCCGCTCGAAAACTAGGTGTACATGTATATTATACAGAGAATATATGTATCCTCCACGTCGTACTGGCTGCACGTTCAGAATTAAAATCGGTAGGTAGGTAGGTAGGTTGCAGTTATTTTGCCCATGCAACGTGAAACTATATACCTATGTATACATATATTGCTTTTTTTTTTTGTTTTTGGCGGAAATTCGTTCTTTTTTACTATCGGCGCCCGCCCGCACACGTGGAATTTAATGACAATTGACTTCCGCCTTTTTGAGCAAATCGAATATCATTCACCGCTTCATTTAACGCCGATTATTATGTAGATTCCGATCAGATTTACTGTACGTATATAAGTATAAATTGAATTCATTACTAATCGAGAAACCATCGTTTTATACACCGGAATATAACGAATCTTGACGAATGTCATCCCGCATAAATATATAATTATACAGTTTTGCGTATGATTTTTGACGTCATATCTCAGGGCCAACTTTCAGATTTACGTATACGTTTATATATATATTATTACGAAACCTTGACCCGAGAACTCGGCGAGCTCAAGCGATTAATTTAACGTCGATCAAGACCAGACAGAAATTTGTATTTGAACAAATATTCGAAAAATCTCATTCATCGTACATATCTTTTCATTAATAAAAATAGTAATAATTGACGTTGGTCGCAGGGCTTTCACACAGATTCAATATCACGTTATACTGTTATGTGTATGTACGTATACCTGCTATAGGTATCGTTAATTGGCTCACTGTTAGATTGTTATTCGTCGATCTACACACCGCGATCGCAACTCGCTCGCCTCCTTCCGGCCCATTCGGTATTTACTTCCGGTCTCTCTATGTCCGTGACGTAATCATCAATTCATTCCCATCCAACATATTGTATACGCATTATATATACCTATGTAGTTAGGTATAATCCAAGGGAACAGAAATATGCATATATATATATACGCGGATGAAAATTATCGAATTATATATTTATTGATCGTATATATATATATATATATATATAAATCGAGACGTGTAACATATGTATAAAATTTAAAAGTTCTATCATTTCTTACGCACGGATTATTACGAGGATGTGAAAAGATTGTAATTCGTATTCTCGCGCGGGATGAGCCACTATCGAATCTAGAAAGCGTATAGCATGTTGCATCTAGTCTTGTTCTTAATATCCACACATGTACACGTCGGCGTGCTGGTATAAGTTTCGTCGGTTCTGATCTGATTATATATCATATACATATACGTTACTCTAATCATAATTACGTAGAAACGTTCATCGTCAGCTGTATCAGGCATTGCCAACCAACAATTATAAGGATTTGTCGAGCTTAAGGTGTCGTGCGTTGGTTCCTTTCTTTCCTTATACTCTTACTATTTCTTTCTTCTTTATTTATTTAAGCACCCATATAATTGGATCGCGAGAAATTTTCACGGGTCGTTTGGCAAAGTTTTCACGTAGATCTAATCCGTAGGATTAACTTTATGTACATATATACGTACATAGCGAATATGTATATACGAACTTAAAACAATTCTTGGTTTCGTCACGGATTTTTAATTTGCACATCGATTAGCGTATGCCATAATTTATTATTATTATTATTGTTACACGGTTAGAATTGAACTCTAATAATTATCAAATCTATAGAAGTTTTTTGGATACGTATGATGTGTAGGTATATAAATATATTATCACTAGAGAAAATTAGAGCTGAACATTATAATCGGTCTACATACCGCCGTGGTTCTAATCCCGTAGCTATATATAATATAAATATAGAAAAGTGTGCCTATCTACAACGACTATTTTTTTTTTTTTTTTTCCTCTTTCTTTTCTTTCGGTTTTCATATATACAATTCCTCGGCGGGAGGGGATTAGCTCGTTAGGACGCGATTAAACAAACCGTTTCCGACGGTTTAATTAGAATTGATTACCTTATTGTACTGTAATTAAAAATATAATCCTACTCCCCGCAGAGCCGTCAACTCTATAGCCGAATGGCTAGGCGCTGAAAAATCGCTCGAGCATCATTCCGTATGCCCCAGAAGATCAACACCTCGGAAAAATAATCGGATATAATATGTAGGTGTACTATATATACCTGATGTATCAATTTCTTTTTCCTTTCTTCATTATTCCACAATCTAACTAAGTAAGTCGAATTTTTGCGGACGTAGGGCGTAACGAATACGTACATGTACATATGTATCTTAATATGTGTGAGAGGCACGTGCGTAGACGCGTGCGAATGATACCCGATCGATTCGTGTCATAGTTATATATCTGGGTAGGCATGACCGACGTCCTTCGCCTTCACGCTGATATAGTTTTCTATATAAATTTTCTTCTTCTATCCAATTCGACTGTATATATTTCTAACATTGTATATATATTATTTATACAATAACTGCATATATGTATATTGTTTTCAGACAATCTTTATTTCTCGCGATAATTATTAACACCTATTCCATTATACGGTGTTCCAATTCTAACCTATATACACATAATCGTTTGCTGTACATTATACATCGCGTTAAACCGATGTAATTAGGGCCTAAAGAAATTACTGAGGTCAGCTATGTTAGTATATGTATATATTTTCTATGACACTAATTCCCAGGTATACATTATACCTGGCGGTCTCTATTGTCACACGTACATACGTTTAGATTATAATCGCGGTTATTTTTAAAGGAAATAGAAGAACCTGATTCTATAAACACCTTTAATTATAGTTTATGGAATATTCTGGGAAATTTCTCACGCGCTTTTTGTCTCCCGGAGAAAAATGAATTTTTTATCTTTCTCTTCAGTTTACTTTTAACATCGTGTGTAAGAGACACGATGTCTGTCTGTTAATATATAGAATAATAAGTAATTATTATGTAATAACTTTGCCGCGAAGCCTAGACGCTACATATGTTTGTATATACTGTATCGCACCGGCTTACGAGGCAAAAGGTCAGATAAAGCCTCGTGTTTGTTTCCAAGAGTTGTGTGCAGGTCGTTTATTACATTTACTGATAATAAATTGATGGTATAGAATGATAGCGATTAGTGGATATGATAATTATCCGTTAAATATCTTGGGATAGAGCAAAATTTTCGTCGAAAATCGAAAGTTATAGGGAAATAAATTACAAGAATATTAATCATACGAAAAATTTATTATGAAGAGATAATCGTTCAAAGTTTATACTCGCGTTTGATGTATATAATTTTTTTTCTTCTACTCACTTTCTCAGCCATTTGAACATCCCCATAACGCACGTTGCGAATTTGTAAAAAATTCCAAAATACGATCTCACTATGTAAACTCCTAAAAAACGAGCGATGAAAATCGCCCCGAACGAGTTGTTATTGCTTACGGTACCGGTATAAATTTTATTATTTCTCGATCGGTTTACCACGCGATTTCGCACTACCGCGGCAGCGGCTAACTCGGTTTCCCGATTTGAAACGTTTGAACGATCACCCGGGAGTCTTGTAGCTACTACTATCCCGCGCCCCACGCGACCCCGAGTACGACGGCGCCCCCGACGGTCACTAGGCGAACATCTCGACCGCTTTTTCCCCTCGTCCTTCTCGCCTATTTCGGAATCGCGATTTTTATACAATTTTAGCATGATTTGAAGTTTTCGATTTTTTTTGTTTTTTTTAGTTTTTTCAAGATAGACGAAAAAATTGAAAAGGTCAGATTATAAAACTTATCCTTTTATTATTATCAATTATTTCACTTCAACTTTTTGAACAGCGGACGTTGACCTTTTTATTTTATTTTTTTGATCTTACCGTAAAATTTTCACCAATTTTTTTTTTCTTTGAAAAATTTGATCAGATTTAGGTAAACGATCTATTCAATGTGTCTAATTTTTTTCGATCGACTTTTCACAGAGAATCTATAAATTCTTTGTCGAGAGACTCGATACAGGCGGACTTACTTACTTATCTTGCACTTTGAGCCCGAGTATAAGGTCCCTGGCAACAAGGTGTTTTCAAATTCTCGATGTATATAAATACGTGTATATATACATTCCCTATTCTCAAGTTTAGTCGTCACATATTTACTTTGCTTACATTTGAATCGTTAATTGTACAACGATCGGCGCGCGGGTGGGCGCGATTTTCAAATATCTTACACATGATAGTAATTTCCTACTTTTGGTATAAAAGCGATGTGTACGTATTATTAGAGAAATTTTTTATTTTCAAAAGACACTGCAATTCGAACGAATATGAAATCTGTAATTAATAGACTAACTTGGTCTATCGATGATTAATTGTCTTATATATATATATTTTTACGCGTATACCTGTATAATGTGAGCTGTATCTAAAGTACTTTCTTCGAACGGTTCGCTGCACTCGCTAAATTACTTGTCATTTCCTTTTCATTTTGTTAGCTCTTGTAGCCCATCAGCAGCGTGGCCCTAGATTCTATGTTATTAGTTTCCTCGCTTTTTCTCTTTCCTTAGCTTTTTCTTTTTCCTTCTCCATCTCTTTCTCTCCATCTCTATCTCTACGGTATGTCTAGCGCCAGTTTAATTCCTTATCGGACCAGGAACTCGAAGATTTGCGGTAGGACTAGATTCCAGAGAATCTCGTTTGCGGTATCCACGCTACGCGCTCCGCTTGCTTTTACTCCGCGGCGCGTTGATTCCGAGCTTCTCTCTTTTCTTATTTTCTTAAATTTGTTTCATCATGAAACTTGAAAGCTTTATTACCGAGCCAGACGCTGCCTGCAGCAATCACCGCATCAAATGATAACAAACAATAATTGCAACTCGTTGAGTTTTTTTTTTTTTTCTTTTTATACTTCCTTCGCACTAAAGTTTATTATTACAAAACTGGGCCACTGCCGCAGCAACTATATACTCCTCGACGTGGGCAGCTCAGCGATAAGATTTTACAAAGGTTCTCACGATTAGTTCGTTTTTTTAATTTTTTTTTTTCTCTTATTTTACTTTCGAACAGAATTCAATCGACAAATCAGATTTTACAATCCCGTTTATTCGCTGGTGGAGAAGAGAGAAAGAGAGAGAGAGAGAGAGAGAGACCGATTAGAAGAAATAATAATAATAAAATTAAAAAAAAATAAAAATTATCAAAATGACTTTTTTCGTTTTTTTTTTTTTTTTTCTAATTTGCAATTCAAAAATCGTAGAAAATTTGGAAAGAAATTTATTTATTAATTTTTTTTTTCTCGATTTTCACATTATTTACCGGCTGCGAAATAGATTTCAGGTTACTAACTTACGGGCTGCTGGAAAATGTCGCTTACACAGTTATAAGTTCTTACCATTTCACATTATATCTATTACCAATATAGCTGTGAGAAATTTTATTCAGTGTATAGAGAATCGTAGACAGATGGCGCCACGGGTGTAGCCATCGCTGTGAACTGGATTAAAACGATATAATTTAAAATTAATATATATATTTATCGTCAACTAAATTTTCCGATCGATAAAAAGAAAAAAAAAAAAAAAATTTGTGTGCACGTGTGTGTGTGTCTATTTTTTTTTTTTTTCATATTCTTATTAATTTTTTTTTCTTCGATTTATTTTAGACCTAAGACGAGACTTGTTCGAACAATTTTTTCTTCTATTTTTCACGGTCAAGTTAAAAACGAACACTATCAGGGTGTATATATATAATGTACAATAAATAAATAGGCACTTCAACTACCCTTGACTACATTATATAACGAGAAAAAAAAAATCCATTAAACTGCAGGGGCGTTCGAATTACACCTTGCGTATAGAATACACGTCTGAAACGAGAAAGAACAAAAGTATAACTATACCTACATATTATATACTATATACTATATACCCATTGCCAGAGCTTAGATATATACGTTAAACTGAACGATAAGAAAAGAATATTACGGCTTAAACTATTCATATCCGTTTGAAAAATGCCTCGGTATACCCACAGGGGGTCAAAGACTATAAGGCCTGCATATAACGATCGGAACAACGCGTAGAGTATATGTATGTATGTATGTATGCGGTATGTAGATATTCCGTACTCAACCCTGATGCAGTAAGTACATACGTATATGTACACCTTATTATACTCATCCAACAGCAAAGTCCTATACTCTCTAAGACAGAATGAAACGGGGTTTGTTTTATTTAAAACGAAATCCGATGCCGATGACACACTTTCCGTTACTGCATTATGGTATATATATATATACCCCATAGGTATAACAAACCTTTGTCGGGAAATTTTTCATATATTTATATATCTATACGCATCTCGAAAGGGGTCTTTTCGTTTTTTTTTCTGTTTTTTGTACGTTATTTGAGAATACGTTTCTTCGACTCTCTACGATATACGCGAGGGTGCAGTTAGTTCTTATCTTCTCTTTGATATTATCAAAAATTTCGAGTTCGATTGACAAATATCTGCGAACTAGTTTTTTTTTTCTTTCAAATTTTCTAACAATTTCTTCAGGCTCAGTTTATATTTTTTATGCAAAACGATAATGAACAAGGGGTAATATTTCAACCGCAGAGAGAAGGAGAGAGAGAGAAAAAAAGAGAAAAAACGGAGTACATTATGATCCCTTATCGTATCTCGCTAACGTCAGAATTTAATCGAGAACCGTCGTCGTCCCGCGTGTTCTGCACAGGCCAGGTAAATAAGGTACTCGTTCAATGCGGTCGCGCGGTGCCTTTAAGATCTAAACCAAGGAATTTGCATACGCGAAGGAGAGAAAGAGAGCGAGAGAGAGAGAGAGAGAGAGAGAGAGAAAAAAGAGATAGGGATAGAAGTTGGCGGAGAATTTAGCTTATGTTAATATTATCCAAAGTTGGAACAAAGGGAGGCGATGCAGCTGGTCGCGGGCGAACGGCAGCGAGTTTTTTTCATATCGATTTTTTTTGTTTTTTCCTATTACCGCACTGCAGATCGCGATAAATCTCATAAAATGTAAATCGGAGTGTACAGCAAGTAGGAATATGAAACGTTTAGGCAATATTGTAATTACCAAATCGTATGGACTCGACCAACCCAGAATTATAAGAATTGGAGGGATCGAATCTTCAATGATAATGTGGGAGTGCGTTTCGTCGAGTCGAGAGCATGGAGAGAAACTCTGTTTTTGTATGTCGCCAGAGAATTATATACCGGTCATTTTTTCGTGTACCTACAATAAAATTTCATTTCGATGATTGAATTTGTCAGTTTTTTTTTTCTTTTCTTATTTTTTTTTCTTATTAAGAAACAAATTTTTTCACGCCGAAATATTTATAGATAAATAAATAATCGCCTGGACAGCTGCAAGCGCGCCTACGCGAATTTTATATACCGCGAGGGACGTCTCGATCACCTTGCGGTAATTCTTACCGACGTTAAATTTTGGCTGGTCGTCAAACGTCCGTGTTTTAGAAAAAAAAAAAAAAAAAAAAAAAAAAGGGAAAAAAGAAAATGAAAAAGAAGAAAAAAAAAAAAACCAAAAATAAAGAAAACGAGAATAAAAATTCGTTTTTTTTTTTCACATGCGTCTGCACGGGGCTGGAGTGCGGATGATGAGAAAATGAAAACTAGATATTTACACGTGAAAGGTATAGAAATGATATGCCCGAGTTTTTGATTGGGCTCGACGGGTGGTTAGAGATTTTTGGTCCATAGCCGCGGTGAAAAAAAGGGCGGTATTATATAGAGAAGATATACCTTATATATAATACTCCGAGTAGTAGTTAGTAGTAGCCTGCACGTATCTATACCGTCTTAGGGTTCTCGGGGGTCTCTTCGAGGTGTGAAGAAATGACAGCTAAATGGAGCGCGAGAATGCACTCGAGTAACAAGATTTATGAAAAATAAACGATACCTCCACGTACTACTACGATCCAGCGCCTGCAGTGTCCGCGCCCGCGCTTGATAGGCGTATAGCTGTAGGTGATAGGTGTAGGTGCAGAGGCAGAGGCATGCACTTTACACCGATCTACCATACAATAATAAAAATAATAATGCTAATAGGATCTAATAATCAAAAATATTCCCTGCAGGCTCCTAATATTTTCTCTTCTCGTTTCTTCGTAATTGTTACTGCAGCATTCTTATATCTTATATATAGGTATACGTGTAACATATGTAAAGGAACGCAATTATCACGTTGCTCTCAAAAATAGAATAATTATACATGCATCCCTATACTTCTCATGAAATATTTCAGACCTTGATTCGACGGTGGCTTTTATTAGAAATTAAATATTACCTTCTATCATATATGGTTATTTATTTTTATATTTATATATTTATTCTTTCTGGGTAAAGACGATAATAATAATTATATGTAGGTATGTATATCAGATTCTTCTCTACTTTATCGATAGTCGTCCTGATTTCTTCCAGCTCCTTTACACATCCTGGACCTTCGATAAAAAAAAAAAAAGAAACTTTCGAAGGAGTCTTTTCACGTCAGCTTTTAGACTCACATGTAGGTGCAGTGTAAACTGTATATCTGTATGATCGTTTGACACGAAGCTTTTTAAATGTCGTTTTTCGACTGACAGGTACTTTTTTTTTTTTTTTTGATTTTCTGTGGCACAGTTTTTCGTACGGAGATTTGTTAACCGTTAGAAACGGATATTCAGATCCATTATTCGATCTGAAGAATAATTATCGTCATTTTTATCGAAACTATAATAGTAACCAGGTGGTGGTCACAGTCTTTGACATATATGAAATAAATCTCACGAGGAATGAGGAACTGAGAAAAAGGATTGTAAAAAAAAAAAAAAATAAATAAGGTACGAAGGGATGAGGTACGAATCGGGTCGTACGATATTACGACGTACATGGCGAAAAAAAATAAAAATATAGCGAATCATCACGCGTGTGGATTTTTTTAATCCCCGATACGTATGCGCGGTGGTCTTCCGTTTTTTTTGTTCGTTTTTGCATTTTTTTTCTTCTTCTTCTTCTTCTTCTTCACCATTCCGCACGTAGCGGATGTCGTCGTTTTCTATACCCCATTTTATATGTATATATGTAGATACGTATACGTACGTAAAATATGTGTGTTAAAATACGTCACGTCTCATATTATGAAACAGGGCGACAGGATATATACTAACTTGGCACACCTTGTACTTCACAACTGTAAAATAATAAAAAAAAAAATCGTTTCACGTTATTTATTATCCGAATAAAAAAAAGAAAGTTTTTTTTTCGGAAAGGTTACACATCCCCGCGCACAGCCGGATTCTAAAAATTTCGAATCAAAAAACACCGACGTTTCAAACAGCTTCCCAAAAACTAAAAATTCGAAAATCAAATTCCCATACATTACTCTCTTATAGTTTTCATTTCTGGGGCGATAAGAAAATTCAATTCAACGTTTTTAATCATAGAACGATAATTTTACAGCTCGTTAAATCCGGGTGGTAAATTCTAGGGCTGTCCCATCGAGGTCAGTCGACATAACAACGATTGCTTGTCTTCCGATTAAACTAGCCGCACGTGTGTGGCCCCCCCCCCCCCGTGAAATTATCTGAGGAACGTAATGATGATATATCCTCATAGACAGCCGGCTCAACGGTTACAGGTAGCTTGTTATAGTCAGGTGTGTACTACGGTACAGTCTCGTATGTGCAACGAATGTATGTATTGTACTTACAGATTGTTACACCCATCCCAGCTGCAGGTTAAGTTATATAAGAGTATACGCAAGGTATCGTTATAATATGTCGAGTATAAGTATGTACGGAGCTATTCAGCTGTCAAAATGTCTCGATAGTCATCTCGGGGGTCGTAAAAAAAAAAAAAAAATAAAAAATTTTTCTTCCATCACTCTTCGTTACTTGTCGAATTATATTTCAAGTATCGATTGTCGGGTTTAGGTTGTCGTTGCTTCGTTGACGATTGTTTGTTGATAGTACAGTAGTCATACAGGTACATACATACCTACGTATGTACTAGAGCTATATTTTATTACAGTGACGAGTTACGAACAAACGACTTCCAATCTATAAGGTATTCCTCTCTCCTGCAGTTATTGACGACTGGTGCAGCAGCGAACGAGCTGTCGACATATAATACGAGTATATAGATATTAGATAATATCGTATGCGATTGAACGACGATTTTATTACATACATCCCTTATTCTCGCGTACAGTTCGGGGATTCTTTTTTTTTTTTTTTTTTTCCTACTCATTCTTTGAATCCATTCTATACCAAATGACGATATCTATACGTTTTACTATATTATATACTTAAAAATAATTAATTGTGCAACAAGATTTCGTTTAATGGCAGGTTCGATTAATTAATTACTTGGCTAGTCCGCCACGCTTCGTATACACGTGTATGGATTTCATTTAGGATGTGCAATGTAACGCTGATAAGATATTTTTCTATACAATATTATATCGATATCGATTGGGTATATAGAGATATTACAGGTATAGGGTATAATACGTATATCTTTCGATCGCGCGCTGTTAACGAAATTGACGAAACGAAAAGAAAAAAAAAAAAAAAAAAAAAAATGAATCGATCAATGACTATAATAAAAAAAAAATTGAAAAATCACTGCGATTCGCGCGGATAAAGGTGTAATAAACGGATCAAAGTATACGACAAACTCTGTACCCTACGTATAGATTTAAACTTCTGGCAAAGATCTCGGTATGAAGATAATAAACCGTAACGGTGCCGTGTATACGTATGTATGTATATGTACATATACATATACCTACGTACTATAACGATACCCATATAGCTACGGCTTATTACTCTCGGTCAGTACCCACTCAGTACCTCGTCGTACCTCACCTGGGGAGGACTGAACGATGGGGCGGTGCGTCGCACCTGTCGTCGTCCTCCTCCAGCTCCGGCTTTGCCTTTTGCTTTTTTGCTTTTGCTTTAGCTTTAGCTTTTTGCATTTTGCTTTTGCGTACAGGACTCTGATTGACGGAACCCCTGGTGTGTTCTTTCTTTTTATAGGTATTTATGTTTTTTTTATTTATTTTTTTTTTTTAAATATCTTTCTCGCTCTCCGCGGGCCACGAGCCGCGAGTCACGAGTCACTCGAGTCACGAGAGTAGACACCGCGGTTTAAACCAGCCCGCGGACTCACGCGTTCAGTATACGTTCTTCACTCGCGCTGATAAGACCTTGAATGATCGTGTCCGCCCGCACGCGTAACTTAATCGTACCTATATTACGTTTACGTGATATTTTTCTTTCCTTCTATCGTCGCATCGTCGCGGTTGTATATATATATAGTCGAAATCGTCATTGCTACGGTATTAAATTATACGATTACAGTACCTTGCATATATACATTTATATATACCTACGCGCGGTAAATTATATAATCGAAAAAGAGAAATTAACGATACCCTGCAGTTACGAGGGAAACGTGTCTCCAAATGATTTTTCATCGATTTACCTAATTCGTTTTTTTTTTTTTTAACTTTTGGTTTTTTTTTCTTCTTTTTTTTTTTTCTTTCATTTACGTTAGGTGTAGGATTTCCATCTGAATTTCTCTTTCTTTTCAACTCAGATAAAGACCTCGACGTTTCGTATTTGTGTTTCTATAAGACAATTATAGCCAGCAATAAAAATCGGTGTTTCAAAGTGATTAAAGAAAGAAAAAAACAAGAAAAATCTAAGAGCTGCAGTGTTGCAGTCACAAGTATTGTGCGATCGTTAAAAAGAGTTACAAGATAAAACAGTCGTGTTTTAATTCGTTACTGCTCAGGGTATATACTGTATCCGTTCCAGTTTAAAACTGTTTAAGTGAAAGCAACGAGGGATTAAAAAAATATATTAACAAATAAAAAACAGAATACAAAAAAGACAAGAAAGATAAAAAAAAAAATTGTCCCAACTTCCCGTATGGGTTTTTGTTGTATCACCGAATCGAACACCTCGTCGAATCTTTTTTGGTCTTCTTTTCTTCTCTTTTCCTTTCCTTTACTTCACCTTTTTCTTCTTTTTTTTACTTCTACAAGTTTTGTACACGTAAAGTGAGGATTAAACGTTGAGAAGAACTGAGAAGAAGAACCAAAAAAAAAAAAAGAGAAAGAGAGAAGAAGAAGAAAAAGGGAGGAGGAGGAAACCACAGAGAACAAAAGGAGAAACTAACACGTAGAATTTTACCACTTTTTTCATTAAAAGTGCCTAAAAGTTCGAGATTACGTGTCGCCCATAAGTTTCTCTCTTTCTCTCTCAATTTTTTATTATCATAAATATGTGATATATATACAATTAAACCCGAAGTGCAACAAAAAAAAAAATGAAAAAAGCATAAAAAATAAATGAATTCTATTTTTCAACGATTGATAAAAATCATCGATTCATCGTAATTTGTTTTTTTTGTGGATTATAGACACTTCAAATATAGGTGAGATCGCTATATATACATACTGCATATATACATACCTACTATTGAGCAATATAATGATTAACCCGATCGTTTAAATTCATTACATAACAGATTTTTCTTAATTTGACTCTAACTTGCCCATTTTTTTTTCCTCTCAGATTTATTTTTTAACAATTTTTCTATTCACAAACTTATAGACCTTCTGCGATATATATGTAATTTGATTTTAGATAAGTAAAGCTATACGTATGCCTATACCGTCTATATAGGGATATATAGAAATGTTTGGGTTAATTCAAACGTTGAAATCTACACTCTTAAGTTGTTGGATGCGATCGTCATTCTATATCTCCGAACCGTTAGGAAAGTATATTTCTACCGCTTTCGAGACTCGGTCGTCGACTCGGTTCCTATACTGCAGGCTTCAATGCCTTATTATAACCTATACCGATTTTATTTTATTTTCTTTGCGCATACGGAATAATTGGCTATTTTCTATATATATTTCCTATCATTCCGTAATTGAACGTATATGTTTTCGATAACCAATCTATGCATTCGTCAAATTCATTAATCCATATGTACATAAGTTCTTTATTAATTATTTTTCTTCTTATTATCAGAATTTCGTTACATACCAAATTTTGACAAAAAAAAAATAAAAAAATCAAGTTGTGATCATCATTTTTCCATTATTTATTTATATTTATTTTTTCATCTAACGGTGTGGTCGTTTAGTTAACACGTCTATATCAGCTTTTAAAGTCAAGTGTATTCATATCGATAATCAATTTCTATTAGCGATTGGGGTTCATTAACGATTTTTGAAATTCTTTTGATAGTATACGTATTGGATATGTAAATAAAATAAAAAAATATATATATATATATCCCTTCCCAGGTAACATATAGTAGCACGACTATGATATGTACTGCGTTTTAACCGCATATACATAACCAATCGAGAAACGTAACCGAACCACGGCGCGGTGGGTCCTATACGCGTAATGTGTGTAGGTACAGGTACAGGTACCAAGGCGTACCTATTAAGTTACTACTACTGTTACTGGTGCCTAAAATCGGGGCTAACGTTGGTATACAGCTACCCGCAGTACGTAGGTACGAGATACGAAACGCGCGGGGGATATTCGTATGAGAATAAGCTGTATAAGCTCAGGCGGTAAAGCGAAAATATCGTATACGTATATAAGCTTAAAGGCGCGTATACGAAAGACTCTGAGACTATTTGCTCGTTAGAATACAGCCGCTAAGTGACTGTCAATAAAAAAATATAGAAATCCACGTATATCATCTTAAGTACGAAGCAGAATACGCACGGAATATATATATGTATATATGTATACATACGCAATGCGTGTAGGTATGTACGGACCCGTGTAATGCCTGCTTAACAAGTCGCGAAATTATCGTGACTGAAAATTAAGGAACGAAAAAAAAAAAAAAAAAAAAAAAAATGAATAAAAAAATTGATGATCGAAGTTTTTTTTTTTATGTGAAAATTTCACAACATATTGTAAAACGTCAAGAGAGTTAAACCTTCCCGTTAGCTCTGCAGTATACATAACTAGCACTTTTCACTTACTTAGTTATAGCTTCTACAGTAGACCTTTTGCACCTCCGCTACTATACATATACACACGTTCATCCGTTAAACGAGCCGCAAACTGCAGTTCGGTATGGCAGTATTGTACAGTAGGTGCAATATAAGCGTGTGAAATTTACTGCAACTTTTCCATTGTGTCCGGTGTTCAAACAACGGTGCGAAAGAGTTGAGTTACTCTCTTAAGTAAATTGTTTGTTTAGCGTATGAATTGTTTAGTTGTAGGTTATGGTTTTTTTTTTTTTTTTTTTTTTTTTTTAATTTTTTTTTGCTACTCAAACGTTGCACCTGTTGCACATAATATCGGTTATTGCTGTATTATTGGTATATATAGGTATTTCTGATAAGTCGTGCAGGAATTTAAGCCATTATTTACTGCACGTCTTGCACCACCGCTTTTACAAACATACCACAGTGTACATGCATTACATACTTTTTGTACAGGTTACACATAATACTGTATTACGTTATATTATGTATACATAGAGATATATACATATATATATATATATATACAGAAATCAGTCCAGTTTGGTTTGATTTAATGGGACTTTAAGCCAAATGATATTTAAACCGAAAAGGGAGCCTTCCTTAACCCTTTTTTCTTTTTTCTTTTTTACAATTAGTTTATCTAGGGCCCAGATATTAGGGTGCGGGCTGTACAATGAATGGTGGAAAATGAGCCTTGAAATATAGCCGTTTTTTAAGATTGTCATATGAATAACTTCGTCTAGCTACGATATTCACAGAGGTTGTATTTACGTACCATACATACATCCGTGCAACTACTCGTACGTCTCTCTTTCGTACCACTAATCTACATATTATCGTAAAACCGAATTGTGCTTCAAACGGGGAAATTATCGCGAATTATATAGAATTTCGTAATTAATTTATATACTCTTTGGGATTGATTTTATCGATTTCCTGTCATAGTAACAGTCAACTGCTTTGATTAGATAAATTTGGGGAATTAGTATAGGTTGTTGTTAAAATTACGTATATGCAACACCGCGAATTTGTTCTTTGAGATTTGAAGAAAAGACAAAAGAAAAAAAAAAATATTTTTATCTCGAAGTGTTTTATATAAGGATTGAAATTCATTGATGCTAAAATATGTAGGATTAGGGCGCGGAGGGGGTTAGAGAGGATATAGGCATTCTTACGGAGATTATAAAATCCCCCTTATAGCTTACTAAATATGTATTTAAAACTAACGTCGTCAATTTCGTCGTACCAAACTAATCCTTATTCTCGGCTTTGCGAGGCGGTATTATATAGACGACCGAAGCGACTGCGCGACCGCGACGCGACGCGACGTCCCTTCAAGTATTTCGGCTCGTGCCTGGGACTCTCTCTGTGGCAGACAACACCCTCAAAAAAGAAAAAAAAAAAAAAATATATAGGAATGAGAAGAAAAGAAGAAACTTTTTTTTATTCCTAATCCCAAGTCGCCGAGTCACCGCGTTGTTTACGCGAGCCAAAAAGGGTCCAAATATTAGGACACTAAGAATATCAATGGGTGCCGTTGAATTCGTCAAGGAGATTAAGAAAGAGACCCTTTTATAGTTCGCAGCTTACACCTTCGTTGATTTAACCTCTTCGCGGTTTTTTTTTTTTTCTCTTTTTACCCCTCGATTCTTTATTTTCTTCCTTTCCTTCCTTTCTTCTCTCTCTCTCTCTCTCTCTCTCTTTTTTTTAGTATTTATTTTCCTTAAAAAAATGAGTAAAAATAGAAAATGAAGGAGGAGCCGGATCCGAACGAAGAATGTATGCGTTATAAAGACGGTTTTAATGGGTTAGATTTACGAGACCGTAGAATGAATAATTACTTTCGAGTCACTCCTGGCTCTCTTTCTCTTTCCTTTTCTCTCTCTGTACGCGTATATATCCTCCTCTTTAACATGGTCACATATATATAAGAATCTGAATTTTAATTTATCTAACGAATTAATAAACTTGCGAGAATATTTTAATCAGTTATTATTATATCTCTTATCCTCCGTATATACATACATACATACCTATACATATATACCGTACAGGTATATAAGTTTTACAAGATATCGTGCCTATAGACTCGCGCGACATCGAGCCTTATAAACATTTTGTCTTCACCACAGCAACAGAACGTGGAATATCAATGAGCTTACTTAGAGACCATCTGTATGTACATACGTGTCTTATATATATGCTACACGCTTGTATATATACGTATATATATTTCTTCCCTGTACCTTAACGTATTCCGTGTCCGCTAGGATATTTCTTATGCAATCGGAAGTCAAGTTTACAAGGAAAATGATGATGTAAAAAAAAAAAACCAAAAAGATAACAGAAAGTTCATTTTCATACGGGGTTCTATTTTTTTTTTTTTTTTCTCATCATTTTCAATCGCACGCTCCTCCTCCCATATATAAATATATTCCATTAAAGATCGATCGATATTGCTTCGTATTATATACGGTACGGGATACATTACTTTTATATATATATATACCTATAATATCTTATATATTATACCTTTATACCTACATATCTTGATTATCAAACCTCCGACAGTATCGCGCTGCTGCTGGTATATATACGAAACTGCAAGAGGGAAGCGAGTGCGTATAATACGCCTATATAACGTATATACGGTGGCTTAATTTCTCGCTTAATTGCAAGAAGGCATATTAACGATCAGGAAGCGGGTCAATTCGTCCCTCGAGCCGAGAGACTGCAGCAGATGATAAAATATTAATAATAATAACAACAATAATTAACACAACTACACGACGCGGAAGTAATTCTGCAGCATCTTCCTTAGATTAAATTATTTCAATTCAATTTTAATCGGACAGAAGAAAAAAAAAAAAGAAAACTCTTCTCGTATACCTATATGTATACATATGTATATACTTTATATATGTAGATAAGATATATTATAGTCTTTCTTTCTTTCTCTATTTTTTTTTTTTTATTTTTTTGCTCCGTCTCGAAGAGTCTTTTTACATGTTTGCGGTGTTTTATGTCTGTATACAGGGTGTCCCAGAACTAAATGTCGAAAATGAAAGGTGGCCTAGAGGAGGTCGAACCGAGTAAATTGACCCGAAGAACATGGGGTCTGCGAAGTCGCGTTCGCGAGATATCACGAGTTGAAAAAAAGTAGCGCTTTGCGCCGCGTCGCCGAGTCGCCGCGCGGCGCAAGGCGCTACTTTTTTTCAACTCGTGATATCTCGCGAACGCGACTTCGCAGACCCCATGTTCTTCGGGTCAATTTACTCGGTTCGACCTCCTCTAGGCCACCTTTCATTTTCGACATTTAGTTCTGGGACACCCTGTACAATCAACCTGCCGTTAGTCACTCACTCATTCGCTCACCAACTTATACGCGGACGTACAAGCTCCTCGCGCATATCGTCCATGAGGAAAACGTCAGTCGACCTTGTCGCCTTGTCGTTATAACGATAAGGTAGATGGTAAGTTTGCGTCATGGCTAGTACGCGACTTGTTCGTACGTATATATAAGATACGCGATTAGAGGTGAGTGACCCAGTTAATACTCACTCACTCACTCACTTACGTACGTACGTACGTACGTACAACGTGCGTGTCTGTACACCTTTAAGAACGCCAACTGCATATACACACACTTTAAGTCGAGCCATGCCTCACGCTACAAGTGTCAGAGTTTCGGAGTTCCCTTATACGTAACAATACATCGAATTCAGATCCAGTATCATCGATCTTATGTACGATTCTGTCTAATAAACGCGTCGATCGTAATACATTTTTAAATAACAAAATTTTTTTTTTCGATCGTTTCTATTCTCTATTTCGTTTTCATTTTGGTTTTTTACAAATTATTTCATATATATATAGATTTCGTCCGTACGTGAAAGCCTTGAATTTTTTCGCTCTCATTGATCGTTCGGTTGGTTGGTTGGTTAGTTAGTCGGTTAGTTATAGTTGTCTGTGATTGTATTGAGCCGGATAAAGTTACTATTGAATGGAAACAGGATTTCAGGTTGGGGCTCGGGTGTATCGCCTTCTTATGTATAGTCTGCTCTGCTCGTGTTTCGATAGGTTATCTCATATCCCAACGCGTATAATCACGACGAGGTGACTTATTTTTATTTTTATTTTTTCTCTCTTCCTTTCCGGTTTTTTTTCTAAGTAATTTTTTATTTTTTTTTTAAATTTTTTCTACCTTTTTTTTTTGCACGTTACTGTAATAAGTAATCCCATATACAAACCACTTCCTCCGGTCATTCGTAGACATCATTCCTCTCGACACAAATTATAAACTCCTATTTCATTTATTTATTTATCTATTTATTTATACATATATATTTTTTGGCTGAATCTATCATTTCTCATTTTATCTACATAACTTATTGTGTATATAGTAAATAAATTTTATACGTATATATATATAAGTGCCACAATATACATAAATATCGTATGCATCGTTCTTTTTTTTTTTTGGCTACTCATTTTCGTTTGATTTTTTTCATTCTTTCTTTTTGAGTCTATTCCTTTTCTTTTTTTACTCGTTTTTTTCTATCTATTTTTTGTTACCAAACGCGTCTTTTCGACGTCCGACTGTTACCCGCTAATGACCACTGTAATAACGCAGCCGGTAGGTATATAGAAGTCGCGAAGAGTTTGGTGGTCCGTAGCTGCTGCACTGCAGCGCTGATCGAGAGTAAAATAGCTGCAGCATGCATCGGTCTTCAAAAACGCTCTTATGAAATTATCGCTCAAATAACCTGCGGGGGGATTTTTTTTCTTCTTTTGTTTTCTCCGCAATAATTATACAGAGGTACGATTTTTTTTTTGTTTTTTGGTTTTTTTAAACTTTGACGAAAATAGTTTCATTTTCATTTCAATCTTATATATTACAGTTTTTCACGTTCAATGACATTTCGTGATAATAATAATTGATACACGTGTTCGATTGAAAATTTGGCAAAAAAAAAAAAAAAAAAAAACTTGCTATACATTTTTTTTCCAAGACCATATATATAAAATATCGTTTTATCGGCTGTATCGATTAGACGGTTTCCATAACGCCCGCACTCGGCGCGTGCAGGTTAGTCTAAATAATTACAATTTGTTGGTCCACCTCTACTCCTAAACGTTACCGTTGTATATAATGTATGTATGTACATACATAGAGGTATGTATAGATATACCAAAAACTCTTTAAAGAAATTCCAAAGGTTTTGGTTATAGCAGTATAAAGTAGGGTATACCCATACACACCCGTACAGATCACCGCCACATACTCAGATAGGTACGTGTACACACACATCCGTACCTAGACAAGTGAATACCACAGAAAAAAAAAAAAAAAAAAACGGGAAAACAAAAAAAAATAATAAATAAAATGAATGTAATCTTAGATAAGGATGTTGGTTTTGTTGCTTCGTCGCTATTATTATGTCGGTTACTGTTAGCCACACTCCTTTATCCCCCTCCCTCCATTTTTTTTTTTTTTTTTTTTTGTTTTAATTATAATTTTTTTTCTTTCCCTCTAATTCTAATCAAAAATTTTCTCACTCTAGTATATAACGTGTATCGTACATACAGGTATACGTACGACCATGGGTTATTCCATTACAAGTATATCACTCCGCACGTGATATCGGGCTGCACTGTAATAACCGTTTTGTTATTATTTTTCGGCGACAACAAGACGGTGATACAGATTTACTAATTATACCTTCTATATATGTATAATATACATTGAGACCGTGCAATATCACTTTACCGGATCTAATTGTCAGCACAAATCGTATATCCTCTTGTACATACATACTCGTATATTCAAATACAGTACATGTATGTATTAGTATATATGTAACCTATGTTTAATTTACCGCGGTGTCGGGCTCCGGGATTACCGAGTACGTGGCTGATCCGAACCACGCGAAAGCTCGGCTCGGTCTCGTGCGCAATTTTCGCGGTTTGCGGCCTGGCCACGTGGTGCTCCAATTCATTCTCCCAGCGGCCATCACAGACGCCACGATTCGCACGTACGCCTACCTCGGTCTTCTGTTCGATAAAATAATTCATCGTTTATCGGCGTTTAGCGCGTATGATGATGACGTAAAAAGTGGAGATCGGTATGAATTTTTATTTCTGTTCGTATTTTTTTTTTTTCTTTCTCTTCGTTATTTTCTACTTGGTTTCTATTTCTTTTCTTCTTCTCTGTCTTTTTCTCTCTCATCTAAGTCCAAAAATTCAACGATATAGATTCCTAACTAATTACCAAACAGGGGAAAAAAAAAGGGGGCGAGTAAAGACTGCGCCTGGATTTTACTTTGCCATGCGGGGTAGCTAGGCACTATTTTATCCAGCTATTGTACCGTGTATATAGCGCTTATATACATACATGCACAGCGAAAAAGCGATTATTATAGTATCTCGTGACTATCGTAATGCCAAGTGCATAATGGCGATAAATCAAAGCACGCATGTGTGTCGGTGGCAAATACCGAGAGTGCAGACCATACGATATATCTGCTATACGCCTAGTCTCCGAAGCCCCGAGGATACGTGGTGTGAAAAGCAGATAATTAGGAACTTCAGAACGAATGAAATTGCGTCACTGTTGAATAAAATACACTTTTTTTTTTGGTTTTGGTTCGAATTGTCTTTTCGAACTCATCTCCAGGGCCATCGCCCGATACCATCCGGTTCGTCGACGAGGTGGGTGGACAGATTTGTCACTAATTAAAACCACTCGGGTATATAATGAGCCTGATTCAACTCCCGATAGGACGTCAAGACGTATAAATAGAATGGCGAAAGTGTGATATGGGATTCCTCAGACCCCTGTTCTGGATGCACCATGCATACCTATATAGCTGGATAAATTGTCCTCTCGCTTTATATACCGGACCTTAGATCGTATCAATCAACGGTGTTAGCGATCCTCGAACAGGACCCGTATAGAAGAGGCCGTCATTAAAATAATTAGACTGGTCATTTTAATTTCGTTATGGTGTACACGGAGTCCCAGAATTAAATGTCCGAAATGAAAGGTGGCCTAGAGGAGGTCGAACCGAGTAAATTCGCCCGAAGAACATCGGGTCTGCGAAGTCGCGTTCGCGAGATATCACAAGTTAAAAAAAAGTAGCGCTTTGCGCCGCGTCGCCGCGCCGCGCGGCGCAAAGCGCTACTTTTTTTTAACTTGTGATATCTCGCGAACGCGACTTCGCAGACCCGATGTTCTTCGGGCGAATTTACTCGGTTCGACCTCCTCTAGGCCACCTTTCATTTCGGACATGCATCGTAAGGAGATTTCTCCATCTATTTTATTTTCCGGACTGTATCTAATCGCGTCGAGAAGATATGAGACTTGAACGAGCGAGAGATAGCGAGTGTGAGAAAGGGATACGAGGTAGGAATCTAATTGCGTTAAGTATAAACGGTACGGATGAAGAAGAGAATAATGTGGAAAAGAAAGGAAGGGAAGATGAGATATAGCTGGTTAGTTTAGCAGCTGCTGGTTGTGGCGGTAGTGAAGGGATTGAAACGAGACCGTTTCGACAATAGAGGTCTAATCATTCTTTTAATTAGACTAAACTTGCCCGTCATTGTCCAGTCGTGACCACCACCTTCTTATTTCCAAACTCTTTCTTTCCCTACTTAAGTACAGGTTCTCTAGCCTCGTATATGCATCTATAGACTATTTTTCTTAGGACAAACAATACCTCGTCATCCCCAATGAACACAATGCACAAAAACAACTCTGTCAAATGGTTGAGGCGGTAGGTGTGTACGTACTAGCCCAGGTTTTACCGCCACCCACGACTCCGGATGAAATATATATGTATGTACACTCGAAGAAGGAAACAAACAGAAGAAGAAAAATGGTTTTTTTTTTCTACTTTGGTCAAGTGCCCTGCTGCAGGGTCATCTAGAGCAACTGCAAACTGCAGTATTATATTATCTCTGTGTTTGTATGAAAGAGAGAGAGAGAAATGTATAGACCCTAGGCTAAAGAGGAAACAAAAGAACGATCCTTTTTTCGGTTTTATTTTTCTTCTCCCCTGTGGACCAGACAGAGGGATGGTGAATCGGTACCTACACGCGGCACCACACCTCGGTGGAATAAATTTCCATACTACTCTTGAGCGAGGTATGGATAGGCACATACCGTGATCGAGTTTTTCAGTATCGTATCGTTACGAAGAGTTGGGTTAGCGACATGTACATATACATATAGCGAGAGGGAGAGGAATAAGTGCGAATAACTTGCAGGGGGTCGCAATTAGCGATTTCTTTTAATTAACGACTATTACTGGTCAATTATTTCTCTATACACTTTCAAAACTCTTTTATGTTTTTTCTACCCGGAGACCCGAGACGTTCATTCATTTCTCTAATCAACGGAGTATAGTAGTGCATGCGGTAAGTCGTTCGTCTTAGCGTGCTGTGCATCGTTTCACTGCGCTGCTGCTGCTGCAGTGGATATTGGTATTAAAAATGTTGTCTGAATTTATGCAATTCCGTGGATATATACCCACCATAGATCTATGTACTTCTTCTCTCCTCTATATATATGTACATATATACATGTATGTGCAGGTACTAATTCAAGACCCGTACAACCAGATCCTGTGGGATCGGTTCTGTACGCGATACGGTATTACTATATAGATGTATGTACCTATACTATTGCAAAATGCAAATTAGATTTATAACTACAAATTTATTGTGGAGCACCGCTTGAACCGATCCCAGCACGCACCTCGACAAGGTGACTTTACTCGGTTTATCTCAACCGTACTAAGAGACTAAGAGACACGTATATATATATATATATATATATATATATCTACCTACGACCGCGAAGTATCTGCACACCGTGTATAGTATGCGCATCTTTTTTGCCTCAGGGTATTGGGAGAGGTCAGTGATCATCGATGGACCAGTGGAAATGATTCGGGGCTGGGTTGAGGTTACTAACTTTAAAAGTTCTGAACGGTCAAAATCACGAATGTATTTCTCTCGTTTTCTGTTCTTGTTTTTTCTTCCTACTTTTTTCGATTATATTACGGATTTTGGTTTCTCTGCATATGAGTTGTCCCTTAGTTCTTGCCATTTCTCATTCTAAATTTCCAGCTGGGTGTTTTTGGTCGGAGTCTTGCAGGTCGAAGAAGTTATGTGTCTGGACGTAAGGTTCCTTCTTCTTCTTCTTCTTCTTCTTCTTCTTCTTCTTCTTCTTCTTCTTATTCTCTCTGGCGAGTGCGGGTGCGGGTTTCCTCGGTTTGTCTCAACCGTAAAATAATGGGATCGTAAAGTTACAAAGCGATTATCAGACTACAGGTTTTGGTATATATATATATATATATATAACTTGTGTGCCGGAACCTGCGGATGACGGATGATATAATAATGCAAAATTTTCTTATTTTATCTTCGGTTTCATCTTCATTCCTTTCTCTCGTGTATAAATTAACGCCTACGCTATATCCACTACACGACGAGTAGGTTACACATACGTACGTTATACTTCAGCCGAAAGGCTCCCAGAATAACGAAACGACGAGAAAAAAAAATAAGCACTTTTCTAACAAAATTTTATTCAAACTGCAGATCTCATTTATTTAATTTTTTTTGTTTTTTCCTTACTGATCATCATGCGGATGCACGATCTGCACGGAGTAGGTACACATATATACCTATACGATGCAAATTCGTGACCGACCCTACCGTGCCATAAGTTTCTGGGTGCCTACTACCCAAGGAACGAATATGTAGAAAAAAAAAATGAAGGGTTTTTTTCCGGAGCCGGATCTTCGAACTATAATATTTCAAATCGCGTTTTCTCTTCTTTCTTTTTTCTTCTTACTTCTTTCAAATTCGCCGAGCAAATGTTTCTATTTGAAAAATAAAATATGGAAGCTTGGACCACCCTGGTCCTAAATCCTCGCGTTTTATTTACCACGAGATGAAATTTCTGTAAGAAATTTTATTATAGGCATATCAAAAATACATTTAGTCCCAAGAAATTTGTAACAGTTTACAAATGAAAGAGAGAAAAAAAAATGTCTGTAACTTATGACTACAAGGCTCGAATTTCTTCGAGTCTATTGCATAGCTATCCTACCCACCCACGCGTTACCAATCTAGCGGTTTGACATTGAATTTTCATTTTCAATACAATTGAATAATTTATAGCTTCTCGGTACTGCTTAGACTAATTTCTCTCGAATATCGCTGTGCAGGGTGAGAAGAAAAGACGGTTTCCTGATTCCGATTCTTCGAGTTCTAATTTACCAAATCTCCATCCTTTGCTCTTCTACAAGAGAAAAAGAAAAAGAAAAAGAAAAAAAAAGTAACTCAGGTAGACAGGCGCCCATCCCTTTTAGGGAGTAAAAAAAAACAGAAAAAAAATGTAACAACTGACAAGCTGATTACATTCCCGTGTAACAATCATCGATCGTTTTAAGGGGTCCAAAATGCTTTCTAGAAAAAATTTTTACGTCTTTCTTTTTTGAGAATTTTTTTTTCTTTCTTCTTTCTTATCGGTTAATTAATCGATCCATCTATTCTACACGTGCATCTAATTATAGTAATCATTCTTTATACCGAAGCTATTGAATGGCTATTTTTAAATGCCAATTCCAGCAACGAGTGTGTTTTACGTCCCCGAGGGTTGGTTGCACATTGTATATATGGTTGAGGGAGATTCCGGGGTTTGACACCCTACGGGGTTCCGTCGCATGGCTGCGGGGTATCTACCCTGTCCAACCCCGGGTCGTACTGCAACTGCTGCAGAGCACACCTAGTGTGTTTCCACAATAGACGTGCAGTGGCATTAATAATAAGTCGCAGTAACAAACTAGGGTTCTGGGTTATCTTTGCATGCATTTGTCACCGAAAAGGGTTGAGCTTTGCTTGAAGGAAGATATTTTTAAATTGTTTCTGTGAATTAATACCCCGCGCGCTGGTGCTCTCGCTTATATATATTTATTCCGGGACCCCATAGATTTTTCATTTTATATACTATATATATGCCGTAGAAACTTGATACTAAAATTCTAACCTACCCCCGTATATATACGCGATATGAACTCTGCACTTGGAAATAAATTCGTGTGTAGAAACGACTAGCCGGGATATATAGACGAGAAAATCGATCGTAACTATCCCGTAGGTCAAAGAAATCGTTCAAATAGCCGTTATTTAGAGTGTTGAATAATTCGAGTGCAATTTGAGAGGATTCTTCTTGAAGCCCCGCTTTTCTTTTCGATATAAATAATGGATGGGACCCCAGAACCGTTTCATCTTCCTTTACCTTATACACCTTATACTATAGTTCGCCCCGTGCGAGGAAGGCGCCTGGATCGGTTCACTGCGGGAACTGTGTCATCTGATAAGAATTGAAACCGAAACCCCAGACTGATTTTATTCGTCTTCAAAAAAAGAATAAGAAAATAAAATAAATCAGGGACTAATTTCACAACCCCTTTCGTTCATAAATCAGTCGGGCGCCACCATGCGTACCTATACGTTGTTGATCGTCGATGGCCTGAAGTGGCCGTGATTTTTCCATTCGATTTTTCATTCCCTGTTCCAGAGATCGATCTGCGTGTATTAGAATTTGAAATTTCGATTTATTTGAGGGCCCTTTAACCTCTGATTTTAATTTTATTTTTTTCTATACACTTAAGGGTGAAACAATGACAGAGCGAATTGACACTCGAACCCTTTCCCTTTTCGCTAGGCATAGATAGGGAGAGAGAGAAAAAAAAGAAGGAAAAAGAATACTTCTAAGGGCTGTTACACGCGACTTGTGGTATACTATAGCCAGTCACCTATTTGACCGATTAGATACATCCATCATAAGTCGTCGCAGCTGAGGGAATAGGTATATCTGATTTTTGAATTCAACTTGTGTGGTATTAGACTGACGCCCGGGGACCCTCGACGAACCGGACGGAATTCAACTCTCTGAACGTCAAAGGGTGCAGGACGGTTTTTCATTGTCTAGATTTTTTAGGTCGATGTCGCATACTCGCTCTTTTGTGTGTTTTCTTCTTCTTCTTCCTCTTCTTCTTCGTCTTCGTCGTCGTCGTCGTGAGGCTGTCCAATGTTCATATATTTATAAACTTCTTCTTTCAACTTTGCCTGCGTCTCATATACATACCCTGCATCTATATATATATATATATCTCATTAAAAAAGAAAAAAAATGGGTTTAAAGCAATACCCATGTACCTTTATGTACCTATAAATAAGAAATTGATTCATTAGCTTATTTTCTGTCTTCTTTTTTTCCTTTTTGATTTATCTATGGACTTTTATATCAGCTAATATATTCTTATCAGGTAGATCATGATTATCATTATCATTTTAATCATCTTTCCCACAATTATTATATCGACAGATCTAGAAACTGTGAATTCGAGGCTTCGCGCTGCAGTGACGCACGTATATCTATACGTATAACGGATTAATTTAGGAATATATTATTAACAGATTATAAATGGTAATTTGGGAACAGCGAGGCATAAAATTATAGAAATAATAAAAATGAGGAGAAAAAAAAAAAAAAGAAGTAAGAAATTTTATATACCTATCTTATACCTACACATAACTATCTACCTGCATTTCGTTCCTTTGAGAGTCAACAGCTTTACGACATGTGCAGGGATTATCGAACACGTGTTGAGTCGTAGAAAAGCAGATTATAATCTCGTTTCGGTATACAAATGCTCTGATTTAATTCCCCAATAAATCCGTAAGTCTTGTCCGCGGATTTCTGAATTCGATATACATTCGAGCCTTCGTTTTTTTTCTACTTTTTTTTTAAATTTTCTTCTATTTTCTCAGCTGTGAGATCAACTATAATATCCTTATTCCAGAGAATTTGTACAGCTGTTTTTTTTTTTTCATCTTCTTTTCTCGTCGATCGTATAATTCGGTATATAATTCATTTCGTTATTAGCTACTGTTTCAGACTCCGAGGTTTATAGTATATATACGCCCGCATTTATGTACGGATTATGGTTCTGTAACTACAGTTGAGTTACATCGAGGCAGGATAGTTTAATCCCGAAGAGATTACAATAAACTTGAAGATAGATTATATAGGGAAGGAGTGGGTGCAGAGGGTGGCGTAGATGATCACTTCAGAGCTCGATTTATAGGCTTGATACAGGTATAAATAATTGAAGAGTATAAAACCTTCCATTGATTTAGAGAAAAAAAATTTGAAAAAAAAAAAAAAAAAAAAAAAAAAAAACGTTTGACAGTAGCGAGGATTTGAATTTAAGAAAGAGAGAGAGAGAGAGAGAAATTAAAGAGGGGGAAAAGAGTTACGAAATCTTTCTGGTATAGACGTAGGATAGGAAATATTTTCTAACAGGTCTGATAGTCGACGTCAGTTAGCCAATCGTTTAAATAAATACTCATATCTTATTATAATCGCGTCGTATCATCAAAAAAAAAAAAAAAAACTGTGACGAGATGAGATGCTTCTACAGCTGGAACCTTAAATCGTTATCTATTTTTACTAGATACATATTCGGGATTGACCAAGTTTTCGCATCTGTCATTTATAGGGCTTAGAAAGGCAGGTATATATATACGGTCAGGTTTGACGTAAACAAATTTTTTCTGACCAAAACAACTTTCGTAAAAATAAATAAAAGAAATACATATGTACCTATATTCCTTCAGGCTGCAGATTGTGAAACTTCTTATCGTAGTACCTAATCACTATTGGATACATACCCGAGAGGTTGTATGTACCTATATAATTTTTGAATCTTTCATATTAACGAAAACAAAAATTTATAAGGCTAAATTTTCTATATATCTTCCGTATCTTTTATTCACCTGGTTATTTACCTCGCCGTTCATTCATGCATACGAAGATTTTTTTGTTGGGGGTGGCCTGGAGCACATCTGGTGACGAGGAATCGAACAAGATTTTTTTGGACAGTCGAATTACAATTTATTCCCCATTGTGAGAGACGCCCTTGGCTTAATTCCCTCCTCCGAAGTGGATCGGCTTTGTTTCCCGATACTTTATTTTTTGTATCCTCTTTACTTTATTTTCATTTTAATTTTTTTTTTGATTTTCTTCTTTTACTTCTTATTTTCATTCCCTTGTTTGCTTATATACTACTCTTCGTCGCATCTATATAACCGAGGGCCACGCCTTTGGTGGCGGACGGTCGGGACCGTCTACACGGTAAGGCGTCCTCGAGCTGCCTGCCTAAATTGATTATAACATCATCATTATCTCTACCTAACCACGAGGCCTTTCTTATTGGCTTTATAATATTGCCTCTCGAACTGAGAGGAAAATAAACTAAAATAAATAAAACAGAAACGCGTTGTCCAATTAGCTCGTATATAGAGGGAGAGTCTTCTTTTTACGTCAATCACGGATATACATACGCGTCTTACATATACGTGTTGGTGGCAGGTTTCGTGCATATACTTTACCTATTAAATTTATAACCGAAAAAAAACGAAAAAAAAAAAACGAACCGTACGCTTATATTCTGTCGTATATGTATATATCTGACCATAGACAAGTTCAGTGAGAAGATGAAGACCATCGTTTGTCATGATTATGACCGATCATTATATCACTTTAGATGGATCGAACGAGTCGATACCATCTACCGCGCGATCCCGATCCCGATCCCGATCCCGATCCTTGAATTGAAGGTTGTTCTTTGAGCGATCATTACTCTATTAGAAATGACACTTTTTTTACTAAATTGATCAATTTATCCTCTCGACCGTCCAATATAATTCTTTCTCATAGCGCTTGTCTTCGTCTTTAAGGAGGGACTAGAGTGTTAAATAGGTAGACGTGGAGACACCGTGAAGTGGGAACGTCGAGTTTATATCGACTTCCGACTTGTAGAAGATCGTATCTTGAAAAATTAGTGGCTAGTTACATATATTGTCGGTGTTAAATTTTCGATCTAAAAAAAGTAAGATGTGTGTTGAATTTTGACACAAATTATTATCATTATCGTTACCATTATTTTTTGAGGCAAGATCACAGCGTGTAAAATTTTATACAACTGACTGGTTTTGGTTTGAAATGAAACGGCAATTGCGGCCCCGAGGCAAACACTGGCTCTTGATAAATTTGAAAAGAAAAAAAATAAGAAATACAAAAACTTCAAAGGTGGGGTGGCTTTTCCATGAAACGAGTCTTTTCCGAGTCGTAAAACTTTGATCAAACACCGTTGTTGGGTTTGTTTTCGCACCCAGAGATCTCAGTTTACTGGGATCGCTTCATGTCAAGCTCGTTTACCGCACCGGCATGGGGTACCTGCAGCAACCCAATATATGATTCATTTTCACGGGACTCGGACCGAAACAAAGAAAACAAATGATGGAAAATATATATTTTTTTTTTGGTTTTTCTCGAATGAAAAAAAAAATGAGATCATAATTTATTCAAAAATTCAAGGCGTAGGTACGTACGTATATACGCTCTGTCTCCCTCGCTCTGATTATTCTCTATTAGACATTTGAATCTCTCTAGCCTCGAGCCTGCAAGAGGCAACAATGAGATACCGAGAAGGATTAATGAATTTTTATTTTCGAACTAGATATATCTGTACACGAAGATGGGTTCGTTGCCTGATATAATAATACCCGAAAGATTTCACTTTGGTTTTTTGTTGCTTACCTACGAAGCTTCGTCCTGTCAGGGACATGCGGATGCCTATAATATATTGGTGTGCATTTAATTCTAACAATGTGAAATACACGGCGGTTATCCCCTTTATTCCGGGGGTCAGACTTTTCTCGCGTGTTTCCGGGTCTCTTCTCTTCTCGTTTCTTCTTTTCTCCTTCGCATTGCCCACGCCCTTTTTGAAAAAGAAGATAAAAAAAAGAAAAATATAATGAGAAAAAAATTAAACGAGGTATCCATATGATTTATATCCTCAGAGTCTCAAACACGCGAGTGCAATTATTATATCTTATTCGATTCGACCCGGATATTAAACGGTTTGAGAAAAATTCATCATCGCCTAAATTATCATCGGGTTAAGAAATCTGTCAACCCTTTTCAAAAAAAAAAAAAAATTTTTTTTTTCATAAAATACGGTAGAGAAACTTCGACTGCGGTATAAAAGGTACAGCCGTTTGAAGGGAAAGCAGAAAATGCTAAAATGCACGTTTTTTAGTCATCCTTAACGACATCTCGTTTCGATATGCGGTTCTGAGAAATCCCTGAAACTTGGAAGAGAAGAAAATGAGAAGAAGAAAAAAAAAAAAAATAACATGAAAAAACAAATCTACGAAAAAAACTTTGGAGATAACAGACTCCCGCAGGATATCCTGAAGTATATGTATACCTACGATACGAAATATCCCATCGCGATTCGCAATATGAAATAAAAAGCAAACGATCGTAAAAAAATCAAACCACGGTCTTAAAATGAAATATATGTAGGTATAGCCATGAGCGGTACTTCGCGGGCGATGAGTCGTCTTCTTCTCCGGGGATTAACGGTCGATAGAAAGTATTTCGGAGCGGCATGGCATTGCATGCAAGAACTAAGGAATATAAGTTCAAGAGAGCGTAAAGAGTTCGAAGGAATGTTCGTGGTCCTTTTTTCAAGGACCTCCGGGGGATGTCAGAGAGCGATAATAAAACTGGGGATGGTTATAGTTGCACAAGTCGTTCTGCGTTCGGTTAGCTTTCCCTGCAGCAAGTATATTGCCCCGGAGTGAGTTCGAAGTGCCATTCGGAACTTGAAAAATTTGGAACTTGATTCCCTAGCTCCGTTTTCGTGATAGATTGAGCAGGATGGATATACGACGAGTCCTGATTCCTGACGTGAAATAAAAAAAACGTAAAGAAATTCTTGTCTTATATACGAAAACCTAATCAGCGTCTGTTATATACCTGAAGATGTATATATTGAAGTTTCAGTGCAGCAACGAGCCACGTTATCGTTTCATATTTTCTGCCTGTCAGTCGAGTCGGCAAAGGGTCCAGAGCTGGTTGGGATCTTTCTTGTATCGCGAGTTTATGAGTTTTTCGGTAAGTGACTCTAGCTCGACCGAAAATGAGGATGAGGAGGAGGACGAGGAGTAGTGACATTAGTACGGTTTTGTGGAGAAGGAAGCTGGCCCAGGGATCGGCTGCCAAGTTTAAACGTCTATTTGAAAGACGCTTGGATGACTGACGAGCCTAACCAGTCTGTATAATCTCCCGAACTGGCGTCAAGGCTTCTTATTTCCTTTTCCTCGTAACACAACTGCACTGCAGTACCACCTATAATATACCTACCTACCTACCTTTACTCGTCCACATCAACTGCACCCGTTTTTCGGTGTAACTTTGAACACGTGTACATATGTACATACATATATATATATACACAATATCTGCCCCTCGGCGAAGAGGGTATTATCTCGCTCGCTCGCAACTAGAAACGCTCAACTCTGAAAGCGTTTGACCAAAGAATTCCGAACTGTTATACTGTTGCTGGTGCACCACCAACGAGGCCTAGATGCTTGGCTATTAGTGCTATTACAGTTATATACCTAAATATTTAGTGGAGGTCATTGAGCGTCGAATTATTATGTAATGGATGGGTATATATGTTATATCAGAAGTTGGGAGAGTCTTGTAGAAAAATTTGCCGATTTTCTTTGCGTATGCGAAATGTATGTCATATCTATCGAAATGATTTGCGAGTACCTGTTACTACGTTTTACTTCAGCAAGTATCTGATCGGTATAATGTATATATATATATATATAGTATATATTTGATTTATCTCACATAATTTTCAACTCTTGCTCGCTCCAATAAACAAACAAGTTTCTTTAGAGAAGATTCTGCATCGTGGTTTTATTCTGAACGGTTAATTGGAAAGATCGACGTACCGTACCGTTCTCTCTCTCTCTCTTTTTTTTTTTTTTCTTCTCTTTTTTTAAACTCTCTTCTTCATTTTGTTACGAAACCGTGTGACTTTTCATTCGTGATCGACGATCTTTATATTTCTTTTTATTTATTTTTTTCTAAAAATTTCAAGCCTTGTTCCGATACGATCGTAATCTTTCAAAAACGTCTTCCGATCCCTTGTGAAAAAATCAAATTTAATCATTCCTCTTTTCGTTTCTTTCGAATTGTGTTACAGTCGAGTACAGAGCGGAGGAACCGAACCGTTCGCTACGGACTAGGGAAGTGGTCTGCGGCGGTCGCGTGCTGTCCGAGACTTGCCAACCGGCCACATACTCGCGGACGTACACACACATTGGTAAAAACCGAGAGAGACAGAGAGCGAGAGAAAGAGAAAGAGAGAGAAAGAGAGTGAGAGAAATATTGAGAGACTTGCGGGATGGCGCAACGGATGCTGCGCTGAGTCTGGATCTCCTCTGCCGTTGCCGTTGATGCTGTTCATCGGTGCTGCTGCTGCTGCTGTTGTTGCTGCTGCTGCTGCTGCTGCTGCTGCTGCTACGGTCTGCGTTCTGTTGCTGCTGCTGCTGCTGTTGGTCGTCGCATCGTCGAACTCGTACCAACCAACCAAGCAAGCGTTCTTCGTTCAGTAGTTTCCCGGACGTCGTACCGGCATCATCCTAACTGCGACAGATTCTCGAGTGCCATCGAGTACCGGAACACGACGATTTAGATTATCGCGTGCCGGGTGAACAAAAAAAACGAAAAAAAAAAATCGTCACAATTTTTTTTTTTTTGCACTTTTTATTTCAAATTTTGCCAGTGCGATCGAAACTATTCTTATTATTATTTTTTTTGCGGCTTTCAAGTCGTTCATACATACTGATCGATATTTCGACTTATTTATTATATAGTGCGTGAAAAATTACGTGAAAGAAAATTCGGATTCGTTCATCCTATTTTTCATTTTTTTTTTTCTTTTTCTTATTCTTATTAGTTTTTTTTTTTTTGACTTTTAAGTTGAGGTTTGAGGTTCCTTCTATATTATACACGGATTTTTGATCATTTGACCTATATTGTGGCAGGATATGTCAACTGTCACGTGACAAGGATCTCGAACTACGTTATCGAGGCCAAATTAATTTTGTGATCAATTCGTTGAGTTAAATGAGAAGATAAATAAAACAAAAATTTCGAATAATCTTGATTCAATCTCGATGACATAATTTACTGGTGAGATCAAAAAAAAAAAAAAAGAAAAAAGAAAATCGAAGTTCCGAAAAGTACGAAAAAATAAAATATCGAAAAACGGAATATTAAAAAGACCAAAAACCAAAAAATTAAATAAACGTGAAGTAAGAATAAAAGTGAAAAAAAAAAAAAAAAAAAAAAAAAAAAACGTGAAAATCGGTGCGATTTTTTTGTTTTAAGCCAGGAGAATAAATTGATTGACTTTGGAATAAAATATCGATCGATTGATTTTGATTTTTATTTTATCAATTCTTTTTTCTTCTTTATTGTTTTCTTGATTTTGTGATCGGATTTTTATATATATATCAAGTAAAACGAACGCACACGACGATCAATCAATAATAATAATTAAAAAAATATAGACAGTAAATATACATAAAGTGATAAACGAAAAACGACTATAATAATAAGGAAAAAACAAGAAGAAGAAGAAGAAGAAGAAGAAGAAATTTTCGAATCTCAGAATTATCTATACCGAAGGAAGAATTTATTACGAGGAAAAGAACAAATGCAACCACGTAAACCGATCATACCCTGGTTTCCAATATTCGCCAATAAACCATTCTGAACCATAATATATCATGTATTGATCACGAAACTCTCTAATCTCTGTACTTTATACTCTCTTCTCTTCGTGCCTTGGATATATTTCTAAGGTTAAAGATGATGCCTCGAGAATATATGAAGATTTTTATAAACCGGACTATAATACCGGACCAAATAATTATTTCGTCGTTTTTTAACTCGGCTGGGATCATTCCCTAAACCAATCATTGATCAGTTTATTCGGTCTACCGGCGAACCGGAACCCCCCGGCCACCGGAGGAAACGGGGATAAAATAAAGAGTAGATAAAAAAAAAAAAAAAAAAAAAAAGAGAAGAGGAGGAGGAAGGAGGAGGAGAGACGAACGATATCCACGTGGGATGGGGGGGCAGTGAATCTAAAAAAGTCTGAAAAAATCCTCATTTCCCACAAAACGAAGAAAAAAAAAAAAAAATAAATAATAAAGGAAAAAAGAAACAAGAATAAGAAGAAACAAAATCGCGTCATTTGAGGGCAGAGGAAGCCTCATCATCGTCAATGAGACCGTCATGCTGGCCTTGACCTACCCGGACGGGGCCAGGGTTCAGTGCTGCGACTACCTTCCCGAAAATCCGTCATTATCGCCATTAATTTTTGACCGTATATCACCGAGAGACACGCTCGCCTCTAAAGATTCAATTTCAAAAATCGACTACGCCTCAAGATTTCGAGGTCGTAGCTTACGCCGGGTCGTTAATAGCCGGCGTAAAAATTTAATTAATATTGAAAATACTTGGAAAAATTATGCCGAGGTACAAGTTTCGTCATCATCATCGTCGTCATCGTCATCGTCATCATCATCATCATCGTTGCCGTTACGCGAGGGCTACAACGGTAATGGATTTAGGTGTGATAAACCGAGTGAGAACGAGGTCGATCCTGGTAACGAATATCGGGCATCTAGTCAATCCCGCGCCGAAAAGATCAGTAAAGACGATGAAAAATTCTCGATATTCAACGTCGAGGATAACTGTAAATCTAAATCTAAAACTAGATCTAAATCTAAATGTAAATCTAATATACGGAGACGCGAGCTTCCCGGAAGAGAGTCCTGGCCGGGAGGCAGCCACCCGAAGGACCGCTGCTTCTTTCTACAGCTTCTTTTAATACTCGTTCTAATTATGATCGGGTCTAATAGACACTGTGGACCTTTTGGGTCAAGGGTTAACCGTACAGCGTTCAGTGTTTTCGCTTTCGGTACCGTTGCAGTTGGACAAGTCGGTTCCGCGCCGGTTGATATTACAACCGATACCGGCGTCAGGTCCGAAAGATCTGCTAATTTATCACACATTACCGGTACATCGAGGAAAATACAGATGTACATAAAGCATCGTCATCTTCAGATACTTCCTGACGGTACTGTCAACGGATCCAACGACGACACCTCAGACTTTAGTGAGTTTTACTATATATATATATTTTTTTTTTGTCATCTACTTCTACATAATATCTTTTACATATATAATTATATACCTAATTTCATTTATTCATTCATTCTTCGTAATTGTATATAAATTTGATCGTTTGTCTCGTGTCTGTACATCATACGAAATCGTCACTTTGATCTGCGTTATTTTAACCTCGACGAGTGTACACTAATGAATTCGATTTCTTGGCTGACAATGGACCATCTCCTACTCCTAGTTGATCTAAATATATACGCATCGTCTCTGCTACTACTCTGAGCCCTCTTTTCATTCGCGTTCGTAGTTCGTACTTTTGCCAGCTGTATATAGACGACGGTCTTTTCTATTGAGTAATACTATATGACCTTTGGTTTTGTGTCTGAACGAAAACCGATCTCGGGATTCACAAAGTTTTCTTCACTTTCTCGTGATTAAAAAAATGCTGAAAAAAAAATTGAGGAAGCAGGGTATCGGGAACGGTGCAATTCGCTAGGTTTCATCGATTCCTCGAACTCTTTTTTTTTTTTTTTTTTACGTACTCCGGAAATCGGGAATCAATCTCGATCAATGAAAACGCTCTCCGTTCACGGCGTTGCGAAGTGTTCAACGCGAAACAATTTGCTGGTTTCGGAAGTGGCTGCAGGGTTTTACGGCTATACTATAAAGCTCGCGTATGGGGGATCGTGATAATTGCTCACGAAACTATATAATATACAAGTGAGAGATTGAGATGGGGAGAAAGATAGATAGATATAGAAAGAGAACGAAAAGAGGCGAGACGACTGAGAGAGGCGTCCATCGTGAGATACATTGATAAGTCTTTGAAACTCTGTATAAGAGAGTAGCGCGTTTATCTCGGGCATAATTCATGTTCGTTCATGGAATGAAAATACTGGTTTTAGAGCCACGTACAGTGCGGAGCAGTGCTATAAGATTGCAAACGTTGATATTCTTGATTTAACTTCTCTCGTCCCGAATCCCCTGCGAAACCCTTACTCCTCGATCATCGACTCACTTCGACGACCCAGGTCCTTTTATAAAAATCTCTTAATTAATCACTCGAAGCCGAGTCAAGATTCACTCCTCTTCTTATATTATTATTTCCCCTTTATAATATACCCTTCGTCAATCCTTCACATATTTTATACAACCTTATATATAAATATACTACAGATCGTATCAAATACGTGGCTTAATTATCCGATCAACTACCGCTAGGTAATTATTATTAATTGCTATTATACCGATTTTCATATGTGGTACATATCTTATAAAGATGTGAGAAAATCTCATGATTAGGGGTACTTTAAGGGTCATCTAGAATCGAGAGTACTGTAGAAATTATACGCGATCAACATGGTTGTGATAATAATGATATTAACGAATAAAACTATAATGAGAGAATATTAATGTAATGACTAAAGGAACAATATAACCAACTCGTGCCAAGATAACAAAATATCTTATTGCCGCGATGCGATGGATGTATGCATGGTGTGCAGCAGCTAGTAGAGAGGAAAGACCCTGGCGTGCTGATGCTGGTGAGGCTCATAGCTTTAATTCTTATCGTAAATTGTAGTGTAATACGTCGAGACTCTCTGCAACATTATATGATATGGTTTATTACGTAAGGTTCGCCCAGCTCGAGGGGGAAAAGCATAGCTCTAATATAACGAAGAAAATATAAATAACTGTACACAGTATAATCGGTATATGTATGTATGTATGTGTATATATATTTATGTATATTGTGGGTACGTAGGTGTGTCGTTTTTCGAATAATGAACGTACAGTACGGATTCATTCTCTTCTCTTCTCTTCTCTTCTCTTCTCTTCTCTTCTCTTCTCTTCTCTTCTCTTCTCTTCTCTTCTCTTCTCTTCTCTTCTCTTCTCTCGCGAGTGATGTTATACTCTCACGACCTACCTCAACCTACACACATTTATACACGTTACAAAACGATCGAAGTTGACTGTTGAGGTCATCTCAGACAGCCTCGACCCTGATCCCCTCCGTTCCCCCTCCCGCAAGTTTAGTTCGATCTCTTGTGAATATTTCAGTTTCGGAGATAAATCCTCGTATTTTTTATTTTTTCGAATTATTTTATGGTAGTTACGTTACAGCCATGTTACATGACCTGCCTCAATAGATATTCGATTTAAATCGAAGTCACGTCCAGAACGAATCGTGTTACGTGAGACCGAGGCGCTATCTTGGATTAAGGGAAAGTTTTATACTTGAACCGTTTTGGTTATAGGATTGTGAAAAATTTCCATGTAATATGTCCGAACAATCGACTGACGGTGATAAAACATATACGTATATGTATAATTCGTATTATGCCGAGATGCTCACAGGCACGCGCGAAAAACTTTTACTTTCTCCGGACAGATTGAAACATTAAATCTATACTCATTATTGATCGTGTGATTTGTGAGTAGAATAACTAATGCTGTAGGTAGTCGTGTATAGATATATTATATACCTGCCTTGTACACCTATCTCGTTATTCGTGTAATTGCTGTAGCGAAGAGAATTGATGATCATCTAGTTATGTTCGATATTCAAGTCTGCACAATATCTAGTCTTACAATCATAATAAAAAGATGATCGTTCCGCTTTATAGTATAGGGGATCTCGTATAAGTATATTTCATCGGTTTTTATCAACTTGTATGTACATATTGTACATACGTATGTACGTACATATATAAATACGATTTACATTACATAAATCACGGTATCTTATGGCCAGCTTAGGGTATAACCAGAATAAGAATGAGAGATACATAAATATCGGAAACAATGAACCGTTTTTCCTACGATACCTACGATGCGGAAATGTCGTATTTGAACTTTGATTCAGGATCAACAGGTGGTTGGCTTTGCTGCTATAACCTAGCCGAGCTTTCGCGCAGGCTTTATTAAAATTAACCGAAACGTGGATAGCAAAGTATGCAACATATACTTAACTTTCGCAGAACTTTATATATAGACTTGGGTAACAATAAAATCTGGACTCGGAAAAAATTCTGAAAGATCGAAACGCGGTATATTTGATTGATGACAAAAATTTTGTACAAAGTTATCAGATGAGAGAAAGAAGATCCGTGAATCTACTTAGAATTTTGTGGGAGATTTATTATTCGGTAAAGATTTAAAGTGGTAAATAAATCTAGATCTCGACGTGAAGGTGTTAATTAGCGTAAGTCTCCTGTGATTTAATCAACTTCCTGACAATCAGCAGCTCGGTTATTCGTTGAATGTACTTTAAACACTGCTCTCTATAGCCTTTCTTTCGGACAGAGACAAAGTGGGTAAACGCGGCGGAGGTTTAAGGGTTTTAAACACGCGTCAAGATTCTCGTTCCTCGGATTCCTATGGGCTATAAAAACGCCATGGGCTTCTTCTTTAGGCCTGCGTAAGTAAACGAATAAGAGGGAAAAATTCCACGTGCCACGCACGTATCTCTTCTTGTCTTCTCCCTCCCTCACATCATTGCTTCTTTCTTGAAAAATTTTTTCAATTCTTTTATAGTTTCGCAGTTGGTATATATACGTATACCTTAAAAATCACAATACGATGATATCATTGGGAAAGAAAGAAAGAAAGGAAGGAAGGAAGAACTGCAGACAGGACCTAAACACACGCCTAGGCATAAGTTTGGGTCGTTGCACCCCATTTCCTACTGTTTATATTTTTCCAGTTTATTGGTTTGGTTTGTTTAAGTATCATAACGCTCATGTACATATAGAAGCATATATAGACAAAAGAGTGGAATACAGAGAGAACTAAAGAGAGAGAAGAGGAAGGAGATGAACAAGAAGAAAGGGGGTTGCCTTGACTCGACTTGGGTGTTTTTTGTCACGCCTTGAAATAGTCGGAGGTAAAATTATCCTCACACTTCTTTTGTCTACGGTTATGTTTATTCTTCTATATACGCGTATAACGTAACGTATAACGTACCACCTACACTAACGTATATATACGCAAGCGTGTTGCATCCTCGTAGACTAAGCTACAATATACAATAGAGGTTTTAACAATTTATAAAAACAACCTGTACCCCGCGGATCCCCGTAAACCCCATTTTTATACCCTCCCGGAATCTCTGTGCAGGAAAAACGAGGAGGGTTGTAACTTCTCTTTTAACACACCTACAAGGTGGTCCTGCTCAAAAATGAGAGAAAAAAACAAGAAAGCAAAGAAAAAAAATGTCCAAATTCTCAGCTGCGATTCATTTGGGCACTGCAGTTGTCCGTTTAGAGCCCTATAATGTATATACCTATGCACTTCATCATTCTCAAATTCATTGTATATTAACGGTCTAATTTGATACTTAACGATCGTACGCAATATATGTATGCCTATGGTCGAATTACGGTTTGAAAGAAATGATCGAATCCGTCAGAGGTGCTAAATCAAATCTTACCCATATACTTGCACGCCGGTTTGGATATATCGACCGGCTATACCCATATCTACCCTCGCGAAAAGTAAATGCAAATTTTTCACAATATATATCACTACCCAGGGCGACGTGCCCGATTGGAGAGGTGGGTCCCTAAGCAGCGGAATTGATTACCTGCCCGCGTACCCCCGGGTTACTTTATTATACCCTCGGATATATTCGTCTTTGAACTTTAGTTTCCGAAGTGTAAAGCTGCTTGTTCGAGTTGTTGCTGTATTTTTTCGTTGCTTCAAAAAATTCGCAGCCATTTCTTGTCTTCTTCTCTTTCTCAATTATAATCGGCTTTTCCAATTGGAATGAAAAGAAAAATGTAAATTTGTCCGACTACGATCATCACAGAGGAATGGACGTTGGCTTACCGGGCGCACGCTGTGCGCGGAGATTGGTGCAATTGAAAGATTGAAATATCGTCCGGCGTAGACGTAGGCTAGGCACGGTTGTTCTCTTGATTAAACTGTTTGAGTCTCGTTGTTGGATGGGAATCAGGAAATGTATGTACCGTATTTAAATGTGTGATTATATACGTATATACATACATACATATGCCATGGTGCGATATTAAATATGAAATTAAATTAAAATCGTTATGAAAAATTCTATCGTTTATGAATTTCTAATTATATATCAGATCATTCATAAATTATCGCACGTTATATGGGCTATTATTATACATTATATACTTATACTATATATATTTATATCGAAGTGTATAATCGGTTGTGAGAAATTCAACGATAACACGTATAAACGTATTCGCTACGCCTTCTCTTCTCTTCTCTTCTCTTCTCTTCTCTTCTCTTCTCTTCTCTTCTCTTCTTGGTCCCTTGTCAATTGAAATATAGAACGACAGATAAAGACCGATATGCGGTAGCTGCACCGAGGCAGTTAATTAATCCAAGACACGCTACATGCTTACACGGGAATTGAAAAATCAAAAGCTGCACATCCCAGCGCCTGGTATTGCAGCAGCAGCAGCAGCAGTAGCAGTGGAACGCCAAGAACCTGCATATCAAGCTCACGACCTTAAGATCCGAGATATGAAGGTGTTATTTTTTATTTTTTATCCGCGTGTTTAACAACACCGGGATTCGGTTCAACTCGTATCAAATTTTTTGTCTCAATTTTATACGATTTTTTTTTTTCAAATTCGTGATTTTTTTTTTTTCGATTTAAAATTTTTTTTTTTTTTTCTTTTTTTTTAGTTTGCCCAATTTGCGAATCGGCCATAGATATATACATTTGCTCGCTTATGCGCGCGACTCTAAGCCATCGCTAGAATTGATCGCACGTTTCCTGTCATTGAACTTTCACGAGGCTTCGGTCGCAACTCCGCCGCGCAGAGCCGAGGCTTTCGGTCTTTTAGCCTCGTTTCAGTCAACGCGAGGAATTCGCTCGATTCATTTGATTCCCGGACGGTATTCGGACGGTGGTATCCGGACGAGGCAGACTTCGAGATTAGAGACGACTCCGAGTTTTCGGAACTTCGTTTTTTTTATTCTTTTTTAAATCTACTTTTCTCCTCTTTTCGATTATACTTTATTTTCTTTTCTTTTTCTTTCAGATTACCTCAAGCTCTATCTCTATCTCTCTCTCTCTCTCTTTCTATTTTCTCGACTATCTATCCGCAGGTCTTCGGTATATAAATATAATTGTACCGGTTTTCGTCTTATTTTATTTCATCTCATTTCATTTCATTTCACGTAGATATATCTGTATGACAACTTCACACACGTATACTTCAGAAGTCGAGACTAATACGTTATCAAATGTTTAGAGTTGTTAAAACGATCCACGGACTCAAAGAAGACCAAAAAAAAAAAAAACACTTTACAAAAAGGGGAAAATTCCGACAAATATTCAAAAATATGGACCACTCGGGCTCGGATTATGATCGTTTTTTGTATCTACCATAAAGACGCGTAAAGTAGACGGCTAATAATATATATAACGGAATTAGAACGTCAACGCAGCGCGTTCGAAAAAAAAAAAAAACGATTTTTCCTCCTATATGCAGCGATATGGGTACACGATATTTTCCCCTGACGAGTTTCTCCTTCGATTTAAGTTCAGTCAGTCAGTCGCTGTTAGTTAGGATATGTACAGGGTGTCCCGGAAGTAAATGCCCAAAATGAAAGATGTCCTAGAGGAGGTCGAACCGAGTAAATTGGCTCGAAGAACACGGGGTCTGCGAAGTCGCGTTCGCGAGATATCACAAGTTAAAAAAAAAGTAGCGCTTTGCGCCGCCTCGACGCGCGGCGCAAAGCGCTACTTTTTTTTAACTCGTGATATCTCGCGAACGCGACTTCGCAGACCCCGTGTTCTTCGAGCCAATTTACTCGGTTCGACCTCCTCTAGGACATCTTTCATTTTGGGCATTTACTTCCGGGACACCCTGTACATATCTTAAATTTGTACGAAGGTAGGTATCTAACGTACGTGGGGGTAGGCCGTTAATCAGGGTATTACGTCGTTGACACCCTCCGGAATTCCTCCGACTAAGAATCTCACCGCCGCATCTTCTTTGGGGGTTAATAAACCTTTTACGATCTCCGAGTTTGGATTCTCTATCTCTCTTCAAAGATCATTTCTCACAAGGGTATACACGTATATAGATAATATACCCGCGGATGTACCTTAAATACCGCGCGGGGAGAAATCAAAGACTGTTTTATATACGTGTGCCTCATATGCACAGGGATATATTTTTTTTTTTCCTCTCCGTTTTGGGTTTTGCCGTAAAAATATTTAATCACTTTTCACTCTTCCCAAGAAAATGTATATATATATATATTTTTTTTCATTTCATTTTCATTCACCCTCTGAGGGTTTTTTTGGTTTTTTTTTCTCTTTTATCATCGAGTTTACCATAAAACTTTAGGTCTAGGGATCGAGCCGCGTATGTAGCTTCAGCTTTGTTCATTTATTATCAAAATGCTCGATCTGACTGACTCTCCCTTTTTTTTTATAACGACACGATTGTATCGAGTTATAAATTTTACCCAATTATCATCAAAACACGATTTTGTATACTTATTAGTATATAAATGGAATTAACCGATTAGAACGGATATCAACTCGACGATTTTTATTACTCTTCGACTTATTTTCTTCAAATTTTTTTATCCCCACATTTTTCTATCCAAATGAAGAAGGAGAGAAAAAAAAATTGTCTCCAATTCTTCACGCCGATACTATTTTTCACTTTTGATTAACGGTCAGTGGTAAGGATTTGATTCCTGATTTCCCTCGGGCTCGTGCCGCCTTGATTTTCTCTCACACCTATATACACCTATTTTATAATCCTGGAACACCCTATATATTCTTGTAAATGTATTATGTATACATATATACGTCAGGACGTATTAGGCGTTGGTTTGGTATATAAATATGTATAAATATAGGCGCCCGATGTATATATACACGTACATTATAGATACATACGCATTTGCTATGGGATCTCGTTCCATAAGTTTCGATAATCCTTTAGAAACGCCGACGACGTATGTAACAGTTATCCATATAGTACGCCGAGCGTGGTGTATTCATATATTATGTATCTTTGAATCTGTCGTCGAGAAATGGGGGGATGCATATGCATCCCATATGCATATGGGGCGGGGGAGGGAGATTCATTTTTCAATATTACCACGATATATCATTTAATAATAAATAATAATAATAAACGGATAAGAACGCAACTATATACAGGCCGCAATGCCGCCAATCGGATTCGATCCTGATTAGAAACCCTTCTCTTCAAAGGGACGAGAAGGGTCACTGACTCTTCGTTCTTCTTATTCTTGTTTTTTTTTTCTCCTACTTCTCTTCTTCTTTTTTCTCCCCTCTTCAGGATCAAAAATAAGAAGAGTCTCGATAAATTTACGAGGCGTATATATCCTTGCCCCAATTTTCGAGACTCACGTAACGAAATTGCTTTTCGATTTTCCCTAAATCTATAGGAACGTAGGTATACTTTCTCGACGTCTAAATTTCACCGGTTTAGGGCGTAGCCCAGGTCGTCCACGGGGTTATAGGTTCGAATGACTAAGGCGTAACGCCGCGACTCTCTGGGGGGTCGGCGACGCCGTATTTCTCGTGATCTTTAGACCGAGAAACAAACGATCAGTTATCGAACCGATCGGATCTGACCTTTCCGATCTTGAACTACACGAGGGTATGGAGTCGAAGATCCAATGAAGTCACGTGTATAGGTATAATATCGAGTCATTTTATTCCAGTTCATTCTCTCTGAACGGAATTCCTTAAAAATTCTTCAGAAAACAAATCAAAAATAATATAAATCTCTATTTCAAAAAGTACGACAAATTTTTGTTTTTTTACTGCATCGGTTGCGATTATTTCGGGTTCTTCAACCTCGTCGGGCGAAAGGGTTAAAAGAATTAGTAAAAGCTTGAATTCCGCTATATTGATCGCGGGGTGAGTTTCAACGGCTATTTTCGTATGATCGATTGTATAGAAAGAAAAAAAATCTATTTCTTCTCTGTGTCGTGGTCATGTAGTGTTGAAACGAACAGCTGTTCCAGATTCGTTTTCCAAACGATATGCGTATAGAAAAAGATAATAATAGGTGAAATATTCTTCTTTCTTCACCAGACGACGTATAGACGGTATATATATTTCTATTCTCATTAATGATAAGAATAAGAAGAAGAAGAATAAGAAAAAGAAGACGAAGAGAATAGAAAGCAGTCGCAAAATCGTCATTATTTATAATTCCCTAACTACCTATATATATATATCTATGTATTTTACACACGTTTGTGTGTACAGCGGAGCACATGTGTCGTCGAGACATATATATACGATGTAAGACATACAAGAGCTGTTGGATTATGTGAGGATTGAATGAAAGAAGCTGCGCGGGACAGAAACATGTAGCAAATGTCAACTCGCGATTAATTGATACAGCCTCCTCCTCGTCACGTCGTTGCAGTATAACTTTAATTAAATTAGCCTATATACATGCTGCAGCCCGATGTGTATATAATATATATATTTTCTAGTGATGGGAAAAAAATTTACACAAGTTTTTTATATACATATATACCTTCGTAATATTATTTATTTATAATCGATCATTGACAGCTCTATATAGCAGAGAAATATCTCGTCATTTTTTTTTTTTTATAAGGGATTAACCGATTATATTTTCTATCTATACAACGATTTCATTCGCCTTTATCGTTTTGCTCTATAAGATACGATATATGTATAGCTCAACTCATAATTTTCTTATGAATAATGCATCGCTTTGTATATATCTATATATATATATTATACATATCTACATACACGTATATCTGTATAGTAGTTCATTCATTCATTCATTCATTCGAGGTGAGTGGAGCCGATAATACCGACTATAAGATGCACACCGTGATCGAGACGAATATAAGAACCCTGTGAAATAAAATTCCACCTCCTGTCAATCAGTATATATACCTTAATCAGAAACCGCTATCTCAATACCATGAGATAGATTATATAGGTTACAGGTACTAGACTCTCGTTTTTAAAAAAATCTCCTCGAGGCTGATCGATTTATTATTTTTTTTTTCACGGTTTGCGGCTTTTGAAAGTGATTCAAATATCTGAAATCAATTTTGGGCACAAGTTTCGTCGTTATTAATTCGATGTATCGATCTACAGGGTGTCCCGGAACTGAATCTCCGAAATGAAAGCTGTCCCAGAGGAGCTCGGACCGAGTAAATTCGCCCGAAGAACACGGGGTCTGCGAAGTCGCGTTCGCGAGATATCACGAGTTAAAAAAAAGTATCGCTTTGCGCCGCGCGTCGACGCGGCGCAAAGCGCTACTTTTTTTTAACTCTTGATATCTCGCGAACGCGACTTCGCAGACCCCGTGTTCTTCGAGCCAATTTACTCGGTTCGAGCTCCTCTGGGACAGCTTTCATTTCGGAGATTCAGTTCCGGGACACCCTGTATACGAATATACAGGCACTGCAGCTACAGCCGTGGCTAATCACACGGCTTCGCCGCGCATGCCGCTCCGGGCGAAAGTAATACGAAAACAAATAGGTACATAAGAGAATCAGATTCCGAGACCTGGAGGTATGGGTATAGAATTACCTTAGCTACGTGGTATTCGGCTGACCAATAGCAAGAATATATATATATACACGGGGTAGATCCCACGGAAACAATTTTCTTTTTCAAATATATATTTTATTATACCTATAATATCGTCGTTATATTCTCTAAACCTTACCGCGGTAACGCAGTGGACCACCCCATACGACGAACTGCACTTATACTTAAGTATACTGAAAAAATTAAACCGACCCAATGCAACGGGCGTAGGTACCTGTAATATACCCTTCCGAGAACGCGGGCGGCTCGCTTATGGCTAATTAATAACTAACCTCTTCTTCTTCTTCTACTTCTTCTTTTTTTTTTTTTTTTTTCTTAGTCTTCTCAGACTAAACTATCGATCGGAAATTTATTATCCTAATCAGAGAGACGGGTATGGAATTGTTCTCTTCACGGGTATTATTCGATTACAAGTTACCAGAGAGTGGTTATTATTATAATAGTTATAAAAAATTATTGGCGAATTGATTGTGAATGGAAATTAGGAGGTTTTGGTTGAAATTCCGAATTTTCACCGTCCCGAAGTATAAGGAACGTTCGTTACTTCAACCCGGGGAAAGTAACTCTTTGAATGAGACGTTCTGAGGCGCGAACTGCAGACAGCGACGGCCTCCATTTGTCTCTCGAGAACCCGGAGGCCAGACTACGGTAGTTATATTTAGTCTACCGATATTTTGGGACACCCTGTAGCCCGCAGATCGTAGGAATATATAGGTAAAAGCCGGTGAATGTATATATCTGACTGAACGTTTCCTAACCGTTTTTATTAGTCTGCTTATCGACCAGATATAATTTTTGAATAGTATATATAATTTTTCGAAAAACTTAATTCAACTCGATCTCGAACTTTCAATACTGATCCAATTCGCTTGCGTGCAGGAAAGATAAATCTCGACAAGTTTAGCGGGTAGAATTTGTAAAATAATGTAAAAAGTTGAAATTCTTGTTCAGACAAAGAGTTTGGTCAGATCTTTCGCTGGAAATGAAGCGAGAAGTAAGAAGAGGAGGAGAAGGACCTAATCAATTTCTACCCTTGAGGGCGCCGGTGTAGGCTTTGAGGGTCGTGAAATCTTAATTACTATCAAGTTTCAATCTTATAGAGTGAGAAAAAGCCATTCCTCACAAAGATTATCGCGACTCGTCAATTACATAGCATGTTTTCGATAAGTTGTACATTTTTATATACATATACGTATATATAAATATAACTCATTTAAAAGGTGGAGTTCATAAATCCCGATCTTCTCATAAATACCATAAACTCCACATATGTGCCTCTCACGGATCTCTCTAAAGTTCTTTCGAAAATTTAACCCTAAAAACTTACACGAAGGCATTAAAAGACCTTGCGATAACCCGATCCCTATGTCAGCCATGGGCCTCGGGATCAGCTCGTATAGGAAAAAGATATCCACTACGTATTATACCGAAGGATCAGTAGCTAGGATACTTCAGAAGCAAATTCATGGAGTATAGCACGTATCGAGTATCCGTTTTGTTGATCTTACATTTTTATTAACTTATATTCTCCAGGAAATGTTTGCGGGGGTTTTGTGTTTTTTTTATCGGGAGAGTACGTGTACACATACTCGTACATACTTCCTTCTCAGAAGTGACCTTGACCTCGTGAGCCATAGCTCGTGGCTCGTGATGCAGTTTTCACTTTCAAGTGAACTTCGTGGAAATTTTATTCGGCGGTTATTATAGTCAGTATTGTGGTTTTTTATAATGAAAAGAAAATGACGATTATAGAAAGAAAGGCTATCTCAGAGGTGATTAGAGAAATTAGAATAGCCGATGGGGTTCGTTACTTTGAATAATTATCGTATCGTAATCAATCGTCGAACAATAATTGATTATTAATTAAACGGGAGATATCCGGAGCTCCCCTATATATTTCTTCCATTTTTTTCTTCTTCTTTCTCTTCCTCTTTCTCTTCCATTTTTTTTTTTTTTTCTTCTATTTTTTCTTCTTATACTTTATTTATTATCTCGAACCAGTGATTCGATTCTTCTTACTTCGTCGGTCCGTGGTTCACTTATCCTTCGATATATATGTATGTTACACTGAGGAGAACGAGTTTACAGGCATTTTTGGGTACCCCATATTCTTCTTATCACGCAATGCCGGGGAGACAGTCACTCGCTCGATAAACTCGGATATTAATGGACTCACTGGTTCCTATCTGGATTACAGAAAATACTTTTCTCCATAGATTTGATTTTTTTCTTCTTCTTTTCTTTTCGTTTCTCTTCTCTCTGTATTTTTCTCTCTTACTCTTCAAGGCTCAAAAATAAAAAAAAAACTCTGAAATATCATAGTCGCATATATCTTATACGCGCAAAATATAAATCGTTGAATTTCCGCGTGACTATAAGCAATAAATCGCAACTGTTTGATTGCAAAAGTCAAGAAATCTTATTTAAATTCTAAGCATGAAACGTTTAGGACTTGTTAATGTCGATGTTAACAGGTTAGGACAAGCAGTTCAAAGTATGTTTTGCATATGCCGAACAAATCAGCCAAGTATCGTTAATGTATCTTGCTTGCAAATGAAGGTGTCGCTGATCTTGATCTAACGTAGGTAATATATCTAGCTATAGGTATATCTATCTAGTCATAGCTGTATGTGTGCTGTACATGATATTATAAGGATCACGTATATACCACGTGGGATATAGTATGTATTTTGTATCATTTCACCGCATAGGTATAACATGCTGTTCGAATTATTTCATAGAAATTTGATATTTCGAGCTACCGAACTGTTCATTGAAAATCAAGATACCAAATCCCAACTCCCAGGGTCGCGGTGTTTCATAATATACGTTAAAAAAAAAATGTGATCCGGGGCAGACCGCAAAGCTGATCTCTCTCTTTCTCTCTCTTCTCATTGTCGAGTCGAGGATTTTCAATTTCGATTTTACTTATCGTTCAAATCTCTTAGCCTATATTGTAATCGTATTCGAGGGGAAAACGCTGCAGCATCTGTCTTTTTGCGTTAGAGCTGACCATCTGGATCTGCCAGTTTCCAATTTCCATTTTTGACATGCTGTTTTTCCTTTTACTTTTCCCTTCTTGTTTTTTGTTTCTTTTTTTTTTTTCCTTTTTACATACACACTTTTCGCGGATTTTAGTTCTTTACTCGAATTACCTATATAATACGTAATGTATATAATATATACGCGGTTATATCCTATACCATGCAGGCCTACTTTTATCCCTGTGTTACAATTTCGTTGATGTATTAACTCTGACCGAGTAACAGCTGGCTTGCTAGCCGCTAATTCGGAGACATTAAACTGCCTTTCTGTATTTTTATTTTTATTATACTCTTTCATTCATTCTGTGGCTTCCCTTCTCTTCTCTTCTCTTCTCTTCGGTAATTCAATTCCCATTATTATATACGTGGGGCTTGAAAAGCTCAAAAGAAACGAAGGCTTTCAGTTACCATAGGGACTGTGCATATATAAAACCAAACGATTTTTAAAGATCTTATTGTCCGCGGTGTCTCTCGACAGAGTTAACCAGCCAATTTCAATCTGTTACATCAGGGTATAATAATCCAACACGCGATATTTCGTTCCGTTCGTTCCTTTTTATTCAAAAAGTTTTTCTCTTTCTTTATTCTTCTTTCTTTCGAAAATTCACCGTATCAAAATTTCATACAAAAATATCGAAAATAGTTCAGATTTATTTTCATATTAATATAATCTCGTATGTATTGAGAGTTTCAGTTAATTGTTTTAACATGTCATCATGAACCGGTCGTAATAGTTTATTTTTTCCGATTATTATATATATATACCTATATATATATATATTTTTTTTTTTTTTTTCCGGAGACTGAGATATGACTTTTTATTTTTATTTCATTTTTTTTATCATTTTTATTTACGGCTTTTGCACTGCTGTTTGTATAAATTATTGATTAAAATTAATGAAACCGTCACGTCGTCGCGGAGAAGGAGGAGGAGTAGGAGGAGGAGGACTTGACAGTGGCACTATTAAATATAAATTAATATATTACACGCTTATACTGCAGTACATAGTCTGCAGAACTCGATTACAATTTAACTATAAAAAACGGGAATAAATTAAATGTATCAAGCGATAATTTAAAGTCACTAACTTTATTTTTATACAGATACTATATAAATACTGCAGTAGCTCTCTTTGTATGACTGATCAACCGCTTAGCTACGTATGCATGTATACATACATATGTTAATAAATAATTAAGAAAAAAAAAAAAAAAGGCTCGATATGTTAAATTACTAAATTCATTTCACGGAACCGTTCTATACGACTCTACACAAATAATATATACGATTATTCTATTTATTAACACGTTGAAATGTTTCCGGATTCCAGAGATTAGCCAAAGGCGATTCAAAGTGGCCCCGTGGTCCCGACGCGGTTCCGAGTCGAAACGAAACGTAACTAAAAATAAAAATAAGGACAAAAAGGGAACGAAAAATAATTATAATTATAATTATAATAATAATAATAATAATAAATTAATGTCGATTCGTGTGCGGTCTCGCTCGAGACCCTTCAGTCGTTCATTTGTATGGATGGTATAGGTATGCTGCGCAGTGCTGCAGGGTGCAGCATCAGACGATACTGATTATTCTAACTGAAACAAAAAAAAGAAAAAAGAAAATTAATAAAAATAAATTAACCGGGTATCTATATACGTATATATATATGGACGAGATGAGCCCAAATTCTATCGGATATATTTTCAACGGTGGGGGCTTTCTTACGAAATCGCGTTTTTCTATATATGATTATCTGATTGATTGTCTTCTATACTGTACAAAGAACACCGCCCGTATAAATATATGTGAAGTCTGACCAAGGTATATAAATGTATAGGTATGGCCATTATTTTCATTGAAAAAAAAATTAATTCTGAATTGAGGAAATATTTAAAAATCATTGAATTTAAAGAACTCGAAAAATTCGATACTTATACGTATAACCGGATGAAGAAATTACGAGGGAACAAATATTCTTAATATATCTCGAAGAGAATTTCATATAAAATGGAAAAAAAAAAATTCATTTTTACTGAAGTAAATTTTTTTTTCATCTTTGGTTTTCTTACTTTTGGGTAAATGTTATCGTTTTTCAACCCCTACTTATTATTTTTTTTCTTTTTATTCTCCTTTTTTTCTTCTTCTTCTGTACCTAATTTATATTTCGAAGCTTTTCAAATCGTTGAAAATCGACGTCCACGACATCGAGTCGTGATTTCGTCGTGTCGTTAATAAATCAGTATAAAAGTTGCCTATTCTCTCCAATTCTCTCACTCAGCCGGTCGTATATATTGTCAAGCAGAAAGCTCCGTGCAAGCCCCTCACAAACCGGAGCGAAAAAAAGGGAAGAAAAAATAAAACAAAAACAAAAAAGAAAATAGAAAAAAAAAAAAAAAAAAAACGATAGAGAAAAACGAATAAGAGACACTGAGGAGCAAGGGGGTACAGGTCTGAACGACAACGGGGAGAGCCGATTCTATTTTCGAGCAAGAGAATGACGCTAAACTGGTGCTTTGCAGTGACATAACCACCGGGTTACTGGCCTGCTAGATCCTACGCTTAGCCACCATCTCTCTAGCCATATACTATTGCATATATCCTCATTTTTCCTTTCCTATTAATAAATTTTTCAAAGTGTATATCTGTAGCCGATGAATCCATAGGATTTTACCTATAATAAAAAAAAGAAATGAGAAATCGTAGAATATTGAATTTTTTTTACTTTCTACAATTTTTACCAATTTTTTTTTCCTTGCTTCGAGGACATCGTCGGATTTACCTACTTATCTCGAATCTATAAATAAGCTGCAATACTCGTTTATACTCGACGCGAATTCGTCACGGTCGTTAATAGCAGACCGCGTGGATGAATTTTGAAATCCAGAAAAATCTCGTTTCTTAATTATCAGAATATTTTTTAATTAAACCCTCCGGAACGTGGCGTGACGTGATGATATATTAATTAATTAATCGTTTTCTGATTGAAATGAGTATATAGCAATTACGATGTAGTACCTAATAATTTATTTATCTTATTATTTTTATCCAATTTTTTTTTTATGCCCATGTACTGCCTTTTACTTAACTCGACATCCGACAGACACGTTAACTATTCTATCTACAACCTGTCCGAAGTTTGAAAGACCGACTAGCACCGCGAGCTTTGAAGAATCTAGCTGCGCAGATCTAAGAGAAGATATAACGATCACCTGGGTTCGCATTTACGATGATTATTCATCGCTGCACTTGGCACCGGGCTGGATAACCCAGTCGTTAAATTGACTCTACCGTACCCTTTCTATACATGTATTTACGCGGTACAGTTTCAACTTCAAAAATTGATCTATGAGAATTTCTGGAATTTTACTTTTAGGATGATTTATGAGTATGAGCATGATTTTTTCTTTATTCTTTTTTTTCTTTCTCTTCACTTTTGCTTTACTAGATATACATGATGTATTCTCGGAACGTCATTTCGACCATAGCGGTTACAAGCGTATATCACCACCGCAGTAAAATCCCAGTACCGCGGTACTGTTACCTGTGTGGGATTTATTGGCGGTTAGCTTGACGTCTTAGAAATTCGCGCAGATCGAAGCGAGGCGTGACTTTCTGCACGTAGACACGGGGCACGTAGACGTGCTACCTCGTGTGTCGTCGTCGGTATTGTATCTCATATGCATATTTGCTTGATAGACGAAATTCCCCGACGATATATATGCTTTGGGTATTTCTCTCTTATCGTGAACCGACTCGTTGTGTGTATCTATATACGTACATACATGAACGTACGTGATACACCGATCCTCTGTAGTCCGCAGGACAATCGGACTATATAGCAAATGAATTCAAATTCAAATTCAAATTCACTTTTTATTTTCATTTTTTTTTTTCGTTTATATATATAATCCACACGGATACTTTCAAACGTATCATTGTTGTATTATATTGTCTTGATTGAATTCAGTCTCAGAACTGCTATTTCGATTGTATACGAAACGGTCCATAATAATATCTGATGTTGAGCAACGACCTGTTTAACAATTTATTTCTCCTCGCGTCTCTCGTCCAACAACAACTCCGATTTTATCTTTTCATTTCGTATAAATCTCGTCTCTCCCTCTTTCTCCGTCTATTCTCTATCTATTATCTATCTTTTTCTCTGCGCAAGGTGGGCTGTATCTAGGTTTACGTACGTACCGCTGCGTTAAAATTCCAAATTTTAATATCCCGAACTTTAGGCGTTTTCTGAAAATTTTATTCGCAGCTTTGAACGTTCGGAGATTTAAAAATTCGAGACTTCGACCCGGTTCGAGATTCGTAACGCGTTTGGGGGGTCGATCGTTGAATTTTATTACCTCGTGACTGATTTTTTTTTTTTTTCTCTTGATATACGAAAGTAATTACTGTCATACGCGTACGCTTAGTTATTGATTGAGATCCGGCGTGACGAGGAAACGTCGGGGTTAAATTGGACTCGTACAACATACGACAACCTGCAATACCATACTTACGTACCTACCGCACGCGTAAGTCGAATTAAGAACCAGTTTAATCCGATTTCGAAGCAACTATACACAACTGCAACGCGAATCGAAACTGAATATTCTCTTGTATAGTTACTCGCGTGAGTATATATATACCTGAAACGATATATATACGGAGGAGCGATAATGTACATACGACTGAGTCATTCGGTATACTCGGATTTATTTTACCTCATGCACCGAGATTACACCGTCCCTAATTACTAATTAGCTTCTGCAATTATCCTCGATTCTGACTCGTTTTCATTAACGATTTTTTCTCGACTTTTCCTCTTCCTTCTGATTATATTCCTTAATTTTTATATCTTTTTTTTTTTTTTTTTTCTTTATTCCAATTAGCTGTAGTTGCTAGCTGCTGCTGCTCCTGCTGCTGCTACTGCTGCAGCTAAAAGCGAAAGTAGGTATAGGTACTCGTACGTATGTGTATAAGATATCGAAAAAGTTTTATCTCGAGTGTGCAAATAGTAGAGGTTACGATCATAATCATTAAATCCGCAAATGCGTGTATGAATAAGAAATGACCTGCAGTCAACAACTCGCAGGCAGTTCTCGAACGATTCGAATAATTTCCGCCCCCTTTTTTATAATATGACCGTTAAATTATACCCTCCGGGATAATTATTACTCGAGGGTATAGCGTGAGTTGAGTGTCTCTCGTCTCGTCTCTTCTCTTCTCTTGGTGTGAGAAAAGAGGTTTATTAAAAAGATTTTCCCTTTTTTTTCTTCTTCTTCTTCTTTCTCTCGTTTCTTTTCTCTCTCCCTCATTTCTTTCTGTAAACTTCTTATTTGCCCGCGGTAGTGGTAATCACGTAATAGTATAACACAGGGTGTTTGGAATTTATCTTGACTCAATTAGTGGCGAGTCTCTAGGTTCGTTAAGGTCTCTTAGCTTAAATGCCAGTCCACGATCATGATCGGCCATTTATTTTTTCCACGGTACTAGTTTTTTTATTCCTTTTTCTCTTTTCTCTCTCTTTTTTATCTTCTGCTTTCTTTACTTTTTCCCGTAGGTAGGTATAGGTACTTTGTTTAAATTAAAACGTTTCGTCAGAATAAAATATACATATATATCTATACATATATCGTTGAAACGCTCGTCAAACGGTAAACAGCAGCATATGCTGCAGTCAAGGCTTCAATGAATTTCCTCGTCTCTCACTCTTTTCACCCGAAAGAATCGAACCATTTTTATACTCTATTATGTACATCATTTACGCAATGCATACTGCATTACGCTGCTGTAGGCCCACATATGGCTAGAAAACGATCTCTGAGGTGGTCCAAACCCTTCCTCATATTCTCTTTCTTATTATATCTCAATATAAAAAAAATATACGACCATTAATCACGGATCGATGTAGGTAGTAGTAGTAGTAGTAGTAGTCGAAAGTACGGAAGAAATGGAATGTCTTTTTTTTTTCTTTCTTTTTCTTTTCATTTCTCTTTCTCTTGATATTTCGAAATATGGATGACGATGGGCAGATTTTGTAATAATTTTTTGTTTCAGTTTAATTTTCATTGTCCCATTTTAAGGATATCTAGGGAAATTCTCTCGAGGCTGAATAGTGGTGACGGACATGGTAATAGCGGTTAGTGGCACAGACTTGACCGCGGTGTAAAGAGATGCTAATGTTATTCAGCCTTGAGATTAAAAGAAAAAAAATTGTTCAGAGTTAATTTTTTTAGATCTAATCGCAGATACGGGATACGATTCTCGGAGATCTCCGCGCGTCTCACGCTTATCCTTGTATTTTATTTTCCTATTTTTATTCTTTTTTTCTTCTTCTCATTTTCTGTTACCAACAGGCGTAACCGTGTCTCCGCTAAGGGTACACTCGTAACTTTTACTCAAACGCGTATTAAGTATATAAGGAGTCACATGTGTTAATTGTCGTTTTGTCTTTTACTTGGTTTCAGCCGTATTTCAGAGGACTTCGGTATCCAGAGGACAGCTCAGAATTCAGGGAGTCGCCACGTGCCTCTATCTCTGCATGGATTCGTGCGGACTTTTGTACGGATCGGTAAGACAATATACATGTAAAATAAATATATAATTTTCAAAAAAAATTTTATTCGTCGGATATTTTTATATATCAACGAATTTTTGAGACCGAGGAAGACGGGCTTTCACACTTTCCGATCTCTCGGAGTAAATTAAATAAATAACGAGTTCCCCTTATAATTTTCTGATTTCCCTGATTCACCGAAAATACGGTTTTCCATTTCTTTTTTTTTTCAATGCAAAAAAATTCCGTCCCCTTCACGTTTGTGTCCCGTAGATAAATATCTTCCGTCGTCGTTTCTAGTTTATATAGGAAAATAGCTGACTGTAGAGAATTTAACGACTGATTATCTTAAATACTTAATTTGTACGCCAAAGTATTTTGGGTAGACTATTTATCAGATTCGACACTTCAAAGGCGGTTTTAGACCGGGAATCAGAATCCCGAAAAACCTTATAAAGTCAAACACGAAATTCGAAAAAATTGCATGTATCAGATGTGTAGCCGGTCGTAGAGATCCGACCTAAAGATTAGACGCAACTCTTCCTTAATTGCTACGGCGATGCTAATTATCTGAAAAAAACAAAACAAAAAAATGGTGTAAAACGGTCCTCTCCTCCTCCTGCGAAACTCACCGTATAAGAAAAAAAAAACACCCTCAATTTATACCAGGGGACAATTAATATTAATTAGCCACTTCCCTGTGTCTGTAAGACGATAAGAGATCAACATACCAACCTGATTAATGGCAAAAACGGAATTCCGGGCAGGAAATTGTATATCTTCGATTTATTTTCCGTATTTGCGATGATCTGCAGATCAAAAATCGTGTAAAGAATTTTTCTAATCCGTCCGAGGAGAAAGAAGAAGGTTTTCCGCGAAAGTTTACGGGCCAGGCAATTTTCATCTCGGTTTGATCTGGACTCGGGGTACTTTTCTGATTAAGCAAGGTCGGCGGGGGTCTAGAACCCGGATTCCCCGGCACGGGTTGACACAGTGTCGTTTCAGGTTGTCTACGAGTTGGTTTTTAGTTTAATTGGCTGTCTAGCTATCGGTCTGTATACCTTCCATAAATATACTCGAGGCTCCCACTACTCGACGATCTTGAAAAAAACTGAACAGAAACTCTCGAAGATCTCTCTTTCGGACTTTTCAAAAGTCAATTTAAAAAAGTATCTCTGTACGAATTTTATTCCATTTTTTCTTTTTTTTTCATTTCACTTCTAGTCTATTTCTTGCTTGACTCTGTGCCCCGTACATGTTTCTTTTTTTTTTTTTCATCGAGGGTTAACGAGGAGCAGCGCTCTCCTCTCCGGAAGAAATTCTGAAAGAACCTCTTTAGACGGTTTGTAGCAAAGCCAAACCCCCAGCTATGTAGCTTATAGTGTGTAACTTAAACCGTTGACACTAACACAAATATTATGATGCATGGATCGTACGTTTTGCCCTTTGCCCGTATACTAGCTCCCTTAACTACGGTGGGCGGAATCGGAATGCCCCTAAATAATCCTGGCAAGGATGTAGCAGAGATCCTGACGACGCGAGCTACCCCAACCCTTTATTCGGGTTCTCAAATACGTTTTTCGATCCTTTTTTTTATCTCGTTCTGTTCTCGTTTCCTTATTCAGAAATTCAAAATTTATTTTTATCAGTTGTTCGATCGAATCTGAAGACTAAAATTAATGGCAACCTTATCAGCAAAGCGAGGCCAGTTTTGGAATTGAAATATGTTAGAGTTCGATTGCATTACGTATGAAAAATTTTTGAAATTAAATATTTTTGCTTTCGGGTTATTCGACGGAATTTTCTGTATATTTCGATGTTTGAAAAATCGAGTTAAGAACCACTGGAACCCCGCCGGTGAGGCTTAGTCCAGGCGTCTTCATCTCGGGATGAAATAATACCCGAAAAAACCGCGTCAAATAATATAATAAGAAAGTTGGGATTGTGATATACCTATATACCCGTACCTTCGCGCTCCCACATCTTTATCGCTTTAATACGTGAGATTTGGAGTTTTTACGGTCCTCGATTTATAATCCTAAAAACGAAACCTAGTCCGTTTCGTTATAAGAAACGTTTTTTTTCCCCTCTCTCTCTCTCTCTTTATTCTTTATCCAAATATTTTTTTTTCTCCTTCACGTCGATAATTCGAAGATTTCGAGTCACAATCAGCTCGTTTCCTCGCTCGCTCGTTGTTTTAAGTATAAAGAAAAATTCTTATTCGTCGATGCCCTCGCGCTAGTCAGGCGTGGGTGACGATGACGAACTGACAAGCTTAAAGCTCACGTAAATAGAATGTCAAAGCGTTAAGATCTGTGTCAGGATAATTCTGTGCTTTCCAACTTTTATTTCATTTTATTTTATTTTTTTTCTCTTCTCTTCTCTTCTTTCAAACTATTTTGTTTCGCTTTTTTTTGCGTGGTCGGTTCTTCTCAGCCAGTTTTGTAATCGGCGACGAAAACGAACGGACCTAAAAATTTCAAGCTGAAATCGTTCCACAGCTCTCGTCTGAATATTTGCGACTCACGCGATTATTACCTGTGCTAGGAAATATTATTCACATACTCAGAAAACAAGATAGCAGGTCGTAGAGCTGCGCGAGAGAAAAGAATTCGATTGATCAATCGAACCATCTATAGCAAAAAAAAAATGTCAATGACTGAAAAAGTAATTCTTGTTTCTTTTTTTTCGATCACTTATACCTGTATACAGTTGGCCTAAGGTAATTGTCGCTATTTCAGTAGTCGCGGGGTTTTGGTACAACAGCGGTTTGGGATTATTGGCACGCGCGTGCATTCCTAAATCGTAATTAGCTAAGTCAAGCAATGAGGCTCTTCTCATTCGATTCTCAGCGATGATCAATCGAGTCTAATATACCGCAATCCACGTATGCTTTATACATACCTATACTCACCTGTAAGTGTACAAAGAAATCGACCTTTTTATTTTCCTTCACACTTCAGCAGGGAGTAAGAAAAATCGGACAACGATTCGTCACGGTTCTTATGCGTTGCACACCGCGTGCAAGTGACGTTTGAGCTAATAGCAGCAGGGTAGCTAGGTATGTGCATGCACACTGCACTCTCGTTTATAATTGATGCAGCTTAACGGAATTTTAACCCACGAACAAAACGGGGAAACGAAGTTTTTACCAGTCGTAAATACGAAACGGGGTTCACTCAAAGCCCGGAGATTATGTGAGCTGAATAAATGCATGTTGAATTTGTATAATATACAAGTCGGAGAATAACCCCGATAATTTATTTACGACGATTTTGGTTGTGAAAAATGGCTTCGAAATTAAGAAGAAGAAGAAGAAAATAAAAAATTTTGTTAAATGCAGTTTCATCATTTCTATACACACGCCCTCGTTGGGGAGGATAACTGGATTGACTTTGACCCCGTGTGAACCGTACACGTTCATCGAATGAATGGGTCACGTAATACGAGAATTACTCGCGTGTGCTACCGTCTAGGTATTGGTGTATAGAAGTGCGGGTCGAATGCAGGAAGGCGTTCATTAAATAATTACGTATTCCATTCTCTCGTTCCTGGGCCCCCGAGTCGCACTACGATATCGCAAGGGTATCTATTATTACACTGCCCACGCGGATCAATTTTTTCTTTTTTTCTTTTTTTTTTTGGATACATTTTTCGAAAACATCACACGTCTGATCTTCCTCTCGATTTTTGATCTATATGTATATTTATTGACCGAAGAGAATTTCTCCAAATCTGTCTGCAGTGTGTTTCTCATATCTGACGATTTTTCTTCTATCCCAGCTAAAAACCCTGTCTCGTAAATTTTGGAAACGTCAAAACAACCCAGAATTTTGTTATTATATACCGCTTTCCTGCCCTGGCATTTTGCACAATTATTTTACACCCAATGAGAGATTTATCGCGGTCTGTCTACTGGAATTCTCGAATATCCTTTCTTCGGCTATACGGCGGCAGGGTCATTGTGATGATAATTGCCGTTCTTTAAACGCAAAATACGAAAATAGAACCGTGCATTTATGATATACGCGTGTGCATTTACACGCGGAGAACTTCGTTAACCCGATCATTAATATATATACGAGGATTCGAAATCGGATATGAAATTAATTCAACCGTTCGAATGAGAAGATGAGCCGAGAGTTTAGCCACTTGATATTTCAGGCTGGATGAATAGAGAGGAGTTTGAAACGGTCATACCTTTTACCAAAAGAAATAAAGATACGTGTTTCCAAAGCTACACGATCGGGTGAAGCATGAGTTAGTGAAACGTAGATATCTTTGACTCCCCCGCTCTGCACTTCAGGCTCGTTAGAAGTCCGAAACGACGGTTAGATAAATCTCCGGATCTTAGATCGGAGTTGGATAACTTTGAACAACGTTATAATAGGACAAGTTTTATTGGCGCCTGTAAAGAAATGATTAACTGACGCGGTGGCCTTGGGGTAAAAAATGGGTCAAGACTCTTTTCCCTCCTCCAAATTCTCTTAATTGACTCTTCGGTTTCCAAAATTTTAGTATAAACGGGGAAGAGAAAAAAAAAGAATTTATCCACATGAAAAGTCGAACTTCAATGTATCTCCGCGTAGTTTGTTCATCTTATCGACGTTATCGCTTATTCCTTCATCGATTTGTTACATTAATAGCAAAGTAATGTAGAATCTGATGTTGACTAAAGAGCTGATCTAGTTTGATTAGAACCTACAATGTTGCCGTCTAGTAAGTCTGGCATTATACCGGCCTCTTCACTCTTAGCAATTTCTAGTCTATATATAATTAGAGATTCTGTACCTCTGACTCACCGTGAGCTCTACCAATTTCTTACCAGTCAGCCCGACTTCCGGATACGAAAAGATCTCCGAGACGAGATTATTTTATGCATTAAATTGATTTTTTTTAAAATCGATTTGTATTGATTCTTTCCGTGGTTGGAAATTAGCCGATAAATAAAGAAGGGGTTGAATTAGTAACTCGAGTTTTTAATTACGGTGAGTAGGTATACGCCATATTCGTTATGCAGTTTGTCAAATTAATAAGTTTTTAAACGATTTTTTTCAACTTACGATCATCGCTGGCTACTGCTGCTAATTGAATAGAGAAATATAGAGAGAGAAGGTGCAAGGCGTCGCCAATTACTCGAGATCGCGAGTTTAATCTCTGCCTCCCACTGCGTCGATTCGACGAAGTCGCGTGAGGTTCGAAAATATTGTACAACGAGGCCATAACTTTTGTACAATATATAAAGTGGTGCCCGAGGGATCTCTCTTAGAAATAATTTACGCTTATATACCTGCAGTATGAAAATACATCGTTACCCCTCAGCTAGCTTTCTTCCTCTGCGTATCTCTTTCTGCAGATATTAAATTAATCGAGACAATCGATTATAAAATCGATTCTAACCAAATTGGTATTGTTTTCTCTGTTTTTTCTTAGCGTGAATCCACGGCGGACTGTGTTTTCAACGAGACCTTAGAACAGCACAACTACAACACGTACAGTTCGGCGCATTGGTCAACGCCAAGAAAGACTCTCTACCTCGGTCTGAACGGTAAAGGTCAGCCTCGAAGAGTGCAAGTGAATGGTCATAACTTGGGAAGATTATCAGCCTACGCCCGAGTTCTGACCCAAGTCGTAGCTCAAGATCGTGTCGAGGAATTACATCGACGTATGTTAGGAGCTCGTCACAATGTCCGGCATCATCACGGTAGCCAGCAGACGATATGCCCGGCCCCAACGCCCCAGGAAAAAGATGGAAGGGACAAATTCAGGTGTAGAAAACGTAAGAAACGAAAGAAAAGACGGAGAAAATGTAGAGCGGGTGAAATACCCGGGGCACAGTGTGACGTTAGAGAAAATGGGGCTGGTACCGGAGGCGAGACACAGTCTAAAAGATCTTGCGAGGGTGCTGCGGTCGATGAGGCTTGTCGAAGAGAGGCCCTCGATACGCCGGCTAAAAAACGAAAATCCCGGATAGAGGACGACGAATCTATCCACGAGGGGGCCGCAGGGGATATCGACGATGTCCAAGACGAGGATGTGGCGGCCGGTGTTAAGGACGGAAAATCTCGACGGTCCAACGACCGAGGAACCAACACGTCCCAGAAAAAGAAGGGAAAGAAGTCCGGCGGTAATCACCAAACCGTTGGTAAAAAATCGGGTGGTGTTAAAAAAAGGAAAAGTGGAGTTAAAAATTTGAAAAGAAAAAGCCAAAATCATTCGTCGAGCGGGGGAAGATTCGTCAGGACTACGCACCGGCTTTCGTCATCGCCAGCCATGACTTCCCCGCTTTCTTGGTCATCGGTAACGACCACTAGCCCGACGTTTTCAGAGAAATCGTCCTCGACTATAATCGAGACGTTTGTTACACCGGAAACACCGTCTGGGATTTTTAGTGAACGTCCTAAATCTCTCTCGTCGTCATCTTCGGCTGTGTCGGCAGTTTCGTTGGCCGCGACAAGCCTGGCTTCTACATTGACATTGACTGTTGCTAGTGGTGAAGTATTTACGGAAACTGGTGCCGATAGTGGAGGATCGTTGCAGGACCAGGCGAGAACTGATAGCGTTTTGGATCTGGAGGAGTTTGTAGATTTAAAAGAATTCGTCGACGAAGATGAAGACGACGATTTGTTACGATCGGATCAGGACGACGACGATGAGGACAAACTTCACGGCGTTTCGAAAAAGCTGGACACTGATGACCGGGGACTCGCGATGTAAGAAACAAAACAAAACAAAAATTTCTTTTTAGTTATATATCTTTAGGTAGAGAACGATTACGGTTCATTATTTAAATCGATTATTTTCTATTTTGACTATCATCAGCTAGAGTCAGTCGGACCTGTGTTCATTATCACGAATTATCGATTATACAAATTATTGCGAATTATTATCGTAATAATTGGTCAGTGAAACCCAGTGACCTCTGTGTACCGCGGATATATAATGATATCGTGTGTATATGTATAGTAATATGTAACGTCCCTCGTCCCCTCGCCCACCCTTCGAACCCGGAACCCCCGATCCCTTTATACGGACGATAGTAACGAAAAATCATAAAATTTTTTCATCATAAAAGAAAATTGGAGTTCGTTAGGAGTTAGACGATTTTATTATATATATAGTCGTGTATTATAGTTCTAGAATGTAGAGTCGGAGGGATAATAAGTGCGCTTTGCTGAAGAGACAATAATAATGCCAAAATGAATCTATAGTGATACAATCATTCTCATTCATCAAATTTATAGTACATACATACATACATACATACACGTAATTTTCACATTTATATAATAAAATATACATGTATAATACATAAATACATAAATACACACACATATACACACACGCACGCACATATAGATACATAAAGACAAAAAATATGCATGTATTAAGGGAGATTCATTAATGAATTATTTATTTAATGAATTGCACATATTATTATTATTATTATTACTATTATTATTATTACGTTTCGAATTCAAACAAAAAATATTCATTTCGCCTCATAGAGTATATATAATAGAATCATATGTATAATACATACATATAGGAAGAACAGAAGAAAGAAAAGTAAATAAAATTAATCGATTTCAATTATTATACCAATATCCACGATTATGATAATATATTTTAACGTATACGGTACATAGAACACCGATTTATTTATTTATCCAACAAAAGAAAAAAAAAAAAACAGTATTATCATATGTCGAGATATGTATACGATATTCGTTCTTTGGTTAATTCGTTTATATAATAATAATAATAATAATAATAATAATAATATAAATTTTTTTTTTTCATATAAACCATGCGAGTTAGTTCGTCCGTTGCGAATAATAATAATAATAATCTGAGGGAGAGAAATGAATAAATTAAAATCAAGTATTTCCATTAGTTTGTAGTTTAGGGTAGATATAAATACGTCACGATTTTGACATATACATATACATATATATATATATATATATATTTTTTTGTTTTTTTATTCTTTTCAAAGACGGATAAAAAAAAAAAAAAAAAAATTCAATCAATTCTTCATCAACAGCGTTTTAAAGACGCGGAATTTCACGTGTTCCCGATAAATATACGACAACGATTCGCAAATATTCTTTTAATCCGCACTCAATCATATACCTATGCACACGTTCATCTATTAATTTCTTGCTAAAGGTCCCTCCCCCCCTCCCACCCCCACAGACTCCAGACTTTAACGATTAATGAATAATATTAATAATAATAAAATAATGATAATAATAATATTAATAATAATAATGATGATGATGATAATAACGATAATAATGAAAATATAAAATAACAGGAAACAACAAAAAAAACTATTAATCTAGTAGCCTATTTATTATTAAAAAAAAAGACGAAAAAAACGAAAAGCAAAAAAAAAGAAGAAAAAAAAAATTATTTATTACAAACATTTCACTGTGTATAGGTAATATTAATAATTAATGAAATTTCGTATACATATACATATATAGGTAGTTCGTCAAGTGGAAGTGCATCGATTCGCACGTGTGTGCATGTGTGTGTATAATTCTTCGTATATCGTGTATACGAGAATTTATTAGGTATATATGTAAATATATATATATATGTGTGTATGTGTATTGTATAACAATTACTATCGATCGAGCGGCGATTGAATCTATACGGAAATAATTATATCATACGGAAATTAATTAATCGTTTCTCTCAATACCGTATAGATTTTTACTGCATTAATGAGAGGGTAGGTACGTATGTATACCTATATAGTATACATATATGTATGTGAGAAATGAAAAATTAGCCAGAATGTGTGTAGGTAGTATAGTTGATAAAAAAAATAAATGAATAAATTAATAAAAACAAAAAAAAAAAAAAGAAAAACCTAAAGTAATAGAACCGTCATGTATTAGTGCGCGTATAGGGCTTGTATCGTCAATAAGCAAATACTCTTGAATAAATAAAATAAATAAATAGATAAATGAATAGAATGAAAAAAAAAAATGAAATTTTTAAAATTGTGTATAAGTTTTATATTATACATCATGTGTAATATATATATATAGGTATATATATATATGTACATGTGTGTGTGTGTAAAGGCGTGTTTGAGTTCATCATTCGTTCGACTACCTCGTATTAATATTATTATAATTATTATAATAATAATGATTATCATTATTACTATTATTACTATTATTACTATAACTATTGTTATTATTATTATTATTATCATTATTATTACTATTAAGCACCTCGAAATTTTCTTTATCAGGGAAAACTTTTTGTAAACTTTATTTTTTCTCAACCTCAAGAACGAAAATTAGAGCTCAAAAACGCCTGAGTTTACCTATAATCGATGTTTAAGGTTAAAAAACGACAAAAAAAAAAAAAACAAGCAAAAAAACCACAAAGTGAAAAAAAAACCAGTAAAGCACTGCCATTTTTTTTGACACTGTGTATGTATATTTACAACTCTTGATATAGACTGACAATATATATATAATTAAAATGAATCGAAACGAACAGAAAACAGGGGGAGAAGAAAAAAGCAAAAAACTAAAATTAAAAATCATCTGAATGAAGGGAATAATAAATAATTGGATAAAACGCGAAATGGAAAAATAAAATTATTCAGAAAATGGTCAGGATGGAGAGAAAATAAAAAGGGGCATAAATATATCGTACGTGAATATATATATATTGATCCGTATAATATTTTAATTTTATATACATATCATCGGTATGTATTGGAATATATAATTCTATGATAAAAGATAATAATAATAGTAATAATAATAATAATAATAATGATAATAATAATCGAGCCTTAAAATTTGACAGTTATTATAATTATATTTTGATACTGTTACATTTTCCCTCCTGTACATATACATGTAAAAAAAAAAGAAAAGTCTTCCTTGTCTTCCTCGTCTCACACGACCTAACGAATATATCGAGGTTAATTATTATAGTTGGCCATCGATATAGCTGCTCCTAATTAGATGTAAAATACGCGACTACGACGACGTATGCTTGTCGCGATCGATGGACGTTATATATACACATATATATATGTATAACACATATTGTATAATTATATACGTAATAATATAATACGAAAAAATATGAATCGACGTAATATGGTATATAATATTTAATTATATCGTCGAATATAGTGCGTCGGAGTATATATATGGATGAAAAAATGAAAGAAAAAAAAAAACAAAAAAAATTATATACTACCTACGCAGAGATCGCCGCCATAATAATTTTTAGCAATAATAAATGAATTATTATTAAAGAAAAAGAAAAAAAAATCAAGACTATGATACAAATTTTCTATAAGACCCTGAAACCAAATTTCCATCATCTTTGTATATAATACTTCCCGTTATTCCTTACATCGTTAATTTACTCGTTTCTTAAAGTCGTAATAAATTTTAAAAAAGGATACATACATCGCGCTAATATCTCGCTAATTTTACCGCAATTTTCCCGCTACATCCTGTAAAGTCGTACGTACTAATTTGACCCCTTACGTGTCGCACGGACGACCTTGCACTTCGTCATCGCGTTACGTCAAAACGGTCTAGTCTACGTGCCGGTAGACATGCATTCCCTTCCACTCGCGAATCAATGAAGCATATAGATATAATTTACACATCGTATCGATTTACGTGATAAACGTACGTTGTAAATGCCGGAAGTTCTATACGATGAGAGTTAAATTTCTGATGAAAATTTATACGAAATGACAAATACTTGTTTGATTTTTTTTTTTTTCTATTTCATTCGATCATTACACCATGAAAAATATATATATATAAAAAAAACTACAAATTTCAATTATCGAGACTATATATTTGCTGTCTCATTTTGTCCCAGGAATCGTACCCCCGCTTAGAGCCGCTCTAATCATCCGGAAGATTTGATCTCCCGTAGGGTGACACGGACACAGGGTGGTCCGGCTGTCATGAAAATATCTACAATTTCTCTCGATACTCGAGTCACCGCGGGATGCGATCAACTGTCAATAAAACTATACGTGAGATATTTTCATTTATAATCAAAGTGTGTATCCTGTATCGGTCCGGGACAGAAGAAAACAAAAAAAAAAACAAAAGTAACTTTTACCTCAATTTCATGGACAAGTGTCCAACGGATCGCTGACGTCAGTGTATACGTATGTATATATAGAAAAGTTATGCTAATTTAAAATCGTGGCGAGAATTCAGCAACAATAATCGATGGAATATTCAAGGTAAGAAATATCATCCAATTTATTTATTCATTTATTTATTATTATATACATATGAACCGTGAATCGGTGAGGAATCGTTTCACAGATTTTATCCTCTCACGACGTGTTCAAATAATAGTAATAATAATAATACCATACTTACTCGTATATATGTATATATAAATTGTTTAATTGCGTTGTTTAATATACTTAAACTTACATATATATACGTATATATATATACCAAAGAGTTAAAACTAGTGCAGATCGCGTACAATGCCCCGGTGGTGTCGTTATCGTGCTTTAAGTATAGAGAAACGAAGATGCTGGCATGCTATTAGCGTTATCGTATATACGTATTCAGATAAAACTCTGTTTTACTCTTAGGTCACGTATACGCTCAAGTAATTTGCCTCAATTTTTCTTGAATATCTTTTTTTTTTCGTTCTTTTTCTTTTGAGAATTTTCATGAATGGCAAAATATATAGATTTCGCGAACACGTTGTATACTGATAATATATATCTCACGTCTAATTATCCCCCTATAATTATGCGTTATTTGTCCGGATTGATCCCGCACCTCGCGCAACAATCATTTTATATCATAGTTTAAACACGACGAGTTATAGATTGAATTTTTTAATTATAACAGTAAGTAAAGTAGATATATGTACATATGTATGTACATATTATACATATCTACCTCGTAAAGTTATTGATCGTCAGTGTGGCTAAATAATAGATACATATAGAAAAGGCATTGACCCGGCAAATCGAGCAATTCATTGTCATTCGAATCTAGCGAACTGAACAGAACAATCGTTAGGTATAATACTGTTTATGCTCTTGAAACGAATTGCCTTTTTTTCTATTTCTTTTAAGCGTCAATAGCGAACCGCCGCGCCGCGGCGATCGAATTGACCCCGTCAAATTATTACTCCCCGTATAGTGGAATAGGCTAATATGTTTTCAATTAATATTCATCGTGCAATTTCTTACCACTATAAATACATACGTATAGACTATTGTTAAAAACCTATACGGTTATGAAAAGAAAACTTTAAGCCCGATCACAAGCTGCTTTATAATTAATGGCATAGCGAATCTTTTTGCCTATACATTATAATACAGAATTCGCTTCGACAATTATTGAGCGTGAAAGTAAAAGGAGAAAAAAAAAATTTTCAATCATCCAACGATCATATATTATTATATTGCGGTCTGTTTATAATCAATGCCTGTTAGAACTGATATGAAAGTGGTAAAAAGTTTGAATCTTCTTTCGCATTATAATTTTTTTATGGATTATAATGGATAGTAGGTATAGGAATTTTCTGGAATTACATTATAAGGGTGTGTGAATAACGATAAGTAAATTTTGAGCAGCGCATATATAAAGATGAAAGGGCAGATGGAATTGAACAAGAACAATAGAGATAATTTTCACTTATTTAAATGAGAGAAGATCGAGAAACACGATACGGTTTTGAAAAGTCCGTGCCGCAATTTCTTAAGCTTAGATCTTGAGTCCTTATAGTCGGAGCCTAGACACTGGTACATACATATATACCTACGTATTAATTTCTAGGATCCCTTTGAACCCTCTAACGTTCCGGCAGCTGCGGAATGTCACTGCAGATTAAACAAAGTCAAACGAAAATTATCTCGGGAAATTTTTTTTTTCTCTTCTCTTTTCCTTTTTTCTTTATGTACTTCTTCTTCTTCTTCTTACGATTAGTTAGAAAATTTTTCCCACGCTGTGACGTAATCCTTCCTCATCCTCATATACGCGTACCATATACAAAGAATCAAGATATCGAGATCGCCATGCACTTGTTCGGCGGGGGCGTATAGAACGTGTCTAGGATCCGGCTATTTAATTCTTTAAAAACGATTTTGTTGCATAACGTGATTGCGTGCGCTAGCTCCGTCTAGCCAGTGCAGGGCAACCCCCTTATACACGTTAAATTTCTGTGTTAACAGGCGCGCGCCTCCGCAAGGGGTAACCTTATACCGTATATCGTATCGCGCGTGAATGCAAAGATTTATTCAGTATTGTATTCAGATGAGACAGCGAGAGTCTCTCTAGTTCGAGATGAAGCCGTTGATATAGGTCAACAATTCTCGGGAATGCTCGATTAGCTTTTTTCTTATTTTGTTTTTCGATTTTTTCTTTCTCATTTCTTCTGGATCTTTTTTTTTTTGTTCTTGTCAACTACACATATTCAAATATATCAGAATTCGGTATCTTTGATCCTTTACTATAACAGAGGATCTTTTTTTCGCCCCCTTTTTTTTCCCTTCAATTCTTTTTCGTTTCATACCTGTACCTACCTTATATTTTATTTCGCTCCGTTTCACAGAGATAAGAAAGGGATGTAAAAAAAAGAAAACTAAAGTACTGGGTCATCCTGCATAATATATTATAAAAGTGCTTTATTATTTCCTATATACATATAGATATACGTTCAAAAACGCTTTTCATCAGAATCACTGCAGTACATACACACGTAATACATAAAGACGTTATTTAATACTCGTAAAAGTCACAATTGCCTCCATTTATACAAGTGGCAAATTGTGTATGTGATGAAAAAAGATTACGGTACATTTATATTATTTAAATTTATATCGCCGAATTGATCTAAAAATTTATGTCATATACGTGCTGCACGTTTTTTTTTTTATCTTACTCTGAACCTAATTTTTTAGCTTTCGATTTCCTGCATCGCAGCTAGTTTGGTATTATAAATTCTAAAAGTGTGGTCTTTCAGTTACTATATAGGCATATGTTAAACTCGATCAAATAGCTCAGGGGCGCGAACGGTTAGAGACGGACGCAACATATCCTGTAGGAAACTAAAATAAATACGTTTCTGTTTATCGCTCGAATACCACAAGTCTGTGCGGTCGAGTTGACGATATATGTTACGGTATAACATATGTATAGGTATAAAGTGTAGTCAGATGATTATTTAATGCCCGAAAGATTACGGACTACAGTGCGAAAGAGAAATTGTATGCATACAAACATGTGCGCGCATACGCTCATGCCTACATACATACAAGTGATTTCGCGCGTGCGTCGATCTATCCCTGTCTCACGTATTATACTTTGAATAAATATAAACTGCATATTCTGTATGAAACGTTAGAGTTTGAGATAGTAAAACTCTCGCTAAACTATCTCTGAGCATTGTGGTATATTTATAGCATTCGAAAACTACCTGAGAATACTTTTTCTCGTCTATCTATATTTAAACTATCGAGTTGTTGGCCGGCTGTGGAACGTTTCGATGTATGCGCGCGCGCGCACGTTGAGTTGCGTGTGACGTCACCAAGATGGCGGCCCTGGCTAGTCTGTCAAAACGTTTGGCTCTCTTTTCATCAAGTTTTAGACGTGTTTCCCGTGATTATAACTCGTGGCATCGGCATAATCGATTAAACAAGTTTAAAACAAGTGTTGGATGGGCTGTGGGAGGAGTGGTCGCTATTTATTTAGCCGAAAAGTATTCTAAACAAAACGTCGTCCATGCCTTCAAGCTGCGAAAGGTAATGTGCTATTCTCCAACTCAATAACATTTTATTATCACAAATATTCCCCCATGTGGTTTTCCCCGTTTATTCATATAACGTTAAAGCGTTTTATCGCGTAAAACTGGTAGAAAGTTGATAATTCCGGTATAACATTCCGATATAACCTAACCTTCGCTACTTCCGTCTATACGCGGTTAATCGTAAATGTTTTCAGAACTGGATTTACGTTACGTAAATCTGACAGCTGTGCGATGTTTGTACGTACGTACAATTTTAAAAACTATTCTCACTACGACCGAGTCATCTTCTCGTTTTTCTCTTTATTTATTTGTCGTTACGAGATGAGAATATTTCACGTTAGACTGCCACGATGTATATTAGAGTTCCACATAATATTATTACAGTGTCGTTTGATCTATAAGGAAAAAGAATTTGATAGTGTCACGAAGTAATCCGACTACATCAATCTTAGATAATAATTCTTAAAGGGAATAATAATAAGACAAAGTTTGTCCGCGCGTGTTATTGCAGTATATCTACTCCAGTTGGGATAGAAAAAAAAAAAACGCTCAAGCATTCGTGGGCTCAGGGTTCGTGCTAAGGCTTGTGGTAGATATATAAAAGGGGCTGTTACGGAATTGTAAACAATAATGTAAACGAGGTAAAAACAGCGAGTGAGAGAGGGAGAGGGTTGGGGTTGGGTTACGTTACGTTAAACAGACTCAGAAGAAGACTGTCTATATAACATCGGGAGCAGATTATAACGTACAACATACGATATACCACGTTTCTCTTAGCTTTTTGGAAAATCCGTGTCTTAACCCGAAAGAAGTATTTTACGCAGCTCTTTATGTTATGTCTGTCTTACGTTTTTTATCGCAACAGGGTTCTAACTTGTTTCTCGCGCGGGGAAATTGACTCGGGGCCAATCCGACTTAACCCTAACCCCCTCACCGCCCCTCTGGAGCGCGGGTTAAATGGAATAAGGGAATGGCTAGAGGATGCCATTAATTACATTTTATCTGAATTTAATAAAACACCGAGCTAGTCAGAACAGTCTCAACGCCCGTCGACGACGGAGATTTAAAGATGCGCGTCTCTTTTTCTTTATGGTTATTCGAACCCCGAAATGCGAGATATTATCGTTCTTCATTCCGTATACTTATATAGTTTAGTTTTTTCATTTTTTATTAACGTGTTTTATTCATTGTTCGATAATTGGGAATAGGAGAATAAAGAAAAGGGATAACAGAATCCGGTAAATCACACGTCAACGATTCATTATACACGCATATACAAACAGATCAAAAGCGAAAATCTAACGGCAATAAAACCAGCACGGAATTACCCGACATTGGAAGGTGATCGGTGTAGTAAATTAACGAAATCGGAGTGACCCTAAATTCCTGTCACTGCCTACTATAGTCGCCCTGTGTGGTCTGAGCGTTCGATTCGAATTTCGAAATAAAAAAATCGAGGCAAACACACGACTAGATTTTTTTTTTTCGATGAATTTATTCAACTATATCGCCAATTTAAAAAAAAAATTAATTTCTCTGTATAAATTTGATACAGATTTAATTTTTTTACGTCATCATTATTATTATTATTATCATTATTGTTATTATATTATCCAGAAAAGGAGGGCGACGAGTAGTAAGTTGTCGTATATAGTATATATAGTATATATATACGTTTCTTGCATTCTGTATGTATCTCAGAAAAATATTCTTATCAATAACCCCGTGAAATACTGTGTCTCACTATCGAGGACCACACGCGGGTCTAATGCGAAGATAACACTCGCTCGGTATACACATACACTTCGTATATATACTTCGTGGCTGACAATAAGTGAGAAATTCTCAAGAACTCGGGGAAAAAGTCATAGATGAAAACCGTACAAAAGTACAAGACGTATAATAATTAACGTCGCTCATGCACGAAAAATGACGTTTTATCGTAATGCACTGTGATTCACTTCGATTTTGTTTCAGTTTTCAATTTTTTTTTCTCACATTTTAGGTTTATTCTTCTCTGTATTTTTTTTTTCTAATGGATTTTTTGTTTTTAAATAGGTTATGAGCGAGTAAGGTTCCTTGTTCTTTCTTCCTCTTTCGTTTTATCCTATATATACTCTATATAGTATATCCTAGGTATATGCCCGCCTTCAGCGTTTAGGTCAGTTTGATCAAAGAATCAAATCAGTTTACACCATTATTTCTTATTACTTTCTAGTATATAGCGGTGGTTGTAAATTCATTCAAATTGTCTTTATCTGTGATCAGAAGATCGAGTTTTAGGGTAGGTCTTGAATTCTTTTATATATATATACGTCTATACCTCCGACCAAATTTATCGATCTAAATTCTTTAAATATCTATACGTACTGCAGGCGTGACCACTCGTTTAATTAATAGACCAAATTAGATCGGATCTTTAATTTGATTCAAAATAATCGGGTAATTGTCTCTAATTATTTATCAACCGCCATCGCAGCGAATAACCGGTCTGAACCCTTTAAATTCTCCTTCTGGCTTCCCTCGATTATCAAAATTAAATTAACGTTTTTATAATATCACAGAAAGAATCGATAATCATTCGTAATTTAATCTTTGAATTTTTTTTGTTGAGAACTATAGTTCGAAAATATTTTTTTCTTGGGTCAATTTGAGTTCGATAAAAATTGTCATATTTCTCTTCGACGATTATCATGGCGTGTATACTATATATAATATAGATGTATATAAAAATGATCGAAGAAAAGGATGAAAAATAAATAAATAATGACACTTGTGCGATACCACTTATGTCTATAAATGAAGACAAATGCACAAGCATTACCCATACCGTACGTTCTTCCTCGCTCTCTCATATACTTTCTTATTAAAGAAAATTAGTGCCTATTTATAAGAAGTTATATATATATATTCACTATACGTATACATACGTATTATGATATCTGGTATATAAATTCAATTCAATATTTCATTTCGCTTATTATTCTATTCAATTAACCGTTTATTGATACCGCAGTCTTCAGGGAGGTACATACATGATATACCCTTCCTCTTGCTCATTAGCTATATATTTTAATTGATCGATTAATATTAAGATATGTAATAGAATAGTGTAAAAATCTGTATCCT